>JARHVA010001378.1:1690000-2897500 GCA_037957365.1 Torreya grandis
TAACCAATGACCATTTGGTTGGAACAATAAAAAAATTAGTCACTTAATTATGCCACAATATAACTTAAAGAACATTAAAAATTTAACCAACCTAAAACCATGCATCATTCAAACCCTAAATCAGAAAAATACCAATATTGCCAATGAGTCTTCTTCACGTGTCTTTTTATTTATAAATATTTGATGGAACAACTTGTAAGATATAGGCAAAGTGCATGAGGCATATAGTGCTGATAATATGAGGGACGTCAACTAATAGGTATCAGTGGAGAAGAATAATTGCTAACATTGATGTTGAATTTAGAATTAAGACCGAATCTATGTGCACTAAAAAAAATCTCAAAGCTGTTATATCTTGATTGAAAGAGTTTTTGGTATATCCTTATGACCAATATATCTTAATTATAGTAGTCAATTAGAGGATTAGGTAAAGGAAATACATGGGTATTTACAATATTTTGATTCAAATCTTGATAGTACAATGAGTAGATATTTGTATGCACAATGAATAGAATAGACCATAAAGAACATGGTGTAAGCTAGGTGTGATTCGCACCCAGACACAGAGATAATATGAAATACAAAGCTTTAACAGAATTTGATCACAAATACTTATGTGATTCTTATCAAACATTCATTCTAATGGCTTGGTGTCTCATTTAGAATGACATACTATAACACGAGTAGGTTTTTTGATGTAATAAGGAGATAATCACAAGT
Organism: Torreya grandis; assembly: GCA_037957365.1. NCBI lineage: Eukaryota > Viridiplantae > Streptophyta > Pinopsida > Cupressales > Taxaceae > Torreya > Torreya grandis. Next base: position 1,690,721 of record JARHVA010001378.1, read on the forward strand.
GCACGGTAGAAAATCTCATAAGCAACTAAATTCTCTTCAATCCCATATTGTAATCTTCTCAATAAAACATTCCTTTCTCATCCCAGGGGTGAAGTTCAAAAAAATTGTCCCTTATTAATTCTCATAGATCCATTAAATATTTTGATTAAACTGTTCTAATACTAGATAATGAGTTTGGTTCAGATCTTCATAGATTAAACATGAAAATAATGTAGATGAACACTGAGAATTAATAATATAATTATTTACGCACTATTAAATTTTAATTCATATGAAACAATACAAAGTACTTATATAGGAGTGCATAAGCTATATATGGTGATCCTTGAGATCCTTATAAACACTCAACAAACAACCTCCAAACTATATACAAAATATATTATTACAATAATATATTCGTATAACTAACAATCTAATTAGTAATAACTAATTAATAGCATACCGTAATATGTAGTAAATAGTAATTTACCCTACAATAAATACCACGTTAATCCTTAACATTATTTACACTAGATAACTAAGCATGGTCTGCTAGCATAGTTTAATGGTTTTGTGGATTTCATATAGTGTGTTTTGCGGGTGATTATTAATGCCTTTACAATGTGATTTTCACAAATTTGAGGTTATTAATTAATGGGGTTATTGTTAAATCATCATGGCATCTAGAGATGGTAATTAAATTAGTAAATTATATATTTTTAATAATTAATGCCAAAAATAAATAAAACCTAGAAAATTACCATTTGAGAGGAAAAAATGGAAAAAAAAGAAGAAAATAAAAAAAAGATTAAAAAATTAAAATAAATAAATTAGTCTAAAAATAAGAAAAACTAAAAGGAGGAAATACATTAAGGAGAAAAACAAAGAAAAACAAAAACAAAAAAAAAATCTTAAAACATAGCCACACCCTTTTCATCTAAAGATAGGATATGAAAGAAGATCATAAGGAGATAGAGGGAGAGAAGAGGTAGGCATAACACATAGAGGATTCTCGGAGATAAGCACATCATACCAAAAGGAGGGAAGCAAAGGAAAAAATCTTCATAGAGTCAAGTTATTTTGGTTTACCATTCTGAGGTAGGCAATGCATTATGTTTTGTGGAAGTCTGTGAACTATTTGAAATAAAATCTTATATGTCTATTAAATTATGCAAACATAGATATAGTAATTTATACATAACAGTCATGTCAGTTAAGTGGGGTGATGTTATGATCTTAATAGGCATATTTCACTTACACCTCAAGGTTTTGGTGTAATAGTTTGTTACAAGTGGTATCAAAGCATTGATTTGGATAAGTTTTTATGGTGCAGTTTTTTTTAGATCTGACATCCTAAACACCAGAAGGCCAAAAAATCATAACTTTTAATATAGGAGGAATTGATTTTTTCATCACCATAGTTTTGTTTGTGATGTTTTTTTACAAAAAAAGAAAAAATATTTTTTCTAGGTAAAAAAAAGTTTGGAAATATTTTTTACCTTGTGCAAATTAGTAGTCATTAGATTCATCTCTGTGAGATGATCGCAATGGTTTATTCTACTTAGACACTTTTTTAGGTCAAAAATTTTAACCCTTATGCACAATAGCAATAGTTAGATTCATCTTAGTGAGATAGTTGTAATGATGTATTCCACTGATACATTTTTTTAGGGATGAAACCCTCCTAGGTTTTGTGCATAGCTAGTCCAAACACTTGTGGATGTGGGAAAGGGAATAAAACTCCAAAATTTCCTCACAAGAATGACATGAAATTTGAAACTTTTGATCCATCTATTTCAGAGGTAGTTCAACAACTTAAGTCATAATTGTAGGGCATGGTAAAAAAAGATAATTTTGATATGGTTTAAGGGGACATTACAAGTTTGAGAGGGGATTTATATAGCATGAAGGATTAATTACAAAAATATTTAGGTAATTGGCCAACTTGTCATCTCAACCACTATAAAATAATCCTCTTCCACTTTAGTTTGGTTTTCCTACTCCAAATAATACCAATACCAATTCTATCCCTAAGCTAATGTTGCCAAAAGTGGACCTATGCAAATTTGATGGTAATGATCCACTCATTTGGCTCACTCAAATTCAAAATTTATTTTATCTACATCAAATTCCATGTTCACAAAAAGTGGTTATGACCTCTCTATCTCTAAACTTTGAGCCATTCATTTGGTATCATTGGTTGTGCTCAAAATAAAAATAAGTGTGTCCCAATTTCATGGTTAGTATTTTTTTAGGAGTTACAACTCCACTATTACAACAATGTCTCTAAAAATTAATTTAGTCCGCTAGACAAGTTATGCCAAACCAGGACTTCTCAAGAACTACATTCATCAATTTTAGAATCTCTCCTTACATATGGTAGACATCACCGAGGAAAATATGATTGATCTATTTTTGGGTGGCCTCAAAGATAACATCCAATTGGAGGTTTGCATATTTCATCCCAATACTGTATCTAAGGCTATACTAAAGGCATGCATGGTTGAGAAAAAAAGATGATCAAATGAAGAGATTTCAACAATATTCATGAATGTACCTTTCCAACACCATCATTTCATCAACCTACCATATTGACACATTGATAAGTGGAATAAAAGCATGTAAAAGATTTATGTTTTGGCTATGATAGCATTGGAGCAAACAACATCGATGTGCTAAAAAGAAGTTGTTTTACATTGACAAATCTAATGATGAGGAAGAAGATGAGGAGGCTTCAAGGGAAAGGTTAGAAGAACCTAAGAATGAGTCTAAATATTCTCAACCTACTATTTCCTATCATACACTTTCAGGTATTATTACTCCTCAAACTCTTAATGTGGTGGGGTTCTTGAAAAAATAGAAGGTGACTATGTTAATTGACTCTGGGAGTACACAGAACTTCATCAATAGTAAGTTCATTGCTCTTTTAAATTATTGCATTTACCCAACTCCACACTTTAGGTCATGATTGTAGATGGTAGTACGATCAACTATTTTAGAAAATGTCATATTATTAAGCTTGATATGGGAGACTATTTTTTAGATTCCCCTATGTTTGTTATTCCCATGGGATGAGCTAACATTATTTTAGGAGTATAATGGTTCACCACTTTGGGAACTATTGAGCTAAATTTCTAGGAATTATTCATGAGGTTCCATTTAGAAGGAAGGATTTTTGAACTACATGGATTACATGGTAAATCTCCATAACTTGTTAGTTCCCACTAGATGATAAAAATTCTTAGAAAAGGTGCATAAGGTTTTGTGGCATGCTTATTTTCCATGGAGGTTAAACCAACCAAGGAGTCTACACATCTTGATTTGTAAAAGGTATTGGATGACATTCTATTATTTTTGGTGACATGCCAAAAGGACTTTTTTTAAGTCATGCACATGATCATGCCATTATACTCATTTCAAGAAGTATACCACCCAATATTAGACCCTATAGGTATCCCTATGTTCAAAAGAGTGAAATTGAAAATATAATACAAGAGATGTTGGAGGCAGGTATCATCTAACATAGTCAAAGTGAATATTCCTCCTCGGTGGTCATGGTATGAAAGAAAGATGATAGTTGGAAGATGTGCCTAGATTACAAAGAACTCAACAAATACAACATCGAAGATAACTTTCCTATTCCATTAATTGATGATTTTCTAGATGAATTACATGGTTTTATTTATTTTACCAAGTTAGATCTTCACTTTACATATCATCAAATTTGCATTTACAATGAGGACATACCTAAAATAGCTTTCATAACTCATGAAGGCCATTATGAATTTATGGTTATGATTTTTGGTCTCAAAAATGTACCATGTACATTTTAGGGTTTGATGAATACTCTTTTTAGGCTATTTTTGAGAAAGTTTGTATTAGTGTTTTTTGATGATATCTTCATCTACAACAAAAATTGGGAACCATTTGAAACATGTGAAATAAGTGCTTTCAAATTTGGAACAACATCAACTTTATGCCAAACCATTCAAATGTGATTATGGTGTCCAAGAGGTGGAGTAATTGGGTCATATTATTTCACATGGAGTGAAATTTGATTCTAAAAAGATCCAAGCAATGATGGAGTGGCAGGTTCCCAAGACCCTCAAGAACTTCCACAGATTTTTGGGGCTAACTAATCACTATTATAGGATTGTCAAAAATTATGGTAGCATTGTAGCCCCACTCACCTCTTTGCCAAATAAAGACTCATTTTAGTGGACTGATTCAGTTACCAAGGCATTTGAATAGTTAAAAATGGTTATGTGCACAACTCTAATTTTGCCTACTCTTATTTTTTTTTAAACTTTTGTTATGGAGTGTGATGCATTAGGATATGGCATGGGGGATTTAATCATGCAAGAAGGCAAACCACTAAAATTTGAAAGTTGAAAACTTAAGGGAAAAATTGGCTCAAACCAATATATGAGAAAGTAATGGTTATTCTAAATGTAATGAAACAATGGAGATAGTTTCTAATGGGTCATTACTTTCAAGTAAAGACTGATCATAATAGCCTCAATTATTTTTTGGAACAATGCTTGTCATCTGAAAAACAACAAAAATAGGTGACTAAAATTTTAGGTTATGATTTTGAAATAGTGTATAAGAAAGGAAAAGAGAATGTGATAGTAAATGCCCTCTCTTGACAGGATGAATCAGTTGAGACATTGTTATGTGCCATGACCATGTGGCAGGATGATTGGCTAGAGGAAGCAAGATCAGAATGGGAGAATGATAGTGCTACCAAGGATTTGATTCACAATCTTCAGCAAGGTTCTAATGAATCTAAAAAATTTACATGGAAAGTGAATACATTATGGTATAAATATAGATTATAACTTTGTAAGCATTTTATCTTTAAACATAAATTTTTTTAGGAACTTCATGCCTCTCCACTTGGAGGAGACTTGAGATTTTTGAAAACATATCATAGAATCAAGCAATATTTTTTTTGGGAAGGACTCAAAGGGGATGTTCAAACATATGTAGTTGAATGCATGACATGCCAAAAAAATAAAGGTGAAACCATTACGACCTTAGGTATTTTACAATATTTATCCATCCCTAGCCAATGTTGGGAAGAGGTTTCCATGGATTTCATTATGAGGTTACCAAGGTCTGAGGGCAAAAATGTTATCAAGGTAGTTGTGGATTGACTCACCAAGTATGCTCATTTTTGCTCCTTATCACAACCATTTGTTCCCTGTACAATAGTTTCTACTTTTCTCAATACAATTCAAAATTTGCATGGCACTCCAAAGATCATTGTAAGTGATCGAGATCTCATATTTACTAATAATTTTTGGACTAAACTATTTGCATGCTTGGATGTCCAGTTGGCTCATAACTCATCCTATCATCCTCAATCTGATGGATAACTAGATGTAGTTAACAAATGTCTCAAAGGGTATCTTTGTTGTTTTGTTTCTGATAAATAAGATAAATGGGTTCATTGGTGGCCACTTGCTAAATGGTGGTATAACACTTCTTTTCAAACTTCTTCCAAGATGTCTCCCTTTGTGGCATTATATGGGTATCACCCCCCATCCATCACTTTAGTTTTGATAGTGTATCCTAAGGTTTGAGCTATTGAGGAACACATTCACCATCAACATGAGGAGTTAGTCAGTTTGTGAGAGAATTTAGCAATGGCACAAAATTGAATGAAGCAATAAGTAGATCAACACCATAATGAGTGGAATTTTGACAAAGGTGATTAGTTCTTTGTGAATTTGTATCCATATAATCATATCTCTTTGAAGCAATAGAAAAAGGATAACAATCTATCACCTAAGTATTATGGCCCTTACTAGATCTTGCTTAACATTGGTAGTGTGGCTTATAAGTTAGAATTAACCCCAGCCACTCGTATACATCCAATATTCTATGTATCTTACATGAAGAAAGTAATTAGACATAGAGTTTCCACTCTAACTGAGTTACTTGAATTAGATGAAGATGGTAGAGACATTCTAGAGCCTGAGGAGATACTTCACATGCACACTAAAGAATTGCAGACCATAGCCATTAAGAAGTATTTGATCAAATGGAAGAACCTGCATTCTAAAGATGCAACATGGGAGGATGAAGCATTTCTATAGAAACATGTTGATGGGCATATTTCACTAAAAAGGAAAAATATTAAAACTCAACCACACCCTTTTCATCTAAGGATAAAATATGAAAGAAGATCATAAAAAGGAGATAGAGGGAGAGAAGAGGTAGGTGTAGCACACAAAGGATACTCAAAGAGAGGTGCATCATAACGGAAAGAGGGAAACAGAGGAAAATATCTTCATAGAGTCAAGTTATTTTAGTTCACCATATGAGATAGGCAATGTATTATGTTTTGTGTAATTTTGTGAATTGTTTGAAATAAAATCTTATATATCTATTGAATTGTGTAAACATAGATATATTGATTCATTTATAATAGTCATGTTCGTTAAGTGGGGTGATTCTTATAACAATCAATAAAATTTATTTCAAATTGTTGCAATAACCTAGGCATTCCAAAGAAAAGACTAGAACTATAAGATATAGATGATATAAACTATTTCATTTAATGAACCGCTTCATTATTAAACTGCCTCAATATAGTAAATCTGAACAAAAGCAAGTGTAATTAAATTATATAACAACTTAGCATAATATATTGGGCAATTTGGGTGATGATACTTAGTGATTTGGACATTTGCTTGCTTGATTAGATTTCTCACTATTTATAAATTAATTAGATTTTAGTGCAACATAGTATATGTGGAATCAATAGTGAATGGATGTTTGATAAAATACTGCAATGGTTTATATTAGTGTAGTGATTCACATTATAGTACAATGACCTTAGTTTATTTATACAAATGACAATATGCTATATCACTGAGCTAAGTATATGCATATCCAATTTGAGTAGTGGTTTTAACTTATGAAATATACTTATATAATTATTATCTATCACTAGCCTAGACTTGTGAAAAGAAATGCAGTGACTTATCAGTTTTATGCAACATATTTATATAATTTGTGTAGCAACTTATATGTAAACCTATTAAACCAATGACCTATGTAAATATACCATCTAGATAAAGGAATGTACATAGTATTTGTAAATAAAATATATCGAGTGATTTGGTGATATGTATTATTGAAGATCTATATTTCAAACACAATGACTTGATTAGTTGGGATTTATATATAGTAACATGTATACTTATTAATATGAGGATAAACATAATCATATCACCCCATATATTCCTAACAAGGTGATAGCTGAAACTCTCTTTGAACTATTTATTTATATCATTCCATATACTATTATGGTTTAATTTATCACTTGGGCAATGCCCTATAGAATTAACATTCTACATGCATGCCTAACAAGGTGTTGGGAATTAAATCATCTATTTAACATATGGATGGAAGTAGCATAAGAAGTTGTTAATCTTTCATTACTTTATATAAATATTTATTATAGGTAGAATGAGTATGTATATATGGTGATAACTTAATATTTTATATGAACTCAACTAAATAATTATGTTTAACACTAGTTTAAATAAATAAGAAGATTTCCTAACCAGATCTGACATTCTAATTATAAATTGGCTTTTGGGTTTAGTGTTTTGAACATGTGTAGACTAACGTATTCCTTCGATCATTTTATAATAAGTTTTATATACATGTTTTATATTTTCATAGAAAGCATGAGGAAATATAAAGTGTAGTGTAAATGAATGCTTATATTTGGATATGTATTGAGAAGTTAATTGGAATAATGTTTTATGAGAATTTGGATACTCCTATTGATATATATATAAATATTATAAACACATCTTGGGGCATGTGTCAATATAAATGACTTACACATGACTATGTATAAAAAATGAATAGAGTTCATGCATGAAGGGGTCAACGAATTTGATCTTACAGTAGTTTATAGGATAATATGTTTAACCAGAAATAAGAAACTTTAGATGTATGGTTGACATAATTAAATGGTGATTTGTCAGTAAAAATAAGCAACCACAAAATTGACTAAGAAGAGTTGGTTATTAATATTCTCAAAGGTATAAGACTTACAAATGATAGACAATTTATTTTGGTATAATGATTGTTGAAATTCTCATGAAGTCTTTAGCTAGAGTTATAAATGACTATAAGGGTTTTTATGCAGTATTTATTGTTTTAAGGACATGTATACGATGCTTCCTATGGGTAGTTTAATTTATATAGTCGTATATGTACATATAACATGTATTGATGTGTGTCTATAGCTCTATTAATTATTATAACTAAGTCAGGGACTCCAAAGGAGTAGGACACCAACTACATGTATACTTAGCTCCTTAAAATATAATAAAAACTATAAAAGAGAATTACAGTGTAGAATCTTTTCTCTTATAGAGATTATCAATATACTCCATGAATAGGAAAACTCTTAAAGATTTATGAAACTATAAGGAGTTTTTGATTAAAAATTATAAATAAACATTGGTATAGTATTTTCACATCATTTGAGTACTTACATATGGTGCATGTACAAGTACTCGTATATAGGGATTATATCTATAATTAAATATATGATTGAAAAATTCATAAGGTGTTCGAGGGACTGAAACTATAACTATATTAAAATAGTCTCTTAAAAATTAATGAAATATTTAACTAAAAATTTATATCGGGTTTATGAGTTCTCTATTTCTCTGTAAATATTATGACTAACTATTAGTTTATATATACTCAACATTGAAAACTTGTGTACAATGCATATTGTGAGTATATTAATATGTATAAGTGTTTAGATATATACACCATATAATAGTGCATCGGGATATGTGCCTACAAGTTATGTTTCTTTTGAATTTACATATTTATATGATATCTTGTAATAGAACATGTTCTCTATGATACACCACATGTTTAGTTTTAGAAATCATAAAATATACGAGTACTAGCTTGTCTCTCTAGATTCCTGCACCATCATTATCTACTCATCCATGAAGGGATGACCTTTCCCTAATGAGATTATTACAGGGGATCATTGGTCTATGATTGGTGTGAAAAAGTGTTTAGATGATGCTCTCCCTCCCCACAACAGTACTACTTTTGATACAACACTTGAGATTGCCATAAATACTGAAGAGTCTGAGAAACTCATGCTCTAGGGAGCCAAATATTTTATTTATGTACATTGTATTGCATTATATTATATTTATTATTGGAAACATTATCATGAAGAGCTATAATTACCTATTTACTGTGGATTGATAATAGTCGTTATATATTATACTAGCGATGGATGGCTATTTGTAATTACTTTTTATATTTGTATTATGATGTGTTTCATAGTTGATAATGATCAGTGATCTGTTAGATGTCACGTGATTATTAAAATTATCACACTTAGAGAGTTTTGTATGATCATTGCTTAGATTATCATGGTGTAATCTATTTATAGTATATGTGTTTAATAAAAAAAAAAATTCACATATTTCTAGCTAGCACCTAGCAGGGTTGTTACATGTGGTATCAAAGTTATTGCTTGAACTCTAGGACCTAATGAGTCTATTAGAATTTTTGTAGCTTTATGATTATCATAAAGGAGAATAGTGAAATGTGTGTGGTACATTGACTGTATACCTTGGGAACATTCATACCCTCTTAGAGTTGTTAAAGGGTTAGTTTATTGAGTGTCTCAATAGTGAGGGTTATATACAAGGTTTGGGTAGGTGAGTACATAACATAGTTCATGAGTTGTGAACAAGATATCCTACCATATTTTTGTCATTTATATCAAACTACTTGAAGATGATTACATTCTTACTTGTTAATCAAATCACCTTCACCATTTATGTTTTGTGTTGTGTGTGTTTAAAAACAAAACATGGGATGCTTCTCACTTAAGTATGTGTGCTTTAGCTTTGTGTCTTATATACACTAATCTTAAGAGTGGGAAATCCTAAAAGATCATTTTTAGTTTGGTACCACCTAGTGCAATGGGAATCTTCTTGTAGTAGAGTGTAGATGTCTTTGTTAAGAATTCCTATATGTTAGGAGTTTGCTTATGTATTGACACCCCATATATTTATGTAGACTTAGGAGTTTGCTTATGTATTGACACCCCATATATTTATGTAGACTTGGAAAAAGTGTCATCTCTCATAGCTAGAATAGAGGTAATTTGTTCCCCCACCTTATTTTGACATTATTATAAGCCATTGAGTGGATTCATATTTTCATGATGTTGATTTAGTATTCCCTTGAATAGAAACTTGTTTCTGAAATGTTGTTTTGACCTTATTCCCTTGATTTCATGGGCTAATGTCTTCTAATTTTTATTGAGGAAGACGTTGTAGGATTGGATGGATTGATACATATATAAGGTTATAATTTTCCTTCTGGTTGTGGAAGCAGGTTGTGATATTACTTTTATAAGTTTGGTAAGTAGGTAATGATTATGACAACTGGGTTGTGATGTTATATTTTTACCATATGAGAGTATTTAAGAGTTTTGTAGTTGAGATGTTAGTTCTCTACTTTCCACTGGTGACTTTTTAGAGTCACTAATTTATCTAACGTGTGAACTTAGACCACATGGAGTGGCAAACGATGAAGCTATATTGGTTCTAGATTAAGACTTATAAGTTGATTTTAATTGTTATGTTATTATATACCCTTTATTAGATTGATAATATTCTATTTTTCTTAAAGCATGCTATTTTGAAAAGATATTTATGTACTTTCACTAAGAGTGAGTAGGGTATAAGATGTGTGGAACATATTGGTAGTCTAAAAGAGTTGAGATAAACTTGTAAATTATTGTATAACTAACCGAGCAAGCAAGGAGACATTGCCTCACTTATTACTTTATAAGGTTTTAGGGATGGTGTGATCCTTGCCTTTGTATGTTATGATAGTTTAACATTATTTTCTCTTAACTATGAATATAACACTATAAGTTAAGCTGTGAAATATGATAGTAGTTATGTTTGGCTAGTGGCAACTTAATACAATTATGAAATGATTGTATGATTTTTTTTGTATGTATCTTGGTACATCTAAAATTATTTAGCATATAACATTACTTTCTATGATCTATTAGTATAGATTTATGATTCATTGAACCTTGTGAACATTTTGAAGATTATTAGGTCATGGAGACATAAGGGAAGAGTGGTGAATTAGGAACATGAGATAGGATTGGATCCTATTTAGTCTCACATTGACTCAGTAGCTACTAAATTTAGATTCAATAAAGGGAGCTTATTGAATCTAAGATTTGATATATAGACTTATTAAACTTACTGAGTTTGGATATGATAGATGGACTTGTCAAATCTAGGATTTTGCAGATAGACTTGTCAAATTTAGATGTATGGCCATATGCATGTATATTGTGAAATAGATATCCCTTAATTTTGAAATGCAGTATACATTAAAAATGTAATATTTCTAGTTCCTATTCATCATCATACTTATTCAAGAGCTTTATGGAGTAGTAGAAGTATTGACATGTTATACTTACCCAAAGATACGTAGAGTAGCAATAATATTAACTTATATATATCATTATTACCAGGCTCTCTAAATAATTTTATTCAAAATGAGAAAAACATTCTCTAGATTAGAGAGATGTGCAAAGGGGGATAGAATGTTTTATGGAACTCTCTCTAACCATTTGTTTTTGGCTTTTGTGATCTCATGTCATTTTGGAAAGTTAGTGAAACTTTCACTGAGATATATCGGACCCTTTGAGGTATTAGAAGTGGTCAATTTTATAGTAATGAGGTTTGTCTTGCCAACTCTGGATCTTAGGGTGGTCATGATAGAATCAATTAGAGTAAGTGACACTCGTAAACTTTGCTTGCATAATAGATAAATGCCACAGTGTAGGGTCTTATAGAACCTATATTCTGAGAATAATACTATTTGGGAGAACTATGATGAATTCTTTAGGCAAATTTTATATATAGATTTTTTATTAGATACTATTATTCTATATTATTTCTCTATTGAATAATATTTTTAATTTAGAACTTATGTTTAAATAAGAGTCATCTGGGATGATGACTAGCTTTAGGGGAAAGGATGTTACAACCTGATTCCTCATTAAGCAGACTATTTGATTATCCATAGATATTTATAGTTCACATATTTGATTTGAGTTATTTTACCCAAGCTTTGAGATATATGTTGTTCTAGGATAGTAGGGTATTGCTTAGGTTACATGATTACATTGCTATGAGTTAGCTGTAGTGTATATGTTTATATTACAAACATGTTGATTTATTATTTCAATTATATTTTGTGTTGTATGTTTATCATGATGATATGGTCTAACTCTCTGCTTGTTGTGATGTTGACACAAGAGAAATCATCACTCAGAGTGTGATGGAGGGAGAGCATCATCGAAGAAGGTGATGTAGAAAGAAATGTCAGAGGATGACAGAGAAACCGACAAGAATCCTACACACACCACATTATCTAATACACATTAGATGCATAATAAATGGTTAGCATAATGTGTTTTGATGTTGTTTGCATTAGATAGCTAAACATGGTTTGCTAGCATATTTTAATGGTTTTGTGGATTTCATCTAGTGTGTTTTGCATGTGATTAATAATGCCTTTAGAATGTGATTTGCATAAATTTGAGTTTATTAATTAATGGAGTTATTATTATATCATCATGGCATCTGAGATGCTAATTAAATTAGTAAATTATAGATTTTTTGTAATTAATGTTATAAATAAATAAAATTTAGAAAACTACCATTTGAGAAGAAAAATTAAAAAAGAAGAAGAAAATTAAAAAAATTAAAAAATAAAAAGAAATAAATTAGTCTAAAAATAAGAAAAACTAAAAAAAAGAAATACATTAAACAAGGATAAAAACAAATAAAAAAATCAAAAAGAAAAAGAAAAAATCTTAAAACTTAGCCATGCCCCTTTCATCTAAGGATAAAATATGAAAGAAGATCATAAGAAGGAGATAGAGGGAGAGAAGAGTAGGCATATCACACAGATGATACTCAGATAGAGGTGCATCATACTGGAAGGAAGAAAATAGATGAAAAGATATTCATAGAGTCAAGTTATTTTAGTTCACCATCATGAGGTAGACAATATATTATGTTTTATATAATTATGTGGACTATTTGAAATAAACTCTATATGTCTATAGAATTGTACAAACATAGATATATCAATTTATACATAACAATCATGTCAGTTAAGTGGGGCGATGCTTATAATATTCAATAATCTTTATTTCATCCCAAAGGAAAGACAAGAACTATAAGATATAGATGATACAAACTATTTCATTCAATGAACCATTCTATTATTAAATTACCTCAATATAATGAATCTGAATAAAAATGAATATAATTAAATTATATATTAGTTTGACATAATATATTGGGCAATTTGGACGATGATGCTTAGCGATTTGGACATTTTCTTACTTGATTAGATTTTTTACTATTTATAAATTGATTAGACATTAGTGTAGCATAGTATATGTTGAATTAATGATGAATAGATGTTTGATAAAATATTACAATGATTTATATTAGTACAATGATTTACATTATAGTGCAACAAACTTGGTTTATTTATACAAATGATGATCTTTTATATCACTGAGATGGGTATATGCATATCCAATTTGAGTAGCAATTTTAACTTATGAAATATACTTATATATTTATTACCTATCACTATCCTAGACTTGTAAAAAGAAATGCAAATATTTATCAAAAATATGTAGTGACTTATCATTTTTATGCAGCAACTTTATATAATTTGTGTAGTGACTTGTATGTAAACCTGATAAACTAATAACCTATATAAATATACCAGCCAAGTAAAGGAATATATGTAGTATTTGTAAATAAAATATATCAGGGGATTTGGTGATAAACATTATTCAAGATTTATATTTCAAAGAGAGTGACTTGATTAGTTGGGATTTATATATAGTAATATGTATACTTATTAATATGTGGATAAACATAATCATATCTCCCCATATATTCCCAACAAGGTGATAACTGAAACTCTCATTGAACTACTTATTTATATCTCTCCATATACTATTATGGTTCAATTTAGCACTTGGATGATGACCTGTAGAATAAACATTCTGCATGCATGTCTAATACGGTGTTGGGAATTAAATCATCTATTTAGCATATGGATGGAAGTATCAGAAGAAGTCACTAACCTTTCATTACTTTATATTAATCTTTATTATAGGTAGAATGAATATGCATATATGGGGATACCTTAATATTTTATATGAACTCAACTAAATAATTATGTTTAGCACTAGGTTCAATAAATAAGAAGATTTCCTAACTAGTTCTGGCATTCTAATTATAAATTAGCTTTTGGGTTTGGTGTTTTGAAGCATGTGTAGACTAACATATTCCTTCCATCATGTTATAATGAGCTTTATATACATGTTTTAGCTTTACATAAAAAGCATGAAGAAATATAAATCGTAATGTAGATGAATACCTACATTTGGATATGTATTAAGAAGTCAATTAGAAGAATGTCTTATGAGAATTTGGATACTCCTATTGATATATATAAAAATCTTATAAATGCATCTTGGGGTATGTGTCAATACAAATGACTTACATAGTATGTGTCAATACAAATGACTTACATAGTATGTGTCAATACAAATGACTTACATAGGAGTATGTATAAAAAAATAACTAGAGTTTATGCATGAAGGGGTCAACGGATTTGATCTTACAGTAGTTTATAGGATAATATGTTTAATTGAAAATAAGAAACTTTGAATATATGGTTATCATAATTAAATGGTGTTTTATCAAAAAAAAACAAATAACCACAAAACTAACTAAAAAGAGTTGGTTATTAATACTCTCAAAAGTATAAGACTTACAAATGATAAATAATCTATTTCAATATAATGATTGTTAAAATCCTCATGAAATTTGTAGTTAGACTTATAAATGACTATAAGGGTTCTTATGCAGTATTTATTGTTTTGAAGACAAGTGTACAACACCTCCTATGGGCAGTTTAATTTATACAGGTGTATATGTACATATAGTATGTATTGATGTGTGTCCATAGCTCTATTAATTAATATAACTAGGTCAGGGACTCCAGAGGATTAGGACACTAACTACATGTATATCCAACTCTCTAAAACATAATAAAACTATGAAAGAGAATTATAGTGTAGAATTCCTTATCTTATAGAGATTATCAATATACTCCATGAACATGAAATCTCTTAAATATTTATGAAACTATAAAGAGTTCTTGATTAAAAAATATAAATAAACATTGGTATAGTATTTTCATAGAATTTGAGTACTTACATATAGTGCATGTACAAGTACTTGTATATAAGGATTATACCTATAGTTAAATATATGATTGAAAAAGTCATAAGGTGTTCGAGGGACTGAAACTATAACCATATTAAAATAATCTCTTAGAAATAGAATTAGATGTTTAAATGAAAGTTTATAATGGGTTTATGAGTTCTCTATTTTTCTACAAATATTATAATTTATTGTTCGTTTATATGTATTCAACATTGAAAACTTGTGTGCATTGAATATTGTAAGTATATTAATATGTATAAGTTTTTAGACATATATAACATATAATAGTGCATCGAGATCTGTGCCTATAAGTTATAATTTTTTTAAATTTTAGTATGTAGTTTAAACATAGGGAATACTCGAGTGGTATAATCTCATACTTGATTGATTATTATTTATGATTGTGGGTCATTTGATTCTTAAAATCATAAGTTTGGTTATATGTAATTATGTAGTTGTGTTCATATACAATGAATTATGATATTATGGGATATCATAGAGTACTATAGTATAAATGTATGTCATACCCAGGTGATAGCAAACTAAAATTGATATAACTAGAACTCATTCATATGTTTAATAGACTAAATATATGTAACTTGGTTATTTATTTGAATAACATGTTTTATGACAGTTAGTAGGACTCTATGTATGCATGCATGTAACCACTAAGAGTTTAGTGAATGCTAGAATATAATATTATATGTTTTATGAGAACTATGACTTGTTTTGTTATATTTAGTTGCTTCAATAAAAGTTTATATTTTCAATGATTTATATCATTTTAGTTGACTGATTGAGATAATTAGTAGTTATGCTGAAGAACACTAGACTATGATAATATGGGTTATTGTAGGATGTAGTACATTTAAAAACTATTTATAATAATTAAAAACTGTAATTAGATGTGTGTTTTACCTGGATGGTATAAACTGTAGTCATTATTTCTATTATGAAATAGATATAATGTAAGATTCATTTATACGTTTGATGGAATAAATGTATGCTATTAAATTATCCTATACTTAACATGTTATAAGATTGCTTGTAGAATATAATCTGTGTGAATATTTTGGTTATATTATCTTAACCAATTTCACATTGCTGATATTGAGTAAGGAGTAAGATAAATTTTATTGAATTACTAGCATAAAAATGTTAGATGAAAACAATTTGATCAAATAGTATGCATAAATTTTAACTAATCTTTAGATCGCTAATATTTATTATTCTTGAAATTTTTTACTGAAGTAATGTTTGGTGGGATATTGTCATTTCATGAGTATGATTTACATGTTTGTGTGATATTTTATAATAGAATGAGTTCTCTATGATACACCACATGTTTAATTTTAGAAATCATATAACACACGGGTACTAACTTATCTCTCTAGATTCTTATGCCATCACTATCTACTCATCCATGAAGGGAGGGCCATTTTTTGATGGGATTAGTGCAAGGGATTATTGGTTTGTGGTTGGTGTGAAAAAATATTTGAATGATGCTCTCCCTTCCCATAATAATACTAATTTTGAGACAACATTTAATATTGTCATATATACTAGAAAGAAGGGGGAAGGATGTTACATCCCAATTCCTCGTTAATTAGACTATTTGATTATCTGTAGATATTTATAGTTAACACATTTGATTTGGGATATTTTAATTAAGATTTGAAATATATGTTGTTATGGGATAGTAGGGTATTACTTATGTTACACAATTACATTGTTATGAGCTAGTTGTAGTACATATATTTACATTACAAATATATTGATTTATTATTTTAGTTATATTTTATGATGTATGCTTATCATGTTTATATGGTCTAACTACCTATTTATTGTGAGGTTGATGCAGGCAAACTCGTCCCTCATAACATGACGGAGGGAGACTATCATCGAAGAGGGTGATGTAGATGAAGATGTTGATGGACAATAGAGAGACTGGATAAAACCCTATACACACCACATTAGCTAGCACACATTAGATGAATAATAAATAGTTATCATAATGTGTTTTTATGTTATTTGCATTAGATAGCTAAGCATGGTTTGCTAGCATAGTTTAATAGTTTTGTGGATTTCATCTAGTGTATTTTATTTGTGACCATTAATACTTTTAGAATAAGATTTATGTAAATTTAAAGTTATTAATTAATGGAGTTATTATTAAATCATCATGACATTTGGAGATGTTAATTAAATTTATAAATTATAGATTTTTATAATTAATGTTAAAAATAAATAAAATTTAAAAAAATACCATTTGAGAGGAAAAAATTGAAAAAGAAGAAAATAAAAAAATAATTTAAAAAAAAAAAGTCTAAAAATAAGAAAAACTAAAAGGAAGAAATACATTAAATTAAGAGAAAAATAAAAATAAAAAAGAAAAAGAAAAAATCTTAAAACTCAGCCATGCCCTTTCAATCTAAGGATATAATATGAAACAAGATCATAAGAAGGAGATAGAGGGAGAGAAGAGGTAGATGTAGCTCATAGGGGATACTTAGAGAGAGGTGCATCATACTAGAATGAAGGTAGTAGAGGAAAAGATCTTCATAGAGTCAAGTTATTTCAGTTCATCTTTGGGAGGTAAGTAATGCATTATGTTTTGAGAAATTCTGTGAACTATTTGAAATAAACTCTTATATAGATGATATAAATTATTTCGTTCAATGAACCATTCCATTATTAAAGTACTTCAATATAATGAATCTAAACAAAAGTGAATACAAGTAAATTATATAGTAGCTTAGCGTAATATATTAGATGATTTGGGTGATGATGCTTAGTGATTTGGACATTTGCTTGCTTGATTAGATTTCTTACTATTTATAAATTGATTAGATATTAGTGAAACATAGTATATGTAGAATTAATGATGAATGGATGTTTGATAAAATACTGCAATGATTTATATTAGTGCTACGATTCACATTATAGTGCAATAAATTTGGTTTATTTATACAAATGGCAATCTGTTATATCACTGAACTAGGTATATGCATATCCAATTGGAGCAGTGGTTTTAATTTATGAAATATACTTATACATTTATTTCCTATTGCTAGCTTACACTTGTAAAAATAAATGCAATGGCTTATCAAAAATATGTAGTGACTTTATATAATGTGTAACAACTTGTATGTAGCTCTACTAAACTAGTGACCTGTGTAAATATACCATCTAGATAAAGGAATATGTGTAATATTTGTAAATAAAATATATCAGGTGATTTGATGATATGTATTATTGAAGATAGTGACTTGATTTTGAGATTTATATATAATAACAAATATAAGTATTAATATGAGGATAAACATAATCATATCACCCTATATATTCCCAACAAGGTGAGAGCTGAAAATCTCATTGAACTACTTATTTATATCACTCCATATACTATTATGGTTAAATTTAGGACTTGGATGATGCCTTGGAGAATTAAAATTATGTGTGCATGCCTATAAAGGCATTGAGAATTAAATCATCTATTTCGCATATGGATGGAAGTAGCAAAAGAAGTCACTAACCTTTCATTACTTTATATTAATCTTTATTGTAGGTAGAATGAGTATGTATATATGATGATAACTTAATATTTTATATGAAATCAACTAAATAATTATGTTTAACGCTAGGTTAAATAAATAAGAAGATTTTCTATCTAGATTTGGCATTCTAACTATAAATTAACTTTTGGGTTTAGTGTTTTGAAGCATGTGTAGACTAACATATTCCTTCCATCATTTTATAATAAGCTTTATATACATGTTTTATGCTTATAATAGAAAGCATGAGGAAATATAAAGCGTAGTGTAAATGAATGCCTATATTTGGCTATGTATTAAGAAGTTAATTGAAAGAATATTTTATGAGAATTTGGATACTCCTATATATATATATATATATATATATATATATATATATATATATTTGTGTGTGTGTGTGTGTGTGTGTGTGTGTGTGTGTGTGTGTGTGTCAATACAAATGACTTACATGAGTATGTATAAAAAATGAATAGAGTTTATGCATGAATGGGTCGATGGATTTGATCTTACAGTAGTTTATAGGACAATATGTTTAATTGTAAATAAGAAATTTTGGATGTATGGTTGTCATAATTAAATGGCAATTTGTTGGGAAAAACAAATAACCATAAAACTGACTAAGAAGAGTTCATTATTAATATTCTCAAAAGTATAATACTTACGAGTGATAGATAATCTATTTTGGTATAATGATTGTTGAAATCCTCATGAAATCTTCAACTAGAGTTATAAATGATTGTAAGGGTTCTTATGCAGTATTTATTATTTTAAGGACATGTGTATAGTGCCTCCTATGGGTAGTTTAGTTTATATAGGTGTATATGTACATATAGTATGTATTGATGTGTGTCCATATATATTAATTATTATAACTAAGTTAGGGACTCTAGAAGAGTAGGACACCAAATAAATGTATATCCATATTCCTAAAACATAATAAAAACTATGAAAGAGAATTACAGTGTAGAATCCCTTATAGAGATTGTCAATATACTCCGTGAATATGAAGACTCTTAAAGATTTATGAAAATATAAGGAGTTCTTGATTAAAAAATATAAATAAACATTGATATAGTATTTTCATATCATTTGACTGCTTACATATGGTGCATGTACAAGTACTCGTATATAGGGATTATACCTATAATTAAATATATGATTGAAAAAGTTATAAGATGCCTGAGGGACCAAAACTATAACCATATTAAAACAATTTCTTAGAAATGGAATGAGATTTTTAAATGAAATTATATAAAAAATTTATGAGTTCTCTATTTATCTATAAATATTATGACTGACTGTTAGTTTATATATATTCAACATTAAAAACTTGTGTGTAGTGCTTATTGTGAGTTTATTAATATATACAAGTGTTTAAACATATATAGCATATAATAGTGGATGTATGCTTATAAGTTATATTTATTTTGAATGCTAGTATGTAGTTTAAACATAGGGAATACTCAGGTGGTATAATCTCATAATTGCTTGATTATTATTTATGATTATGAGTTGTTTGATTCTTGAATTCATATGTTTGGTTATGTGTAATTATGTATTTATTGTTCCTATATAATGAACTATGATATTATAGGATATCATAGAGTACTAAAATATAAATGTATGTCATATTCAAGTGGTAGTAAACTAAAATTGATATACCTACAACTCATTCATATGTTTAATGAATTAAATGTATATGAGTTAGTTATTTCTTTGAATAACATGTTTTATGATAGTTATTAGGAATTTATGTATACAAGCATACAACCCTTGAGAGTTTAGTGAATGCTAGGATATAATATTATGTGTTTTGTGAGAACTATGACTTTATTTATTATATTTAATTGTTTGAATATAAGTTTATGTTTTCATTAATTTATATTATTTTAGTTGACTAATTGAGGTAATTAGTAGTTATGTTTAAGAACAATAGACTTTGATAATATGAGTTATCATAAGGTGTAGTGTGCTTGAAAATTATTTATAATAATTAGAGACTATAGTTAGATGTGTGTTTTACCTAGGTGGTATAAACTATAGTCATTATTTTTATTATGGGATAGATGTAATGTAAGATTCATTCATATATTTGATGGAATAAATATATGCTATTAGATTATCTTATGCTTTATATGTTATAAGATTACTAGTAGGATGCAATCTATATGAATCTTTTGGTTATATTATGTTAATCAATCTTGTATTACTGATAATAATTAAGGAGTGAGAGGGACTTCACTAACTTACTATCATCATAATTCCAGATGAAGGTAATTTGATCAAGTGGTATGCATGAATTTTAGTTTGTCTTTAGATCGCTAATATTTATTATTTTTGAAAACTTTGGTGTAAGTAATGTTTGGTGAAACATTATCATTTCATGAGTATGATTTAAATGTTTGTGTGATATCTTGCAATAAAAGGGGTTCTCTATGATACAATACATGTTTAGTTTTAGAAATCATACAACACATGGGTACTAGCTTGTCTCTTTGGATTCTTAAACCTTCACTATCTAATCATATATGAAGGGATGGCCATTCACTAATGGGATTAATATGGGAGATCATTGGTCCATGTTTGGTGTGAAAAAGTACTCAGATGATGATATTCCTCTCCATAATAGTACTAATTTTGAGATGACACTTAAGATTGTCACAGATATTGAAGAGTAGGGGGAAGGATGTTACATCCTGATTCTTTGCTAAGTAGACTATTTGATTATCCATGGATATTTATAGTTTACATATTTGATTTGAGTTATTTTACCTAATATTTGAGATACATGTTGTTAAGGGATAGTAAAATATTACTTAGATTATATAATTACATTGATATAAGTTAGTTTTAGTGTATATGTTTGCATTACAAACATGTTGATTTGTTATTTTAGTTATATTTATGATGTATATTTATCATGTTAATATGGTCTAACCACCTATTTGTTGTGAGGTTGATATAGGATAACTCATCTTTCAGAGCATGATGGAGGGAGATCATCACTAGAGAGGGTGACATAAATGGATATGTCAGAGGATGACAAAGAAACTGGGTAGAACCTTACACATACCACATTATCTTACACACATTAGATGCATAATAAATGTTTAGCATAATATATTTTGATTTTAATTTCATTAGATAATTAAGAATGGTATGATAGTATAGATTTTTGGAAGAAAAATTATTGAGATGGAGGTGAATCAATCTTCAAAAAATTTCTTTAACAATCTTAATTAAATAATTATAGATCATTTAAACAAGCATATACATCTTAACAAGCATAAGCACCAATCCACAAGAGTATGAAACACATAAACACAATATATATATGGGAAACCCTCAAGGGGAAGAAAATAAATTGATGATTCAAATAGAATACATTAATATATGACAACCACCAATTTTAGTGAAGCACCCACTTCACATGGAACACCGACCCCAACTAGCTAAGTACCAACTCAGCTAGGCTTTAACAAGCACCATATTCCAAGGAGGCACCAACACCATAGATGAATCAACACCAACTAAACCAAATTAAATAATTTATCACCTTTATAATCCATAATTTTTCATATAAAATATGATGATCTTATTCTTTAGCTCTTTGCACACTTATCCCTTTCAAACTGGCGTCTAGCCTTCTTCACTCAACTAGCTCTCTTCTTGACTTGATTAGGTCATATGACCTTGATCCTTATATGTATAACTTATATAAAAGATTAATATATAATAATATACACTCTTATAATTTCATATAAGACCTCCTTATACTTACCAAGTGTTATATTGTTTTTTTACACTCTTCACACTTACTTCTCAAAATAGGTCTAAAATTGCCTAGTATTTATACAAGTCACTTGATCATATCCTTCTTAGTTGGACAAATATTATTATAATATTAGGTATTCCATGGAATGGTTATTAATAAATTTCATAGATATGGATCAAATGTGCTTTGAGTCACTTTAGGTTTGACCTATCTCAATTAGACCTTATCTCTCTTTTAGGTCCCATAGAGATCTAATTCCATTAAACCTACTTAGCACACATTACTTTTTGATATTTTTGGAGCATATTAAAAAAAATAAAATGCATTAAAAAATCATATTAAACTCTAATATACCTATTATAATATTATCTGGGCTTTATAATGATTTTTATCTCAAACTACTACTTGAAGCACATCATTAGTATTGTTCATATAAGCCTTGTGCATACCCAAAAAGTCTGTCTTAAATAATTGAAGCACAAACACAACTTTGCCAAAAAATCATGGAAAAAATCATATATTCATAAAAATCATGACATTAGTGTCATCAAAACTTTATAATATGATTTAACTCAGGGTATACAGGGTCAAACTCTTCTCTACAAGAAGCTCACTTAAAACTAACAACTAGCTTTAAAACACAGTCAAGAAAACTCGATCTTCAACACCTGAAAGAATAATTTATATAGAATATAAAAAATTTAGAGATTATTTTATATCTATAAATAAATCTCAAGTACAAATATCACAAGATCTTATGCCAAATATTGGTCTTACAGGCCAATCTTTTGTCTTCAGTATACACAGTCAAATTTGAACCAGTCAACCCATCTTGGCTTTACCATTTCAATCACTTTTAGTAAATTCCAAGATTATGAAAATAATTAAAAGGACATTCATGTCCTAATTTTTTTATCATATTCATTAAATGCTTCATCTCATGACAAAGATCTTCGAACTATCATTGTAACTTGCTTACTCAAATATTTTAGTGTACCTTCAAACATAGTCATGGTGATAATGAACTTCAACACCTATGTATAAATTTTTAGATACTTAAAATTCATGTGTATGATATTATAATATCATTAGAACAATATAAAATAGATAGATAACATGGTCATATGGCTATATTGGTCTTATAGACCAAACTCACAACTTCACACCTTTACTGTCTTATCTGCACTAGACATGTCAACTTATGAGCAACATTTTTATCATATCCACTGACCTATAAAACTTAGATCCACCATGAAAATGTATTATATTTATTTAAAAAATTATTTATGCACTTGGATTCATCCCTGATCTATGAAAACACATCCCTAATCATCTTCTCACTTCTGCTTGGTTTTCTCACTATTTGCACTATTAGGCCTTTTAGTGATAAGTCAAATTGTATGACAAGTTTAACATACATGAGGGATAAAACCTACTTAAAAATAACCATGGAAATATAATACAAGTCTCAATATTCAACCTTCATCATTTTAGAAAATTTAACTTGGTTAACTTTGATTACTACAACAAATCTTTGAGAAGTAAAGCCTTTCTTATAGGGTTTGTTCACTCACCTAAGAAACCAATCACACCTAGAAGTTCCTAAGAGATTTTAATACAACCTATAATCAATTTTATAGCCATAACAAACCATTTTAGGCATTTTTGATCAACTTATTTATATCAGGTCACTATTAGGGTTCTTTGAGGGCTTAAACCATCTTCTAGTCTTAACGATCATTCATAAATCTTATACCATCATTCCAAAAACCAATGCATGGAATTTTGAGATATGAACCTTCTTCATATACCATGAGTATATTATATCTTCATGTAGGTGTTGCACATCCCAATGAGCACTTGAAAAACCTTCTCGGGTAGACAACTCTTCATCTTATACACTTGAGAGACCTTAAAAATATTTTTAAGCCTTTTCTTGAAAAAATTGACCTAAAAATTTATGAAAATACTTAAAAAAACTTGAATCACCTTTTTCAATGCTCATATGCTCATCTATACCTTAAAAACTAACCTTAATGCCCCATCTAGCCACCATCTCCCTCTTTGCTTTTTGGGCTTTGACCTACAAGTCATATTAGGCCTTGAAACTAACCTTCTAGCCACTGTCCAATCTTCTAGCACCTCATGTACATGTCATAAAACCTCCTATCATGATTAAATACTATCAAACATTCTTAATATGTCTTGTCAACAACTCATGATTCCTCATTAGGCCAAGCAAGGTCTAAAACTAGTCTTATTGCAAACTTAGATGAAGTACTTACCCCTGTAGGCTTCACTTTGAAACTATCTTGAGTGATCCAATGCCTCTTATTTATGATAAATTAACCTTATAAAATCACTATTATTTAGATATTCAACATAACATATTCATAGATTCAATGGAGCACCTTCAGAGCTACTTATGTAGATCTTTGAAGTTTGACTAGGGATCTAAGTAGCTTGATGAAGCATATTCAAAGTTGCTTACACAAGTATTCAAAGATAATATAAGGATATTCATAGATCAATTTTTCTATGGTGAGTATTAAAAATTATTTCCAAAAAGGTGTTGCCAAAATTGTTGATGACTTCTCAAGCCTTCAAATTCTTTCTCAACTGAGAGACATTAGATTGCCTTCAAAACAACTACTTGGATTCAACCACATTCACCATGATTACACTTTATCTCATATCAAAAACACTCAATATTATAACATAATAAATCATCATACACATAACTCAAATATTAATTGACCATGCACCTCATAAGAACCTTTGACATTAATGATAACATCAATGCCAAAACTCAATGATTAACGACAATGCTTAATAATCTCCCAAAAATGGTTTTGAATTTTCATACACTTTTTCATCTTTCTACCCCTTTTACATTAATGAAAAATGGTCACCTGCAATTATTGGAATCACATTTTCTCCCCCTGAGCTAATACTACCTCTCAAATACACTTGATGACACACAATCTTTAGAAATTTCTCTCAATCATGTCACTTCTCCCTCATTACGAACTATCTTCCCTTTTTAGATCATTATCCTAGTTGTTCTTGGAGCTAATGAGCATTATTATCTCCCCCTCAATACTCAATTTTTTTGATGATTGCTAGGTGCAAGAATTGCATCCAATTCTTGTTTTAAGTGCTCAAAAATTGCCTTTGGAAGTGGTTTGGTTAGGATGTCTACAATCTGATCCTATGTAGAAACATATTCAAGTTTGACACTTTGTTCACTTACCTACTCTCTTATAAAATGATACTTGATGGGAATATGTTTGGTCCTTTAGTGAATGATAGGGTTCTTTGAGACGCTTATAACACTTATATTATCATAATAGATAGGGATAGTACATCATACTCCATCTTGTAGTCTTTTAGGATCTATCTTATCAATATGACCTGAGTGTAACATGAAGTTGTTGAAATATACTTAGCCTCACAAGTGGAAATGGTTATTTATGGTTACTTCTTGATTATCCATGAAACTAAGCACCCACCTAGGAAGAAGGCTCCTCTACTGGTACTCTTTTGATCATCTACACTTTCTACCTAATCTGCATCTGTGTAGGCTATCAAATTAAACTTCTTGCTTCTTGGATATCACAATCCATACTCCATAGTCCCCTTGAGATACCTAATTATATTTTTGAATACTTGTAGATAATTCTCCTTTGGATCTGCTTGAAACCTTTTCAAGACCTACTGCTTGCATGATGTCAGGTTTAAAGGTAGTGGTATATAACAAAGTTTAAATCATTGACCTATATGAAATCTGATTGACCTTTGAATATTCTTATTCCTTTCTTAGCTTACATTCTATGATCATGGGTTTCCTAACTTCCTTCATCCTCCATATCAAACTTCTTCAACATCTCTCTTATGTACTTGTCTTGTGTGATGAATACACCTTTTTCAGATTGAGTGATTTGTAACCCAAGAAAGAATGATAGTTCTCCTAGTATGGACATCTCAAATTATTTCTTCATCACCTCTGCAAAGGCCTTTTTCATGTTCTCATTATTTTCACCAAAGATGATATCATCCACATAGACAAATACTATTAGTTAATGGTCATAGTCTATCTTGATGTATAGATTATAGTATACAACTCCTCTTTTGAATCCTTGATCCAATAGATACTTGTCCAACTTAGCATACCAAGCTCTAGGAGCTTGTTTTAGACTATAGAGATCATTTTTTAGTTTTCAAACATAGTTTTTATCATCTGATAGTGAGAAACCTTCAGGTTTCTCAATGTACACTTCTTCTAGATTCTCATTTAAAAAGGTAGATTTGACAACCATCTAGTCTATCTTGAATCCTTTGAATCCTACATAAGTTAGAAATAATCTAATGGCCTCCAATCTTCATATTGGTACAAATATCTCTTCAAAGTCTACCCATTAAATTTTGCATATCCCTTGCATACCAATCTAGCCTTGTTTCCAGTGACTTCTCCATCTTCATTCAACTTGTTTCTAAACACCCATTTTGTGCCAATGGAATTTTTGTCTGTAGGCATAGGAACTAGTTCCCTAGTCTCATTGTTCTCTATTTTATCTAACCCCTCATTCATATCACCTATCAAAATAATTTATTTTCTTGCTTCTATAAGACTCTTAGGTTAAATATTGGATAATAGAGCAACATTCTCTTGATTTATATTACTTACCAATCTTTTCCTTATTTGCATACCTGCATTCTTATTCTTAATGATTTGAGATTCAAGATGATCTTTTTAAATCTGTCTTCAAGGTCTTTTTGAGTCATATCTCTCTTCAACTCTTTCTTCTTCCTCATCAAACTTGAAGTCCATATTCTCTAAATTATTCTTTGACTGTGAGTAAGATTTCCTTGTCTCATCAATCTTTACATTGGTACTTTCCACTATATTTTATAGTATCTTGTTATAACATTTATAAGATGAGATCATTTATGATTATCTTAAGAATATGCCTTCATTAGATCTATTATCAAATTTATCCAAGTATTCATCATCTCTTTTGATGAAACATTTACTCCCAAACACTCTAAAGTGTTCTACATTTGCAGATCTACCCTTCCATAGTTCACAAGGAGTCTTATTGACATTAGTCCTTATCTATCCTCTATTTAAAATGTATACAACAATACTTAATATCTCTCTCCAATATCTATTAGAAAATATAGACTCATTCAACATAGTTCTAACCATTGCTTGACTATCTTATTCTTCCTTTCCACTACCCCATTCTACTGAGGTGTCCTAGCTGCTGAGAATTATCTCCTTATTCGATGAACCTCACAGAAGTCATCAAATTCATTAGACCAAAACTCTCCTCTTCTATAAAATCTTAGGCACTGTATCTTTCCATTCTTCTCATTCTCAACAAGGACCTTGAATGCCTTGAACTTGTCAAGAGCTTCTAATTTCTCTTGTAGAAAAACAACCCAAGTCATACTTGTGTAATCATCAATGAGTAACATGAAGTATCTATCTCCTTGAATGATTTGAATTCTTGTAGGCCCACAAAGATAAGTTTGAATTAACTCCAAGGGTTTTGTGGTAGAGTAATCCTTGGACTTGAACATTCTTCTAGTCTGCATACCATGTTGACATGCCTTAGAAAGTATGTTTGTAGGTTTGATTATATTAGGCATGTTCTTCATAGACTTTTAAGTGTTAATTCTAACTAGATTGTCAAATTTTAGGTACCTAGCCTTCTAGTCCATAGACAAATTTTATATATCTTTCTTATGAAACATTTTTCCTTATTGATCTCATTTATTACATATAGGTTGCTCTCAGTCCTCTTGGCATTAGCCTTCCTGATTTGGCTCTCCTTATCTCACACCCTCTGTTATGAAAGGTTAGTGTGTGTCCTTGATTGAAAATTTGACTTACATTGAGTAGGTTATGTTTCAAACCTCCCACATACAACACATTTTGGGTTTTTGTCTTTCCATTATCTAAACTCAAGACACCCTTACCAACTATATTGGCATTTGTGTTGTCTCCAAACCTCACTATTCCTTCAACATTCTTCTTTAATGATATGAACTTATTTATGTATCTTATCATGTGTCTTGATCAACCACTATCTATATACCATTTCATGCCTTCATCTTGAATGTGAAAGGCAATCTGATCTAGCAGAGAATCCTCTTTGGTCTTTTGTTCCTTGACAAATAGTCCATCTTGCCTTTTGAGCTCAATATGATCTGTACTAACTTGATTTTTGTTCCATACCAATGTTTGATCCCTTTTATGCATTATAGGAGCTTCATATGTATTTTTAATATTGTAAGCCTTCCAAATTTATTAAATTAGAATCTTGCAATATGTCTTGTATTGTGATAAATGTAGTAAATAACATTCCTATACTTACCATGGTTCTAAGATGACTTATCATTCATTGCATTGGGCTGCCTAATTGGTTTTTTTATGTTAATATTATTGAATTTTTTTTACTTCTCATGCTCTCTTTCAAAATTTATCATTTTGTCTATTAGTTGTACATGATCAACCTTCAACTGGTCATACTCAAATTCCTTTGATTTGAACCTTGTGTTGACATCTTCTAACTGACTATTGAAATCATTGATAATATTATTTTGATGATTCAAATAATCAAAGGCTCTTATGAGCTCACCTTCAAGGTCTAATTCAGCTTCTCCTTATTCACTATCATAGTATACTTCTTCATCTTACATGTTGTCTTCTCCTTGTTGATCACAAGACACCTTGTGCTTCTTAAGATCAACTTCAAGATATTAGACTTGTCACAAAGGATCAGGCTCTGATACCAAATGTTAGAAGAAAATAATTGAGATGGGGGTTGAATCAATATTCAAAAACATTCTTTAACAATCTTACTTAAACAATCATAGATCATTTAAACAAACATGTAAATCTTAGCAAACATAAACACCAATCCACAAGAGCATGAAACACATGAACACAATATATATGTGGGAAACCCTCAAAGAGAATAAAACCCATTTATGATGAAAATGGACTAAATTAATATAATATAAACACTAATTTTAATAAAGTAACCACTTTACATGGAGAACCAACCCCAGCTAGGCTTTAACAAGCACCAAATTGCAAGGAGGCACCAACCCCTAGATGAATCAACACCAATTCATCCACCTTAAATACTTGATCACCTTAAAAATCCATTATTTTTCATACAATATATGATGGTTTTATTCCTTATCTCTTCACACACTTCTATCCCTCTCAAACGGGCATCTAGCCTTCTTCACCCAATTAACCCTCTTTTTGACTTGATTAGGTCATATGACCCTGATCCTCATATGAAAAAATTATATCAAAGATTCATATATGATACTCTACACTCATTTGATGTTCTATAATAACTTATTCTACTTGTAAAGTGTTATATTATTTGCTTACACTCTTCACACTTCTCAAAATAGGCCTAAAATTGCCTAGTATTTATACAAGTCACTTGATCATATCCTTCTTAGTTGGTCAAACATTATTATTTTATTAGGTAGACCATGGAATGGATTTTAATACATCTCATAGAAATGGATAAAATTTCATTTGATTTTCCTTAGGTCTGACCTATTTCAATTAGGCCTTATCTCTCTTTTAGGTCTCATGGATACTTAATTCCATCAAGCCTACTTAGCCAACATTATCATTTAATCTTATTAGAGAATATTCAAACACATAACATGGTATAAACACATAATATTTAAGGATCATAGCAAAACTAATCACGCGCATGGAGAATTTGAAATCTGTAACATTGAATGATGCGCGCGGGCTTCCTGGTGCGCGTACCCAAAATCCAAACCAGGATGCCGTTGATCCGGCAGATGGTGTGGCTGCGGATTGTGTGTCGAAAGGGACTCCACTTGGGAATAGGGTAAGCATCTTGAGTGCCCACTCTTCTGTGGGA
Source organism: Torreya grandis (assembly GCA_037957365.1). Taxonomy (NCBI): domain Eukaryota; kingdom Viridiplantae; phylum Streptophyta; class Pinopsida; order Cupressales; family Taxaceae; genus Torreya; species Torreya grandis. Next base: position 1,721,340 of record JARHVA010001378.1, read on the forward strand.
AAAGGTTTATCTCCAGAAATGAAAATTGCAAAAGCCTCTATTTTTGGTTCTGTCTTGGGATCAAAGGAAAGGACTTATGCGGATGTGGCTGCTTATGAAGTCGAAATACATGATGCAAAAGATCAAGCCTCTACTGGGAGACTATGCGTTTCTCCTGTAAGTGTTTTAAATCTTGTTAGGGTCAATCTGGATCCTGATACTATAGAAGCAATTTTTGATCGGGTAGATCAATTTTCAAATTTTGGGGCTATTTGTAGATTTTCGAGGCTGCTGGCCTTCCCTCGTAGACCTACATGGCTGGATATCCAATACTTGGCTGCCACAGATTGATGGAAATGTTGAAGTTTTCCCTTGTGTTAAAGGTTTTTTCATTGCATTATTCCAAATTTCTAACGATCGGCAGACCATTCTGTCCAATAGCAACCTCTTATTGCAGGGTAAATTCCCCCTTATGGCTAAACGGTGGCATAAGGACTTCAATCCTCTCATGAAAACATTCAATAAGATCCTGGTCTGGGTACGGCTCCCAAATTTACCAATACATTTATGGCAAGAAGCGGTGTTTAAAACCATTGGAAATGCTATAGGGGAGTTTTTATTTGAGGATGATGAAACCCAGAGGATGTACCACTCGACTTGTACTCGCATCATGGTTGAGGTGGATGTTTCAAAGGGCCTTCCTAAGGTGATTTGTCTAGATTCCCCTAGGGGTTCTTAGACGCAAAGGTTAGATTTTGAAGGTTTACCCTTTCGATGTAGAAAGTGTCACCAGATGGGGCACATTGCAGGGCAGTGTACTGTAGGGAAATCCATACCCAAAAGTTATACTTCTTGGTGGTCTAAAGCAGAACATGAACACTATTATGCTAAACAACCTGGTGCTGAATCGACTGATTCAGAGTATGAGAGTAGCCATTCTGAATCAATGGATAAGGAGACTCTGCTGGAGACAGATCCTATTGTAGGTACTGCAGAGAAAGGATTTTGTGATCTCCCTGAACCGATTTCAAAGGAGGTGGAGATTCCTCCACCTATTTTGAAGGCTTCTCCTAGGAGCCAGAAGTTGGCTTGTTTTCTTAAGGTTTTTTCTGAGGCCTCGACACCCCCTGGACTTCATGGATCTAAGCCTTCTGAGGATTGGGATGCTGAGGCAGCTAAGGTAGAGGATGGTTAGACTACTGTAAAGAGGAAGAAGTCTAAGCCCTTGGTCCCCCCTCTAGATATGAAGCTTTGGTCTTGTAAGAAATAATTTTTATTATTTGTTCAGCTCTTTGTTAGTTGTTTTTAGTTTACTGGTTAAACTGGTTTTGCTTAAGCAGTTTCCTGGCTTTTGTGTTTTCTAGAATGCTTAAGGTTTTTTCTATCTTCGGATGTATAGGGTTTCGGGGCCCCTTCAAAACCTATCTTTACCTTAATCTAAAACATGGTATAAAAACATAATATTACACTATAATATAACCATAATAATATTATCTATGCTTCATAATTCTATTTATCTCAAACCACTACTTGGAACACATCATTAGTACCGTTCACATAAGGCCTATGCATACCTAGAAGGTTTATTTTGAATAAATGAAACATAAACATACATTTGTCAAAAAATATTGGAAAAAATAGTATATTAAAAAAATCATGATATTATGGTCATCAAAAACTTCATAATATGCTTTAACTTAGGGTATACAAGATCAAACTCTTCTCTACAAGAAGCTCACTCAAAACTGCCAACTAGCCTCAAAAGATAGTAAATAAAACTTGATATTCAACACATGAAATAATAATTTATATGAAATATGAAAAATTAAAGATATAATTTTATATATATATCACCCTCAAGTCAAAATATCAAAAAAGTTATTTCCAAATATTGGTCTTATAGACCAATCTTTTGTCTTCATTATACACAGTCAAATCTGAACCAATCAACCCATGTTGGATTTACAATTTCAATCACTTTAACTAATTTTAAAGATTGTAAAAATAATGAATAGGAAATTAATTTCATAAAAAATCACATAATATTCATTCAATGCTTCATCTCAGATCAAAGAGCTTCCAACACATCACTACAACTTGCTTACCCAAATTTGCCAATTTATCTTCAAACATAGTCATGGTGATAATGACCTTAAAAACATATGTAGAAACTTTTAGATAATTAAAATTCATATTGATGATCTTATAATATCATTATAGCAATCTAAATAGATATATAACATGGTTATATGGCTATATTGGCTTGCAGACCAATCTCACAACCTCACACCTTTACTGTCTTATCTGCACTAGACATGTCAACTTATGAGCAACATTTTAATCATATCCACTGACCTACAAAACTTATATCCAACATAAAAATGTATTAAAGTATTGAAAAAAATATTCATGTAATTTTATTCATCCCTGATCCATGAAAATACATCCTTAAGCATCCTCTCACTTCTACTTGGTTTTCTCATTATTTGCACTATTAGGCCTTTTAGCGATAGGTCGACTTGTATGATCAATTTATCACACCTGAAGGATAGAACCAAATCATAAAACACTATGTACATATAATATAAGTATCATTATTCAACCTTCATAATTTTAGAAACTTTGACTTGGTCAACTCTGACTACTACAATATATCTCTAAGAAATAAGGCCTTTCTTGTAGGGTCTATTCACTCACCTCAAAAACCAATCATATTTAGAGGTGTCTGAGATATTTGAATACAAATTTGAATTTATTTTCTATCCATACCAAACTATTTCAGGCATTTTTGATCAACTTATTTTATATTAGGTCACTATTAGGATTCTTTGAGGGTTTAAACCATCTTCCAGTCTTAATGATCATTCATAAAGCTTAACACCTCATTCCAAAAACTAATGATTGGAAATTTGAGATATAACCCTTAAACATATACCATTAACATATAAGGTTCTCATTTATATGTTTCATGTTTCAATGAGCACTTGCAAAACCTTCTTGGGTGGACAACTCTTAATCATGTGCACTCGAGATATCTTAAAACACTTTTTCAAGCCTTTTCTTGCAAACCATGACTTGAAACTACATGCACATGCTTAAAAAAAATTGAATCATATTTTTCAATTTTCACCTACTCACCCATGTCTTGGAAATTGATCTTGACACCCCATCTGACCATCATCTCTCTCTTTTCTTCCTAGGCCTTGACCTATAAGTCATATTAGGTCTTAGAACTAACCTTCTAGCCACTGTCCAAGATCTTATGACCTCATCTACATGCCATGAAACATCATATAATTATTAAATACTATCAATAATTTTTCATATGTCTCATCAACATCTCATGATGCCTCATTAGTCCAAGCAGAGTCTAAAACTACTCTAGTTGGAGACTTAGACTGAAGTACTTACCCCTGTACGATTCACCTTGAAACTTTCTTGAGTGATCTAATACCTCTTATGTATGATAAAGTGACCTTATATAATAAATATTCTTTGGATATTCAATAGCACATATTTTTAGCTTTGACAGAGCATATTCAAAGCTGCTTATGTAAATCTTTAGAGCTCGACTAGGGATCTTCATAGCTTGATAGAGCATTTTAAGAGTTGCTTATGCAGATTATCGAATATTAACTAAGTATGTTCATAAGTCACTATGTTATATGTTGAGTCTTTAAAAATATTACCAAAAAGGTGTTTCCAAAACTATTGATCACTTCTCAAGCCTTCAAATTCTTTCTCAATAGAAAGACATCAGATTGCCTTCAAAATAAATACTTGACATCAACCACATTCACCATGATTACACTTTCTCTCATAGAAACGACACTCAATATTTTAGCATAAAAATTCATCATACACATACCTCAAAGCTTACTTGACCATGCATCTCATTATAATCTTTGACATCAATGACAACAATGCCAAAACTCTAGAATTAATGACAATGCTCGACAAGTTTAATGGTTTTGTGGATTTCATCTAGTGTGTGTTGTGTGTGATCATTAATGCATTTAGAATGTGATTTGCACAAATTAAATTTTATTAATTGATGGAGATATTATTAAACCATCATGGCATCTAGAGATGCTAATTAAATTAGTAAATTATGGATTTTTATAATTAATGTTAAAAATAAATAAAATTTAAAAAATTATCATTTGGGAGGAAAAAATGAAAAAAAGAAGAAGAAAATTAAAAATTAAAAATAAAAATAAATAAATTATTCTAAAAAAAAATAAAAGGAGAAGGAAATACATTAAATAAGGATAAAAACAAAGAAAAAAGAAAAATCTTAAAACTCAACCACACCCTTTTCATCTAAGGATAGAATATAAAATAATATAATAAGGAGATAGAGGGAGAGAAGAGTTAGGAGTAGCACATATAACATACTTAGAGAGAGGCACATCATATTGGAAGGATGACAATAGAGGAAAATATCTTTATAGAGTCAAGTTATTTTGGTTAACCATTGTGAGGTAGGCAATGTATTCTGTTATGTGAAATTCTATGAACTGTTTGAAATAAACTCTTATATGTCTATTGAATTTTACAAACATAGATATATTGATTTATATATAATAGTCATGTCATTTAAGTGGGATGATCCTTATAAAAGTCAATAAGCTTTATTTCACACTATTGCAATAACCTAGGCATCCCAAATGAAATACCAAAACTGTAAGATATAAATGATACAAACTATTTCATTCAATGAACCATTCCATTATTATACTACCTTAATACAAAAATCTAAACAAAAGTGAATATAATTAAATTATATATGAGCTTAGCATAATATATTGGGTAATTTGGGCAATGATGCTTAGTGATTTAGACATTTGCTTGCCTAATTAAATTTACTACTATTTATAAATTGATTCGATATTAGTGAAACATAGTATATGTGGAATTAATGATGAATGGATGTTTGATAAAATACTACAACTATTTATATTAGTCTAGCGATTCAAATTATAGTGCAACAAACTTGGTTTATTTATATAAATGGCGATCTGCTATATCACTAAGCTAGGTATATGCATATCCAATTTGAATAGCGCTTTTAACTTGTGAAATATACTTATATATTTATTACCTATTTATAGCCTGAACTTGTAAGAATAAATGCAATGACTTATAAAAAATATGTTGTGACTTATCAATTTTATACAACTTTATATAATTTGTGTAGTGATTTGTATGTAAACTTGTTAAACCAATGACCTATGTAAATATACCATTTGGGTAAATTAATATATGTAGTATTTGTAAATAAAATATATCAGGCAATCTGGTGATATGTATTATTAAATATTTAATTTCAAAGATAGTGACTTGATTAGTTGGGATTTATATTTAATAACATGTATACTTATTAATATGAAGATAAACATAATCATATCATCCCATATATTCCTAACAAGGTGATAGCTAAAACTCTCATTGAACTACTTATTTATATCACTCCATATACTATTATGGTTTAATTTAGAACTTGGGTGATGCCCTATATAATTACAATTATGCATGCATGCCTAGCAAAGTGTTGGGAAGTAAATGATCTATTTAGCATATGGACAGAACTAGCAAAGAAGTCGCTAACCGTTCATTACTTTATATTAATATTTATTGTAGGTAGAATGAGTATGTATATATGGTGATACCTTAATATTTTATATGAACTCAGCTAAATAATTATGTTTAACGTTATGTTAAATAAATAAGAAGATTTCCTAGCCAGGTTTGGCATTCTAATTATAAATTAGCTTTTAGGTTTAGTGTTTTGAAGCATGTATAGACTAATGTATTCCTTCCATAATTTTATAATGAGCTTTATATATATGTTTTATCTTTTCATAGAAAGCATGAGAAAATATAAAGCATAGTATAAATGAATGCCCATATTTGGTTGTATATTAAGAAGTTAATTGAAAGGATGTTTTATGAGAATTTGGATGCTCATACACACACACACACACACACACACACACACACACACACACACACACACACACAAACACACACACACATACATATATACATACATACATACATACATATATCTTATAAATGCATCTTGGGGTATGTGTCAATAAAAATGACTTACATAGGAGTATGTATAAAAAAATTAATAGAGTTTATGCATGAAGGGTTCGACATATTTGATCTTATAGTAGTTTATAGGATAATATGTTTAACCAAATATAAGAAAATTCAGATGTATAGTTATCATAATTAAATGACAATTTGTCAAAAAAAAAAAAAAAACCACAAAACCAATTAAGAAGAGTTGGTTATTAATATTCCCAAAAATATAAGACTTATAAATGATACACAATCTATTTCGATATAATGATTGTTGAAATCCTTAGAGTTATAAATGACTATATGGGTTCTTATGTAGTATTTATTATTTTGAGGACATGTGTACAATGCCTCCTATGAGTAGTTTAATTTGTACAGGGGTATATGTACATATAGAATGTATTGATGTGTGTTCATAGCTCTATTAATTATTATAACTAAGTTAGGGATTCCAAATAAGTAAGACACCAACTACATGTATACCCATCTCCCTAAAACATAATAAAAATTATGAAGGAGAATTATAGTGTAGAATCCCTTATCTTATAGAGATTGTCAATATACTCCATGCACATGAGAGATCTTAATTATTAATGAAACTATAGGGAGTTATTGATTAAAAACTATAAATAAACATTGGTATAGTATTTTCACATCTTTTGATTACTTACATATGGTGCATTTATAAGTACTCATATATAGAAATTATACCTAGAATTAAATATATGATTGAAAAATTCATAAAGTGTTCGAGGGATCGAAACTATAACCATATTAAAATAGTTTCCTAGAAATATAATGAGATGTTTAAATGAAAGTTTATAATAGGTTTATGAGTTCTCTATTTCTCTCCAAATATTGTGACTGACTGTTAGTTTATATATATTCAACATTGAAAATTTATGTGTAGTGCATATTGTGAGTATATTAATATATACACGTGTTTAGAAATATATAACATATAATAGTGCATAAGGATATGTGTCTATAAGTTATGTTTCTTTTGAATGTTAGTATGCAGTTTAAACATAGAAAATATCTGGGTGATATAATCCTATACTTGCTTGATTATTATTTATGATTGTGGGTCATTTGATTCTTGAAATTATAAGTTTGGTTATGTGTAATTGTGTAGTTGTGTTCATATACAATGAACTATGATATTATGGGATGTCATATATTACTACAGTATACATTTATGTCATACCCAGGTGGTAACAAACTAAAATTGATATACCTAGAACTCATTCAAATGTTTGATGGACTAAATGTATAAGAGTTAGTTATTTATTTGAATAACATGTTTTATGATAGTTAATTGGATTTTATGTATACATGCATACAACCCTTCAGATTTTACCAAATGCCAGGATAGAATATTATGTGTTTTGTGAGAACTATGACTTTCTTTGTTATATTTAGTTGCTATAATAGAAGCTTATGTTTCCATTGATTTATATTACTTTAGTTGACTGATTGAGGTAATTAGTAGTTATACTTAAGAACACTAGACTATGATAATATGAATTATCATAGGGTGTAGTATGTTTGGAAACTATTTATAATAATTATAATTGTAGTTAGGTGTGTGTTTTATCTAGGTGGTATAAATTGTAGTCATTAATTCTATTATGGGATAGATATAATGTAAGATTCATTCATATGTTTGATGGAATAAATGTATTTTGTTAGATTATCTTATTCTTAGCATGTTATAAGATTGCTAGTAGGATGTAATATTTGTGAATCTTTTGGTTATATTATGTTAACCAATTGTATTGTTGATATTGAGTTAAGAGTGAGATGGACTTCACTAGCTTACTAGAATCAAAATGCTAGATGAAGGCAATCTGATCAACTGGTATGCATGAATTTTAATTAATTTTTAGATCACTAATATTTATTATTCTTGAAAACTTTGGCCTAAGTAATGTTTGGTGAGACATTATCATTTCATGAGTATGATTTACATGTTTGTGTGATATCTTGAAATAGAATGGGTTCTCTATGATACACTGCATATTTAACTTTAGAAATCATATAACATCCATGTACTAACTTGTCTCTCTGGATTCCCATTCCATCACTATCTACTCATCTGTGAAGGGAGGGCCATTCCATGATGGGATTAGTACATAGGATTGTTGGTCCATGGTTGGTGTGGAAAAATGCTTAGATGATGCTCTCCCTCCCCATATCAGTACTAATTTTGAGATGACACTTGAGATTTTTATAGACACTAGAGAGTTTGAGAAATTCATGCTATAAGGATCCAGGTATAGTATTTATGTACATTGTATTATATTGTATTTATTAGTGAAGACATTATCATGAAGAGATGTAATTAACTATTTACTATGGATTGACAATAGTGGTTGTATATTGTACTAGCAATGGATAGTTATTTGTAATTACTTTTTATATTTATATTATGATGTGTTTCATATGTTGATAGTGATCAATGATCTGTTAGATGTCATGTGCTTATTAAAATTATCACACTTAGAGTGTTTTGTATGATCACTACTTAGATTATCATGGTGTAATCTATTTATAATATATGTGTTTAATTCAAAAAAAAATCACATATTTCTAGTTAGCAGACAATGGGGTTGTTGCAACAAGGGGTTTATAATTGTGTCCATCTAACTAGGGTTTAGGGTTATATGATATATTATATGGATGGCCGAGCCATCCACATGGCCCATCAGTTAGCCCATTTATTTTTCATTTCATAATACTGAAAATAACGTAAACCCTTTCTATAAATTCATTACTAGAATTCATGATAACAAAGATAATAATATTAAAATGCAATTGACCTGGTAACAAAATATTTGATGCCAATTCCAATGATTCAAATTTTGCTCTCCCACTAAAGCTCAAATCTACTCTTTAATCTTCCTTTTACTAGTCGTGTCCTCCACAACCTCCCTTTCCTCCATTTTATTCTTTTGCATGCTAATTGCATGCCATAGATTTCTCTAAACACTCTACCATGATTAATTAAATCAAAGTTAACTCCTAAAGAACTAGGTGTTTTCCATGCAAAACAAATATAACTATTCATTTCTCAAGATGTTATGTTTAACACTAAGTCAACACCAAGTTAACCCTAATCATCTTAAAACTTTGAGTGATTAAACAAATAAAATAACAATTAAAATATCCCCTTCAAACTATGCATGTTTGTTGACCCTAATAAATATCCATACATCACACATTATATAATTTAAAGATATGTTGATTAGTTTGAATCAAAACTAGGTCATCGATTATAGTGACAAGTCTTTTAAACATAAAAACCATTACCAATACATAATAACATCAACTTCACTAAAATCCATCAAAACCATATTATTCTATATAACAATATCGATATTTTGTATTGCTATTAAAAGACCATTGGTTATAACAAGTATTTCAAATAATATATATATTCTAATGTTAATGCAACTAATCATAACCTCCACTATAATTCATAAATGCATTGCTTAACACTATGACTTCTCCTAGTCATATAATTAACATAATCAATGTTTAATGACATGAATAATTCAACCTTAGTTGACACTAGATTAAATATATAATGATGTTTCCTTTAATCATTTAATAATGAAACTACCTATATTGACTTGGATATATAATCATTATAAACAATAATAATCTTCTATGTATGATAATGACTTAACAATGTTCAATAAAAGTATTAGAATTCATCTAATACCTATAGCTATGAATCTAAACAAAGCACCATATTTAATAAACTTAGCTATATCCATGACAATGGTAAGTCATATCAAAATATGCATAGATTCACTCATTTAACCAAGAAATAACATCAACAACCATTAATGCAATAACACAACCATATTAGTGAAATCAATAATATTATCAAATAGAAATTAGATCACAACAGACATATATAACAAAAATCAAAACATACTATAGCTATCAAATGCAAGCAATGAACATAAAACATGTTAATCTATTGTGGTGTGTGCGTGGGTTCCTAGATTTTCCCTCTATCATCCCCCAACACCTCCATCTACACCACCCTCTTAGTTGATGCCTTCCCTTCATCACACTCTGAGGGATGGATATGTCCTACATCCACCTCACAACAATGAAGGTAATTATCCCAAAATATAAATATATCCATAAAATGCTTTTGTATAAACTAACAAACATGATCATAATGTACAAAATATAAAAGTACAACTAATCTCATAGCAAATCAATCATTTAAATTGAGCATCATATAACTTTCCCATAATCAACATATGAAACAAAGATTAATAAAATAGTAATTAATCAAATAACAACCATAAAATCTATGGATCAAAAAGTTATTAAGTTTAGAGAGAAATCAAGATGTGACATCCTTCTCCCTTAAAGTTGGTTATCGTCCCGATGACACTTATTCATGCATGAGTTTTGAATTGAAAACATTATTTAGTAGAAAAATAATATAATATGCAACAACAAATCAAGCAAAAAAATGTTGAATCAACCTAAAAAACTCATTATAGTCTTCTCAAGTGTCACTATCTTCAGAATAGTGGTTCCACTAGACATTAAACTGTGACACTTCCCTATTACACAAACTAAGTTTATGAGTGTGTATCATTTTGATTGGTTCTACTATGACCACCCTAAGATTTAGAACCTCGAAATAATTCCAATCCAATATGTGTGAAGGATCATTAACATAATTTTTAAGATAAGACACATGGAATATATTATGCAAAAGAGCTAGAGTTAGTGGCAATGAAAGCTTATATGCCATAAGAATGACCACTTTCAAAACCTCGAAGGGTCCCACATATCTAGGTGAAAGTTTTGTTGACTTATTGAACTTAATCAATATTTTTTAGGCTTAATCCATAGAAACACTTTATCACCTACAAAAAATTGCCTTGTTCTCTTTAGATTAGCATAACTTTTCTATCTATCATTAGCCTTATCCAACCTCTGCCTGATTATCATGACTTGTTCTTCCATTTCCACAAGCATCTCATGTTTGATGACTATCCTATCATATATCTTGTTCCAATTGATTGGTGTTCTGCAACTCCTTTTGTATAATGCCTCAAATAGAGCTATCTTAATGCTAATTGGTATGAGTTTTTGTAAGCAAACTTAACCAGTGGAAGGCACTCCTCCCACTTGTATTATTGATCTATGAAATATATATGAAGGAAATCTTCTAAAACCTAGTTAATCCTCTTTGTCTACCCATAAATTTTTTGGTGATCAATAGTGTTGAAATTCAATTGCATACCCAGAACTATATTTAGAGTCAACCAAAATATAAAAATCATCTTAATCTGAAATGATCTTTTCTATAAATCCATGCATTCAATACAACTCTTTCATGAATCTCTTCTAAATCATAGGTGCATCATCTATCAAGTTGACTAGTATAAAGTGGGATATCTTGGTTAGTTTGTCAACTAAAACCTAGATCATATCATGTTAGTTCCATGATTAAAAAAAACCCTTAGAAAAAGTCCATTCTAATCACCTACCACTTATATTCTAGTATATCATGTGGATATAACAATCTTACTAGATGCACATGTTCATCTTTTACATGTTGACATTCCAAATAATAAGACACAAAATCCACTTCATCTTTCTTGATTCCTTTCTAGAAATAGAGTGGTCTTAGCTTAGCCATGAGATTGGTTATTCCTAAATGTCCTGAGTATGGGGCATTGTGCAGTTCCTTTAGAATCATGCTCCTTAGATTCTCTTTATCAAATACAAATATCTTATCATTTTACATCAAAATACCATCACTCTCTATCTTGAATCCTTTATACCTAAGATTCTAAGCATTCTCAAATAATGCTTTTTTGACTTGATTGTAGAATTCATCTCCTAGTGAGAATCTGATTACTTGATCTCAGAAATTACTCTTGATAGTAGCCATAAATGTTATGTACCTTATATGGCTTAGAGAATCAACAACTCTATTATCTTTAAATTTGATATAATTAGTATAAAAATTATAATCAAATAAAAACTCTAACCATCATCTCTAACAAGCATTTAGGTTTAGATTGGTGAAGATGTACTTAAGGCCCAAGTTGTCAGTATTGAGCTCAAATAGTTTTTGTAACAAATAATGCCTATAAAATTATAAGGCATGCACAATTACAACTAGTTATAGATCATGAGGGGCATAATTCACCGCATATGACTTTAGTTTTCTAGACTCATATGCTACAACTGGACCATCCTGTATAATAACTCTTCCAAGTCCATCCCTAGATGCATATATGATCATTGAAAATTTAGCATTAGGATCAAGAAATCTTAGCACTAGTGCTAAAAAAAGCCTCCTTTTTATATCCTAAAAGGCTTTTTCACACTTGTCTAACCAAACAAAACTCTAATTCTTCTACTAAAGAGAGGTAATTGGATTACTTATCTTAGAGAAATTTGGAATGAATTTCCTATAATGGCCCACTAATCCCATGAAAATCCTTACCTCATTCATATTATTTGGTGATGGCCATTCCATTATGGCTCTTATTTTCATTGTATCCACTAAAATTCTATTTTCAAAGATAATATGCCCCAAATATTGCACTTTATTTTGGAAAAATATACACTTAGACAACTTTTTGAACAACCTGTGCTTTTTGAACCACTAAAAAACTAGTTCTAAATGTTGTAGATGTTCTTCCTCATCTTTAGAATATATGATGTCATCTAGAAACACCAAAATAAAATGATCTAGATAATCTCTGAACACATTATTCATTAGATTCATAAATGTTGAAGGGGTATTTGTCAACCCAAATGGTAACACTGTGAACTCATAGTGCCCATATCAAGTTTTGAATGCTATTTTTAGAATATCTTCATCCCAAATTCTTAGCTGATGATACATTGCTCCAAGATCAATATTAGAAAAGACTATTTCCCCTCACATCTAATCAAAGAGATCATCAATATGAGGTAGTGGAAATTTGTTCTTAATCATTGCCTTGTTCAACATCCTATAATCAATACATAGGCAAAGAGTACCATCTTTCTTCTTGAAAAAGACAATTGGTGCACCCCATGGTGACACACTTGGTCAAATCAATATTTTTGATGACAACTCCTAAAGTTGAGCCTTTAATTCAACCAATTTGGTGGTTGTCATTTTGTACAGTGCCTTAGACTGTAGTTCTGATCCACATATGATATCAATTGGGAAATCAAACTCATATTTGGGTGGCAATCCAAGTAATTCTTATGGAAACACATCTTAAAAGTTCCTGAGAAAAAGATAATCCTTAATGGAAAGTTTTTTATAGTCTTTCATCTCATTTATCTTAATGTTAAATCCTTGGCATCCCTTCCTCTGAGCTTTTTTGAGTTAAATTACACAAATTTACCTAAACTTCAACTCTCTTTTCTCACCCTACAGTTGCATCTATTTTTCAAAACCATCTTGACACTCAACCTTCTTTAGATAGTAGTCAATTTTAACTTTGTGATTCACAATCCAATTAACTCTTAGGATCACATCATATGACCCTAATGGTGTAGTATAGAGATCCACTACTGTAGTGAATTCAGGCAATCTAATCTCATCTTCAACTAAACACATGTCAAATTTGATATTTGACTCATTTTTATACTATACTGACCATGCATTTACCATAAATCCAACTTTTTAAAATAATTTACTACGCATTCTAAGAGTAATGAAACATTTTGTAGCTCCCATGTCAATTAAAATAGAAACTAGACGATCAAATAAAATACCTGACAATTTTATGGGAAAATATTGATAATTAGCCTAATAATTGTCAATAGTTGCATGAATCCACTACTGAAATATACCCTATTGAGAAGTATAACCCTTATTATTCAACTTATCTTGAGTACACTCTCGAGCATAATGGTCACCTCCATAAATAAAGAAACCTATAGATGGTCATTTCCTATCAGACTATTGACTTCCCTTGAAATCTCCCTTAAAACAATTACCAGGTTTTATGTCCCTTGAACCACTATTGAAATTAGCATTTTAGTTATTGAAAAAACTCTTGGAGTCTCCATTCCTCTACTTCTAGTTCTTCTTTTTGAAAATTGGTTTAGAACTTCTAAATTTTTTCTTAAACTTATCTCTGACTTGGGAAAGAGATTTTAGTTTATTTCCCTACTTGACTACCTTCTTAAAAACCTGATCCATGGTAGATGGACCATGCCAATCTACTTCATAACTAATTTGGGGTTTAATCCCTTAATAATCTTCCTGATCCTAAAGATCTCATCTACCTGATACTGAGGTTCATACTTTAGGATCTTGGTGAATTGATCCCAGTATTCATTCACTGATAGGTCAACTTGCTTAAGATTCTAAAAATCTCTAAGCTTTTGATTGAAACTTAACTATAGAAGCCATCATGACCTAAACAATGTCACAAACTATTCCCAAGTGGTGGTGGTTGAGTTGAGGTTGATCTTGCATTTCTTATTTTCCCACTAAGTTGTTGCTTCACCATCAAGCTTATATGATCCCTAGAATACTTTGGTGACTTTAGAGTAATTCTAAATCTCAAAATATTTTTTTCATCTCTATCATCCATGCTTCAAATCCATCTCTCAATATAATTCCATCGAACTTGAGTGGATTCACCTTTTTCATGCCACATGCAAACTTTGTATCTACTCAAGCTCTTACATCTTATGGTATTTACTCATGCCTCTACTCTTGAGGATGTTCTTTCTCAAAAATATGTTCTTCAAGTTCTTCTTGAGCATTCTCCTCTTCATGGCCATGCACTTCCTATTCTAAGGCTATGATTTAGTCCCTAGTCTCTTGCATGGTTACAAGGATTTGATCCAACTTTACACCTTACTCAACGGTGAACTAATTTGGATCAATAGGAAGATTGGTGTTTGAAGTACCCTCACCTCCTAACCTAGTGTGCAAGATTATTCTTCCTAATTAAGAGGAGAATAATTTTACATTAGTATACACATTAAGTCCTAGATTTTGAGCCTCAACTCTGATACCATAAAGTAACAACCTTACTGGGTTTTACCAAATAGAGTAAATTAAAAAAATTAATTACACATATTCATCTAACAGATTTCACCTAGAGAAATCTAACTAAGTGATTGATGTAGGAGCATCAATAATGCTTTCATTTATCCTAAGTGGTTAGGAGTGTTTGAGTCATCCCCCCCCTCAAAAACTAGTGAAATTAAAATATTTGAACTTGTAAATTGGCCAAAATTTGATAATGGGCCAAATTTTTGTGTTGTAATTATAATTTGGGGACTAAGTAAGGCATATAATCCATGTCCTTATGTGAGGTTGTTAGAATCAAGTCATTTAGGATGTAGATTAGGAGATATTTGAACAATTCTAAGTTTGAACATGTTGTTGAGATTTTTAAGGAGTCAATTGAGTAGTTTGAGGAAACTTATATGACTATTTGAAAGACAATAATTAAGTTTTAAGGAAGAGAGTATGTAAAAGGACTGAGGGTGTGTGAGATTGTAATGAATTTGAATGATTTTATAAGAATGATAAGAAGGATTATAGTGCAAACTATGAGGTTCTTATGCTTTAAGTGTAGTTGTCAAAATTTATTGTAGTTGTTTCCTTGTGTAATGTTAAGGATTCATTTGTTGTAGTCAGGTTAATAGACTATATGAGGCTTTTGTGAAGGTTTAAGATCTTGTTAGAGTCAATGGTAATTTGATAAAAATGTTTTAGGTATAATTTATGAGTTTTTAAGCAGTAAAAGTTGTCTTTATTGTTTCCTTGGTGCAGGTAACTAGATCAAACCATATAGTCATGTTACCAGGTCATGATTGATTTTTTGGAAGGATTTGAGACCATTGTGAAGTTAGTAACAAGCTTATGTAAGAGTTTCAAGACCTTTCTAATGCATTTTTGTAAATCTGTCCAAACTGTCTTGGTGCACACCCTGTAAGACAACAAGTTCAATTTTTATAATCAAAGTTATAAGGTTTTTGGAACCTCTATATGGTTTTAGTAAGGTGGAGAGGGTCATCATAGACCTCAAAACATTTATTCCAAGTTCTGAGATCCAATAACCAAGCTTGTAGGAGCAATGTCTTCCTCATTGCCTTCTACCTAAGGCAACCCATAAGTAGAGTTTGTAGGGTCAGAATATCACAAAACTTTGTGATTCATAATTAAATGCCTATATCCACCTGTGTGTAAGGTTTCAAGTTTCCCTCACACATGTAGGTATGGACTGCAATGTATCCTAACTTCTAGGAGGTTATTATGCACTGTAAGACTACAAATTTGTCTTTTTACAAGATTACACATGTGGTAAAGAAGTAAGAAATGTTGAAATAGGATTAAGATAGATGTATTCACCTTACACAAGAGTTTGGATGTTCAATTGATCTGATAAGTGCTGATTGTTATACTACAGTCCCTTAAAGAGACCTAATTGGGTCTATGTCTAGCTTGATAAGTCTTAGTTTGTACAAAAGAACACCATCTAGATTTCATGTATGTTATAAAAAAAGATAAAGGGTATCCAAAAATGTTGACACATATATTTTTTGCTAAGATTATAGGGAAACATGTCTAAAAAACCCTTAAAATAGGGCTACTAGCCTTTAGGCCTATGAACAGGGTAATAAGGAGCTAGATACTTGAAACCAATAAAACAAAGCCTTGTATAGACTTATTCAGGTTGGGTTTTGTATGTTAAGAGTGGATAAAGTATTGAGGAGAGTGCATAGGTTGATTCACCATGTTATTGTGATTTGTACTTGTTTAAGCCATCAAGTGACTAATGGTAGAGTATGTGTGATGAGTGTTGTAAGGTGTTGAAGAACATTGAAGCATTAAACCCTTTAGATGAGTATTGGTATAGATGTTTGAAGATGATTAAAGTAAATCTCCATGATTATGAGTCATTGTTAGAACATGTTTCTTGTATTAGATATTGATAAGAGAGATTATGAGTGGGAGTTGTAGGTTGTATGGACTATTACAAAAGAGCATTGTAGAATGAAAGTAGTTACATGAATACATGACAACAAGAGTACATATTACATTGTCAAGAGTGTGAACATTTTAAACATATTCCTTGTAATTGATATGTAGTGAAGTAAGATTGAGAGTGATAAGTGATATAGGTGTTTGGGTAAATGCTCTTGAAGGGTATTGTTACTTGAATATCCTATTGTGCCACCTAATGGTGGCATTAATTTTTGGTGTCAGAGCTCAGCTCAATTTGTGGTAATCAAAGACACAAAGCTAAAAGACTCTTTGGAGGTGTGCTTATAGGTTTTTTGTGCAAGAACATAGAGATTGTGCAAATTATAGTTAAGGAAAGGAATGGTTGATAAATATATAGAGATAGTTCATATAGAGATCTAGCTGATAACAAAAGGGAGAGATAGAGAATCAAAGATTGGTTAGCATAATAGAGATCTAGTTGCAGATATTTATCAAGGTATATGGTGAAATTAGTTTGGAACTAATAAGTAATGCAAGGTATGTTTTTAGATCAAGTCTACATGAATATTGTTAACTATAATTGTATTTATGCTTATATTTTGTGTTTTGAATGAGAAGTGATGATTTAAATGATAGACTATGAGGTGAATGAGTTATTGTTGTCATAAAATTTTGGAGTAAATGTAGTAAAGGATTGCAATAAAATAGTTAGTGATAGTTGTAGATGTTGAGAAGGAGTGAGAGGTAAGAGAGTGTTGGAGACCTCAAAAAAAGAGAGCGAACAAGTGTGGCAAAGCCCTTAAGTGACAAAGGCTTGAAGAGAGTTGTTAAAATCTTAGGGAAAGCTTAAGAAGAGATTATAAATAAGAAAATAAAGTGAAGTTTAAGAAGGGAATAAAGAAGACATTGCTAATAGTCTGGGGTGAAAAATACCTAGATGAGGTGATAGCTAGCAGGGTGAAAAATACTTACTAAAGGGGAGAGAAAAAGAGTGAAGAAAAGAGAGAAAATGAAGGGCTCAGAAGATTTCATTTGCCATAAGAAGGTGCAAGATACCAAAGAAGAGAGATAGAGGTAGCAAGTGAGATTAAAAAGATGAAGATGGCCTTACCAGTGATGGAGAAGGTCTTAGAGGAGTCAAGACTAAAATTAAATATAAGAGTCAGGAAGAGGATTCAGTGGCCTCTTAGAGAGATCCTCGAGGAAGAGAGAAGAAGGAAACATAAGACATTGTAAGGAAAGTAATCCAAAAATAAAGAGGAAGGGGAATCAAGCCTCAAAAAAAATTTAAATCTGATATTTTCTTATCATGTATGTATGCAATAAAAAAGATAGAAGGAGAAGCCCAACTTGAGGGCCTAATTGATGAAGAATCTGAAAAGATGGAAGAAAAGGAGAACCATGATCAACATGCTTGTATAGTGGAAGAAGAGAACATGCTATGGGAGCATGAAACATTATATTGTCCTCCAAAGGAAGGAAAGTTTCTTGAGGATATGGAGCTAGGAGAAGATCTTCAGGAAGAATTCATCAGTGATGCAGAGCTGATTCAAGAAAAATAGGAAGTTAGGGAAGTAATTATGGAAATACTTCATGGAGAGGTACTTGGAATAGAAAATGGTGAAGTTGAAGCTAACAAAGAATTTTAGTTGGACATCCATCACAAAGAGTTGATGGATTAAAATATCATTAAATGCCTATATACACTTATGTTCAAGGTTTTAGGTTTCCCTCACATGTGTAGGTATGGACTGTAATGTACCCTATCTTCTAGGAGGTTATTATTCACTGTAAGACTGTAAATTTGTCTTTTTACAAGCTTACATGTGTGGTAAAGAGCTAAGAAAAGTTAGAATAGGATTAAGATAGATTTATTCACCTTACACAAGAGTTTAGAGGTTTAATTCATCTAATAAGTGCTAACTGTTATACTACAATCCCCTAAAGAGACCTAATTGGGTTTATATCCAGCTTGAGAATTCTTAGTCTGTACAAAGGAACACCACCTAGATTTCATGTATGTTGTCAAAAAATATAAAGGGTATCAAAAAACATTCACACATATTTTGTTTGCTCAGATTATATAAAAATATGTCAAAAAAACCCTTTAAATAGGGCTACTAGCCTTTAGGCCTGTGAACAGGGTAGTAAGGAGCTAGATACTTGAAACCAATAAAACAAAGCCTTGTATAGACTTATTCAGGTTGGGTTAAGTATGTTAAGAGTGGATAAAGTGTTGAGGAGAGTGCATAGGTTGATTCACCATGTTATTGTGAGTTTTACTTGTTTAATGTGTGATGAGTGTTGTAAGGTGTTGAAGAACATTGAAGCATTAATCCCTTTAGATGAGTATTGGTATAGATGTTTGAAGATGATTTAAGTAAATTTCTATGATTGTGAGTTATTTTCAGAACATGTTTCTTGTATTAGATATTGATAAGAGAGATTGTGAGTGGGATTTATAGGTTGTATGGATTATTACAAAAGAGTACTGCAAAATGAAAGTAGTTACATGAATACATGACAACAAGAGTACATATTACATTGTGAAGAGTGTGAAAATTTTAAACATATTCCTTGTAATTAATATGAAATGAAGTAAGATTGAGAGTGATAAGTGATATAGGTTTTTGGGTAAATGCTCTTGAAGGGTATTGTTACTTGAAGATCCTGTTGTGCCACCTGATGGTGGCATCAGTGATCTTTAAATAAATGTATTATTTTTAGTTAACTCCATAAGTTTTATAGCTAATCCATTTAGATAATTATCACCAATATAATGATATAAAAAAACATGAATAATGTTGATTAAATAATAAAAATTACATTTATTTCATTAAAGTAATAATACAATTTCAGCCACGATTGATACAACATTATAACCACTATTGTAGATGTTTAAATGAATAAATAGTTTAGTTTCAGCAATAATAATGTATCAATAATAATAATACAATGATACAAATCTCCATGGAGCATGAGTGTCAATGAAGTCAAGTATCCCTCGATAATCTCAAGTGTAGTACTATTGTGGAGAGAGAGAGCACCATCTGAGTGCTTTTCCACACCAACCACAGACCATTGATTCCCTACAATATCTCCCAACAATGAAATGACCCTCCCCTCTTTTATGGATAGATAATGATGGTGTGGGAATTTGAAGTTACAAACTAGAACCCGTGTGTTATAAGGTAACTAATATATGATGTATACCATAAATAAATCTATTCTAAATGATATCGTACAAACATTTAAACTATATCAAACACATGAAATGAAAATGTTTAACTATAACCATTATTTTGTCCAAAGTTTTTAAATAGTTAATAATCTTTAGGATCAGTCAATTTCATACACACCACTCAATTGAATTACACCTCATCTTGCATTAATGGTGCTAATTAAACCAATAGAGTCTATCACACTACTTATTTAGTGTCATAAATGCAACATAATATATTTAGTTGATTTATCACACACACACACACACACATATTTTTATATATATATATATATATATATATATATATATATATATATATAGAGAGAGAGAGAGAGAGAGAGAGAGAGAGAGACACCCAAGTAAAATTATAAAATCCATTGCCTACAATGAAAAGAAAGGCTTCAAACTATATTTTTAAGTTTAGGTTGAATCCCCTAAATTTTCCCTCATACCCTATATGGGTTCCTGATATATGTATTAAAATCTAAATTATCCAAATTGGTTCGACATTTGAAGACCGATTACAGGACTCTGTTGAGTCTATTAAAAATACTCATTTAAATAAGTTATACCATGAAAGATTTTTGTAAGGTTTCTATCAAACCCCAAAATACATAGAGTTGTCTTACATAGTTACACCAAGTTTTCAAATTTTCACACAACAAAGAATAAAAGTCATCCCTTACAGGGTTTAAATGAAAACCTATTATGCATAGCAAGGGGTTTACAACTATGGCTATCTAACTAGGGTTTAGGGTTACATGATGGGTTTTGTGGATGGCTGAGCCATCATAGGGCCCATAATTTGGCTAATTTATTTATCATTTGATAATAATTAAAATAAATTAAACCCTTTCTATAAATTCTATCTACCAAAACTCATCATCACAAACATATGAATCTTAAAATGAAATTGAATTGGTAATGAAATCTTTAATGATTCAAATTCTGCTCTCCCACTTAAGCTTGAATCTCCTCTCTAATATCTCTCTACTAACTATGCCCTCTATAGCCTCCCCTTCTTCTATTTTATTCTTATGCATGCTAATTGCATGCCATAAAACTCTCCAAACATTTTTCCATGGTTAACCAAATCGTAGTGAACTCCTAAAAAACTAGGTGTTTTCTAAGCAAGCCAAACAAAACTATTCATTTCTCAAGCTAGTATGTTTAATACTAAGTCAATGCCAAGTTAACCCTAGTCATCTCAAAAGTTTAAGTGATTAAACAAATAAAATAAAAATTTAAATATCCCATTTGAACTATGCCTATTTTTTGTCCCTAATAAATATCCATGTATCACACATTATATAATTTAAAGATATGTCAACTAGTTTGAATCAAAACTAGGTCATTGATTATAGTGACAAGTCCTTTAAACACAAAAATCATTACCAATGATAAGTAACATTGACTTCACTAAAATCCATTGAAACCATATTATTCCATATGACAATATGAATATAGCGTATTGCTATTAAAAGACCATTGGTTATAATAAGTCTTTGAAACATTATATATATTCTAATGTTAATGCTACTAATCACACCCTCCACTATAATTCATAAACACATTGCTTAACACTATGAATTTGCCTAGTCATACAAATAACATAATCATTATTTAATGATATGAATAATTCAACCTTATTCAACTCTAAGTTAAATATATAATCGTGTTTCCTTTAATAATTTAACAACGAAACTACCTATTGACTAAATTGACTATCTAGTCAATTTGGGTCAACCTATATAGCAAAAATTTCTATTAGAAGGTCTGTCATAAGTCATTTAGTGTCAATTCATGCTTGTAATAGTATAACCATGGTCAATTTAGCCCCACAAGTCATTTCAAGTCTTTCTAAGGTCTTTTCAGTAGCCAAAATAGTGTATTTAATGCCTTGTACAAATTTCTTGGGAATTGTGCAAGATTCAAAAGATGATGTCACCTCATATATGCCAATTCTAACTTTTAGTAACTTTTTCAACTAACAAATTGGTAGAATATTTAGAAAAGAAGTAGCTTTTTTGAGGAAATAAGATGTTTCAGGCACTTGTATGGCCTATGAGGAAGGTGGCACATGTGGGAAGGTTTGAGTGTGATCCTTCAGCTTCTCTAATCCATCCCTATGTTTCTCCAACTTTGAAAGCACCAAAAATGTCTCAAAACATTTCCATCTCTCCATCACTCTCTTGGAAAGCATTCTAACATTCACATGTTTATACTTAGTACGATCATCTGGAAGAGTTTCAAGTCTAATGATTCTAGGGGTGGATAGTACATGAGTTGAACTTCATTTTCATAATAAGAATTCAGAGATTGGTGGGCTAAGATTTATGAACCATCTCTTAGAAGTTAGCCACTCCATTCTACTTGTCATTCTCCATACCCTGCAAGTTTCCTCTTTTCCTGAGGTGGTCTGTACGATCTAATTGGTGAAATCACTTCATGAGGATAAAAATATCTTCCTCACCACATCCAACCTTGCCCCAACCAATTAACACATGTGGATCACTATGACACTTCCATGTTTCCCTTTGGATATTCAAAAGAGTTTTTTCTAGTTTTGTGGATGAAGGTGATGTTTCCATGGTTTCAAGAGCTCATACACCTTTATGTTGATGTTTCGTATCCTAAAAAAACTCATGAAGTGTTGAGATAAATGTGAAAGTGATGTTGGTATAGAAAACTACATGGATAAATTTTTTGTTTTGAAAGTAATGTTATTGGCTTCCCAAGTTTTAGTCTCCATGTTAATGTAGAAGGAGATATGAGGCAATGAAATACTCAGTCACAACAAAGTCAGATGGTCAAGGTTTTTATTCACCATAGCCATATCAAGAGTCTCTCAATGGTTTGAGAAGAAGGATAACCATTTCTCATTCAAGTTTCAAAGAAATATAAATATAAATGGTTATGTTTCCATTTTGGGGTAAAGTAACCTTAGTTTCTCCAAAGTAGGATTTCACCTCATTTAAAACCTTGTGAATTGATCCATTTGGAGGTCCCAACTACCTTCCAAAGCTTGTGTTTCATTACAAAAGGGTGATGTGTTCATTTGAGAAAGTTTAAGAAGGATCTCAAATGAATATAAGAATATTTTCAAGGTGGAATGTAGAAGCTAATTTCACATTAGAAGCTACAACAAGTTCAAAGCTCAAATGGAGTCAATACACCTATAGGTGGCCTATAAGGAGGACAAATTGGTAATGTGGATTAGTCCTTATGAGGAATGCAAATATACATGGGGGTAACAAGTGGAGTAAGTTTGGATGTTTAAAAGTGTTCAAATAACACATACACATATATTTCCTAAGATTACAACCCTCAGCTACCTTGTGCAAATCACCATTATGTACAAGTGTTGTAGCAAGTGTATAGCAATGAAGAAGTGAATAAAAGACATGAATAAGGGAGTGGTGACCTGAATGGTATATAAATAACATTCTCTACCCAAAATTAGGATATATATGCATTGAAGAAAACTCTAGTCTAGATTGTACATCTCATCTCAACTGAAAGTACATCCCAGGTGTCTGAAGGAGTGTAGAAAAGTTACAATTGACAAAGAAGGTCACACTTTGATGAGGGTAATGAACTAATAGAAGACAAGTATGGATTATAAAGGGAAAATGAGTTTTGTTTGGATATAAGAAGTCCTTGAAGGCACTAACATGAATCTTACATGTAAAAACAACCTACAACCAACCTTCAAAGTGTTAAGAACACACACATCTACAGGTGGGATGAAGACAATTGGAGAGTCAAGTGCCTTCACAAGACCAAGTGAGAATCTCCTAGGCTTGAATATGATGATAAGACCCCAAAGAACATGAAGAGATAGATAAACTAAAGAAAATATATCAAATTTCCCCACTTATGAGGTCAAAAGTGCCAATTCTACCCTTAACTTGTAGGTAGTCACCTTCAGAAGTTAGTTTTGAGTTTTATGCTAGTTAGAGGAGTAAATAGAGGACTTAAAAGCTAAAATTTAGTACAGGGGGTCCTCATGACCTAAGGAAGCCTCAAATGTATTCAAAAATAATGAACAAGAAGGGTCAATACTCTCTATTTTGTCTCAGAGATAAGCCACTTTCAAGGCTTAAAACTTGCAGAAGAGAGAGAAAATGGTGGAAATTGAAGGCTAGGGTTGAAGTGGATATGAACACAAGTTGGGGAAAGCTTGGATAAGAATGAGAAAACATGAATAAAGGCTCCTAAGGTGTTAGAACAAGCCCAGTTATGATAAATACATGAAAGAAGATTCAAAGCCACTAGGCCTATTGGAGAGATGTTGTCCTAAAGGGGGATCAAAACCATTTGGAGTGATAGAAAGTGGATGAAATGGACTAGGATAGACCCGTGGGCATAATTTGACCTATTGGAGATATTAGAATGAAGAAGAGACCCCAAATTGGTCATTCTTGGACCCAATATCATGATAGGGTATGCAAAGAGAAGGTCACTTCAAATGATTATACCTTCATGGAGGCTTTGCATGGGATTTCAAGAAGTTGCAGAAGGTTGAAGGTGGTCCTAAACAAGCACTTTTGGGTGTTGGTTCAAAAATCCAATGTCAAAGGTTTATGATCAATCTTTAAAGGGCCCATGCACCTAAAACCCTTCAAAACCCCTATTTTGGGACTTTATTGGAGAGATGAGGTTCAAAATGCACCCATATGGAAGAATTTGACCCTAAGATTTGAAAGAAAGCTATTGGAAACTCCATGAGGATTAGAGCATATTGTATGGAATCTATACAGATGAAGTAAGGGACCCATTTCTTTGATAATTTTTTATGTCTTACAGGTTTTGTAGATGATCAAAGGATGTTAATCACTTGGGAGGATAGATTGGAACTTGAATCAACTCCCCATGTCATTTACAAAGCTAAAAAATTATCCTAAGTGTCTCTACTAGGCTTCTCACTTCAACCAGTCCAAAATGAGAAGAGTGATCACATAGTGGAAAGAGAAGCAACTCACATTTTGAGGTCTTCTAAAGTGTTTTGAATGGAGCCAAGCATATGAGGTGTCCCAAGACCCTTGGTATGTATCAGTCAAGGAGAATAAGGAGATACTAAGGCCAAGTGTCAAGAAAGGTCTAAAAAGAGGGATCATAGTCACAAATGATGATCCTTCTTGTGCAAGGGAATAAAAATTATTTGGAAAACTTCCAATGCAGGTAGAGGACTCATAACTTCCTCTTATCAGCACAAAAGAGACACTTGCCCCTATTC
Source organism: Torreya grandis (assembly GCA_037957365.1). Lineage (NCBI taxonomy): Eukaryota > Viridiplantae > Streptophyta > Pinopsida > Cupressales > Taxaceae > Torreya > Torreya grandis. The sequence continues at coordinate 1,746,843 of JARHVA010001378.1, forward strand.
AGTTTTGTAATATCCAATGAAGGCCAATGATGAAGGCAGTTTCATGGAAGGTGCTTGAAGAGATGCTACACCAATTTTGGAAGAGGATGATTGTTTGGAATAGACACATATTAAAATCAATTTCTAACTCTTCTTACACTTCACCTACATGTATTGTAACCAGTTTCCACTTTTAGACACATATCCTTGTGTCTCTTGGACTTCTTTTTCCTCTATCTCTTTCCAATTGCTATAAGTATGAGCCATTTTGGCCATTGTAGACTAATATCACATTTGGTATGGTGAAGTCCTACTAGAATAACATTGTACTTTGATTTTGAACATTTAATGTAAGTCTAATTTTGAGTTGTGAACATTTTTTTCTAAGTGTGAGAGAGATGAATAGTGAAGTTAAGTGATAATATCATCCTTGCTTCCTCTATCCTTCATGTTCAAGCAAGAGTTATGATCTAACATGTCATGTGAAGTGTAGTTATTATACTAGGCTCCTCTTCAAGCAAGTTATTATCTCTATGGAGTGAAATCTACCCTTGGACTAGTTGTCTTGTTGATTGTATCATGTATGTTACCTTCACATTGAATCACTTATGTTAGGATCCTATAAGGCTTAGATTTGGTCTTAGAAAGATTTGTTACTTAATAGAAGTATGATAGTTTGTGGGATATCTCTTGGTGAATCACCACTTTAGTGTAGTTTTAATTCATGCAAACTTCTAACCCTTTTCCCATATATAAGCATTAGAGTAGTTTACAAGCATTTCAAAGAAGATCTAGCAAGTTAGCCCTCATAATACTAGAGATTCATCTCTCCTACAAGTTCCCACAAACTTGAGAGATGATTCAATGTTGCATCAAATTATAGGAGCTTGAATAGAGTATCTTAGGGTGCACAATTTGATGCCAACACTACCTATATTGCATTAGATATGTAATCATTATAAATAATAATAATCTTTTACGTATGATAATCACTTAAAAATTATCAAGAAAAGTATTAGAATATGTCTAATACCTATAGCTATAAATATAAACAAAGCACTATATTTAATACACTCATCTATATCCATGAAAACATTAAGTAATATCAAAACATGCACAGATTCACTCATTTAACCAAACAATAACATCAACAACCATTAATGCAATAACACAACCATATTAGTGAAATCAACAAGATCATAAAATATAAAATAAGATCACAATAAACATATATCAAAACATACTAAACCCATCAATGTCAAGTAATGAACATAAAGCATGCTAATCCAATGTGGTATGTGCACGGGTTCCTAGCTTTTCCCTCCGTCATCCCCCAATGCCTCCATCTACACTACCATATCCAATGATGCCCTCCCTCCATCATACTCTAAGGGATGGATTTATCCTACATCCACCTCACAACAATGAAGGTAGTTAGCCTGAAACATTAATATATCTATAAAATACTATTATATAAACTAAAAAACATGATCATAATCTATAAAATATAAAAGTACAACTAATCTCATAGTAAATAAATCATGTAAATTAAGCATTATATAACTTTCATATAATAAAGATATGAAATAAAGCTTAATCAAATAATAATTAATCAAATAACAACCGTGAAAATCCACAAATCAAAAGGTTATTAAGCTTAGAGAGAAATCAAGATGTGACAACTTGAGGGACTCATACTTAGTTTTGTGGAAATCTCACCCACCTTATTGAGTAAATGAGGCATGATAAAATATTTGGAATAAGGTTCCAACCAAGCAACATGATGTTAGATGGTCATTTGGGACAAGTTACTGTTGGCTTAAGATATGAGTACATTAAGCTAGGTTTGTGAGCCATTAAGTCATGTTTGGCAACAAGTAGGTGTGAACATCAAATATTATAGTGACAACCCTATTACATGTGACTCTAACCTTTTGTTTGTGTTTTCTAAAGCTTTGATGCATCCATATATAGTTTGGATATGAGACCTAATGGTTGAGGTCAACAACTTTAGAAATCAATAACTTTAGTTTTAGAGATATCTTTTAAAGATCACATTGTATCATGTCAGTTGTGTCTCAAAGTGATATGGTTAATGAGGAAACCTTATGAGGAATATGGTTGCTTTCCTCATGAATACAAAGGCATGATATAATTTATCTTATTGTAGACCACTTTGAGTTGACTTGGTACCATTGACTGTATGAATTTATTGGCATAAATAAATAACCCTCCTGGACAAAATCGGATTCTTATAATGGTGAACCCATGTTAAGTTTTTTATCGAGAATGAGGTTGGTTTGAAGCATAGTTATTATGATATAGAGTTTGAAATCATTAGTTTCATGAGTGTATCTACTCAATATTAATCATGTTATCTTAGAATATGGTTGCACATTGGTTTGTACTCATATATGCATGAAAGAGGATGTGGAACCAAGTTTACATTCCACCCTATAGGGATGTACATGTTGATCAATTTGGATTGTATACTATCACTTGATAATATTAAAGGCTTTGGTATATTTGTAGTGGTTTTCCTAACACTCAGACATATAGAAAATTTTCACTTTATACTACTTGAGTCATATATTTTTAGTAAGTAATGTTTCAATAGGGTTACTATTATGAGATATGTTGGTTGATATCAATTTGGTTACATGATAGTCAGGGATGTGAGACAATATGATTACTTTTGACACTTTTATAGCACTGGGATGTTATGTATGGGAGTTGTTCAGTTGATTTATTTTATGACACTACTATATATGATGATGTATAGTTATTATATTACCTTTGGGTGGTAATAGACAATATTACTCATACCTTTGAGAGGTGACTAAGATGCCCTAAACCTCTAGGAGGTAATCAAGATGCATCATACCTTTGGGAGGTAATCAAGATGCCTCTTACCTCTGGGAGGTAATTGAGATGATTTTTATTCCATTTCCCCTTGGGTGACTTGTTAAGTCACATAATGATTATGATGTGATCTACTTTCATTATGTTTTTTGAATTTATTTTAATTGGTTTGAATAGTTTATTTTATTTTGACTTGAAACTAGTACCATTTCCTTATTTTGAATATTTTAAGTAACCAAACATAGAAATTGTTGTTGATATTTTTTTATGATTGAGATTTCTCTTTTAGGCCAATTGGTATCATTTTTTAATTTTATTTAATGATTTTAATTTTACATGATCAGATAAATTTTAAAAATTATTTTGGATGATTATTGGTATTGGTTTTACATGTGTTCATAATGTGCATAGCTATTATGCTTGTAGTGTGGTATGGGGGAGAAAAATTGTCTTGCAATATAACTAGTGGGTTATGATGGGGACTAGTTGTACCAGTTCATGATATCATTCTTCCAACCCCACCAGATGTGGTGGTTATATGTGTGTGTGTGTGTGGCCCTTGCATGAAGATATGATTCTTTTGGGAGGTCTAAAGAGTTTTATGATAGATCACAGTGATTTCTTAGTTATTTTCATAATGGTATTATTTTATTCTGATGATGCTAGATGTTGGGACCTAGTATGCTATTGTATAGATCAGTATGGTTTAACTTGGTTCAACATTGCAAGTTGTTGCATGTACTTATGTATTCTAGATGGCACTAGACATTGATACTCGACTTTGCCAAAATTTTTCCTTATGATTTAACATGATTTGTTATTATTTATTTTTCTTAAAAGGGTGTTACCATGGATGAATACTTATCTTATTGATGTAATTTCACCATGATCAATGCTCGTAATTATCTCTCAATATTATTACACACTAAATGGGTATTTAAGCTCTCGTAATTATATTAGAGGATTTTTAGTTTCAATGGCTAGGTACCAGATATGTATGATAACATGTCTTACATCAAAATGAATTTGGTTCTTAATTTGTCATTATAAAGGCTATTCATGTTCCTATGGGTACATGATATTATTAATTTAGTTGGTGCAGGGAGAAAGTGTGATTCAGTTGGATAGTATGACTCAGTAAGACAATTTGGATTGATGGTGTAGGAGCAAAGGGGGCCTCAATATACATGGAGTAAGAGTAGAGGGGGCCTTTTAAATTTGACAATTCATAATGATTTGAGTCGCTTACTAAAATTGAGTGCATCATATTTAAGACTAAAAGTGAGTCTTCAATCATGATTTTTAAGGGATCCTCTTATGTTTAAACAAATTTATCAAAGACCAATCCATGCTAGGTTAGAATAGGAATAAATGTTTTGAAACAAGTTTAAATTTTATTAAAAGGGTGATGGATTGGATTATTTAAGCGGGCTAACACTATCATTAAATTTCCATTGGGAAATAAAGATGGCATGGACTGGACAAAGAAGGCAATTAATGTTATTTCCTTAGTCACGTAGTTGGGAGTAAGTGGCTAATTTATTAGTGTATCGGGGCTTAGGGGCTATAAATCAACCATTTGGGTCATGGCATGGTAACTTTAGAGTGGAGGATGGATGACATTGGTAGAAGTTGAGGGGATAATAAGAGAGTTATGCTCTCCAAACCAGGCAAGTGGCCTTTTGCACTCCTTTTTTGGTCATAAATGGAGTCAATAATTGTAGTTATGCATGGATTGATTGATGAAGGTGTTTGTGATTTCTATCATTCTGGTGGTTGTTATTTGGTTTGGTAATTATTTTGGATTGAAAAAATTACCTGATCATATATGGCCCTACTTGAAATGTGCTGTGAAAGTCTTTAAATTTCTTAGGTTTATACATACATATATATATATATATATATATATATATATATATATATATATATATATATATATATATATATATATAGTCATGTAATACAAGCTTAATTTATCATAATATTTTTAAGGGCTTCTCTTATGTTTAAACAAATTTATCAAAGACCAATCCATGCTAGGTTAGAATAGGAATAAATGTTTTGAAACAAGTTTAAATTTTATTAAAAGGGTGGTGGATTGGATTATGTAAGCGGGCTAACACTATCATTAAATTTCCATTGGGAAATAAAGATGCAATGGACTAGACAAAGAAGGCAATTAATGTTATTTCCTTAGTCACGTAGTTGGGAGTAAGTGGCTAATTTATTAGTGTATCGGGGCTTAGGGGCTATAAATCAACCATTTGGGTCATGGCATGGTAACTTTAGAGTGGAGGATGGATGACATTGGTAGAAGTTGAGGGGATAATAAGAGAGTTATGCTCTCCAAACCAGGCAAGTGGCCTTTTGCACTCCTTTTTTGGTCATAAATGGAGTCAATAATTGTAGTTATGCATGGATTGATTGATGAAGGTGTCTGTGATTTCTATCATTCTGGTGGTTGTTATTTGGTTTGGTAATTATTTTGGATTGAAAAAATTACCTGATCATATATGGCCCTACTTGAAATGTGTTGTGAAAGTCTTTAAATTTCTTAGGTTTATATATATATATATATATATATATATATATATATATATATATATATATATCTTTAGTCATGTAATACAAGCTTAATTTATCATAATATTTTTAAGGGATTCTCTTATGTTTAAAATTTTTTATCAAAGACCAATCCATGCTAGGTTAGAATAGGAATAAATGTTTTGAAACAAGTTTAAATTTTATTAAAAGGGTGGTGGATTGGATTATGTAAGTGGGCTAACACTATCATTAAATTTCCATTGGGAAATAAAGATGGCATGGACTGGACAAAGAAGGCAATTAATGTTATTTCCTTAGTCACGTAGTTGGGAGTAAGTGGCTAATTCATTAGTGTATCGGGGCTTAGGGGCTATAAATCAACCATTTGGGTCATGGCATGGTAACTTTAGAGTGGAGGATGGATGACATTGGTAGAAGTTGAGGGGATAATAAGAGAGTTATGCTCTCCAAACTAGGCAAGTGACCTTTTGCACTCCTTTTTTGGTCATAAATGGAGTCAATAATTGTAGTTATGCATGGATTGATTGATGAAGGTGTTTGTGATTTCTATCATTCTGGTGGTTGTTATTTGGTTTGGTAATTATTTTGGATTGAAAAAATTACCTGATCATTTATGGCCCTACTTGAAATGTGTTGTGAAAGTCTTTAAATTTCTTAGGTTCACACACACACACACACACACACACACACACACACACACACACACACACACACACACACACACACACACACACACACACACACACACACACACACACACACACACACACATCTTTAGTCATGTAATACAAGCTTAATTTATCATAATATTTTTAGCTGACTCAATGAATCTAATCACAATATTTGAGTAATTCATGCTATGTATTATCAATTCATGGGCCTAAGTATTTTTATAGGAATGATTTCTTACCAATATGTGTATTTCCATGGGCAATATGTTTGTTTTGATTCTCAGTGCTCTTTTAGAGTAACACCTTAATCTTTGGTTATCCTGGTTAACAAAACCTTTGGGATTTTTAATGTTGAAATTACTTTTGAAAAGGTATGACTATCTAGGACAAAATTTCATCTATCATTTTTTTTACCTCTTAAACAAAAATTAGGTGATAGTTTTTATTTATTTACAGTGTTTAAAATAAAAATATATAATGGCACTGGTAGGGCAGAGAGAGTGAGATGTCTATACCAAATGAAACTTATATTGACTTTATTATGGTTACATACCACTTTAATATATGTACACATATACATATGAAATACATATTATCTATAAATTATAAATTATTTAAAATATTTTGATGGGCAATATGAATTGTCCTATAATAAATATACTAATAATATTAAGTATAATGTAGAGTATGCCTCCTCCCTATGTGAAATCCATGCCTTTGACCAATGTGAAATAGGGTGACATAAATGTTTCATGCCATTTATTTTTTTAAATGTCTCAATGAAATTATGACATGTGGAAGGAACTTTGAACCTTATATCATGACCTGTCTAGAGTAATGACATCATCACTAAACCATATCTAATGTAGCCTTTATTGGAAATAAATGATGTGAAATAATTAAATTAAATTGAACTCCCACCTCACTATTTCCTTTGTCTTATAATTGTAACTAAAAATATCACCTAACTTTGGTTTAAAGATAATTATAAATTGGGTATGTTAACTAGCCATTTGGGAGATTATTGCGAGGAAAATTGAATAAGTGTTTTACTTGTTTGAAGATAATTATTTTGGGTCTAAAAAAATGTGGATACTTTTGAAAACATCTTATTCATATCCTCTTAGATGATAAATTCATTAGTCATCTAAACAAAATAGTATAAATTTAGTCCAACCAATCAATGTTGTCCAAGGTCTGAGTAAGTTTACCTAATGTGTGATCACTCTAAATATTTGGTTGATTGATCACTATATTGAGGTACCTAAATCTATATCACCCTTCTAATAATTGCTAGGATGTTTGAATCATTATCTTCAAAACCTTGTTCTTGGTTTGGTCGATCATTTGATTGTTCTTAAGTAGTTACTACTTTCCTGCTCGAGCAAACAATGTATTATAAATCCTTTTTTTTTAGATGTCTCTTTCTTGAATCATGTGTTTTAACAAAAAAAATTGCTAAAATTTTGGGCACAAAAACTTTAGTGCATTATAGTTTGTGTTTTATTTTCTTGGTTTAATTAATATTGGGTTACTTGTATTTTAGGGTCTAGGACTAAATGACTTGTCATTACTTGTACCCATGCTATTTGATTTTAACTTTGTGGATTGTTTAGAAATTTAATAATCCATGTATTTGAATGTGTGCATGATGAATGCCCTAAAAATCCTTTCTATTAAGTAACATGATCTTGTTTCACTCTACTTACACGATTATTATAATCCACAAGTGTATACACATAACATAAGGCATATAATCCTTATAGAGGTCCTAACATGTTTAACTTTGTAACCAACTTTTTTGGTCAGAAATTTAGATGTTAATATGATTATTATGACCAATTTTTGGTTGTAATTATGGTTTGAGCATATCAATATTGGGTTAAGATGGACTTGATGTAATAAAATGAGTGAAACTTAAATATGATTTAGGTTTTCATTTGACATGCAAATTCAACAAGGCATTTGAGTGGGTATTCTATAGTGTAATTTTGAGTGAAACCCTAGATTTAGTCCTCAAAATTATTATTCATGCCCCTTTTTTGGGCATCACTAGAGTTGCATGAGAAAATGATGGCAGAACTAGGAGTCAGTCACTGGAGAAAATAAGTGTTTTTCAAAGAATAAAGAAAGAGGAAAATGGAAAAAGAGATATATGTAGAAAAGTGGAGAGTGGAAGAAGGGGAAAAGAGTGCAATAAAGTGGCTCAGGGCAAAAAATTAAAATGGAAATACCCTTGTGAAATATTTAATAGGAAATTACCCAAAACTCTAAATATGGTATGCATTATTTCTAGGGACTACTCTTGTCATGGATAAATTGGGAATAACAAGTTATAAATGATTTTAAAACCATGTGTAGTCTATCCTATTTTTCCTATGGATTATTATGTAATTTTAATTATTCAATGAGGTCTAATTTTCTTGTGATGTTTGGAAAGTATTTTCCATATATTGGCTTTTGATTTTTTTGGATACACTTCCCTTATTTTGGGTTTAGATTTATCATATTTATAGCTAGAAGTTAAATGGATTATTCTTTTGAAGCATTAATGATTGTAATAAATTTTACTATAATACATCAATCCACATGTTACGTTGACTAATATAAATTTATATTCAATTCTATTGAATTTAGCATGATGTTAGAGAGAGCTCTAAGAGACCATTTCATATTAAATAATGGGTTTGTCTTATTCTGATAAAGTTATTTATAAACTATTTTCCTCTTATAGCTAATTTAGCTATGAAGGAGAATGATAGAGCATTGAGAAATGGCCCCCTGAAAGTGCCCTAAGAATTTTATATTGAAGGTGTATTACAAAGGTAACTCTTTAGAACCTGAAGTTATTTTACCAATTCCAAAATTTAACTCTGCTTGTTAATGGATAGAATAGTTTTGTTTGATAAGTTATTTTGTGGGTCAAATACCTTCTAAAAGTATACTTCGATCTTGGGTTCAAACCCACTGGGCTGCTCATGGCATAAATCTTGAAAGCATCTATAATATTACCAAGGGTTTATATGTTTCATTTCATTGATCTTTCCCATGCAAGAATTATTCTCCATAAGTCAGCCACATGGTATGTTAGGAAATCACTCATGGTTCTCTCCCCTTGGACATGGGACTTTGTGGTCTCTGAGCACACTGCTCTTAAGGTCCTAGTTTGGGTAAAGTTTTTAGTTCTCCCACTCCCCTATTAGCATTTTATTCACTTGGTTACTTATTCTATAGGTCAGGTTGTTTGTCATGAGAAAAACAAGTTCTAATTTTTTAGGCTAAAAAAATGGGTTTGTGTGGAGGTAGACCTTTCTAGGACCTTAAAGAGTTTATGGAGATTCAATTTGGTGATGTGAAACACTCCCAATAGGTTTTGTATATCAATTTTCCCAACATTTACTTTCACTAATAGGGCACCGATCATAAATTTGGGACTATCCCCTTCAGCTAGCCCATAATAATGTTCCCAACTACTCAACCTCTCTTCCTAAGCCCTCTCTAAAAGATGGAAAAAAACTAGCTACGGATGGATGGACTATGGTAGGGAAGAACAACAATCATAATAAGTATGTGATCTCAAAGACATGAAATTCCAAAGGAGGTAAGTCATCAACAAGTAATGGCATGTAGGACCAATTTCCTTCCAATAAAGAACCTTCTTAATCACAGGTTAAAGCTATGAAAGTGATAGAGAAACCTAGGGTCTACAACACCCCTCTTGTAGCTAATATTCTATCTCATGGTCTAGGGGCTTCTCAACCTAGTTATTCTAATTTTTTAGACTCACAACCAACCTCTCTACTAATTCCTACTTGATGGGATGTACCCACACACTCTTTTAGCTCTCCTAGGATGTGCAAAGAGTTAGAGGAAGGAGATTTTTAGGTTGAATATGATGTGAGTAAACAAGTAGAAATGGATGTTTTTTAAATGCTAATAGTGGGAATTTTTTATAGAATCACTTTGATGACATAGAAGGCTTAGATTTTGAGGATATGTCTCTTAACACCCATCATCTATGAATTTATTTGCATGGAATGTTCAGGGTCTTATAGACCCAAAATGCAAGTTTATTGTGCATGATTTTAAAAGGAAGTTTCTCGAGATGGACATTCTTTATCTGCAAGAAGTGAATGTGGTGGATTTGTTATTGATGATGATTAGTAAATCTATCTATAATGATAGTATAATTCTACATAATAATTATGAGGCAAGATGTGGTGGTGTGATCACATTTATTTCTCCAAGGTGGTGGCTACACTTAGTGCAATCTGGAGTAGACCCCATCAACTGGTTAATTTGGGACCTTTTCAACATTAAAAGCCACTTCTTTAGATTTATTAATATTTATTCCTCAAATTATACCCTTTAGCATACTAATTTATGGTGATGGATTTTAGAGGATCTCCCTGATGCTCATTGGGTCATATATGGTGAATTTAATATGGTTGTATCTCCCAAAAACAAAGTGGGCCACTTACCAATGCTTTGGAAAGTTGGTGAAAGGGAGGCATGGTATTATATGTGTAATAAATGGGGATTTTATGTCCCAAAATTGATCCACCACCATGAATACAAAGTGTGGTACACCTAGAGCAATCTTAGGGATGGCCTACTCAGATTTTGAAACACCTTGATTAGGCAATGATGTCTACTCAACCATACTTCTCCTTTGATAATGGTTTTTATCCTCTAGTGTAGGCTCTACCAGATTTTGGGATTTTTTTATCACTCCCCCATTTTTTTTTGATTGAAATGGAAGTTCACAAAACCTAAGGTTCATAAATCCCAATTCTTCCTCAATACCTCCTTACTCAAGCTTGGGACCACTATAGCTCACATTCATATATTTTAGAATATGGATCCTTGTTTGACCCAAGATTTTGGTTGGATTCTCTAGTAGAATGATGCCATTAGAAGAAATTTTCACTTCTTGAGAATATATGGATTCCAACTTGCTAAAATTTGATGACATTCTTACTCTGCTACTTCCTCAAAGATTAGCTATGTGGCTTCAGCCTTGGAAAAAGATCCCTTCAATGAGATCTTACAGGTCAAAGTCTCTTCTTTGTAACATCACATCCAAATTGTATATAAATGTAATGCTTGGGAAGCTCAAATCAAATCCAAACTTCACTGGCTCAAGATAGGTGACAAAGCCTCCAAAGAGTTCTTTCAGATACTTATAGCTAAAAACTCAAAGCAATAAATTTAGGCTATCTCTAATTTTGATAGGAGATTATTAGAGACATCATAGATTATTCAAGTTTTTATTCACCATTATCAACATGTGTTTAAATATCAATAATCCTTTGAAGAGCATGACATATCCCTTCAGTAGTGTCTCACAGTGTTGTCATACAAACTCACTCTAGCTCAATGAGTTGCATGTGATAGGCTTCTCATTATAGATGATCTACAAGAGGCAGTGGCTCATATGGTGAATGATAAAGCTCAAGGAATTGATGGTTTCCCCTATGAATTTTATAAAACCCTCTAGGACCTTGTGGGTTTTGATTTACACCATGTCTATCAAGAAGCCTTTCACAAACATTCTCTAGGGAAGAATATAAATAAAGGAAACATTAAATTCATACCTAAAAAAGTGGATCCTAAATTGATCAATAATTGGTAGCCGATCGCCCTTCTAAATGTTTAAAAAAAAAAAAATTCTAAATCTTTGGTGCTTCAATTGCATAATCTATTGCCATACATTATTTACCCTGGGCAAATATGATTCATCAAAATTAGGTATATATTAGGCAAAATTATTGCGGTTTAGTAAGAAATTGATTAGGCTAGGAGATCTAATAAAAAATCTATGTTCATAAAAATTGACTTTGAAAAATCTTATGACTGTATTGAGTGGCCTTTCATCTTGGCCATGCTTAAAGCCTTGGGCTTTGGGCCAAATTTCATTCAAACCATCTAAAAGCTTTTTTAGATGCCTCAGCCATCCTTTCTATTAATGGAGTTATGTCAAAATAATTTTGATTATTTTGATCTATTTACCAAGGATACCCCTTGACATCTACCATATATGTGCTTGCAATAGAGGGTTTTGGATATCTTATTATCAATACCCAATCTAGGGGTCTTGTCAAAGGAATCAATCTCCCTCTAGATACAAAAAATGCCTAGGAAGATATGTAATTATTGAATGGCCACTTTGTTGATGAATCTTTCATTACTATTATTAAAGAAGATGATAATATAGATAATGCCTTACAGTATCTCGATACCTTCTACCTTGCCTCTAGCTCAAGCATCTAATGGCAAAAAACTAGATGCTATAGGCAGTCATACCTCTCCCTATCGATGTGGGCTAATAAGTATGGGTGGACCTGGATTCAAAATGATGAAATTTTCAAGTTTGCTAGCATTCCTTTTGATTTTAAGGCCTCTCTACCCATGTTGTGGCAATATGTTATTGATAGAGTAGAAAATAAGTTAGAGTATTTGGCTACTAAGCCCTTATCATTAATGGGAAAATTTCAAATCTGCTTGAAAGTGCTTATGACTACCCATGTCTACTAATTTTCATGTTGGTTTCCTTCTAATAATTATTACCAAAAACTTGAAAATCTTCTCAAGGACTTTCTTTGGGCCAATTCTTCCCATGGCCATGGATTCTATGGAATTGCTTGGGAATACTACAGCCTCTCATGGGATATTGGAGGTATGGATCTCTTCGACATTGCTCATCAAGGAGTTTCCTTATGTGCCAAATGGATTATGTGGGCCATTGAAGGCAAAGACTCTTGGAAGGTGTTGTTTTGACACTACATTTCTTCAAGCCTTCTCAGAGGCAAAAATCTTGAAAATGACTTGGCTTCTCTAATATGCTCATCATTCAAACCCCTATTTAAATTACAGGTTCATTTACTGCTAAAAGTATCTATAAATCATGGGAAAAAATCAAATGTTCTGAGATGGGTTATCCATTAACTTGAATTCTCTATGGTGGTCACCTATTATCAATTTCAATGAAGTCCCTCTAGCTTAGGTTCTTTGGATCAATGCTCTCAAATTATTTGGTAGAGGCATTCTTACCATCCAAGACATCTTTTTTAAGAAATCTCACTGTTGAATATCTTGAGAAGAGGTGAAAACCAAATTCTAGTTAGCCAACTCTGATCGAGAGTCTTATGAAGAAATCTTTATTGTTGTTCCACCTTTAATACTACACAAAATATATGTTATTTCCACTCATCTTTAGTGGAAGCACTGGAAATGGTATGTGGAAACTTCATTTCATTACACTCCTCAAATTGGCTATGAGTGGCTTACTCCCCACATGCCTATGGTGAACAAGCTTAATTCTCATTGGGGTCTTCATTCTTCAATTTGTACCTAGTGCCTTTGATTTCAAATTGTCTGGGAGGCTTGCTTGGACCCTAAGTTAGCTCACTTCACTTGGTATGTGTTATATCAAGGCTTGCCTATAGGCAGAAGGCTTTTGCATTTAGGATTTCCCTTCCCAAATGTATTTTTTTATAGCCACTTGGAAACCCTCCCTCATTTATTTTGGCATTGCTCCAAAGCCCAATAGGTCTAGACATGGATTCATGACCTTTTTAGGCCTTTCTAGTATGAGTTTTTCAATGACAACATATCCTTCTTAGAGATAAACCACCTTGCATTTTAAATACACCCAAGTATGGTATACTTTTAGAGTGGAGATTCTATTTTGGTTATGGAAAGAAAGAAATAATGCAATGTTTAGCAATGTTTCTGCAGATTGTAATTTTTTTGCTTTCAATAAATATTCCATTATTTCTAATGTACTTTTGTAGATTTAAGTACAAGATAGTAAAGTATCCATAGATCTTGTCTATATTCAAGAACTTCTCACTCATTGGGGAGATGCTCCTTTTGTTATGGCACATATTTATCCTTCCCCACCCAAGTATAACAAATTTATTGGAAGAAATGCTACTCCTCCTCCTCCCAAAGGTAGTCACCAATGTAGTCGGTCTCAGTGTCATTCTCATAAAGGTACTCTGCATTAGTGCATGTTTTCTCCTAGACAATAGTGAGGGTGGTAGACCCTTCCTCCTTCCCCTACTGGGTGGGATGGTTTGGGCACTCCTATTCCTCTTGTGCATCTAGATGTTTTGGGGGTGTCACCTGAAGATCAGATAGACATGTTGGATAAGTTCCCCAGGCTCTCTCTTGATATGTCTCATAATCAACAATAGGAAGATGATAAGGACAGTACTTAGGCTTCTAGTTGAGAGCTAATTCCAGATGGCAATGACTTTCCTATCTTAGATTGGGGTTTGGATGATATGGATCCTCCACCTTCTGACCTTGCACTGGTAACTTAATTATGTTTCCTTTTTTGTTATTGTGATAACCCATCCTAATCAGGGCCTAGTGATGTTTTTATTTTTGTTGTGACTGGTTCCTGGGTTTGGCCTAGTTTGGATTGAGGCGTGCTTCCATACCACCTTTTTTTTGTGAATTATTTGTATATTATATATTTTTATTAATATATAGATATATTTCATTAAAAAAAAACAAATATTATAAATATTATGACAACTATAAAATAACTAGTATGAAGGAATGTTATTTGATATTATGGTCTTAAACACATATGAATCATTTGCTATATATATAGACATACATATACACACACATTGTAACTGTTGAGTTTAATTGTAGATTGTAACAAGCTCATCTTGTTAATACCAGTCATGTTGAAATAATTTTTTCTTACCTTATGTTGGTCTTAACATGTGGGATTCATTATCTTCTTGGTTGTACCATAATCTTATAAATCTGTATCTAAATTTTGGTTATGCATTGCTTTATCTTACACTGGGAAGGATGCCTTTAATGTTAGAATGGCTTACTATTATGGGCCTGTGTTATGTTGTTGAGTGAGAAAACATTAGAATGATTGTTATGTAAAAAGATATTAGGTTGTATTTGGAATTGGTAACTTACTTCAAAGCTTGAAACATATATGTATATGGTTTTATCATACTTAATGGCATTTTTAAGATAAAATGGTTGTAGTTTAATTAGTTTGAAGAAACAATCTTGGAGAAATAATATAATTGGTTCCTTGTTCATTATTAAGATTTATTGGATTTTGATTTGAGTTATTTTTGGACTCTGTTGAATAGGAAAATAATCTTTGAAGTCAATTAATATTTATAAACTTGTGGATGTGAGTTCACTCCCACCCACAAGATTATAAGGAGGCAATGCATATAATCTTGATACCTTATATTCAGTTACCCCCAAGTGGTATTAAAACCATAATTTTTTTATGAATGTGGATTGTAACCAAATTATTTATTTGGTGTTGTCAAATATAAAATTTGAATTTATAATTTTAAAATATATGTATGTAACAAGATATATAATTATGTTGGCTATGACAAAACATACTGGAAAAAAGATAAAAAATCAAAACATAATTTAAATTCAACATTGGTAGTTGAAGTATGGTTTTGGTGTTATGCATAATTAATTTAAATCTGTTATAAATAGATATTCTTACATTGCTAGTTTTGAATAAGTCTAAAAAGCATGCTTTCACTAAGGTCAATAATTAAGTGTTTTATTATGAAATGTTTGGAATTATATTAAGAGTGAAAAATGGATTAGTAGAGGAGTTTTGAGGCATGAATAAAATTTAAATGAAAACCGAGTTTGTGATTTTTATAATTTTGTGTAAAAGTCTCCATTATGAAAATTATAATTGTATTGTCTTATGTGGACTATTTGTGAGACTTCCTTGTGACCTATGTTGAGTTTAGTTATATTAAAGAAAAATCATCCCTCTTATTAATGGGTAATGAGTGATAGGCAGGAAGCCTATCTATAGTCACTCATCATTAGTTAATACAATGGGAATTGATAACCGAGTCTTTATAGCAGAGAGTATTGTTGACATAGACTATGACCTAGATTTTGAAATTTGATAATACTATAAAATGTTATGGCCAAAGTAATGTTGTAACTGTATATATTGTATATCCACCATACTTTCTAGTTTATGTGTTTACTTGAGGTCATAACATATATAGGCATAGCTAGGGTTTGTATGATTGGTTGCATGTAATAATGATCGTAATTTCACATGTGTTCTTAGATGGTTCTAGATACTCACATCATCATTATCTACCCCTTATTTAAGGGAAGAGCCACTTCTAGTGGGAGGTGTGTGGGAGATCATCAATCTATGTTTGGAGGGAAAACATCAAGATGATCCTTGTCCTTTTTACAACTAAATTTGAACCAATCTGATGCATATTCATAGCTATTAAATTGATTTCATGAGTTGTTTTCATTTAATCTCTATTACACTATTGTACTCTTGATATTATAGTATTAAATATACTTACATAATAGTGGTTGTTAGAATACATGTATACTAATTATTTATCCTATCTTAATTTAGTTATGGCTAAACATGATATTTGTAGATTATTTGGCATACTTTGGTATTCATTTATGGCCATGTTGTAACTTCAATTTTAAAATGATGTACTAATATGTATTTTTACAATTTCTACATCATAAACACCCATTTATGGGCTAATATAATTAATGTTTATAAGCTTAAATCAATGGATATACTATGTAAAATGCAATTGTTGTATTTAGTTGATTTCAACTTAGTATCAATATATAAATGTAATTGAAATGGTGTAAAAACTACAAGATTATGATGTTAGTACATTCAATGGATAAATATTAGATAGTTAATCTTAACTACTCTCCAAAAAAATGTGTGAATTTTTAAATTTAAACCTATTAGGGTTTTAACATTATGCAAACCCTAGGATTAAGGGACAAATTTGGTGGTGCAAAATCCCAATAGAATAAGGGTTTGTGGATTGAGGATATGGTGGCAAGTAAGAAGATAAGCATTTTCACTTAATACATGTAGCTTTTGGATCATCAATATGAATTAAGAAAGCCCTGGATCATCTTAGAAGATAATATCATTGAGTTGGATATTAATGGGATATTATTGAGGCCTCATGGGTTGTTTTTTGTGTATATGGCCCTCATTTGACTCCATAAGAAATGGAATATTCATAAGTGGGGAATTTTTTATGGGCTTCAATTCTTTCCACAAGGTTTTTTTTTATTATATGCAATCACTATGCAATGATAAAATGGAGAGAGACTACATTCTAAAAGGCAACCCATGTGGTTCTATGACAATGTTTATCCATTTAGATAAAACCTTGGACTCCATAGTTTAGTGAAGACATAAAGTGATGCATTTCGAACTAATCTGGAAACTTCAAAATAAATCTCTGATCAAATATCCTGACTTGCTGACCTTAGTCTCCATACAATACCTTCCCCAGAATCTTTTCCTTATATCTTTCAGTCTCATCACAAACTTTTTTTTTTTTTTTTCTTTTATAGCAGCGGTGGTAGCTTCAACCACTCCAATCTATTTCCTTCTATTTGTAACGCCACACAGTGCATTATCTCAGTAAAAACAACATTCTGATCTAAAATACTGTAACAAAACATACCTCTGATCCCAAAAATGAAGTGCAGCTCTACCAGCTGAGCTAAGACAGTGTTGATGATGAACACAGCTCTCTTTTACCAAAATATGCGCTCACCTTCCACAAAAGGTTTTGGGGACTCAATCCTTCAACCTGCAGAGTCCATAGATTTCTCCTTCTCCTGCACAGTCTGTAGATTCTGGAAAATTTTGAGCAATGGACAATAGTTATAACTGTTGTCGTCCAAGGCTTGGCTAGCCTTTCAAATGGACGGGTTACCTATGGCGAGCTCTTCAAGGAATCCTTCTTATCTCTACTTTCCATTTCAGTCAAAGCTTTCAACAAACTCTCTGCACTCCCTATACTCAGCTTCACCTTCACAAAATAAACCTCCTCCTTCTTCACACTCGGCTTATGGCTGTCAAATGGAGACAGGCGCTTCAAACTTAAATGTCTTATGAATAGGCACGATCAGGATCCTTATAGGCTCGCTCCTTGATCAGAAAAGCTCAATTCGTGCTTCTTGACTGTCAATTTTGAAATATTAAGATCATTATCTCCCTCGCATAGGTCCCACCTGAAGTCAGCTGTATATGAACAACGTCTTCCAGTAGGTGAATTTAAAATCCATGATTTTAACAAAGCTTTTCTATCTTGTGACAGAATCTCTCCCCCTCTCAAATACAAGATCCGCATGTAAGGGAATTAGGCGGGTCTGTGTCTTAACTAACTTTATTCTTCTCCAAATCGACTGTCTCTGACGGCACTGTCTCATCCTGAGTCTCCGTAACTGTGTCTGTTTCAAACAACCTTTGCATTACTCGATAAAAAAAAATGCATTTTCCTCCGTCTGCGAATTACTCACAAACGTCTCTGGAGACTGCATATTTAACGTATTGTTTTCATCCACATCGCCATCCGCATCCACATCCACATCCTTTTTCTATCTTCGTTGTTTCATCCGTAATAATCACGCTTTCTTCTTCAACGGACTGCTTACGGTTTCACCATTCCTTTCTCTTAAGTCATTTCTCTGATGAAGTCACCATTTCTTGGTAATATATCCTCCAAATCTAGAGCAATGTTAACATTATCTCTTAAACTAGTATTATAAAGAAGGACGTCAATTCTGTCAAACTGTTGTCAAGCAGATCTAACAACCGTATCAACAGCAGCATAGTTGTGAGTGACGTTAGTAATAATATGCGACCAGTAGGATCTACGACCCAGTAGAAGATATGTCAATTGGTCACGGACCAAACAACAACTAACAGTAACAAGTTCATTATAATATTTGCATAAACAATAGCTAACGGCAACAGGATCATTCAAAATATTGGCTTATCAACAGCCAACAGCCACAACCCATTCAATGTTCGGTCTCAGAAAAACAAACACCATTCAAAGTAACGGAACACATATTTTATTCATAGAACAAGAAGATACACATATGTTTTTCTATGAATTATAGATCCTTATACATATCTACGGCAAACCCAGAGTTCTTATTATAATTACCTGTATGATTCAGTCAAAACAATTGATAAATACCTCATGTAACATGCCTGAAACGCACCAAAAATGATTATTTCCTCAATCTGTTACAGTTCGTCTACATACAGTCCTTTTCCTGGACCTACTTCTACACTTCCTCCTATACTTTCTCCTACTCTACTGCCTATACTACGCCCCACAATCTTGAAATAGTCCTAATTTACTTGAAATAACATTCAACCAACACCTAGAAAAACTCAACAAATGTTTTAAACATAGACTTATTTAACCACTAACAATCCTTCGCCACTTATGGCTGACTCCTTTGATTTTACATGATAACATGATTATCAATAACTAAATACCCAAATAAGCCTATCCTCTCCTTTTGACAAGCGTCCACAATTTGATTTTTTTTTTTTTTTTTTTTTTTTAAATATCCCTAGCATATCTAAGCATTCGATGCTCCTGCATCAGATTCCTGGGCTTAAAAAGTTTCATGAACTCCTGTTCATGAGTTTCATTTGTTTGCCCAAAAACTTTTGCAAAATAAATGTCCTCTTCATTCAATATTTCATACAAATGTGCATGTTCTTGACTTCCACACTTGTGTTTGTTTTTGCTTGCTATCTTTATCTTCCAAAGTACATCTTGCTGCCTCTTCATCTTCTTTACAGTCTTCTTCTTTTCATATTCATCCTCTTGAATGAGGATATCAGCTTCCATTCTTAAAAGAGCTCTCTTCTCCAAGTACTTCACCTCCTTATCAAGCAAACCTGTACAATCAGCATTCAAAGCAAAGTTAGAAACAAACATTTGAGACCCTTGGGTCTCTTCAAATTTTTGAACCCGTACTTGCTGTTCCAATATGACTTTTTGGTCCTTTGTCTTCATTTCTTCTCCACAGCAATGTTCTACCTCCTCAAATCTTGTCATAGGACAAATTTTGGTATTCTCTTCATGGTTAATGGCATATTCTAAGGCTGCCAACTCTTCCAACAACTGCTCTTTACTTTGATATACAAAAATCTTGTTTGGTTCCTCAACTAGAAACTCTCCATCAAGTTTTTCTATCTCCTTCAAGATATTTTCCTCAATTGTCAAGACTAAGTATTTAGCCTTCTCTCCATCTTCTTCTTGCAGCTGTTCTACCCCTTCTTGTTTCTTATCAAACAACTCTCCTTCACCTGTAAATGCTTGATCAAACTGCCACATTTCTCCTTCATATTGTAGATCTTCTTCCTTAGTGATTAGTACATTTGAATCAAAATCAACTCTATCAATATTATGCAACTGAAAATTGTCATCTCCAATCTTTTCCAAGGCTGAAATTTGATCACTATACCTTTGTTCTTCATCAACATGCAACTCTTCATTTCTTTTGTCCTCTTGAGTAAGGACTTCTTCCTCCTGCTTAATCAACTCTTTATGCTGATCCTTCTTCATGTCTTCATCACTTGAGGCATTACAACAAGCCTCTTCTTCTTGTCTAAGAACTCTCTCATGAAATGCTTCACCTCCTTGATCCATGAACATCTTCATTGGATCATATGTTTTTCCTTCCTCCTCAATTTGCTTTCCTATAAACAAAACATCAAATGAAATGTCAGATACAAAAACATTTGGCCACTTGATTACTTGCTGTTTGTCCATCTCTTCAATGATGAGATCCGTCTCATACTGAACTTCTTCAAACTGAAATTTCTCTTCAAGCTCTTCATTCTTGAGCTTATCCTTTTGTTTATGCTTCTTCATCTCTCTCCTTAAGGCAACTCTTAGCCTTGTTCTTCTTTTTCTCTCCATCAATGATCTAATTGGCCATCTTACTCTTTTCTTCTTCATTACCCATCCTTGCCATGGGTTTTCCATATTTTCTACCATGCATTTTATCATGGCTATCCTTGCCTTTATCTCATTCACTTCTCTTTGGTATTCTTCCTCTTTTTGTCTCTTTCTTTCTTCTTTTTCTTGTTTCTCTCTCTTTATCTGGTTCATGTTTCTTCTAGGCAGTCCCTCTATCACTCTTCTCAATTCTTCAATCTCCATTCTTTACCTCACCTAAGTCTGTTTCACCTTAGTCTTTTGGCAAGCTATCCAAATTTCTTTTTGGATCTTCTTCTTCTTTTTGAGCAATTCCCTTTGCTCTTCTTCTAGAGCTTCTCTTAGCTCTTCCACTAAGCCTTCCTTGGCTTCTTCTCCTCTTAAGCCTCAATGGCTTGACTGCCTTGAACCTGCAACTTTACAAAATACATTATCTCTATCAAGCACTGATCAGAAGAATACAAACTTCTATCTTTTCCTTTTTCCAGGAGCTTACTAGCTCTCTTTCTTTGTTCTTCAAGCCTCTATGGCTTTTGGACTTTCTCTTGTTACTCACTCCTTTCTTTCCACTTCAAGGTTTTTTTTTTTTTTTTTCACTTCTCTCTCAAACCTTCCAAGCCTTACTGCTATTCTATTCTTCATCAAAATACAAAAATCTCTACCTTTTCCAACTTTATAAATGCAAATAATACAATTTCTTCAGAACAATATTTTCACAAAACATTCATACCTAATTCCTTGATGTCATTGCTTCTCCAAGAACTCGAACCTTGAACTCTGATACCAAATGATGCATTTCGAACTAATCTGGAAACTTCAAAATAAATCTCTGATCAAATATCCTGACTTGCTGACCTTAGTCTCCATACAATACCTTCCCCAGAATCTTTTCCTTATATCTTTCAGTCTCATCACAAACTTTTTTTTTTTTTTTTTCTTTTATAGCAGCGGTGGTAGCTTCAACCACTCCAATCTATTTCCTTCTATTTGTAACGCCACACAGTGCATTATCTCAGTAAAAAACAACATTCTGATCTAAAATACTGTAACAAAACATACCTCTGATCCCAAAAATGAAGTGCAGCTCTACCAGCTGAGCTAAGACGGTGTTGATGATGAACACAGCTCTCTTTTACCAAAATATGCGCTCACCTTCCACAAAAGGTTTTGGGGACTCAATCCTTCAACCTGCAGAGTCCATAGATTTCTCCTTCTCCTGCACAGTCTGTAGATTCTGGAAAATTTTGAGCAATGGACAATAGTTATAACTGTTGTCGTCCAAGGCTTGGCTAGCCTTTCAAATGGACGGGTTACCTATGGCGAGCTCTTCAAGGAATCCTTCTTATCTCTACTTTCCATTTCAGTCAAGGCTTTCAACAAACTCTCTGCACTCCCTATACTCAGCTTCACCTTCACAAAATAAACCTCCTCCTTCTTCACACTCGGCTTATGGCTGTCAAATGGAGACAGGCGCTTCAAACTTAAATGTCTTATGAATAGGCACGATCAGGATCCTTATAGGCTCGCTCCTTGATCAGAAAAGCTCAATTCGTGCTTCTTGACTGTCAATTTTGAAATATTAAGATCATTATCTCCCTCGCATAGGTCCCACCTGAAGTCAGCTGTATATGAACAACGTCTTCCAGTAGGTGAATTTAAAATCCATGATTTTAACAAAGCTTTTCTATCTTGTGACAGAATCTCTCCCCCTCTCAAATACAAGATCCGCATGTAAGGGAATTAGGCGGGTCTGTGTCTTAACTAACTTTATTCTTCTCCAAATCGACTGTCTCTGACGGCACTGTCTCATCCTGAGTCTCCGTAACTGTGTCTGTTTCAAACAACCTTTGCATTACTCGATAAAAAAAAATGCATTTTCCTCCGTCTGCGAATTACTCACAAACGTCTCTGGAGACTGCATATTTAACGCATTGTTTTCATCCACATCGCCATCCGCATCCACATCCACATCCTTTTTCTATCTTCGTTGTTTCATCCGCAATAATCACGCTTTCTTCTTCAACGGACTGCTTACGGTTTCACCGTTCCTTTCTCTTAAGTCATTTCTCTGATGAAGTCACCATTTCTTGGTAATATATCCTCCAAATCTAGAGCAATGTTAACATTATCTCTTAAACTAGTATTATAAAGAAGGACGTCAATTCTGTCAAACTGTTGTCAAGCAGATCTAACAACCGTATCAACAGCAGCATAGTTGTGAGTGACGTTAGTAATAATATGCGACCAGTAGGATCTACGACCCAGTAGAAGATATGTCAATTGGTCACGGACCAAACAACAACTAACAGTAACAAGTTCATTATAATATTTGCATAAACAATAGCTAACGGCAACAGGATCATTCAAAATATTGGCTTATCAACAGCCAACAACCACAACCCATTCAATGTTCGGTCTCAGAAAAACAAACACCATTCAAAGTAACGGAACACATATTTTATTCATAGAACAAGAAGATACACATATGTTTTTCTATGAATTATAGATCCTTATACATATCTACGGCAAACCCAGAGTTCTTATTATAATTACCTGTATGATTCAGTCAAAACAATTGATAAATACCTCATGTAACATGCCTGAAACGCACCAAAAATGATTATTTCCTCAATCTGTTACAGTTCGTCTACATACAGTCCTTTTCCTGGACCTACTTCTACACTTCCTCCTATACTTTCTCCTACTCTACTGCCTATACTACGCCCCACAATCTTGAAATAGTCCTAATTTACTTGAAATAACATTCAACCAACACCTAGAAAAACTCAACAAATGTTTTAAACATAGACTTATTTAACCACTAACAATCCTTCGCCACTTATGGCTGACTCCTTTGATTTTACATGATAACATGATTATCAATAACTAAATACCCAAATAAGCCTATCCTCTCCTTTTGACAAGCGTCCACAATTTGATTTTTTTTTTTTTTTTTTTTTTTAAATATCCCTAGCATATCTAAGCATTCGATGCTCCTGCATCATAAAGTCCATGGAAAAAGTTCCAATATGAGGTCATTTTTTTTAATCTTCCACTTGATATTTGGATGCTTAGATGCCTTGATAAAAATGGCGACTTATTAAATTATTTCTAAAACTTGCTTGAATACACAAGGAGAAGATCCTAACTTATTATGATATATTATTTATCCTTATAGATCTTTCCAAACCCCTACAGAGGATGTGGAAATCACCACTTCATAACCCATATTAAGAAACTAGATTATGAATGCTTTCATGTTTTCTTCTGCTTGTGGCACAAAAAATTCTACCTTAGGATAACATGTCCAAATCAACTTTTGGTGATTAAGAAATGAAAACACACCTTGTAATTGAGAGTAGTGGTTTAATCAATATTAAGAGAAAACTCTTAGAGATATGGAAATAATTAAAATTTATTAAATCCTCTAATACAAATAATGGGCTCTCCAAAGAGATTACATTTGTAACACTAATGATGACACCAAACTTTTGTAGTGCCATTTTATTATAGAATCCATATATTTCATTATCTAATTAGACAAATAAATATTATGACTAGTACTTAATGGTGGATGTAAGACCTATATACTAGTCATATGCATTCCAATAATGAAATGTTTCATCTATAACTTGTTTGATGCCCATTTACCCTCCATTAATTCATTGTGAGACTAATAAAGGGACTTTATGTGATGTCACTATAAATTTTGAGAGAACCTACAATGTAACTTAGTATCATACCTTAATTTTATCAATAAAATTATAATTCCACTACAAATTTTTCCATTCAAGTATTTATCTAAGTTTAGTGGCTAGTTTTCATGAATTTTAATTTGTGGTCCTATTTTTTATGCTTTGTGGCATGGTGATGTGTCCCTCCATATCTTTATAGTTCCATATATATTGAGATCACTAAAACCACTTACCATATTATGACATGATCACCTAATCTCACTATCATGCAATTTATTTACAATCATACATACATCAACTACTTTACAACAACACCATTAGAGCTTTTAGGTCATTCAAAATTATCAGAGCTGGGATTTGAACCTTGTTATTGCATACTTAACTTAGCTACAACATCACTTTCATAGGATATTTCACTCATCTCATTAGTTTTATTGTATTCAAGGTGTTGTTTTTCATACCTATAGGTATTTTACACCTCCCACCTCAATTTGTCGCATGTTCTTTTGAATCTAGTAAATTAGTTAGCAATTATTGTGCATCCTAATCAAGATTATTTGTATTAGGAATAAATTTTGAAGGTAAATTGGGTTATTTATTGCTTTATTACTAACCTATATCACTGAGGTTTTGGGTCATTAATTATGTCACACATGTTAGATTTGTATTAGGGTTTTAATCTATGTATTACACATATAGTGAATGTGTAGATGGAAGAATCCAAATATGCACTTGAGAATTGAAAAAGAGATTAAAAATAAACACTCTTAACACATATATGTTTCACTAAATTCCTAAAATAACAATCCATTTTGATGAATTACCAAAGGCAAGAGTCAAAAATTATCCTAGAAACATAAATAACTTATGTATTTAAGGAACTACAAACAAGACTAGTGTAATATTCTAAGAACAATAACTAAAATTAAATGTTTAAATTAAAATAATATTTAAAAAATAAAAATAATTTAAACATGTAAATAATTTGAGTTAGTAGCATATTAAGTTAATATTTCACCTTTTAGTCGAGGGAGGCAAAGGATCCATGATGTAAAATAAATGCATGGTGGTTCCTTAAGGTAACCTTTCTATTTTATTTTATAGAATGAACCATATATATATACATATACATATATATATATATATATATATATATATATATATATATATATATATATAGAGAGAGAGAGAGAGAGAGAGAGAGAGAGAGAGAGAGAGAATGATGGTTGCATATCTGAAGAACAACTCTAATGGTGTCACAAGGGACAACACAAAGGATATGTAGATCAATAAAAAAGAGCATAATACTACAAGACAACACATAACATAGGAGATTAGGCATATCAGGTGATTAAACAATGATGAATTTGATATAAATGAGTGAAAATACCCAAGGAAAAAAGATGGAGGTCAAAAGGACACATATTTTAGTAAGTATAGGTTGTGATTTAGCTAAAAATATCCATTTATATCCATATCCAATTTTTTTCAACATTGAGTGAAACATTATTTTGAAGGGGATGGGCATGTTATGCCCATATCCTATAGCATGCTTTAGGATATGTATAACCAACTTGTGGATTACATAACCCTTTCCTTATCATATTACATTTCTCTATGAGATCATTTGGGTAGTTAGGTCACCCTCTTGAGTAACCATAGCATAATTATACTATAAATAAGATGTATTAATTAATAATTATTCATCATATTATAAATTTAGTTCTTGTTGTAAGGTTTTGTAGGTTTCCCCCTCAAAGTGGCTCGTCATTTACTCATATATTCTGATTCATTTCAATCACCTTTTAATTTAATAATGTTATTAAAATATATTGGTGAAGTAATATAATTTCATGGTTAAAATAAAGCTCTAGAGGTCACCAATTAGAAGGTAAATAGTCACCTCCTGAGATAAGCAGTAACTAAGACAACTAGCTTCCAAAGCTCATAAATTTGGCATATGACCTTGAAATTGAGTGAATTTTTAAAACTTGTTTAAGTTTTTGAGATAAATTCAAATATGAAATTAGAATATAATTTTGTCAAAAAAATGTCATTTTACCCAAATAATAAAAACTAACACTTTTCCTTAACTTTTAAGAGCTTGCAACTTATTGGCTCATCACTAAGAAAAAGTTTGGATCACCCTCACACTAATTTTACAAAGAAGCATATCTAGTTTGATATTTTGAGTGTATGAAATGTTTTACAAAAGTGTCTTAATAACATGAGTTTCATCTAATTGGCTAGAGTGTAACAATATAGTACATAAGAATAGTACATTAGGATCCAAATTTAGATCAACATCAGAACCCATGTACACAAAAGGTAATCAGGGTATCTCTATATTTGGAACCTAAGTAGTTAATTTATTATAGGTTTTTGTGTTCTCAAAATAAAAAAAAGTTAGTGTTAAATGAGGATCTACATATGTACTATCACAATAACATCTTAGAAAACTATTTCATTTAGTTATCCAAGTTGAGACAAATAAGTATTGTTAAGGATTATATTCATCAATTTTAGAATCTATCCTTACGCATGGATGACATCAATGAGAACAAAATGACTGACCTATTATTGATGGGGGCTCAAGGATAACATCCAACTTGAGGTTAACATTTTTAATCCAACTTTTGTTTATGAATCCATATCATTTGCATGGGAGGTAGAGGAAAAATATTTGCTCAAACCTAGGGCTTTCACTCATGGTTGTGAATATAATTTCACATTACTATAATTTTACCAACCTAGATTATTTACCCCTCAAAAAATGAAAGATAAACATGCGAAAAGGTTGTGTTTTACCTGTGACAACAAGTGGAGTAAATGACATAAATGTGTGGAAAAATAAGCTATTCTACATTGAAGGTGCCAATGAAGATTATGAAGATGATGAGGCCTCAAGGGAAGATATGGAAGTGATAGAGTAGAAATATAAAGATACTCTCCCTACTCTCTCTTGTCATGCTATTTTAGGTATTACCACCCCTCAAACTCTGAAGGTGGTGGGTTACCTAAATAAATAGAAGGTGAAAGTGTTGATAGACTCAAGAAGTACACATAAATTCAACAATAATAAGTTGGCTACTCGTTTAAATTATTTTATTTATGTAATTCCATAATTTCAAGTCATTATTGCATATGATGGTAAAGTCAATTTTCTAGAAAATGTCATAATATTAAGATTTCTATGGGGGACTACATGCTTGATTCTCCTATTTTTTATATTCATATGGGTGGGACTGACATTATTTTTAGAGTATAATGGCTAATAAATTTTAGAACAATATAGATTAATTTATATAAATTATTCATGCACTTTCATTTTAAAGGTAGAATAATTGAATTGCGTGGATTATGGGCAAAATCTCCCCAATTGGATAGCTCACACCAGATGACAAAGATTTTTTAAAATGGGGCTGAAGGATTTATATCACAATTTTTTCCATTGAAGTTCAGTCAACAAATGTGTCTACACATCCTAATTTACAAATTATTCTTGATCACCACCCAATGTTTTTTCGTGTAATGTTAAAATAGCTACCACCAAGTAGAGAACATGATCATGCCATAAGACTAATTTTAGGTAGTACACCACCAAACATAAGACCTTATAAATATCCATATGCCTAGAAAAATTAAATTAAAATTATGGTATAGAAGATGCTGGAGGTAGGTATCATTAGACATATCCAAATTGAGTATTCATCCCTAGTGGTCATGGTGTATCCTTAGAGCATGAATCCTCAATATTTTCATGAAAGTTTTGGTTAAGCATTCAAAGTGATAAAAAATATCAAAGAACACACCTAGGACCTCTGAGATCAAAAAAATAGCAAAGAAAATACAAATTGCATAAATACTCACACCATGCAAACCTCCTTTGTAGCTTGATTATCATTGAGGTGCAGCTCAAATATAGCTTTAGATGGTCTTTGTCAACATAAATTTGAAGTTTAGCATCTCTATAAAAGTTATATATTGTGAATACTTTGATCAAATAATGTCAATTAATGAACAAGCTTAGCTTGATAAAATGCTAATGCTTCACTATATTGCTTGAACATGAGAATAATGGTGTAAATGTTGTTATTTATAAAAAAACTCGATTGATGAGGACCCTTCATCTTGAATTCAAGATGAACGATTGCTAAAAGGTCCTCAAGTGTGCACACAAATCAACCACATGGATTAATGATGTAAGCCTTTCATCTCAATCAAGATGAAGGGTAGAAGATGACCTTTACAAATATTAAAGATGAATGAAAATGAGCCCTTAATCTCAATCAAGATGAAGGGTGAAGCATGCTCTTTGTAAATATCCAAGATGAATGAAAATAAGCCCTTCATTTCAATCAAGATTAAGGGTGGAGAATACTCTCCAAGAGAGCATATGGATCTCAAAGGTGGGCCTTTCATCTTGTTTCCAAGATGAAGGGTGGAGGATTGTCCCACTTTATTGCTAATTCTTTACATAATTGGTGTGATTTGAATGGTATATTCATAGGATCTCAAGATTTTTTCTTTGCATGAAGATGCCCATTTGAAGGGAAAAGAAGAATTAATTAATTGAAAGGAAACTATAATTCTATTTGAAATAGAAATATAATTATAAGAATGCTTAATTAAATTAATCAAAGATCAATTTAATTAATACAATGTGGAGAAATTAATTAGAAAAATGTTAATTAAATTAATCAAAGATCAATTAATTTTTTTATCAGGTAAAAAACTTGGTTGTACAAGGATTTAGGAAACATAAAAATGTTATACAAAATAGTAATAGGCCTCCAAGGCCGAACAACAAAAACAATAAAAACTATCTAGTTAACCCCTTAAGCAACAAAACAAAACTAAAAAAAATAGATCATGAGAGGGGATCCTCTGGTGGTTCCTTTTCATCTTTAGATATCTTATTAGGTACACCCCACTTGTTCTTGAAAACTTTGGCCCTCATCCTATTGTTGGGTCCTTCAACATCGTCTCTGGGTAGGATCATACATGGCCTTTTCTATCCCTGTACCTATAAAGGGGCTTTCTTAATTGGGGTCATGCTGGGGATATCAGGTGCGGGGTCTCCTCACCTTTAGTGGATGCTTAACAAGAGTCTAATTCACCTTTTTAGAATATACAAATGACTAAATAGTCATGCCCACTTTCATGTGTAAGGCATTCCATTCTTGAATGAGATTGATCAAGTTCAATCCAACATCTTGCACCTTGTTGTTGAACATATCAAACTGCTCTTTATTGTTTTTAATTTATTAAAACAAGAGAAAATTACCCTTCTTGGTGACCTTTTTATAGGTTCCCTCATCCAAAAAAATTGATTTGGGATTAGGGACAAATAATTTTAGTAGGAGGTCATTAGTGAGAGTTTTGGACATGCTAGCTTGGGAGTATTGGTAGAAGGGAGGTATGATCCCAAGTTAGGGTCCTCCTCTAAGGAGTACTTCTAAACTAAGGACCCCCTCAAGGGTACCTACCTCCCATAAAATTTTTGACCATGTTTTACCAACAACAATATAAGTCCTTGATGAATAATGGGGTTAGATCCATTAACCTGGTGGGCAAGGGCTGTGTATTCCAAAGACTTTAAGAGGTAAAATAGGAGACTAATCTTATAACCCTATAAATGGTTTAACAAAATAAAGTGGTGGGATAAAATTAAAGTATAATTACCCTTGAATGTTAGGTATCTCATCCCCTGGAGGCAAACATTTGGCCATTACTGTGAGAGATCAACTCGGGGGAAACCCTTCTTATTTATTTTTACAAACTCATTTATGCAAAAGAAATGTTGGAAGAGTTCTTGATTTTTAGTCTGGGATTTGTAAGCCTTCACCCATTCACATGTCATGCCTATGGCTTCACCTATAAATTCATCCATGACTTCAATATTAATTCCCCACATCACTACCATACACTTATTCCATTTACTGATGAAATCTCTTAAAACATTAGCATCATGCTTAGTAATATGCAATGTTAGTTCTATGAGTCCCCCCCACCATAAATTTTTATAGACTTTATTTAATCCATGCACTTTAGAGTAGGATGTAGGATCTAATCTCTCTCTATCACCCCCCATTAGCTCGTGCTAGTGGACCTGAGATAGATGTTTAGGAGGTTTTGGAATAAACTAGTTTAAACAATTTGAAATAAACTTGGAAACCACACTGCCTTCATCCTTAGGAAATAAATCCACCTCACTCTTTCATAAAGATGATTCATAATTTTTTAAACCCATCTCTTGATAAGAGATGTTCATACGTGTGTCAGCTTGATAGCCCTCCTAGCCTGCTATACTTTCATTCTGTATAGCCAATTGGATGCTTATAGGGATGTGGCCTCCTTCATTCTACCTAGTTAAAAGAGGTAGTTATACTCTTATATTAGCAAGTAGATTTGCCACCCCATTACCTTTGCAATATGTGTGCACAATTTAGAATTGTTCCATGTCCCTCATAAGTTTCTTGGCATCATCTATGATATCTTTTATTGTGTGAAAGTTCCATCCAAAACATTTAGTATGTTTAAATATTCAATCTCCATAATTATTATTTCTATCTTAAGGATGGAGGCCAGTTGGATGCCCCAAAAAGTTACCTTGGCTTCAACAAAATGATTTTTTTGAGTTTCCAAAGGCCCCACATAGGTAACCATCAACATTTATTTTTAATCCCTTATGACATCTCCCTCACCTGTAGGTCTCGAGTTTCCTTTAGAAGCACCATCAAATTTTAAGGTAACCCAACCTTCAAGTGGAGCCTTCCATTTTGTGTGTTTACAGATTAGTGCTTTGGAAAGATCAATTAAATTAATACAATGTAGAGAAACTTATTAAAAGAATGTATAATTAAATTAATCAAAAATCAATTTAATTAATATAATTTAGATTATTTAATTAGAAGAATGATTTAGAGAAGAATGAATTAATATCATTAATGGACCAGAGAAGGGAGAATTATTGAATTGACCAAAACAAAATAATTGAATAAAGAATTTGATTAGATGGATAATTAAATAGAGAAATTGATAAGAGAAATTAACCAAATAATGATGATTGAATAGAACTAATACTTCAAATTGGCTCACCTAGGGATGCTCTAATGTGAATTCTAACATGTATATTAGATGAACAGATGATTTCAGACAAGATTATGTATAATTATGGGATGTCATTCCATTTTTCAACTTGACATGGAAGTGATAAAAAGAGTGTCTATATTTACCCCTATTTGAGAAGGCATTGTGAGATGTAGGTGAAGTAACATCTTCTCAAATAATGAGAAGTATAAAAGGGTGGATGAAAAATAGATGATGAAATAATAGATGCTTAATTTCATCATTCCCAACTGATAGGTGTAGGAGATCAAATGGAAAGATAATATGTGATTTTAATGAAATTAGTTAATGATGATTCCCCCTTGAGAGTGAATGTAAGGATGAAGGACATGGAGGGGACATCTTAAAATAAAGGAAGAATTTATAATGGAAGAAAAGATTAACCCATGGATAATATTATGCCACTTTAACTAACACTTGCACACTTTTATTTTTCATGATGATGAACTGATTTGCCCCAAATAGGGTAGAATTTATTTGATTGAAATGGAAGGATGATCATGATGTTTGTTAATTTAGGTGATTAGATCAGATAGATAGAGATGTATATGACTGATGGTATTGACATGGTAATTATTTTGAAGATTAATTTTATATTTCTCATGATAGTTTGCATCATAATATAGGAAGGACTATGATAACATTCATTTGTTAAAATAGATAACATTTTGAATTCAAAATGTAAATACATGAAACTTAAAACAATATATGTAAAATCTAACTTTAAATTTATAACATAATGCACTTAAATTAATTATAATTCAGATACAACTATTCACAACTCAAAACCATGATATGAATAATCAAGACTAAAGTGGAAAACATAATATCCTAAATTACAACACTCAAGTAAATAACAACCATATCAATAAGCAAATAAAAAATTAGTGAAGTTGATCTTGAATACATTAGCTCACATATAAACATCTTGATTAAGAAACCAAGAGTCATGCAAGAAGAAAAATGTAACAAGCTAAGGCACCTAAGAAATTAATAAACATTCCATTCAAAAACACACAAATGAAAGCAAGTAAAGAGTCCATTCAAAAAAGTTTGTGTGTGACAATAAGGCATTCTTTGAGACCAAGGGTATGATAAAAAAAACATGATTCAAGGGGGAAATAAAATAACAAGAAGGAAGTGGCCAAGCTGACTCTAAATGCCCTAAGAAAGTGGATGATGCCTACATAGTTCCATGGACATTAGAGCCAACATGAAATTTAGGCCAAATGTAGTTCTCCCAAGGAAATTGGTATTGAATAAAATTGATGACAAGTAAAAATATTTGATGACATATAAGACATAGGAACATGATCATAAAATGGTGAGAGCATATAATTGAATAGGATTGCCAAGATAGCAAGATATATGGTCAAAAAATGTTAAAAACATGGGATAAGGGATGGCCAAACTAACCTCAAAAATTTGAGTACTACCTACATAGTCCCATTGGGAACTCAAGCCATTGTAGTTTGATAGAAAATAGGCATAGAAAATGACATGATCTGGGACAAGAATGTGAATAATTTGAGATAGAATGGCTTAACTCATAAAACAATGAGAGCATGAAATATGATAACTCATAAAATCGTGAGAGTGTGAAAATAAGCTTACAAAATGATGAGAGTGTGAAGACAAGATCGCAAAATAGAGAGAGTATAGGGACAAGCTCACAAAATAATAATAGCATGGAAATGATAAGCTCACAAAAAAATGAGAGAATGGAAATGATAAGTTCACAAAATGATGAAAGTGTGGAAATTTGGTACCATTTTCATAAATTCTCTTCAATAATGAAGAAATTAAAATCATCAATGAGATACATCAAAGTGTGCCCTCTTTATATGATGTAAAACAAACTCAATTTGAACGTCAATTATATACTAATAGAGACAATAATATTTTGTCGTATGTATCTTTAGAGTGTGAATCCTCAATATTTTCATGAAAGTTTTGCTTAATCAATAAAAGTAATAAAAAATATCGAATAACACACCTAGAACCTCAGAGCTCAATAAAATACCAAAGAGACTACAAATTTCATAAACACTCACACCATAAAAGCCTCTTTTGTAGCTTGATCATTGTTGATTTGCAACTTAGATGTCACTTTAGATAGTATTTGTCAATGCAAATTTGAAGTTGATCATCTCCATAAAAGCTATGGATCATGAAGACTTTGATTAATGTTGATTGATGAACATGTTTAGCTCGATAAAATGCCAGGGATTTGTTATATCACTTGAATGGTTTCCAAAGGATCTTCAAGTGTGCACATGGATCAATGATGCAAGGCTTTCATCTCAATCAAAATGAAGGATGAAGAATGACATTTACAAATATCAAAGATGAATGAAAATGAGCTTGTCATTTCAATCAAGATGAATGGTAAAGGATTTTCATTGTAAATATCAAAGATGAATGAAAATAAGCTCTTCATCTCAATCAAGATGAAGGGTGAAGCATCATCTCTAAGAGAACACATGGATCTCAAAGGTGGGCCCTTCATCTTGTTTCCAAAATGAATGGTGGAGGATAATTCTACTTTATTGGTAATTCTTTGCATAATTAGTGTCCTCTCAATGGTATATTCCTAGGATCTCAATATTATTTTTGCATGAAGATGCCCACTAGGAGGGAAAAGAAGAAATTATTAATTGAAAGGAAACTATAATTCTATTTGTAATAGAAATATAATTAGAAGAATGCTGAATTAAATTAATCAAGGATCAACTAATTAATACAATGTGGATAAAATAAATATAAGAATGTTTAATTAAATTAATCAAAGATCAATTTAATTAATATAATGTACATAAATTTACTAGAAGAATGTTTAATTAAATTAATCAAAGATTAATTCAATTAATAAAATGTAGATAATTTAATTAGAATAATGATTTAGAGAAGAGGGAATTAATAACATTAATTGATCAGAGAAGGGGGAATTAGTAAATAGACCAAAATAAAGTAATTGAATAAATAAATTGACCAAATGGATAATTGAATAGAGAAATTGATCAAAGAATGATAATTGAATAGAAAAATTGACCAGAGATTAATGATTGAACAGATCTAATACATTAAATTGGCTCACCTAGAGATGCCCCAAGGTGAATTCAAACACATATATTAGATGAACAAATAATTTCAGATAAGATTATGTAAAATTATAGGAAGTTATTCCATTTTTCAATTTGACATGTAAGTGATAAAAATGGAGTGTCTACACATGGTGCATAATAAGGATGACACTTGGAGGACGTACCTTGATTTTAGAGAACTCAAAAATTATGCCATCAAAGATAAGTTCCATATTCTAATAATTAATGATGTGTTAGATTAACTAAATGGTCTTATTTATTTTACCAAAGTATATCTTCATTCAAGGCATCATCAAATTTAGATTAGAGATGAAGATATCCATAAAACAATAATCAAAACTCATGAATGCCATTATGAGTTTATGGTCATGCCTTTTGGTCTCATATTTATATGCCATATACATTTAAAAGTTTAATTAATACTATTTTTAGGTCCTTTTTAAGGAATTTTGTGTTGGTATTTTTATGACATCCTGATCTACAACAAAACTTGGGAAGAACATTTAAATCATGTGAAACAAGTATTGTTAGTTATGGAAAAATATCAAATTTATGTGAAACCTTCCAAATGCTCTTTTTTAATCCAAGAGGTGGAGTACTTGGGTCATATTATTTCACATGGAGTTACAGTCTGATAGGATAGATTTCATAAAAAATTAAATGAAATTCTATCTCATAATTTAGGTTTGAGAGAGAGAAAACATTACAATATAAAAGCTAAAATGGTTGTTCACTTCACATTCCCAATGTGACTCTTCCTATTCTTACAGGAATGTAGAAACAACTTATTATAAAAACAAAAAAGCTAGATACCTAGGATTAAAAACTATATATAATATTGTTACATACCCCCTTAATCTTTAGGGTTCTTTTTTAGACCAAGCATTCCTCTAAAATTTTCAAAATTTTCTCATCCAAGTGATTTTGTCAAGATGTCTGCTGGTTAATTTGTTGTAGGGAAATGTTGCAACTTGAAACTACTATCTTTCACATAGTGTTGAATCAAATGAAAATTAGTATTGATGTGATTAGTTTGGTTATGAAAGGCTAGATTATTTGCATCTAGATTACAAAAGTGTTGTCAACCATGAGAGGTGTTGATGAAACCTCTTGCTCCTAAAAATCTAAAATAACTCTTATGAACCATACGATCTCTCTAGTTGCCCCTGAAATGACCATATATTATATTTTTATTGAAGAAATTTTTGGTACTAATTACTTCTTAGATTTCTAATTTCTAATTATTTTTCCTAAATTCATCTAAAAACTTGAGGTGGACTTTCCATATTCATGATCACCAACATAGTTGGAATATAAATACCCAACTAGTTTGAAGTCTCCTACCTTGGAGTATTTGAGCCCAAAATTATGTGTTCCTTTGAGATATCTGAGGACCCTTTTTATTATTACTCAATGATTTCCCCTATGACATTATATGAATATTGAGAGGACACTGATTATAAATGATATATCTAGTCAAGTTGTGGTCACATAAATTAGATTTTCAATGAGTTATCTCTATTTAGTGGCATCGACCAAATCTATTGAATCTTCATATGTCAATTTGAGATTCTATTTCATAGGTGTGTTGAGAGGCTTACAATATTTCATTCCAAACTTGTTCAAAATATCACCAATGTACTTATACTAAGTGATGAATAAACACTTTAGTTTTTGAATTACTTCAATACCCAAGTAGTAATGAAGGTAACCCAAATCAGTCATTTTAAAACCTTTCATCAACTCTAATTTGAAATTTGCAGTGTGTCATTCATTATTCCCTATGATGATTAGATCATCAATATAAACCACCATAAAGATAATTATTTTGATGAAAATAGTTACATCTTAAAACTTAAAATATTTGAAGTTCATGTTCATGAGGTGCTCAGCTAGTTTATCGTACCATGTTTAGGGGGATTATTTCAAACCATATATCAATTTTTCTAATTTACACATCTTGTGTTCTTGTCCATTTATAATAAAACCTTTGGTTTGTGTCTTGTACACAGTTTCCTTGAGTTTACTATTTAGGGATGTAGTTTTGACATTCATTTGGTGAAATTTCCATTTGTTGTAAGCTGTTAGATCCAACATGGTTCAAATGGTACTCCATTTTATTGTAGGTTTAAAGGTTTCATTATATTCAATTCCTTCTTTTTGAGCATATCCCTTTGTCACAAGCATTGCTTTGTGATTTTCAAGTGAGCCATCAACCTTCTATTTATTGTGGTAGACCCACTTGTAGCCAAATGTTTGTAATAATATGGAGGATCAACTAATTTATGAGTCCCATTTTTCACCTATGTATTGTACTCATATTTCATTATTTTTCTCCAAGATTCAAACTTCTCAACTTGGTTGAAATATGTTAGTTCTGAATCAAACATAACATTGAGTTTTTATTTTAGAGAATCATTCAAAATGAGCTTTATAATTATATCTTGAATTTATTTAAGGGACTTATCTGATTATGATGAGACTGCATGCACACTTCTTGTGCCTTTTTTCCCAAATTCATCAAGTTTCACATCTTTCAATGTTTAAGTGGCCCATTTAGGCATCTATTTCTATGTTTTAGGTGTTTCAAATTCATCCTCTGAAGTTCCATCATTTTCTATCCTCTTTTTTGGTGGCCCATGTTCTTTATATGATGAAGTTTCACTCTCTCCTCTAGGAGGATTTTTCTCATGTATAGGAGATAATAGAAAGTCGATAGATTCCCAATTGTGTGTCCCCCACCCATTATTTGGAACATCCAAATCACTATCTTTTTAGACATCAAACTTTAAATACTTATCAAGTCAACTTAATTATCGATCAATGTGCTCTTTTTCCTTTGTAGTCTCACAAAAAACTTATCTTGTGACAAGAAACTTCTCTTTCTCATCATATATCCTATGTGCCTTAAAGGGTTTAGAATATCCCAAGTGGATGGATTTTTTGCTCCTATGGTCTCATTTATTTCTCTTCTCCTTTGGAATCAATGCATAACAAGTGGATCCAAAAACACAAAGATGTCGCACTGAAGGAAGATGACCACACCATATCTCAAATGGAGTCTTAGATTTAAGAGCTATTGATGGTGATATATTATAAAGGTATATTTGTGTTTTAGTTGCTTCATCCCAAAAATTTAGATTTAACCCTTTGTAGTACAACATAACATGAACTATATTTACCATAATTCTATTCATCCTTTCTACAACTCCATTTTTTTGTGGAGTGTAAGGAACTATGAGATGGTATTTGGTCCCTTTTTGATCAAGATAGGATTCAAGTTTATTTGAAATGTATTCACCACTATTTTATATCTTGAGTGTCTCGATGTAGGTTTGAGATTCATTTTAAATCATGGCTTGAAATTTTTGGAAAGTCTTAAAAGCTTTTAAATTTTTCTTCAAAAAGTATATCCGTATCATCCAACTATAGTGATCAATGAAAAACATGAAGTACATGTGATGACCAGCTAGAGAAGATTAGAAGAAAACGTAAATCAGAGTGAACCAATTACAATTTTCTATTGACTTTTCACTTTAACTTTAGGAATGGTTCTCTTGCATGTTTAGTAAATATGCAGGCTTCATATTTTTCATGTAATTTTATGGGCAATGTAGGCATGCAGACAACACCAATCATTTGCAATACATGAATGTTGTTAGAGTGAGTGTGCCTAGATCTAACATGTCATAACATGTTTAGAGACATTTTTTCTACTATGAGATGAGCATAATTCATTGAATTTGATGGCTCACCCTAAGTTTGACTAGTTTCCCTTCCTCATATCCAATCAAGATGATTGTATTATCACTTTTTCTCATAATACTAACATCACCATTATCCAACATAATGGAATGGCCTTGTTGCCTTATGAGCACAAGGGATACATTTTTTTATTTCAATTGAGGAAGGTAGAGAACATTTTGGAGTTTGAAATCTAGAAACCCTAGACACTTGAGTCATATTGTAACTCTTCCTTGTGGTTTCAAACTTGATCTAACTATGAGGCATACCACACCACAAATTTCTTCACTAAACTCCTCAAACAAGTCTTTTTAGAAAGTCATATGTAGAGTGGCACCAATATCAAGAACCCAAGCATCAAACCATAAATAACTAACTAAGACATTGTTTGCTTCATCATCTATATTGAAAAACACACATTTACTAGTGAATTGGGTTGAGTTTGACTCTTTTGTTTTATTTTATTTTCCCTCTTTCTTCTTATAGTATGTTTTAATTTTATCCCATAAATTCTAAATTCATGAGTCTCATGAATTATATTTCTATCACACCATTAATAGTAGAGGTTTTGTTTATCATTCTATTTTTGACCACCTTGATTTCATTTTTGCCACTTTTTCTCTTGTACTTATTTTACTTATTATTGCCTTCATTTTTGGAAGACATAGCCCTATTGGATGTTTTAGAATAATTTTATTTGACATATCACACACTTATCCTATTGTGGACTCAATTTTTCTTCCAAAGGCCTTTTATCTTCCTGCCATCTTTTTAGCCAATTGATCAAATGTGAGAGTCTTAACTAACTGCTTACATTCAGAGACTTCAGGGAGGTTGAATAGTTGGGAAGAAGGTGTTTGATGAATTTGGTCATATAGATATCGATTTTGACACCTACTACTTCTACATCATGCTTGATAACATGTATCTTTGAAGCTAATCTCATCACATCACCATCTTTCAACTCAAGATTGAACACCTTCAACTACAACTAAATGAACTCCAATTTTGAGTGAGAATCATATAACTCCTTCAATTTTTTAAATGATTCCCATAAATTATTGCACCCCTGAATATGATGAAACACATCTCCATCAATTGAGGCCCTCATGAAAGCCAATGCTTTTTGGTTTTTATACCTTCATGATTGAATATCCTTTGCATTCCCTATTGGCTCAATTGGTTGTGTATCCCAATTACAAATATTGAACCATGGATCATTGAATATGAGTGTGTTATCCACTTACTAAGACCATTCTAATCAGTTGTCTTTGTTGGTCAATATTATGCCAATGATAGATTTGATTGAATGGATGGTTTTGAGTTTTCAAATTTTGAGTTTGGAATTTTGAGTTTATGTTAACCGTAGTTGGTTCCTTATCACTCAAAAAATGGTCCCCTTTTCTATATACCACCATATCAATATACCAAACCTATCTATACACCCACCTTTTTTATATACCTATGTGTACATGGAAGAAGTTATCTCTTTCTATATACTCAATAGTATGTGAAAGAGGCCTTAAGGTAAGTGAGAGAAAAGTGGTATGTGTTACCTAGGTGGCACATAAAAAGGATTCACCCTATCATTAACACTGGTTTAATCATTAAAACTCATACATCAATATGCTTTATTTTTCTTGATTTTTAGAGTTACGTTTTTTGATAATGACGAATGGGTAAAAGAATAGCTCTCCTTATTTCTCCTTGAATTATGTAATTTGGTTGTTTTTTTACCCAAATGCACTTAGAGTATCTTTCTCAAGTTAATTTCAATTAAAATTTCTTCAAATTTAAATTCTTTTCAAATTGAAATGTTTTCAAAATTTGAAAAAAACATTTAATGAAAACAAGATTTGATTTTTAAATAAAAAACCTTGAAAAATTTTGTACCTCTCTTCCAATTATTGATTGAATTTATAATATTGTAAATGAGAAAGTAAATAGAACATATCAAAATATGGCCTCCTCCAAGGTGTATGGTTGGTTCATGTTGCATGAGTCAACTTTAGCATATCAAACTTATTTATGTGAATTTTACATATATAACAATGCCAAGTGTATTGTTTGCATATAATTTTAATACAAAACTCCTCACAAAATATGACTGCTATGTGCTAGTAGTACCTAATGCATGTAAGATATAAGAAGTTAGATATAACTACAAACAAGATGGATGGTTGAGTGGTTTAAGACCCCAGACTCAAGTTTTGATTATAGCTCCTTTGACAAAAAATAACAATCCCTAATGCCACATGAATTTCAAATTAGTTGCACATGTAAACACCTAAGAAAACCTTCCACATCCCACACAGTACAATAAATGCCTTAGTGCTAATATTTCCACTTTTTCATTCCATGTGGTCTAAGAAGGGATGCAATCCAATCAAAAAATGACAAATAGTATTCCAAACAGCCAACTCCTCTCAGAAAACAAATAATGCATAGTTAGAGAAGTTAGTACAGTAGAAATAAAGAATATTTCTTCTCTTCAAACTGAATGCTACCTCATAGAAAGTTGAAAAACCATTATGATAGATTTGCATCAGGTTTAAATGAATTTATTATGCCTTTTGAAGCACCATAACATTAGCAGTCTACCCTCCAATTTGATGCCACTTAGACCTAAGTAGCTTTCTTGATTGGTTGATATGGTCTTTGAGCTATAAATGACATTAACTAATAAATATATCTTCTTAAGATAATGATGTGTTTCTTCTATATATTCATATAATATATTTAAAAGATAACTTATAAAATATAGATTGTACAATTAGAATGAAGGAGAAAGAATAAAATTAATTAAATATACAGGGTCCGATACCATTAACAGGCTAGATTTCATATGGAATGAAAATAAAATTCTATTTCATGATTCAAGTTTGAAAGAGAGTAAACATTACAATATAAAATCCAAAATGGTTGTTCACTTCACATTCTCAATGTGACTCTTCTTATTCCTATGAGAGTGGAGAAACAACTTATTAGAAAAAGACAAAATCTAGACACCTAGGATTAACAACTATAGACAATATTATTATAAAGTTGACCCTAAGAAGATCAAGGCTATGATGGAGTGGAAATTGACAATTCCCCTTAATAACCTTCATGGATTTTTGGGTCTAATAGGTTAATATCACATATTTGTAAAAAATTATAGAAGCATAATAGCTCCACTCAAACCTTGTTGAATAAATATTCCTTCCATTGGACTAAACCAATAGGGTAACCAAAACCAATTACAGCACTCCAGTTTTGGTTACCCCTAATTTTTCCAAAACTTTTGTTATTGAATGTGATGCTTTTGGATATGGCATGAGGGTATTACTCATGTAATCTAAAAGATCCATTGCATTTGAGAGTTGTCAAATCAATAGAAAAAAATAGCTCAAGACAATCTTTGAGAAATAAATGATGGTTATTATTAATGTAGTAAAGTAATGGAGACCTTATCTAATGGTAAACACTTTCAAGTAAATATTGATCATGATAGTCAAAAATATTTTTTGAAACAATGATTACTATCATAAGAACAAAAAAATAGGTGACTAAAATGTTGGGATATGATTTTGAAATAATCTATAGAAAAGGAAAAGAGAATGTGGTAGGAGATGCACTATCCAAGAGGGATGAGTTTACTGAGGCCATGTTATGTGCAATGGCCATTTGAAAATAAGATTAGTTAGAAGAGGCACGGTCTGAATGGGAGAAGGACATGGATACATTGGTTTTGATTTATATTATTTAATAGGGTTATGGTGTTTATGACAAGCTTACATTGAAAGGGAATACATTATGGTATGAAGATAGATTATACCTATATAATAAATTAAGCTTCAATAGTTTCATACATCTCCAATAGGGGTCACTTGATATTTTTGAAGAATTATCATAGAATTAAGCAATATTTATTTTGGGAAGGACTCAAGGGAGATATACAAAAATTTGTGGCTGAATGCATGGTGTGTAAACAAAACAAAGGTGAAACAATTAAAACACCATGTCTTTTATAGCCTTTATCTATTCCTAGACAGAGGTGGTAGGAGGTTTCCTTGAATTTAATTATAGGGTTTTCATGGTCTAAAGGTAAAAATTTCATCATAGTAATTTTGGATAGGCTCACAAAATACACTCATTTTTGTTCCTTATCATAACCATTTGTAGTTATTATAGTAGCTACTACTTTTCTCAATACAGTTCAAAAGTTGTATTGTTCTCCCAAGATCATTTTAAGGGATCATGATCACATATTTACCAATAAATTCTAGACTAATATATTCACATGTTTATAGTACTCAATTGGCTCAAAGCTCATTATATCATGGCCAATCTAATGAGAAAACTAAGGTGGTCAACAAATACCTAGTAGGGTAACTCCATTGCTTTTCATTTGATATACATGAATGATGGGTGTATTGGCTTCCAATATCAGAATGGTGGTATAAAACTTCCTTCCTTTCCTCTTTCAAAGTGTTTCCATTTGTGACACTTTATGGTTATCATCCCCTATCCATCACTTTAGTATTGAAGGTGTAGCCTAAGGTTCAAGTTGTTAAACACATTCACCATCAACATGAGGTGCCATCTAGTTTGAGATAGAATTTAGCAAAGGCATATAATCAAATGAAGCAAAAAATATATCATCACTATAGTGAGAGGAATTTTTACATAGGTGATTGGGTATTTTTGCACTTGTAGCCATATAAATAAATGTCTCTAAATAAATATAAAAAGGATAAAAAATTATATACTAAGTATTATAGTCCTTATCATATCTTGTTGAAAACTGATAGTGTGGTATACCGTATGGAGCTACCCTAGTCCACTCGCATACATATCCTTACTTGAATAAGGTAATTGGATAGAGAGTTTCTACCCTAATTGAGTTACAATAATTGGATGAAGAAGGTAAAGTTATTATTTAATACAATAAGATCCTTTACACATGAATTAAAAGGTTATGAACGAGAGAGATTAAGGAGTATCTAATCAAATGGAAGAATCTAAATAATGAAAATATGGGAAGATGAAACTTTCTTTTAGTAACATCCTAAGTTAATATAAAAGTGAGGGTAATGTTATTTTGAAGGGGAGAGGCATGATATACCCTTATCCTATATCGTGTCTAGAGATATGCGTGGCCAACTTGTGGCTTACATATCTTTCGTTTTATCTTATTAAATTTCTCTATGTTCCTAGTAAGGTTAGCATATGAAATAACTATGGATAAGTAGGGTATATATAAAAGTTAGTGGTTGATATTTTAGGATTATATTATGAATTCTACTCTTATTGCATTGTTTTAGAGGTTTCCACCTTAAAGTGGCTAAATCACATTTATCAAGTATTCTAATATTTCATCAATTAATTTTATGGATCTACTTATTTTATTCTTAATTATACAACTTATTATTTCATTATTATGAACATAGAAGTAATTTCATTACACTTGGACTCTGATCACACTTGGTTAGGAGATAAATTACTCATTATAAAAATGTCCTTCCTAATATGAGAAAATTATAGTATTTT
Organism: Torreya grandis; assembly: GCA_037957365.1. Classification (NCBI taxonomy): domain Eukaryota; kingdom Viridiplantae; phylum Streptophyta; class Pinopsida; order Cupressales; family Taxaceae; genus Torreya; species Torreya grandis. The sequence goes on from JARHVA010001378.1 coordinate 1,790,933, forward strand.
AGGCCACTTTCATATGTGCATAAAAAATATCATAAGTCATTTACACAAACTAAAATAACCTTCATGTGTGTGTTAAATCACTCTACATACATACAAAAGCATGATAATATAACATAAGGTAAAAATCTATGGTAGATCGAATATTAATCAGTGTTGAAATTCTATTTTTATGTAGTCAAGAGATAAGTTCTTGTCCTTAAACTAATATTTTCACTTATGTTATCTTCCCTTGAAAATCCATCACTTCCAAGAAATCAAGATCAGAAAATGACATGTGTTCCCACAACCATGACCCCTAAAGCCACCTAAATATGAATTTATGTAGTTTATATAGAGGTAAAATACCAACAATAAATGTTATCAATGTTTAAGATAAATTTTCATATTTCCACCTTTGATGCTTTGTGGTTAAAAATTGGGATTGCCATCACATCGAGGGTGGTTAATGACATTTAGTTCCATGTTATTGGCCTCCGATCATGCCTGGTTAGGATATGAATTAACCATCAACATGAAGGTTTTGAATGTATGAGCTCTGATTTAATTTAAAATTAAAATTATGTATCAACTAATTAGTCCTAGAATCATAGTTATTAAACTAGTTGTGTTGTAAATGACATTGTTAACCAAAAATTGTACTAAATAACTTCAAAACCAATAACATATCCTTACTAGTATTCTTTTGTGAATACATGTAATTAAAATAAGAGATAAAAATATGAAACACAAATTTATAAAAGGAATTATTATGCCATAGTTGTGCATAATTTTTTTATTAATAATAAAAGCTAAAACTAGCCAAATACAAGAAATTTGCATGAGAAGATTTATCTCTAAAAAACATAAAGTGAAATCTAAATTAATAAATTTACTTAACCACTAAATAAAATATAAATATAATTCTAAAATTGGACTCTAATACAACTAAAATTAACTAAAAATAAACTCAAATGACAGCTAAGAGTACCACTAAAACTAACTGAATATTTTTTAATCATCATGCAAGAATCCACTATCAGTTGACTACCATAAGCTATAACTATAAAAAAGTAGCATCCCAAAATACCTATATGATAAGATATTGGTTAAATTGATTTTAAATTTGGTTAAAACAACTTAGAAAAGACATCCTATAACTTGGAAGTCATGTGAATACTCAGATAGTGAATTGGAATTAACCGACACTTCCAACTATTTTTAAAGAAATTTCTAGAAATTGTCTAAAATTGACCATTCAACTAATTTAGGACATAAATAAATAAAATAACATTACTAAACATATAAATAAAAAAATAAACCAATTCTAACATTAATAATAAAGTTCCCAAATTTGCTTGGTAAGAAAATCAAAAAATTGATTTTAATTTGTCACATAATGAAAAATGCTTATCATTGAAGAAGTCTCTAAAAAATGATGTTTGATTTCAATATGATTGGTTATAGCATGAAAAATAGATTCTTGGACAATTGTATTATCCCATTCTTATCACAAAATATCTGTGTTAGATCAATTTGATCCCTCTGAAATAAATTAAGAGTCTCCTAAACTATAATTATTGTGTGATATTTGATGAAAGGGATTTATATTCAGCTTTAGTATTAGATAATTCAACTATAGTTTGTTTCTTTGAAGACTAAGAAACCAACCCACTTCTCAGTGTGAAACAATAACCTGTAGTTGAATTTCATCAAGAGATCTACCCTAATCTGAATCCATGTATCCAATTAGACATAATGAACTTGTTGATTTCAAATGAATACCATGATTATACATACCTCTTACATATCTAAAAATTATCTTTATTGCTTGCAAATGGTTGAGTGACAGTTTGTTCATAAATTTAGAAACTAGTAAAAACCCCATAATTGATATTAGGTCTTGCCATAGTGAGATACATCAAACCTCCCATTATGACTATAAAATTATTTTAATAATTTTAATGAATTCCATTCTCTCTCATAAGCACTTTTTTACTTGCAATTGGAGGGTCTATGGGCTTCAAATCTTGAAGATTTTACTTCTTTAACATGTCTTGCGTATACTTGGCTTGGAAAATGAACATTTCTTCTTTATTTATATGAAATTCCATGATAATAAAGTAATTTATAAGTCTAATATCATTCATTTTAAATTATAATTTCATGGCTTCCTCGCTATTCAACATCTCCATAGAGCTACCTATAAAGATCAAGTCATCTACATAGAGAGAGACATATAAAATATTGAAACTAGATGTTTGTATATAAAGAGTTAGTTCATTTTGACTTCTTAAAAATCTTATATCTAATAAATGACTATAAATTATTTATTACCAAGCTCTTGGATGTTTATTCAACCCATAAATATCCTTCTTAAACTTATATACCCAAAACTATTTACCCTTTACCTTAAAATCTTGTGGTTATCCCACATATACTTCTTATTCAATCACTTTAATTAAGAATAAAATTTTAAAATACCTTTTATATATTTTACATCGTTTATGATAAATTAAAACAAGAATTATTATTATAGTATCTTTATGTGCCATAGGTACATAGGTTTTCTCATAGTCAACCCCATATGTTTATGCAAAGCCTTTTGCAATTAGTCTAAATGTTAGCTTGTCAATTGTTCCATCACTCTTGATGTTAGTTTTTTAGACCAAATTTATACCAATGACATATTTATTGAAATTAATATAAACTAAAATCCATGTATCATTCCTCTCAATTTAATATATCTCTAATTTCATTACATCAACCCATTATTTCTTTTGACTAGCTTTTGCATAACTTCGAGGTTCACTAGTTATAGATGGAAATGTAAATAAATATTATCATCATAAGCATCATAAGAAAATTAAATTATTATTTTTAATCCTTTTAACCCTCATATAATAATTATTATCCAAAATTTAATTGGGTGGATGTTGATTTAACAATTGCTTATTCTTGCTTAGAGTTGATGAAGACGCATAACTAGTTTGGTGAAAAGAGTTAGTATTGTTTCTTGTTAAAATAGAAACATGTGTAGGAATTTGTAAGCCCTCAAAATAAAATTCAATAGGTTGTCCCCATTTATTTACAAACTTTTTATCTATATGATCATAATCAACATACATCTATTTTTTTTTTAAATACAATCCCTAGAAATAATTATGGATTTAGTAGTAGGATTATAAAGCTTATATGCCTTGTTTTCATCACTATATATTGTGAAATTATGATCATTAATCTTAGGACATATATTTGGATAAAAATAAACATCCTTTATTTAACCCTTACCTTGACTTGTAGTAATTTTCATGTTTCTCTTTCCTTCAACTTGGATGGGCTTTCCATCTCCCAATTGCACTTTGATTTTGAATGAGTCATTTAACTTGTTGAAAACATATTTATGACTTGTCATGTGATTTGAGAAACCTAAATCAAGAGACAAAATATTATTTCCATCCTCTATTCCTAAAATCATGTGAGTTAATAATCTGAGTGCTTTTTCTCCTCAATTTCTTCAACATAAAAATTCTTTTTCCCACTCTCTTGACTAGCTTGATTCTTAACTTCTAGTATCTTGAAATATTTTATCACGTGTCATAGTTTTTTGCAATAATGAAAAGGAAATAATTTCTTACTCTTACTTGTGAAGTTAGATTCAACTTTCCTTTTTAATTTGAGTTCTTATAAGTCCTTTGATTCTATTTTTTTTTTTGTTCTTTGAAACCTTTGCCGTGGTTTCAAGTGAATTTCTTGATCTCCTACATGTAGTCTCATCTTCTTTTCATGGGATAAAAGAGAACCGACTAACTCATCAACATTTATAGTGTTTATGTGCTTACACTCTTCAAGATTGATCACAATATGTATCCATATTTGACTTAAAGATCTTAAAATATTTATTATTATAACATTATCTTGGATAGTTTCTCCATAAACCCTCATTATATGCACTAAGTTATTTATCTTTATACAATAATCTCCAACTACTTCAAAATTTGACATTCTCAAATTTTCAAAATTCATTTTAAGGGTTTGAATTTTCACTTATATTACCTTAATATATCATTGATATGAATTATCTAAGGTATTATAGGTCTCATGGAAATTATTGCATCTTACAATTCTTGGATAAATGTTTAGGTCTATGGCACTTTGAAGATAGAGGAAAATTTATGAATCTATCTTTTTTCCATCCATATTTGTTATTTTATAATATTGTGTCAAGGATTTTAAATATTGGATTGATGTGTACCCATAGATAATATTATATAAAACTCCTTTCCATACAATAATTATCTTCAATTGATCTCTTCAATACTCAAAATTATCATTTTTGAAAACAAGAATATTCATGGAAGCAGAATTCACTGAAGCCATTGTTCTCTAATAATAGTCTGAAACCTTTCTAAACATTTCTTAAACATGTATATGCTACCAAATAAAAAAATTTAATGTATGGATGAAGTGTAAACAAGCTCTGGTTTAATTTGAAATCAAAGTTATGTATCAATCATTCAGTCCCAGAATCACTAGTTGTTAAACTAATTATGTTTGAAGTGAGATTGTTGACCAAAAAATATATTAATTAACTTCAAAACTAAAAACATATACTTGATTTTATTAATTTATGAATAATTAAAAAAATAGACATATAAATATGTAACATGAATTTCAAAAAGGAATTATTGTGTCACTCTTGTACATAATCTTTTATTAATAATAGAGGCTAAAACAAGCCAAATACAAGAAACTTCCATAACAAGTTATGTCTCTAAAAAGCATAATGTGAAATCTAAATTAAGATAATTACTTAAATAATAAGTAAACTATAAATATAACTATAAGATTAGACTTTAAGACAATTGAAATAAAGTAAAAATAACTCTAGTGACAACTAAGAGTACCACTAACACTATTTGGTCATCATATAAAAAGACTCTATCAATTGACTACCATAATATATAATTACACGTAATTAGTGCCCTATAATTTTTGTATGATAATATATTGATTAAAATACTCTTAAATTTAGTTAAAACAACTTATAAAATATAACCTACAACTTGGAACTCATGTGATTACTCAAATAATGAATTGGACTTAACTAGGAGTTCTAACTATATTTTAGGAAATTTGTAAGAAGTGTCTAAAATTGACCATATAACTACTTTAAGAAATAAATTAAATAAATAAAATATTTAAACACATAAATTACCAAATAAAATAATTTTAACATTAATAATCAAGTGCCCAAATCGATATCATACTCAACATGCGACATCAAGAACATCCTTCTCGATATGAGAAATTTGTAGTATTATAGGCAAGCTTCAAACATAGGTAAAAAAAACCATAATTAATTTTAGGAAAAAAACCTTCACATGCATGTTAAATCCCTGTATGTTCATGCTATATCATGGTGATCTAACCTAAGATTCAAATCTATGGTAGATGGTATATTGATCAATGTTGAAATATTGTTTTTATGCAATAAAGCTATAAGTTATTTTCCATGACTAAAATTTATGCTTCTGGTAACCCCATTGAAAATATATCACTTATAACACATCCAAATAGGAAAATTACATATGTTCCTAGAACCATGACATTTGAATCCACTCGAATATGCATTTTTTTAGCTACTCTAGCACATAGAAACACTAATAACAAATGTTGTCAGTGTTCTAGATGTAGAGAGACATCTCTATCTCTAGTGCTTTGTGGATAAATAATGAAATTGTCACCATATCAAGGGTGTTGAATAAGATATATGAAAATGTTCTTATCATGCTATTACACTTGATCAGCAGATAGAATACTCACTCCATCCTCAAGAACATCTTTCTTAATATGAAAAAATATAATTTTTAAGGCGAACTTCAAATGCAAATAAAAAAATTATAATTATTTTAAATGAACCAAAAGAAATTTCACATACATGTCAAGTCCCACTACCTAAACCCAAAACCACTATGATCAAACTTAAGATAAAAAATTGTGGTAGATGTTATATTGATCAGTGTTGAAATGTTATTTTTATATAGTTACGAGACAAGTTCTTATTCTCTAACTAACATTTCCATTTCCAAGACCCCATTGAAAATATATTGATTAAAACACATAAAGAGATGAAATTACATGTGTTCACATCACCACAACCTATGAATCCACTTGGATACACATTTTTGTAGCTTATATGGCTTAAAGAAACATCGATAATAAATGTTGTTAGCATTCAAGCCACAATTGGAGATTTTCACCTCTGGTACTTCATGGCTAAGAATTGACATCACCAACATGTAAGGGGTGGTGAATAAAAGCTAGTACCATGTTATTTACCTCCCATCATGCCAGGTCAAGATATGAAGTACCCCTTATGGCCTCAAAAAAGTCCTTTGCAATACAAGAAAAAATGTAATTTTTTAGATGAACTTCAAAAACTTGTAAAAAAAACCCTAAGTCATTTACACAAACTGAAATAACTTTCACATGCCTATCAAATCCCTCTACTTACACACTGGAGCATGTATATCCTACCTAAGAGAGTAATTTATGGAAAATGGTATACTGATCATTGTTGAAATTTTATTTTTATGTGTAGACATATAAAATTATCCACTCCTTTATTATTACTAATTTTACCATCATTCATCACTATCCACCATAATCTACAATACCATCCTAACATCACCCTATCATACCCTTTACATCCTTCTCCATCATACTAACCTTGCACTATCATTACATTATCCTTTATATTAATTAAACATCCTTATTATCATCATATTTAACCTCTAATCAAATCATCACAATATTAAGGAATTTTATATTTCTTTCCACCTACCTCCAATTATTCCCACTAACATTAATCCCTATCTTATATTCATCAATTATCCTAATAATTTATATAACCTACTAATATACCTTGAGCTCCACACCATCTTTCAAAAAAATCATTTAGGAATTTTTAATTCCTAAATCCACCTACCAAATCCTCCCATCAAGTATGAGCCATTGATCTAAATCCTCCATTGCTCAATCCTAGCCACTGATCCCTTCCATGTGGATCATATAAATAGAGCTACACCCTTATGCAAACTAACTTATAATTTTAGAATGCAATAGTGCCATCATATTTTCAAGCAAATCATCCATAGCTAAGTGTTGTCTAAATATTGAGTTAATAGAGCAATCATACATCAAAAGATCAAGAATCCATTCATCTTCAAATTTGGAGCATATATACAACAAGAAGGAGGAGGTATTCAAGAGTGAATTTAAGGTATGAAATTTTATGCTTTATTCTTTTTTTAGTTCACATTTTGATTTCATTTTTACTTATGCTCAATCTGAGGTAGTTTGTCACAATTTAGGGAGAAACTTTGATTATTGTTCATGGTTTCCAATCTAATCTTCAGATTGTAACAAGTTTACATTTTATCTACCACAGTGGGAGGGGAAAGCCTCAAATGATGTTTCATTCTTTCCTTTAATCTCCTTGAACTTGGTTTCAGTCTTGTCTTTTTGTCTATAATTTTTGCTATTAATAGTGGGAACAACATTTTGTTATCCATTTCATATGCTTTCAGAAAATTTTATCTATTATTTGTGCAACATCCTTTATTTATATTTGTTAAAAAAATGGGTTAATGGTGAGTTATGGTCTTAATGATACCAAATAAAGGGTGGCCAGATCTGTTGTAGTCAAGCCTCAATTTTATTAAATTAGAGGAAATATAATGGCTATAGCTTTAGTATCTATACATAGTCATAGGCAGGTGGTCAAAATATCAGAGTTAGGACTTGGGTTTTTTAATTACATTTGCACAAGCTTTAAGACTATGTAGATTTACAACGTTATTGTAGTTTTCCCATTATCATATTAGTTCACATTGAAATTAGAAATATCCAAAAATAAAAAACAATGAATGGCCTTGTCATGTAAGTTTTTATTAAAATGGCCTTTGTCGTGTAAATTTATATTAAAATTATAAAATTTAAAAATAAAAAGGAATGGTCCTGTTTTATATCTGATATATATTGTTTGTAAAAATGTTAAAAATTACTTCACTATTTTTAATGCCAATATATGTGGATTTTTTTTATGAAGGTTGGTTATGAATTTTAAAATATGCATGGCTAGGTAGAAATGTCAGAAGAAAATGAAAATTTATTGCCTTGTTTTAGAATTTAAATTTCCTGACAAAATGTATCCACTTAATGGTTTGAGTATGTTTCTAATTGTCAAAAAATAATTTGTGAGCCTTGATTTCTCTTACAGAGTTCACATTGAATTAAAAATATGATTATTGGGTCCATATTATAGGGTGGGGGAAACCCAATAGGTTAAAGGTTTAAAACCCAACAATATTTCTTGTGTAATCACCCTCACCCATACCCCAATACTCTACACATTACTCTTTGAAGTAAAGAATCCACCTGCAAAAGTTTTAGGGGTAAGATATTCCATGGTTGTGGCTAAATTACTTATAGAATCCACCTCTTGAGTGTAGCTATAAAATAAATAAATAATAAACTTTGCACTATAATATTTGGTAATCTAGATATTTTTAGCCTTTTTCATGTTAGTAAGCAAGTCTTTGGGCTGCACCAATAATAATTCTCATCTTTATACACCAATCAATAGGTAGCCCATTGGCTCTATCATAAATATGTTGATCAAGGATTGCCTATGGGATCACTTCATAAACCAACATGCGTTCACAATAATTTTTATCGAGCATGGAAACTAATTAGCTTACATAATTTTTTATGTTGTGGTAAAGATATTGTTTTGACTTCATTTACAAACTCCTTGTGGGTTTGCAAAGTAGCAAGAAAATGAGTGATTGTCACTTTAATTTTGTGTCTTGATGTCTCATCTCTAACTCGATGCATATTATGAATTTTGTTTTTATTGTATCTATTTGGTATTTTTTCTATATAAAAAAACCCAACATTTTCCAAACATACTTATTAAGGCTGAGTAGAAATTATCATATATATTCCTCATGGTTGAAAACTATTCCATATTTACTAGTTTCAAGGATCTATAATTACAATGAAGTGAAGAAAAAATGTTAATTAAAAGTTACTTAAATATCCAAATATATAGAGATATTGTTTGGCTAGTGAGAGGAAACAACAAAATCTCTTTTTATATTTTTTTTCAATAGTGAGAGGAGGCGAACCTTGTTAAACTATCTTTAAAAAGAATAAAATTATCAATTTTTATTTTTGGAAGCAAAAAATTGTATAGATAAGGGAAATTTTTTTAATCTTAAATTACAAGTACACAAACATTATAGGCTGAATCAAAACTACTAACATTTTTTTTGTATCCCATTATGAAAGACATAAATCAAAATTACTAATGATGTTTTTACAAGTTCAATTGTCATAGATTAAGATCAAACCATAATAGGCCTTCATAATTAATCAATTAAGCTTTTTTTGTGAAACCCAATTGTGAATAATCTCCCCTCACACCCTTTTGTGATATTTGGGATTAAAAAAATCAACATTGTTTCACTTGTGATCAAATATTGTTAGTCTATCCTTTATTGTTCCTTTTGTGTTTGTGTTCAACCCAATGATTGATTATTTATGCTCCCCCTCACACCCTTGAGCATTCTTTGGGATAAAAAATAATCATGCCTCCATTATTTTATTTTATTTTTATGGAAATGTGATGTGGAATTAATACCCTTGAACTTATCATAGTATTTCAAAGGATCATGATGTGGATTTCATCACCACACACTAATCCACACTCTATGTTATGGAGGAGTATAAATATCAGGGACAACTATCATAAAACTAATCAAGATTATCCATAAATGGTTCTATGAATTGAGTAGGTCATATTCAAATACCCATGCATTAGAAAACATCCTTACATGTGACTTGGGCCCTATGTACTACAAGGTATTTAGGGGATGCATCTATAAATCCTTGTCAAACGTAACTTAAGACCTATCAATCACAAATAATTATTAGTGCAGGGGAAATAACATCCTTAGATATTACTCATGACATACATCCATGGAGTGAAGATTGGGAGACCAATATAGTCACCACTTAATAAGAGTATATATGTGGGGTACTAACTGCATTACACACCCTTCATACTAGCATAGGGCTTGGGGCTTGCATGTTCTTATTTATGTGTTGTTGTGACCTATGTTATTTAAAAACCCTACACTTTTCACCAAACCAAAAAATAATATAATAAAAATTGATTATCCAAAATTATTTAATACATATACATATATTTAATCCAAACACATTGACATCCATTTATCCAAACAAATAGACCAATATCCCTAATTGAGGTAACTAGACCTTTTCTAAGTCTTTTACACTAGGTATTATAGGTAATTTGGAGGTTTTTTAGCCTCCCTGTACTTATTTTTATTCAAAATTATCAATATTTTTGACTTAATCAAGGTTTATTACATTGTTTTACAATGTTACTCACATTAATTAACTACTATCCAATCTCTATTACCAACTTTGTAAAAGCCTACAAACATGATTTATACAAAATCTTGTATTCCATTAGGAATATAACCTTGTTTGATAATTATAGTACTCAAAAAAATAAAATATAAAACCTTAATAGGTAAATTTAACTTATTTTCATGTTATCTTTAATAAAAATCAAATTCTTATCTTCCTAAATGTTTATTGTTGCAAATAGATAGAAAACATTCCCTATACACAATAGTTTGTCTTCTACTCACCTAGATCTTGGATTCCAACTCAGATGATTAATAATTTAGTATATTTATTACACATTTTATAATTATTTATTACTCAATATATAAATTTCAACCTTCCTCATCTATCATTCCTTGTCAAGAACATAAAATTGTCTTTTAGGTCCTGTAAATAAGCTTGCAAACTGATCAATTGGTTATAAATTGAGATGTAGAGGTTATAATATATTAAAAAAACATTTAAATATTCACAAATATAATATATTACCTTATTAACAGATTTAAAATCTCTTTACTCATTCATTTTGGAGTTGTTCCTTCATAAAATATCAAAACATGGACTTTTAAGCCTTGTTTTAGGTCTGCAGAAAAATACAGTCATGTGTATATTTTTTATAAAGATTTTTATGACCTAAAAAAAAAATTATTAGTTTAAAAAAACATATTATCATGTTTCCACAAAATTTTATAACTTTTTGATCAACCATTTTCAATATATTCTATTTTTAGTGGGCTTAAACCCTTTTAAAATCCTCTCCTACATGTCTATAGTCTGTATTTTTATAATAACTTGAGTTAAATGTGTCATAAAACCTTTAAATAATATTAAAACATTTAAAAATATACTCTTTCATCTACCTACCAATTTTAACCTTGATTTATTTAGTCATTTTTGAGAAATGTGAGTTTTAATGTTGTCCATAGAAGTTTTAAAGCTTGTTTCAAGACAACAGGTATGATATTTTTGAATATATCACTCACCATAAATCTTAAAATATTTAAATCACTTTTTAAACTTCATAAATATTCCATTTAAATATTATACAAATTTTCAAACCATTCCCATGGTTCATTTTATAGATATAGTTATTTTTTTCACTAAAACCCCCAACTAGGTCTAAACCCACAGGTTTGTAATGTACAGTCCTGTGTATATTTATTTAAAGGACTTAAAAATAATATAATTTTTTTATTTAATAAAATAAGTACTGTATGATTTTTATACAATAATTTAATTCATTTGGTTTGGTATTTCACAAGCTATAGCACTTTTAATATGCAAAACCTTGATGTATGGTTTTAGCCCAAAATACAGACCTAAGAGCACTATTTTTGAGATATTTTGAAGGTTAATGAATCTAAAAAGATTATTATCCTTGTTTTATAATATATAAAACATTTTATTACTCTATAAATTTAATTTATTCCTTGATTATCTTTAAAAACATAATAAAATACCTTTTATCTTGACTCTATTACCACATATTCTATTTCAGACCTCTACAATGCTTAAAACTATCATGAAAATATGAAATAGGATCAAATAATCATTAGGTCATAAATTAAATATTCAAAGAGTTTAAAATTTTATAATAATCATAACAAAACTTCTTTATTCATATGTTCTTCAAATTGATATATAGACCTATATTGAATTACACCACATAGACCTTGAGACCTCCAACTCCTTCCTACTACCATAGACTTCCTACCTAATCTACACAAAATTATATCTTATTGTATTTAATACATCCTTGAGATATCTTTTTCATGGTTTGATCCTTATCATTTATAAACTAATGTTTAATCTTAGATTTTTTGGTAAATATCTCTCAATTAATCTTATTTTCTTTCGCAACATATAACTAGTTGACTTAAGGCTTACTCTTGTGTGGGTATATACATGCATTATGATGAATTAATAATTTTAAAAAATTTAATACACCTCCTATGACCTATTTACCCATTTACATACATAATCATGATCATATATAATCTTTCAAGATGAGAAAATACTCTCATCTGACACTTATAGATTCAAATATTTGAATTCTTATTTTGGCATAAAAACTCAAGACATGCAAAAGAGACAAAACTTTGAATACTTCATGATTTGAAAACATCTCTTATGAAAAAATAAATCTCCTTACACTTACCTAAGACCTACCAACCCAATCATTGATTTATATTTACATTGACCTTGATGATGCTCCTACATCATACTCCCCAAGTGGGAAAATTTGAGCTCTAGTTCAAGTAAAAATTTAATTTCTTTTTCTTTTTCTTCCAGTCATATTGTACTTACACATTTCTTATTTCCTATACTATAATATACTCTTTCTCTCTAATATTCTCTTCTAGATTACATTTTCCTTCCATCTTATTCTTTGTGACTTTATCCTCTACAATGTGGATGTCTTCTCTTGTAACTTGTATACTCTTTACTTGAGATCTTTCAAGAGCATATTTCTCTATTAATTTCAACTCCTCAACTAATAAACCTGCACATACACAACTTAAAAAACTATTATATATAAAATATGGAGACATTTGGGTCTCATCAAATGTCTCTTACAACCACACTTGTCGTTACAACTTGAAATCTAATTTATCAACTATTTTATTTTATTTTTCTTCTTCACTTTCTATCCTTCCAAGCACTAAATTGAGTGTCTATTCATCATACTTTACTAACTTATTCAAATGATGCTCTTTTTTTATTTTAGCCTCTAACTACTCTGCACTCACATAGACAAATAAGTCATTAGATTTCAAATCATGTCCTTTTCATGGACACTTCTTCCTTCAAATACTCTTTATGAAAACATTCAATGAGATTTATCAACTGGTCTTCCTATTTTACATTATCTTATTCATCTTTTAACTTTTCATGGATACTCTATTTATGATTATCCTCTTAGTTTGTAGCTTGACTTTTATTTTTTTATTTCTTATTTTGAAAATCTATTTTAGGTTCCTCATGTAAGAACCTTATTGTTTTGTTGTCTTCTAAGAATACTTTATCCTCTTCATGCACCTATGCACCCTCTTATCTTTATCACATTAATTTTTCTTGATTCTAATTTCATCCTCTTGGTTAAGGATCGTGCTTTTCTTTTGCTCTTTATGCTTTACATTTACAACTAGTTCTTTGTGGTTCATTGTTAACTCATATTCCTTATTCTTTTTAAGTTTTGATATCTCAAATTAGACACTCTATTCTATATCCTTCATACCTACAATCATACATTCATATATATTGTTAGAATAAAAATTTGAGGCTTGATTATCTCTCCAAGTTCCTCCTTGGGTTTCTTTTCTAACACCCTTGTCATCCTTTTCCAATCTTTAATTTCTTGTATTTTTCTTCTCTATGTTATCTACTTGATTAGTCACTTGACCACCTTTCTAGATCTATATCCTTGTCTTAATTGATTTTTGATTAATTCCTACAAACTTTATATTAATCTTTCTAAGTTTTATTTTATCTCAGATATCCCTCTTTGAATATTCGCTTCTTCTCTCAACTCATTCATTTTCCTCATTTGGTTCCTTTCTCTTGGCAGTACGTTCATTTCTCTTTCTACTTCTCTTCTTTCTCTTGCATCACATCCAAATATTATCTTTGGTATTTTGACATTTCCAATTATTTTTTGCCTTGGATATCTTCCAATTCTGTTTCAACTTGTATTATTTCTCCTTGAGCCTTAATGTGCTCTTTATCTTTACCATATTAAGCCTCAAAGGGTTAAAGGACTACTTGAACCTTCACTCTCTTAGAGTTTAAAGAACCTCTTTAAACTTATATTTTCTCATATCACTCTCAAAATATGTCACTTTTTTTCCACACTTTCTAAGAACTTTTGTTAAGCTCTAATACCATCTAATGTAAGTAGACCTCTTCTAGGTCTCTTACACTAGGTCTTTTTGAAGTTTCTTAACCTCCTTATACTTAGTTTGATTCATAATACTCACTCTTTGTGATTTCCTCTAGTTTTCTTACCTTTTTTTACAATGTTATTCACATCAAGTAACCCTTATCCAATTTCTATTACCAACTTTGTAAAAATATACAAACAAAATTTTTGATAAATTTTATTTTCCATTAGGACTATAACCTCGTTTGATGATTATAATACTCAAAATAATAAACATTGAAACCTTAATAGGGACCTTTAAATTATTTTTATGTTATATTTAATCAAAATCAAATTCTTATATTTCTAAATGTTGATTGTTGCAAATAGATAAAAAACAATCTCTCTCGACCTTATCAAATAGGCTTTATACACAATAATTTGTCATCTACTCACTTGGATCTTGGACTCTAACTCAATTAATTAAGGATATATAAAATTTTTTCCACATTTTATAATTTTTTATTATTCAATATATAACTTTCCTCCTCTTTAATTCCTTGTCAAAAATAGAAAATTTTATCTTTTAGGTTTTGTAAACAAGTTTATAAACTTGTCAATTGGTAATAACTTGAGATGCATAGATTAAAATATTTTTAAAACATGTTTAAATATTAAAAAATATATTTAATTACCTTAATACCATATTTCAAACCTCCTTATTCATTTTGGATTTATTCTTTCATGAAATATCAAAACATATACTTTTAGGCCTTATTTTAGGTCTATAGAAAAACATAATCATTCATACATACATACATATTATAGATATTTTTATGACCTTAAACTAATTTTATTAGTTTAAAAATATTTTTTATCATGTTTCCACAAAATTTTATAACTTTTTACTTAATTGTTTTCAAGATATTCTACTTTTAGTGGGCTCAAACCCTTCTAAAACCCTCTCTTACAGGTCTGCAGGCTATATTTTTACAATAAATTGAGTTACATGTATCATAAAATATTTAAATCACCAAAATATATTTAAAAATATCCTATTTCATTTACCTACCAAGTTTTAGCTTGATTGGTTTAGTCATTTTTGAGATATGTAAGTTTTAGTGTTGTCCATAGGAGTTTTAAGCCTTGTTTCAAGACAATAGGTCTAATATTTTAGAATATCAAATTCACCAGAACCTATAAAATTTTAAATAGCTTTTAAAACTTCATATTAATTCCCTTAAAATATTAAATAAATTTACAAACTATTCCTATAGTTTGTTTTAGAGATGTAGTTATTTTTCTCCACTGAAACCCTCAACTACGTCTAAACCCACAAGTCTTCAAAATACAACCTTTTATATATTTATTTATATGACTAAAAATACTTGAAACAACTTTTATTTGTTAAAATAAATCCTATATTATTTTATGCAAAATTTTAAGTCATTTGGTTGGGTAGTTCACAAGTTATATCACTTTTAGTATGCAAAACCTTGATCTAGGGTTTTAACCCAAAATACAAACCTTGATATATTGAGTGTTAATGAATTTAAAAATATGATTACACTTGTATTATAATCTATAAAATATTTTATTACTATAAAAATTTAATTTAGTCCTTGAATATTCTTGAAAAAAATAATAAAATACCTTTATCTTGACTATGTTACCACATATTCTATTTCAAACCTCTACAACCCTTAGAACCTGTTAGGTTGTGGAGCTAAAAGCTTCATTGATGCAAACAGGAGAGGAGGTTGCTGAGGGTTGCTGAGTTGCAGAGCAACCGACGTCGGTCTGATCAGTCGACGTCGGCAGGATAGTGAAGAGAAGCAACCGACGTTGGTCAGGGATCGCCCGGCGTCGGTCACCTCCAGGCAGACAGGGACCGACGTCGGTCGCCTGTGTGGTTTGATTGCGAGTTTATTACAGGTAGTTAGCTAACGAACCAAGTGTTTGCATGATGAGTGCTAATTTTAGACTCATAGCTGTGGATCTAATTATTGTAATTAGATGTCTAATTATTGTTTGGATGAGTTCTATATAATAGACTCATGGTTGTATTGTAAATTAGTGCTAGGGAGTAAGAGAACATAATTATAAGCTCCTTCGGTGTGTGAGGTAGAGCAATGGTGCATTCCTCCTAGTGCCACAGTACCAAGTGTGTTGGTGCTGGATTGGAGAGTCAGCTAGATTCTTTAGGTGTGTATGATCTTGGTCATCAGGTGTGCATGGCCCTTATAGGAGATCTACATGGTAAGTAAGATCGTTGATCTGCAGGTGTGTGTGTGTGTGTGCAAGGTCAAGGTTCACAGGTGTGTAGAACTAGTATTGATCTGTAGGTTGGAGATCAGATAGGATAGCAACACAACAGGGAATAGAATCAGGCAGAATCTACTTGGAGTACGATGTGTACTCATTGGTATGTACATGGAGTACATGGAGAGCTAAGAGGAAGGCAAGGTAGTTCCTTCCATAAGTATGGTCTGTTGAACAGCAAGTTGTTGCAGGTTCATGGGAGATCTACTTGAAGTACTTTGAGTACTTGTGGAGTGCGTGGAGCACTTGTGGAGTGCGTGGAGCACTTGTGGAGTGCGTGGAGCACAGGTGTAAGGTGAACACCAACTCTGTATTTGAGTTGGGTGTTGGGACCTAGTAGAGAGAGCTTTGAGGAGAGAATTACTGTTCACTTGAGGTGTGGGAAACCTCTGAAGAGGTGGTGGAGAAGAAGTGGCATCTTCTTTATTGTATTCTTTTCTATAAGAGTTATTAATACAAGTTGTGTATTGTCTCTCATATTCTGTGTTATTCTGAATTTTAGTTACTTATTGATTTTGGTTAATTCCACATATTAAGTTGCCTGGTTTGGTAATCAACTATGTGCTTCTGGTGTTTCGCATCCTGACAAGTGGTATCAGAGCTAAGGTTGTAGGGAGCAAGTTTTGTGTTTGGTTATAGGTCACTCTCAGGGGTTTCTGATTGAGTGGGAGCAGAGCAATGGCAGATGAAAGTAAGCTAAGAATGGAGGAGTTGAAAGGCACAGATGGTCACTTAAGGTCCCATGGAAAGAAAGAGCAGGAAAAAGAATATTGTTGGTTTGTGGAAGATCAGCAAGAAAGAACTGAAGAAGCAGATGTTGTAGGTGATGTGGCACAGGATGCTCTGGGAGGTTTCTTGGATAAAGTTGAATCTTGGATAAAAGATTCGGTTGCCTCTTTCCATGCAGCCCCAGGTAGAGGAGCTGGTGAGCCTTGCCAAAGAATTGGCAAAGGGAAAGTGAAGCTGAAATTGCAGGCGGCCAACACACAGGTGTTGATGAAGGTCATGCAGGTCCCAAGTTTGGAGATATGGCTAATTTCTTCAAAAAGATTGGGTGATGAGAGATGCACAAGAACTCTCACAGCGGGTGCACTTGAATTAGCTGGTGGTAAGAAAATAGGTACTCTTTATCTACTTGTTTATATTACTGATTCTTCTTTTGTTGCAGAGACGTGGCTTCGTAGGCTTGGTCACATGAGCAGGAAGGAGATGCATGTTCTTAAGTGGAAGACAGATGTATTTGATAGGCTTAAAAACTGGAAAGCCTTGGTGTTCTTGGAGGAGATGGCAGACAGAAACCAGTGGATGGTGTTGGATACTTCTGAGCAGAGCAGTTTGGACATGGGTTTTGATTCAAAGGAGCTCATAGGTAAAAAGTCATCACTTACAAGTGAACACAGATACCGACATCAGTCAAGAGGAACCGGCATCGAATAGACAGGTGCCGATGTCAGTCATGTGTAGACTGAAGCCGGTGATGTCGGGTAGGGTAAGACCGACGTCGGTCAGGAAGACTGACGTCGGCAAGAGGGACACCGACATCGACAGGGTCGGTAGTCAGGAACAGATGCATGGGAATCGACGTCAGTCAGATGCAGACTGTGGGGTGACTGAGGTCGGTCACTGTAATGGATTTTGGGTGGACAGCATGCTGTCAAGGAGTCTCAAACACCCATACGGAGGATTGAAGACGTAAGTAGGTCCTCAAATTCGTTGTTCCTCTTCTTTATACTCGTTGCTGATTGTAGAGTAGGAAGGATCCAGGAAATAGGTGGGAGCATGGCAGGGATATGATGCAAAACCAAATGGGAGTTTTGGTAGGGTTGCCAGCCGGTGCAAAAGCACAGAGACGAATGGATTCCTTAGTTAAGAATAGAGTGAACGGACACGTGAGACGGAAGGCCAGGCATATGGTATTAAGGAAGCTGCAGGACAGTGGTATAGGTTTTGACAGGTGGAGGACGAAGCATGGCTTCAGTCAATGTCAGGGTAACTACTATGGTTTTGACTTACCAGGGGGATGGTGATTGCAACATCATTCTGTTGCTGTATGTGGATGGTATGCTAGCTAGCAAGTTTGTACATATACGGTTTTGTTGAGCTAAGGGTAAGATTAGTTTTAGTGGCATGTCAGGAGGAGTGTGGAGCAGTGAAATTCTTTGACATGGGAGGCATGGAGATCATAGGTTGATTTTGTCTCCAGTGGGAGCTGATGTGAATCAGGTGTTGGCAAGGCTCATTATGCAGGATGTAGAGCCGGAGCACACTAAGGGCTGGATAGGTACAGTGTCCAAAATCACATGAGGTCTGGTATAGACCTGAGTATTCCCATGCAGTGGGAGCTGTCAGAGAGTTAGGAGCCAATTCAAGGAAGTGGGTTCTCAGGGATTTGAGAGGGACCAGCAGCAGGTATACATGCAGGGTCAGGACTTCACTACATGTGTTTGTAGGTTTGGATGTGGCAAGGTACTCGGATGACAGGAGGTACACCACGGGATGTGTGGTGGGTTATCTTCAAGATTGAGCTTGAAGAAGGATACAAACTAGGAAATAGATTAGATAGAGTACAGGTACAGGTACAGTGCAGCTATTTATCTCCAAGTGGGAGATTGTTAGGTTGTGGAGCTAAAAGCTTCACTGATGCAAATAGGAGAGGAGGTTGCTGAGGGTTGCTGAGTTGCAGAGCAACCGACGTCGGTCTGATCAGCTGACGTCGGCAGGATAGTGAAGAGAAGCAACCGACGTTGGTCAGGGATCGGCCGGTGTCGGTCACCTCCAGGCAGACAGGGACCGACATCGGTCGCCTGTGTGGTTTGACTGCGAGTTTGTTACGGGTAGTTAGCTAACAAACCAAGTGTTTGCATGATGAGTGCTAATTTTAGAATCATAGCTGTGGATCTAATTATTGTAATTAGATGTCTAATTATTGTTTAGATGAGTTCTATATAATAAACTCATGGTTGTATTGTAAATTAGTGCTAGGGAGTAAGAGAGCATAATTATAAGCTCCTTCGGTGTGTGAGGTAGAGCAATGGTGCGTTCCTCTTAGTGCCACAATACCAAGTGTGTTGGTGCTGGATTGGAGAGTCAGTTAGATTCTTCAGGTGTGTATGATCTTGGTCATCAGGTGTGCATGGCCCTTATAGGAGATCTACATGGTAAGTAAGATCATCGATTTACAGGTGTGTGTGTGTGCAAGGTCAAGGTTCACAGGTGTGCAGAACCGGTATTGATCTATAGGTTGGAGATCAGATAGGACAGCAACACA
The DNA here is from genome assembly GCA_037957365.1 of Torreya grandis. Taxonomy (NCBI): domain Eukaryota; kingdom Viridiplantae; phylum Streptophyta; class Pinopsida; order Cupressales; family Taxaceae; genus Torreya; species Torreya grandis. Next base: position 1,810,861 of record JARHVA010001378.1, read on the forward strand.
ACAGGGAGCAAAATCAGGCAAAATCTACTTGGAGTACGGTGTGTACTCATTGGTATGTACATGGAGTACATGGAGAGCTAAGAGGAAGGCAAGGCAGTTCCTTCCATAAGTATGGTCTATTGAATAACAAGTTGTTGCAGGTTCATGGGAGATCTAATTGAATTACTTTGAGTACTTGTGGAGTGCGTGGAGCACAGGTGTAAGGTGAACACCAACTCTGTATTTGAGTTGGGTGTTGGGACCTAGTAGAGAGAGCTTTGAGGAGAGAATTAGTGTTCACTTGAGGTGTGGGAAACCTCTGAAGAGGTGGTGGAGAAGAAGTGGCATCTTCTTTATTGTATTCTTTTCTGTAAGAGTTATTAATACAAGTTGTGTATTGTCTCTCATATTCTGTGTTATTCTGAATTTTAGTTACTTATTAATTCTGGTTAATTCTGCATATTAAGTTGCTTGGTTTGGTAATCAACTGTGTGCTTCTGGTGTTTCGCATCCTGACAGAACCATCATAAAAATATGAAATAGGATCAAATATAAATTAGGTAATGCACTTATATATTCAAATATATTTAAATTTTAGTTTAATATTTACAAAACATCTTTATTTATATGCTCTTCAAACTGATATACAGACCCCTACTGAATTACACCACATAGACCTTAAGAGCAATAACTCCTTCCTACCACCATGGACTTTATACCCAATATAAAAAAACTTATATATTATTATATTTCATCCCTTCCTATGATCCTTTTTACATGTTTCAATCCTTACCATTTGTCAACTAATGTCTAATCTTGGCTTCATTTAACAAATATCTCTCAATTGATCTTATCCTCCTTCCCAGCATACAACTAGTTGACTTAAGAATTTACCTTGAGTGGGTATATACATGAATTATGATGAGTTAAGACTATATAAATATTAAATACACCTTGTATGACATATTTACCCCTTTACATATATAATCATGATCATAGACAATCTTACAATATGAGAAAATACTCTTATTTGACACTTATAGATTCAAATATTTAGATTCTCATTTTGGTGGGAAAACTCAAAATTTGAATAAGAGATAAAATTTTGAATACCTCATGATCTTAACACCTCTTTCATGGAAAAATAAGACTCCTTAAACTTACCTAAGATCTACCAACCCAATAATTGACTTATATTTACATTGAACTTGATGATGCTCCTAAATCACTAATCCAACCCTAATAAGTCAAAAATCTCTAAACATAATCTAATTTGATCATCATCCTATCAAGCCAACCAAACAATCCAAATCTATAGCATAAGCATATTCAAATCTACACTTATCAGTCATATCACCCCCAATCATATAAAATACAAAAACACAATCATAAGCTTGCCTTAATCCACATCGACAACAAACCCTATCATGTATCACAAACAAAATCTAATCATAAGCTTGAATTAATCAACATAAAAAAATCACTTATCATTTATCACAACCAACATCCAACTTAAGCTTGATATAATCCTTAAAGACTTATCAAATTTGAGACACCTTGTTAACCAAATTAGTAATCATCTAAATTTAAATTAAAATCTTCTTAAATCTAATCCAACCTATACAATCCATCTAGTTAATATAACCCAATATTCAACCCAAAATTCATTCATTTATCATCAATCACTTGATCTATTTTACCAATATCAATCAAATCAATCCAACATCAAGGGTCACTTTCACCCTAATCAATCAATCCCAAAGTAAGGTTGTAAAATAATCCATTCATTTTATTTAGTTATAATTGACATCCATTAATCAAATTATCTTCTAGGGTTACATCTAAATAACCCTAATCCAATAAATAAAGTATCAAATAAACTAAACTTATCATCCATCAATGTTTAAGGGTTAACCATTCCCTAATCAATCTAAATCTAGCTAGCTCACATTGAGGATTAATATAATTTATTTAAGTTTATCATCTATCATTAAATCATTAATTTATAACATCTCACATCCAAACATCATATAAATCTAAATAAATCCATAATAAAACTTGAAATCAATCAAAATCAAACTTGAATAAATCCAAAGCAATCTCACATCAAAAAATTGAACATCAAACATTCCAAAATCCAAATCTAATCCAGTTAATCCAAATATCCAAAAATCATTTTTTTCATATTTTTAATCAATCACTCACATCTATCAATTTGGACCAATTAAGATCAAAACATCCATAATTTATCCCATCTCAATCCATGGTGTCCAAAATATATTTGGATATAGCCTAGTTCGAATAATATATTTTTGAAAATAAGAATGCCAACCTTTTATGGCTCATCAAAATAGGTTCTCAATTTCCTATTGATTTTGATTCCATAAACCTAATTTACATCATAAACATGAACACTCAAACCTTTCAACATCAAAATATACATACTGTTATTGTTTGTTCTAGCCAACATCAATCAAATATCCCATCCACCTGCTTCAGCCTTGATCATGACATCCACCATTACACTAGAAAATGAAAACCTATTTTGGCACCCTTATCACAAAGCCAAACCATATTTTACCAATAATCAAATCCATCCACAAATAGATAGGGTTTTAAATAGGGACAATATACTCCCCTCAATGAGTCCTTGAAAACAATCTTTTTACAACTATCCACATCAAATATGATTGTCTATCTATGCACCAAACCTTTTGATCTCACAAAACCTAAGGCCTCTTGGTATAGAGAGGGATAATACTATAAATATCAAAAGATCTAGGGGCATTCCATTAATATATACTCTAAAATCAAAAATTACATCTAAGATCTAATTGAATATGGTGACATTGAAATAAAATCATATACATCCATGTCTGAGAGTCAGAAGGATGGGCTATGCCAAGATTCCTTTCCAAATCATAATCAAACTCATCCATTTATGAATAAAGATCAATAAAAATATCCTATCCTTGAAAACCCTAGTTTTGATGAGCCTCTTTATGATCATTCATGTACCTTAGAAGAGACTATCTTCGATAAACATATATTTAATCCATCCATATTTTCCAAACCCTTCTTTGATGATCCCATCTTTGAAAAACCCATCCCACAAAATATTCCATTTCGAGGAATATATTCATCCCAAAGCCTTCAACACCAAGTTAATGTGAAGAAGGTACTTGTGGAAAATTCAATCCAATATGCCCTCCATACATCCACAATCCAAACATCATCTATTAGCAATAAAATAATTCAAACATCTTCTATCAACAACATCACAATATCAACATCCAAATCAAGATCAACATTGGTGTCACTTGCATCAAATTCAACATCAACATCAGAATTAATCCCAAAATATCATATTATTAGTAGTAAAATAGAATTAGGAGTGCATGACATTGGTGTTGTACCCCAACACACCCCCTTTACAAAATTCTAATAAGGATCCATGATTGTTAGTAATATTCATTCATGGTCCATATCAACCTTAATTTTAATATTTACATAAGCCTAAGGTTATTTTTGAAGTCTAATTTACATCTCAAAGTTATAAAACTGAATAAAATCATAGCTTGGGCATCATTCATGATTTACTTACCACCTTTGATTATTTTCCTACTTTAGATGTTTATTCAAATTTAGGTTTTGATTTAATCGACTAACATGACTAACAAAGACATTTTTACTTATTAAAACATTAATGTGGGGTGCATGCACAAAGTTGGGGGACCAAAAAGGTGGCACAATGAAAAACACAAAATATTTTCTGCAAAGGGTGTATGCTCTTTAAAAAAAATCAATACAAATATAGTAAGGGTTGGTCCCAAGCCTAAATGGCATAAGCCCTTTTGAGAAAAGGGTGTACACCCTTTACAATATAAAGGGTGTACATCCTTTACAATATAAAGGGCATACTCTCTTTGACCTATATGTTTTCTACATTTTTATTTATGTGTGCACTTTGAGCTATATTTTTTCATGTTGTTTTTTAATTTGTGTGTGCAGAGATATATTTATTAAAATAAATGTAAAAAATTAGGGGCACTCTACATCTTTTGAAATTGATTATAGATCTGTAGGAGTTAGCATTTAGAAGTTAGTTTTTCAAAATCCATTCTAGTAAATACTTAGTTTTTAAAATTTTAGGATTGAAATATAAAATGATAAATGAAGTTTTGAATCATGTTACATATGTAACAGATCTATGCCATTAAGGGTTACATGCCTATTTTACCTACTTAAGCATACCTTACTTACTTTAACTACTTGAGTACTCCCTACCTGATTGAATAAGTGAGCCATATCTTGATCTCAGTGAGTGTTCCCTACCTAAATAAATATGACATATATTGATCTTCACTATTCCCTATTGGTATAAAAGTAAGCACTCTACTTACTCAACCTGATCTACTTCAAGGTCTTTTATAAACTTTATTCAAATTAGGTCTCTTTTTAACCATAAAATATCTCTTGGTATATCACAAAATGTCTTATGAGTATTAGCCTTGAAATAATAATGACCTTATCTTTAGTATTATCTCTTGACTTATTAGCCTCTGTATTTAGATCAAAAGACACTTTCAATGACTTGAAACAATGTACTCAGTCCCAAGACAATATTTACCTTCAAGAAAAACCCTTATTTGAATCCTAAATCACTCAATTATACATCCTCACTTATTTAAAAAAGTCTATGAGGGTTTTACCAATGATTTGACTCAAGCTTATTAGCATTGAAGAAATTGTATGGTGAAAATTTGAGCAATTGGATTTGATTGTGCAAACTATATCAAAAATGCCCAAATCTACAATATACCATTGAAATAGAGAACCATTAGATTAAAATGAAATTAAATGAAACATTATAAACTAAAGATAAGTGTTCCCAATCAAGTTTAAAACAAAAATAAGACTAAACACTACAAATGGATTTATGGATGGAGATTAGATTGCTTACAATAGGCTCAGATTTTCAGCATGATGTTCGCTTGAAGACTTAATCAAAGACTATGTTGATAGAAGAATTTAGCATAGATTGGACATGGATTTCTTGCACATTCCTTAATTAGCTTTGCCATGAAGGATGGGTTGGTTTAAATAGTATGGAGGGAAGATCAATGGCCAATATTTGAGGTTAAGTTAGGAGGATCAATGGTGGAGGATTATCCAAAGAATTAAAAATTCCTTGGAAGCCTCTATAATAGAGGCTTTAAGAGAGAGAGAGGGGCTAAAATAGAGAGGATTCTAGAATTGGATAATTATATAATCCATTAGGGGCTAAGCAATATTAGTTAATGATTAATATGGGTGACTAGATAGGTGATTAGGGACTAGGGATGTAGGAGAGCCTAGAAATAGGATAGAGTAGGTGGGTAGTTGGGTCATGGGAATTTTAAATTCAAAAATATTAGAATGTTAGGATAAGGATAGGATTAAGTGATAAATGACATATTAGAAGAAGGATTAATTAGCTTGTGGGATAGGAATAAAGTTAGTGGATGAAGAATAATGAAGTGGGATGTTAGATAAATGACTAGAAGGGGTGTTTTTAGGATGGAATTGGAAGAGATAAATGAGATTAGTGTTTACTAATAGTAACATTAGTGATGATACATGAAGCATTAAAATTTAGGTGCATACATTTTGCCCTTCTTTGAAATGGAATTATGAGTGGATGAAGTAGGAGTAATGGTATTTCAAAGAAAAACCATTGCATGGATGAATGATGTTAGTAAATGATGTTAATGGACATGATTCCCCCTCGATGGGACATGAAAGGAGGAATGAGATGGATGGCCACTCAAAGAGGAAATGAGGGATAGCATGTGATGAATAGATAAGGGGATGGTATTCAATTTGTGAGATAGATGATGAAGAAGATGAACTTGACTTGAGTAGTAAGCTAAAAATTGATGATGCCCTTAAAAAAGATATATACATAGGGAGTGGAAATTACCATGTCAAGATTATAAACACATCCCAAGGGGGAACTAACTATAACATGATGATGATAAGATGAAATTCTACAACATTTAGACATATCCCATGTAAATATTCATGCAAGGGAGAGTTGTAGACCACGATAAGATAATGATTTGATAAGATTAATGATGATTGTAGCTCAAGGCTAAAGTTGAGTGATATGATGAAGGATATGAGAGAGAATAATTGATATGATTAAGTGACCAAAACACAAAAGGGGGGATTTGGTATTAGTGGCTAAGCTACCCTTGGGCATTAAAAAGTGGCCAAGTGTTGCCTACATAGTCTAAAAAGACCTCAATCCAATGTAGTTTTGACTAGACAATAGATGACAAGATAGAATAGAGGAAGAGGATGACAATGACCATTAGACATGTTAATTGTTAAATAGTTTTTAGGTGTGATGATTATTTGATTGAGATTTGAGTTGAGATGTTTTATGTTGATGACTAGAGAGATGATGATTGGTTAGAGGATATATATGTGATGATAAAATGACTCAGAAGAATGATTGGATATGGGTTATTAGATATTATGATAGGTGAAATAGGATACAATAAATAATGAGTGTGTTGATGATCAAGCCATCATTACTATAATAAGGCTCATCATAATCTAAGCAATCTAATAAGTATAGCACTATGAAGTACACCCCATGATATAAGTATGACCAAGAGGATGTTGTGCTAAAGTAAATTAGGATAAAATGGGTAAATGACAAACTCTGCATCATCAAGGGCACTTAAAAGCATCATTGTAGCTTTTGGTATCATCATAACATCCTCATTTATTTCCCAATAGATAGAAATATTTATGGTGCAAGACTAAAAAGAAGCATAGACAAACAAGAAAAACATAAGACAATCATATATACATGACAAAAGACATGCAGATAAGTCAAATAACAAAGAGCAGATAAGTAAGACACATAAGTATCTACATATAATGTCATTGTGTATTATATAATTGTCTTGATTAGAGTCAATGGGATAATTGATTAGGTGATGAGTTGGACTATGATGAGCATGATGTAAATGTGGATTAAAGATATACATTTAGATAACATATACACTTGGAGTAGACTAGTGCTGATGATTAGGGTTAGGATTTGGATAAGGATATGAATTGTCAAGAATTTAGATGAGAGATATAAGACTGACTAGGCTAAAGTGAGATTAGATCAATTCTAGTTTCATATAGACTATATTTTCCCCAGTTTAGAATAGGGGATGAATGATATTTGTAGTATGGATGGCTATGACTTGGTGATGAAAGATGAAGGGCATGGAGATGGATGTGATTGGAAAAAATAGGTATAAGATAGGACACCATGGAATATTTTTGGCTTTTATGGATTTTATAATTTTTAGGTATTTGTAGAATATGTATGTACACTATACAAATGGGGTTACTAGAAAAGGGGATATAAATCCTAGCAACCAAGATGAAGATGGGAGAATGGAAGGGATGACAAAAGTATGATAGTAATGTTGAAAAGGGGATGAGGACGAAGGAAGAGTGGACTAGATATCACCAATGACCACATCATGAAGGAACCTAATATATAATTACCCTAGTGTTCATTGGAGGATATGATAAGGTGATTCCATAACATTTCTCAAGACATCTTCCCCTCCTTTATGAAGGTCAAGACTGGAAGAAATGATAGATGTAATAAGATGCATGATATGATGGTAGATAATGGGTAATGGACAAGGGGATATGACATGGAAGGAATTGATAAGGGATGGATTTTTACCCCAAGTGTTGAGGTAAAATATAGAATATAGATTATTTTACCGTGACACTAAAAACTATTTTCATCATGGTACTTGCCCAAGGTGTCAAAAGACTAGTTTTCACAATTGGACAAAGGATTTTTTATTTTGTTTTATTTTTAATTTTTATTTTTAGTTATATATATATATATATATATATATATATATATATATATATATATATATATATATATATATATTGGATGGCATCTTGATTTATTGGATATGGGTGCGAGATGTAGGAATGCCAACACTTTCATGTTCCTCAACCAACACCTATTATGAAGATGTGTGATGTTAGGATCATATAATTGATGCTAGATTTGGTAATGTCTTGGTGACCTTTCACTCTTGATTTAACATCCTTTGGATGTCTCAACCAGGTGTCTTTGTAACCTATACAAGAGATGATGCTACCTAAGAAAGTGATATATGGTATGGATGGGGTTATGTCTTGATTTTGATGGTGGGGTATAGGATGTGAATGAGTGGTATGATTATAATGGATAATGTGACTAGACAGGGGTTAGAAATGGGTTTTAATAGTTACATACATCATTAGCTATGGTGTATGGGACATTTTCAATTGTTTCCATGAGATTAAGGGATCTAATACCTTTTGAATGGTTTGCTCTTTGATCCAAATATTAAGAGGATTATTGGCCATATTGCTATGACTTTTGAAAGATTTTTGATTTTATGATATTTGACTTGGATTTTTATTTCCCCTAGTGCTTGATATTGACGATCAATAGAGGAAAGTGATCTTTGACTTGATAGATGATGATGATTTTGACTTTGATAGTCCCCTAGCATTACACAGATATTTATACTATGGGATGATGCTTTTTAACTTGGCTGATTATGAAGCTCTTCTTGACTTTAATTGAGTACATTTAGATCATATATGAATTGATTATTTGATTGGATTATTTGATTATTATCTTGGATCCTTAAATATTCAACATACAAAATTGCATGTGGAGGGGAATGCAATCATGCATGTTCCTATTTGTCCCATTCAATGAGTGGAATGGAGGGATTATTAATAGTAGGTGGATGATTAGGGAAGTGTGGTGGAAGGGGTAGATTAAAGGTATGATGGGAAACATATTCCTTCTAAAGGATACTAGGAGACCCAACCTCAACTTCAGAGAAAGTGTCCTTATGAGTATCAAAAGGATCACTAAGAGTCTTCATAGAATTAGCATGTAAACCCGATTTATATCTAGTTTGATGATATTAAACTAATAAATCATCCAAGAATTATGTTATAATTTTATCATCCTGATATGGATCAAGATTCATGCCTTATGACTATTTGATATTAGAGACATCTTAGAAGAGATAGGAGTCAACATGTCTTTTTTAATCTAAAAGTGATGATGTTTTTGACATGGATTTTGATTCAGATGTAGATGTCGAACATGATCTTGACCATTCTAATGTTAAATTCAACATGGATGTTGTTGAGGTGATGTCACTAATTTATTATTTATTGATAGTATCCATATATGGGACCTTTTGGATAGCATCATTATTCATAAGTACCTCCTTCACCTTAGGTTTGTGAATGGGTGCCTTAGATTTAATAGATTTGGATTTGTGGAAATGGAGGATTTGATGTGAATAGGATATATAGATATCCTGATCAGGTATGGTCATGGTATGGATAGGATTGGGGTCATGACCTTGATTAAGAAGGTAAGAAGCTTGATCATACTAAGGAAGTGTGTCTTGGCATGCCCCTTTCTACCCACTCCTAGGTGTGGATGTATTGGATTCACCCTCAATTTTAATGTCACCATTATCAATTAATTTTTGGATATAATCTCCAAAAAGGTAACATCTATTAATATAATTCTTGATAACTTTATGGTATATATAAAATTGTTCAGCTTGATAACATGAGAGCACATTATTGGCCAATTTTGGCCCACATACCATGTTTATACCAGCATGGAGCAGGTTGTTAATGGATTGGTAGATGAACAGAGTTGAAAAACACTATGGGATGTGAAGAGTTCCTAAAATAATTATGGAAGTGCATAGCATTTATCTGGTTCTTCATTGTGTTCATCTAAACATCTTGAGCCTAGTGGTAGAAATTCTAAGTAGGCATATTTTTGACATCATAATTACCACATGTGGATGAGTTTGGTAAAATTGGTTATATAGGTTTTTTTACATTAGTTTTAAGAACATATGTACAAAGTTTTAGGTCATCTACCAAAGTAAAGTAAAATTTATGCAGGTTCAAAGTTAGCTCCTTAGTCAAATGTTGTTAAGTTTCCTATACTTAGCCAAATGAACTAGACCGTCATCAGGATGTCATGTGGGAGTGAATAGACTAGTCAACTTGAGCATTTTATATATTCACTTAGAAGGCTCCTAGGACCATTGGATTAAATGGGTTCATTTTTTTTGGCCTCAAGTATATCTCCTAAAAACTTGGTGCCTCCATGATTCTTGCACTTTAAGATCTAAACCTTCAAAGTTTTAGACAAAGCATAAGATGTTCACGTAGATGTCAAGTTTTAGACAAAGAAAAGGAAATCCATTTGAGATTAAATTTTAATATCACATGAATTTCAATGATGATCTCGTAAATGTCATTTAATGGGAGTGAGGATGTCATTTTTAAAATCATGAACTAGCCATTAGTTTTCAAATAGTGGGTCCTGACAGATTAATGGTTGGTGTTTGATCGAGCATTTAGATATAAAAGTGAGTGGAGGTAAAAGGGGTCAATAAATCTCAAGGGTAAATGCATGCATGATAAGTGTTAATAGTGAATTCAACTAGTAGAGGATCAATGGCTGGTGCTTGATCATGCAAATTAAAATTGAAGTGAGATGAGTCAATATGTCAAAAAGTCAAGTTATATTTTGATATCCAATAATAATAAAGGTGAGCCAAATGAATTAGATAGAGATCAAAGGGTCATTTTTAACCAAAACAAACAAGCATGAATGGAACCAAACTCGAGCATGATCTAGATTGGGCCAAGAGAGGATATTTTAGGATCAGACAACATAGCTTTATTAGTTTCAAGGTATGAGGATTTGGTCCTCATAATGAGTAACAAGTAGTAGATGGTATGAAAAATGAAGGTGGAAACACTTCAATAGCTTCATTGCCAAAGCCAATTGCATGAAAATGACTCCTCTCTCCACTTTTGCATGCATCAACAAACCAATCATGAGTGGTTTTACATCATGATAAAGTAAAAATAGATTAATCCCACTAGTGCAACCACCATAGAGCATCATAGAGATAATAATGTAATGATGCAATAGACTAGACTGACCTAGATCAATCAGAAAGGGTTTGAGTGAGCTTGATTTATGGAGGTAGTTGTACCAACTTTTAAAATGGGTTTGAGCTCATTTGATTCCCTTTTGAATGCCAAAAATCCCTCTCTCTTTCTTCCCTTCTACTATAAATATAGCCTTTGAAATATTTTTTTGCATCCCTTAGGATGGTATGACTAGACTCTGCCAAAATTTTATTCGACACCTCTTGGGATAGTGAATAGAGTATTTATATAGTCATTTACTAATTTGTATTTAGTGTTTGTTTAATATGCAAATGTGATCATTATCTTCCTTTTGTATGTCCAAACTTAGCCTAAGTGCTATACACTTTCTTTGTAGGTCATATAGTGTGTCTCAGCATTGATCTCCCAAAGATATAGTGGATAGTTGAATTTAAGTGTATTCAACCAGACCTTATTTTCATTGCTCCCTAGTCTGAGTGTATCAAAATGACCTCTATATGAAATATTATTTCATAGAAACTATAGTAAGCATTGTATTAATTTATTTCATAGTTCATTAGTGTGTTAAGGAGTCCAAGCTTAAGAATGGATTTGATAAATTCTTGGTGCATCACCATATGTGAGGATAGGTTTTACTTTTTTCACCCCAACTAGTTTTATATTTTATAAGTAAAGGTCCAAATTATAAAAATCTAAGGAGATAGCCTTATAAAAAATCCTAGGGGTCTAGTCTAGTTATAGGCATCTAACAGCCTTAGACCATTCCCATGTTAGTACAGGTATGGGTTAGACTTGAACAAATATGACCTTATATTGGGTGATATCTAAATAGCTAACACACATGTTGGGATAAATATAGAGGTCTTATTTTTAGGTGGATAATCATGCATGTGGACCTCAATTTCTAAAATAGGGCTTTTATGGATATTGGGAGAGGGGTGTATTTCTTGACTCTAGTGTTGAATGTGGAAGTGTTGGATTTAGGATTGGGAGCATATGATGGCGATGTCATAATATTGAGAGATGATGAGGTTGACAAACTAGTCTTCCATTTGCTAGTAGGATAGGAGGTTTGTGATGGACTATGCTTGGTAAATGGAGGGTTTGACTATGGAAAGGTAAAAACTAGGATTAAGGTTAGATAAATGGGTTTAAGACCTTTAGGAAGTTAGGCACCCATCTCAAGAATTCATAATAGCACTGCATCCTTGTTTTCAACAATATATTAATTAAACAAGGTAGACATTGGGATAGGAAGGTCATGAGTAGGACTAAGACTAGGACTAGTGGATGGTGGACTAGAATTGAATGGGGATAAGATTTGATGAGGGACTTACTTGGTAGGTGACCTTAGTTTTAAGGTTTCAAAATCATTGGGAAGGTAGGCACCCATCTTGAGTAGCCATAACAGACACTCATCCTTATTGGCCTAGATATATTCATTAAATAGGGTAACCTTATCACTTGTATATTGACTATGGTTATGATGAATGGATAATGGGGTTGACCATGGTGGGATATCATGTGGGCTAGGTTTAAATGGGGATTTTTGATAGGGATAGACATGATACATTGGTTTAAGCTTGATCGGATCAAGGTTAGAAGGTAGGCGAGTACCCATTTCTAAGGCATGAAAAAGGATCTCATCCTTGTTATAAAATTAGTATTATTCTACAATAATTGGGTCCAAATATATGTAGGTAGATGATAAATACGTAATGTATGAAAGGTGGATAAAAGGGGGGTGTTGGGGGGTGGAAGATAAAATCCAAGAACAAACACACCTGTTCTAATTCCACCTGTTAGGATCTTGCTCCTCAGAAAGAGCACAGTATGATTACCAAATATAAGCAATTGAATATGCAGAAATAACCAAAAACACAAGTAACTAGAATTCACCAATAGCACAGAATATGAGAGACAATACACTATCTTGTATTAACACTATACAGAAAAGAATACATCAAAGAGCCGCCACACTCGTTCACCTTACAGAGATTCGCCACACCTCAAGTGTACAGTAATTCTTCTCACACACACTCTCCTACACAAAAACGGTCCCAACAACCAACTCACACATAGAATTGGTGTTCACCTCACCAACCAGTCAGTAATAACCCTGCCGGTACACCAAGCACACTATAGCACTTCAAGCTGATCTCTCATGAACCTGCAACCTGCAATTCAAAGACCAAACTTACATGTAGATCACCAATGAGCTTGCAACAACCTGCAACTCACAGATCTTACAACTAGAAGGAACTCTTCCTTTCTATCTCATGCCTTAAACAATACATGCCAATGGGTCTATAAATAGATCCCTAACTCAAACAATAACTTAGACTCTTAATTTAGACAATTATCCTCGCAGCCCAAGACTCTAACTGGTCTCAACATGCAAACTCTTCATTCACTTAACTAACTGTCTGTGAAACGAGCAGTTCTGGAACACACAGGTGACCGACGTCGGTCCCTGCTTGTCTGGTTCTGCCAATGTCGGCCGACTTCCTGCCGTCGCCGGTGGCCTTCTGCACTGGTCTCTACCGATGTCGGTCCTGCTGTCGACGCCGGTGCTCCTGGATCTCAGCAACCTTCTGTTCCACAGTTTGCAAAGGGTTGAAGCTTTTAGCTCCACAACCTAACAATCTCCCACTTGGAGATAAACAGTTGCAACTTGTACCTATACCTGTACACCGTCTAGTTTGTTCCCTTGGCTTTGTATCCCTCCTCAAGATCACTCTTGAAGACCAACCACCACAAAATCCGTAGTGTAAAACCTGTCATCCAAATTACCTGCCACATCTGCATCTACAACCATGTAGAAAAAGAACTTGACCCTGCAAAGCATGTGCACCTGCTGCTGGTCCCACTGAACTGCCCTTCAGTATTACTCTCCCAGATTGACTCCAAACTTGTGACAACTCCCACTGCTTGGGAAAACTCAGGTTTAGTACATACCATGCACTCAACCTCATTATGTGAATCAAGACACCTGTTCTGTGAACTGTCTAACCATCGGTGTGCTAACCGGTTTCACACAATCATCCTGAAACAAAGTCAACAAGACCTCCATGTCTCTAGAACACACTCATGCCAAAGAATCTTGCTGCTCCCAGAATCTCCATGACACACACCTGAACTAGCTTTACCTTTAGTTCAGCAATACCTGTATATGTAGCCCTGCAACAAGCACATCATACAAAAAATAGGATAGTGTAGCTAATACTATCCAACCTGGTAAAGAGAAACACAATGATCAAACCTCCATTGCCCTGCAGCTAATACAAGATCAAATACCTTGATCTTCCATCTCACGTATCCATTTCCGCTCTTCTTCATCTTGAACATCCATTCGTCTCTCAGTGCTTACTTCCAGCCGGCAACTCTACCCAAAACACCCGTTTGGTTCTCCTCCAAGGAATCACATCCTCATCCATGCCTAGCTCCCACTGTTTCCTAGATCTACCTATTCTGCTTCTTCAACAACTTCCTGGTCCTATGCCATAAGTGAGCAACAAGTAGTGTAAAGAAGGGAAATGATGAATTTAAGAACTTACTTACACCTTCAGTCCTCCATATGGGTGCTTGAGACTCTATGACAGCTTGCTGTCCACCCAAAAATTCATCTCAGTGACCGATGCCGGTCACATCTCAGTCTACAGCCAACTGATGTCGGTTCCCTGCGACTGCCTCCCTGCCGACGTCGGTTTCCCCTGGCTGACGCCGATCTCTGTCTGCCCTGAGTCACCGACGTCGGGCTGCACATAGCCGACGTTGGTCCCTGTCTGGACACCGATGCCGGTTTTCCTGCCGACGTCGGTCTCTGTGTTTTTCTTGTGAGACCTGACTTTTTCCCGCGAGCTCCTTTTGGATCAAACCCTTGTCCAAATCACCCTTGCTCTGCTCAATTTCCTCTGCACCTTGTGCTGAACTCTGTCCGTCACTTTCTCCTTGAAAATCAAGGCTTTCCTGTTCTTGTCACTAACATCAGATTCCTCAAGAAACCTCACTTTCTTCTTCTGCATACAGAAACCACGATCCATGCCTTCCAAATCCGAAAGCATATTCTTTGACTCAAGAACCAGCATCTCTTTCTTATCTATGTGACCAAGCCTATTAAGCCACATCTCCGAATCTACAGCTGAAGTAGATAACCCAGAAAGAGAATCAGTAAAACAAGTAGATAGATAAAGTGTACCTACTTTCTTACCTCTAGCTACAACAAGTGTACCCTTGGTAACCTTCCAAGAGTCCGCTGTGAGAGTTACTGTGCAACCCTCTTCACCCAAACTTCTAACAGAAATCAAATTCCACTTCAGAACTGGGACATGCATGACCTCCTTTAACACCCATGTGTCACCTGTCTGCAATTTTAGCTTCACTTTGCCTTTGCCAACAATCTGACAAGGCTTTCCATCCCCTACACAAATTTCTCCAAAGTCTCCCTAAACATACTCATGAAAAAATTCCCTATGTGGGGATGCATGAAAAGAGGCACTAGAATCTAAAACCCAAGATTGTACTTTATCCAAAGAACATACCAGAGCATCCTGTGCAACGTAACCCGCAACATCTACTTCTTCTCTATGTTCTTCATGCTAATCTGTACCCGATCTGCAATCTCTCTTTAAGTGCCCTTGCTTTCCACACTTCCAGCAGGTTATTCTGCCATACCTGGACTTGGATCTCTTGCCCATCTTTGACCTTGATCTCCCACGCTCTGTCTTCTCTCTTGGCCTTCCTCTTTCTTCAACACTCAAAGCATCTCCAGATGATTCACCTGTGCTTTTCCTGCGTATCTCTTCATTCAAGATCACACTCACAACATCATCCACTTTTAAGACTTTTGAAGGAGACACAGTATTAGAAACTACCATTACCAAACCTTCCCAACTTTCAGGTAATGAACACAAGATTAAGAGAGCTCTAATTTCATCATCAAATACAATATTGATGGAACTTAACTGGTTTACCAAACCATGGAAATCACTAAGATGGCTATGAACAGATCCACCTTCCAACATTTACAAATTAAATAAACGCTTCATAAGAAATACCTTATTAGAAGCTGAGGGTTTTTCATATAAATTTGCCAAAGATTCCATCAACTCCACCGTTGTCTTACACTGTGATAAGCTGGAAATCACAGATGATTCAAGAGTCAATCTAACAGATCCTAGAGCCTTCCGATCAAGAACCTCCCATTCTTCATCTTTCATATCCAAGGGTTTGCTAGTAACCCCACCCAACGGTAAGTACAAATCTTTCTGATACAGATAGTCCTCAATCTGCATCCTCCATAATTGGTAGTTCTTGCCATTAAACTTTTCCATTCGTAGTTGACTATTTTCTACCATTGCTCAACTCCCACTCAAGCAGAAGCCCTATGAGTAACCTGTAATCAAAACACACTACCCAGATCTACACCAATCTGTTAGTATCCCAACCAAAAGCTCTTATACTACTTGTTGGGGGGTGGAAGATAAAATCCAAGAACAAACACACCTGTTCTAATTCCACCTGTTAGGATCTTGCTCCTCAGAAAGAGCATAGTATGATTACCAAATGTAAGCAATTGAATATGTGGAAATAACCAAAAACACAAGTAACTAGAATTCACCAATAGCACAAAATATGAGAGACAATACACTATCTTGTATTAACACTATATAGAAAAGAATACATCAAAGAGCCACCACACTCTTTCACCTTACAGAGATTCACCACACCTCAAGTGTACAGTAATTCTTCTCACACACAATCTCCTACATAAAAACGGTCCCAACAACCAACTCACACACAGAATTGGTGTTCACCTCACCAACCAGTCAGTAATAACCCTGCCGGTACACCAAGCACACTATAGCACTTCAAGCTGATCTCTCATGAACCTGCAACCTGTAATTCAAAGACCAAACTTACATGTAGATCACCAATGAGCTTGCAACAACCTGCAACTCACAGATCTTACAACTAGAAGGAACTCTTCCTTTCTATCTCATGCCTTAAACAATACATGCCAATGGGTCTATAAATAGATCCCTAACTCAAACAATAACTTAGACTCTTAATTTAGACAATTATCCTCGCAGCCCAAGACTCTAATTGGTCTCAACATGCAAACTCTTCGTTCACTTAACTAACTGTCTGTGAAACGAGTAGTTCTGGAACACACAGGCGACCGACGTCGGTCCCTGCTTGTCTGGTTCTGCCGACGTCGGCTGACTTCCTGCCATCGCCGGTGGCCTTCTGCACTGGTCTCTGCCGACGTCGGTCCTGCTGCCGATGCCAGTGCTCCTGGATCTCAGCAACCTTCTGTTCCATAGTTTGCAAAGGGTTGAAGCTTTTAGCTCCACAACCTAACAGGGGGTTGATTTCTAGGTAGATTAGGTCTTTATTAGAAATATAATTCTTTGAAAAAGTAGGTCTAAATGATTGAGCTAGTATGATAGGTGATGATGAAGATGAGATAGGCTAAATGGATTATGATATAAGACTATGATCAGACTTCAAAATTATAGTATGATAGGTGCTAATAATCTATCAATAATTCCAATTTTTCAATCTAGGAAAAAGATGAGGATTCAACTAGTGTCTGGATTAAAACTAACAAGATGATAATTAGATGGGTACTAGTTATGAATAGGCATGACAAATAGATTAGGGATGACTAGATTGATGATGATTGTATGTTAGATTGAAATTTACAAAGTGATAGATATTTAATAGGGTATTGACTAAGTATGAAATTTGATAGAGTGATAGTGGACTAGAGTGATAGGATGATATGTAGGGATGACAAAAGGAATAGCTCAAGCCTTAGACCAATTTTCTCTAGGCAGGATAGAGATAATATTATGTGATAAAGTATAAATGGGATCAAGGATGATGGTATTAAGGGTAATATTAATTATATATATATGGTTTGAATAAATGTGTCACCTAAAAAAGCCAACTAGATGTGTTGTATAACAAAACTAGATGAGGATGAAATATTATGATAAAATAAGGACATCCTAGACAAGAGAATGCCAAGACAAAATAAGATTAGGATATGTTTGATATGGGATGATAATATGTATAAGATAGACAAGATTATACAAGATAATGGTGATAGGTAAGGTGGATAAATATGCACAAGGAGACTAAGAATGTACAAGATAAGGATATGGACAATATGTACAAGATGAAAAAGATATATAAGATGGTGATATAAAAAACCTAGATAGTCATGTATAGGTTTGGGTAAAAGGCTGGCTCAGATCACAAATAACACTGGTCTAGTATGACACACACCAAGTCAAGAAAACCACAAACCTATCATTAGTAAATTGATTGGGAGTGTAACTCGACAACTACACTATGTAATGGATTAATGAGTGAGGTTGTAAGATGGTGACCCATTAAAAAATATTCTAAACCCTTTCAACCTCATCTACACATGAAAATCACTTAGGATTTGATACTAACTCTAGTATCAAGTCGCTTGTTATGATCAAAAGGTCTTATTCTAGGCTAAAAGGTCTCTCTAAGGAGTCCCTAATATACACTAAGTATAGTGGAGCCCAAGTCTATATATGGTGTTTCTAATGCCTAGTTTAGATAATTAACTCTTCCCCTTCATATAAAATCTATATGGAGTCAATTTCTTAGCCTAATGACATTTGTCCCTAATATTTATACTCTATCAGAACACATAGTGTGGATTAGTGCATAGTGGTGAAATCCATGGTCATTATCCCCTTAAGACTATGGCAAGTATGTGGATGTGAATTCCACATCATGTTTCACATAAAACATAAAATGGGAGGGTTTATTATGGATTTTTTATCCTCTAAGAATTACTATAAGGATGCACGGAGGAGAGCATACACCATTGTATCCCTTCGGTGACACACAATCAGGGAACAATATTTATTAACTGATTAAATTTAAGTGTGATATATACAAAGATACATACAAAATGATTTTCAAAATGTCAAAATATTTGATAGGTGTCCTACAAAACTAATTATTAGTAGTTTTAATTTAGCAATCTTGAGGGGCAACCTGCAAGACAAGACGTTAGACAAAAATATGACCTATAAGATAGGATTTTAGACAAATACAAAATGTGACATACAAGATAAGATGTTAGAAAGCCAACATTTTCACTAGATTCACCCCTGTAAGAAACTAACGGTTATTCCAATAAGCCTTAATAAAAACATTGAAAAAAATAGTGAATTTTCTCTATAACTTCTTTTGTATGAGGGGACACAATACGGGGGTCTGGGGGTGACATGCCCTAGTGGGGTTAAGGGGAATTTACCCTTATGGGGCTAAAGGGTAGTTCCCCTTATGGTTTCAAGGAGCAACACACTCAATAAAGGACTTATAGAACCCTTAGAATGATATAAAAATCACTGAAAATGATCCTAAAAATGCACTCAATAAAGGACATTTTTGAAGAAAAAAATGAATGAAAAATTGCTACAATATTGATCTAAGCCATAGATACATAGTTATTTATAAGTAAAATTATTTCCATATAATAAATCCCATAACTAATAGGTTAAAACCGCTTCTACAGATATGTATTTTTGCATGTTGTTAACTAATTGTGACCGCACGATTTAGGTGGAATCATAGATCTTAAGACAATACCGCAACTCATAAATATGTTGTTTTTCAAATTGTTAATTAACCCTAATCACATGGTTAATAAAAATTGAAGGTTATCATGGCAATTCCAAAGGTCATATTCAATATCATGATTTGAGATATGAGGTTTTGTAGCTTCAAGAAAACACAACAAGGTCTAATATAAAAAATAAAAATATGTTTGGGATAATTAAAAATACTTACATAATATTTAAAATTTGCTCAAAATGACTAAAATTAAAACTATCTTTAGTCAAATATATATCTTTGACCTACTTAACTTAAAATCAACTGTCAGTGTGCAAAACTGACTATCAAAAGTAATATCACTTTTCACAATATGCAGTTTTGTAGCAAAATAAACTTAACAATAGATTAAAGTTTATTTATAGGTGTTAAGGTGTGGAGCTAAAAGCTTCACCAAAGGAGTGCATTGTTGATAGTTGCAGGTTTACACAGTCACCGGCGTCGGTCAGGAGTGACCGACGTCTGTCAGGAGTAGTTCAAGAGATGCCAGTGTTGATAGAAATCAGCCGACGTTGGTCATAGGCAAACAGGCAGGAACTGACATCGATTACCTGTGCGTCTAGAATGCTATTTTCATGGACAGAACCGAGTGTTTGCATGATGGGATTAAGTGATAGTCTTAAGTCTGCATCTCTATTATTAGTAAGACTATTTTAGAGCCCTTGTTTAAGAGGCATAACTATTGGTTGTAAATGCATGCTCAAGTTTCCTAATTATTATATAATAGGATAGATCTTCTTAGCTTATTGTATTGTAGAATGTTTAAGAACAGTACAGAATTGTATATGTGAATCATTCTAAGTTGTTGGAGTTGATTGTACTTGAGAGAGAGATATCTTGAGGGAAAGAGATCTAGAGAGAGATATGTACATCTGAGAGAGGTGTGGAAGAAAGAAGTTTATTCAATTGTATTCCTTCTGTAAAGAGTTTAATACAAGTTTTCAGGGTGGTTTCTTGTATCTCTTGTTCTTTGTTATTTATCATTCTAGTTACTTATCATTCTGGTTAATTCTGATTTTATTGCTTTCATAAGTGTAATCAACATTGTTGGTTGATCCCCAACAAGTGGTATCAGAGCTCAGGTTCACTAACAGGTGGTTCAGATATGTGTAGTGTGTATTGATTACAGGTTATCACAGGGGTTTATGCAAGGATTTTTGTTTGAGTGGGAGAAGCAATGGTAGAAGAAAGTAAACTGAGAATGGAGAAGTTAAATGGCAAAAATTATCAACATTAGAGAATGCAGATAGAGGATTATCTGTATCAGAAAGATCTATACTTACCGTTAGGTGGGATTGCAAAGAAGCCCACAGACATGGATGATGAAGAATGGGAAGTTCTTGATAGAAAGGCTCTGGGGTCTATAAGACTGAATCTGGCATCTACTGTGATATCTAATTTATCACAGGCAAAGTCTATGGTAGAGTTAATGACTACTTTAGCAAATTTATATGAAAAACCCTCAACGTCTAATAAGGTATATCTTATGAAGCAGTTATTTAATTTGCGAATGCAAGAAGGTGGATCTGTATCTAATCACCTGAATGATTTCCATGGAATTGTAAATCAATTAAGTTTAGTCAATATTGTGTTTGATGATGAAATTAAAGCTCTTTTAATATTATGTTCTTTGCCTGAAAACTAGCATAGCTTAGTAATGGCAGTTAGTAATACTGCATCTACCTCAAATATTTTAAAAGTAGAGGATGTTGTTAGTGTAATCTTGAATGAAGAAATTTGCAAGAAAAACACAGAGGAAACATCAGGTAACAC
This sequence comes from Torreya grandis, assembly GCA_037957365.1. Taxonomy (NCBI): domain Eukaryota; kingdom Viridiplantae; phylum Streptophyta; class Pinopsida; order Cupressales; family Taxaceae; genus Torreya; species Torreya grandis. Next base: position 1,832,329 of record JARHVA010001378.1, read on the forward strand.
TTTAAGTTTTGAGATCAGGGGAAGGCAAAAAGAGAAGAGCAAGAAAGGGAGATCAAGGTCTAAATCAAAGGTGAGAGGTAGATCCAAATCCAGAAATGGCAGGAAGCCACAATGCTGGAATTGTGGAAAGATAGGGCACATAAATAGAGATTGCTGGTCAAAGCCTAAGGAGGACAATCAGCACGAAAGAAAAGAAGAAGCAAAGGTTGCAGGTATTGCACAAGATGCTTTAATATTCTCTCTGCATAATAATATAGAATCTTGGGTTTTAGATTCTGGTGCATCTTTTCATGCTACCCCTAATAGAGAATATTTTAGTGACTATGTCCATGGAGATTTTGGAGTAGTGTACTTAGGGGATGATGAGCCTTGTAAAATTATTGGCAAAGGAAAAGTGTAGCTGAAAATGCAGAATGGAAACACATGGGTGTTGAGAGACATCATGCATGTTCCCAGCTTGAAGAGGAATTTGATTTCTACAGGAAAGTTAGGGGATGAGGGTTGTACAGTAACTCTCATAGCTGAATCTTGGAAGGTGACCAAGGGTGCACTTGTAATGGCCAGAGGTAAGAGAGTAGGCACTCTCTATTTATGTAATTGTGTTACTAATAATTCTCCTTCTGTATTATCTACTTCAGATGTGGATGCAAAATTGTGGCACTCTAGGCTCGGCCACATGAGTGAGAAGGGAATGTCAATTCTTAAGTCAAAAGGTAAGCTTTTAGATTTGAAAAGAATAGATATGGATTTTTGTGAGCACTGTGTTTTTGGGAAATAGAAGAGAGTGAGTTTTCTCAAGACTGGGTCAACAAAGAAGAAGCATAAGTTACAGCTTGTTCACATAAACATGTGGGGACCAGCTCAGGTTGCTTCTATTAGAGGATCACAGTACTATGTTTTGTTCATAGATGATGCTACAAGAAAGGTATGGGTCTATTTTATTAAGAAGAAATCTGATGTATTTGAGACTTTTAAGATTTGGAAAGCTATGGTTGAGAATGAAATAGGTAGAAGATTGAAGTGCGTGAGATCTGACAATGGTGGTGAGTTCTGCAGCTATAAGTTTAATTAGTATTGTTATATGCATGGAATCTGCAGGCAAAGGATGGTTCCAAGGACACCTCAGTAAAATGGAGTTGCTAAAAGGATGAATAGAATAATTATGGAGTGTGCAAGATGTATGAGATTGCATGCTGGTTTGCCCTTAGAGTTTTGGGCAGAAGCTGTTGACACTGCAGTGTACCTGATTAATAGAGGACCCTCTACAGCTCTGGATGGTGGAATTCTAGAAGAGGCATGGATAGGTAAAAAGGTAGATCTCTCATTTCTCAAAGTTTTTGGTTGTGAAGCCTTTGTGCATGTTGATAAGGAAAATAGAAAGAAGCTAGATGCTAAGTCTATGAGGTGCACATTTATTGGCTATGGCTCTGATGATTTCGGATTTAGGTTTTGGAATCTAGGAACTAACAAGATAATTAGGAGTTGTGATGTTTTTAATGAAAAAGTGATGTATAGTGATCAACTGAAGAAGTTGAATCAATCTAGGTAGAGCAATGGAGAATTAGATGAGGTGACGATCCAAAATGAGCTTGCGGGAAAAATTAATCACAGAAAGGAAAACACAAAAACCAACGTCAGCCAAGTAGGAACCGGCGTCGACAGAATAGAAATTGATGTCGATCAGATAGTGACCGACGTCGGCAGCATAGAAATTGATGTCGGTCAGGCAGAACTGATGTCGGCTAATTACAGGCCTAGAAGTGATCGAGGTCGGTCACTATTAGAGAATTTGGGTGGACAGCGTGTTGTGGATGAGTCTCAGACGCCCATCAAGAGGTCAGAAAGGGTAAGTAAACCTCCAATTCAATATTCCCCTTCATTATTCTATTTATTGCTTACTGATGGTGGAGAACCAAAGAGTTTTGAAGAAGCAATACAGGTGGAATCCAAGAATCAGTTGGAGCATGGCATGGTTGAGGAGATGGAGTCCTTGAAAGAGAACCAAACAGGGGATTTGGTTGAGTTGCCAGCTGGTAAGAGGACACTGAAGAACAGATGGACATACAGATTGAAAGAAGGTGAGAATGGACAGATGAGATATAAGGCTAGATTGGTAGTGAAAGGATTTGCACAAAAGCCAGGTATTGATTTTGGTGAGATTTTTTCTCCTATTGTTAAAATGACTTCTATACGGACTGTATTGTCTTTAATTGCTATTGAGGATTTGCATCTTGAGTAGCTTGATGTTAAGACAACATTTCTTCATGGAGATTTGGATGAAGAAATATATATGGAACAGTCGAAAGGATTTGAGGTCAAAGGTAAGGAAAAGTTAGTGTGCAGATTGAAGAAAAGCTTGTATGGCCTCAAGCAAGCTCCTAGACAGTGGTATTTGAGATTTGACAGGTTTATGACTGAGCATGGCTACAGTGGGTGTCAATCTGACCATTGTGTATATTTTAAGAGATTGGATAATGGTAGATATATTATTTTGTTGTTATATGTAGATGATATGCTGGTTGCAAGATCACACATGCAGGATATCTCTGAGCTTAAGGTGAAATTAGCTCAAACATTTGCCATGAAGGATTTGGGAGCAGCAAAGAAAATCCTTGGCATGAGCATTAAGAGATACAAGAAAAATCACATGTTGATTTTGTCTCAAGAGGATTATGTGAACAAGGTGTTGACACAGTTCAATATGCAGGATGTAAAACCGGTAAGCACACCTTTGGCTAGACATTTTAAGTTGAGTAAAGAACAATGTCCTAATTCACATGATGAGGTAGAGTACATGAGTAGATTTCCATATTCTTCCACAGTAGGGAGTTTAATGTATGCAATGGTGTGTACTAAATCAGATATTGCCCAAGCAGTGGGAGTTGTAAGTAAGTATATTGCCAATCCAAGAAAGGAACATTGGAAAGTAGTTCAGTGGATCCTTAGATATCTGAGAGGAACCAGTAGTAGGCATTTGTGCTACGGAGGTTCAGATACTTCTATACATGGTTATGTAGATTCAGATATGGTAGGTGATTTGGATGGCAGAAGAAGCACCACAAGTTATGTTTTCACTATTGGTGGAACGACGGTTAGCTAGATATCAAAGTTATAGAAGGTTGTTGCCTTGTCAACTATAGAAGCAGAGTATATTGCAGTCACAGAGGCTAGCAAAGAGATGATATGGATGACACAGTTCATGGAAGAGCTTGGAAAGGAGTAAGAGAGTTGCAGATTGTATAGTGACAGTCAAAGTGCAATTCATTTGGCTAAGAATTCAGCCTTTCATTCAAGAACAAAGCATATATAGCTTAGGTACCACTTCATAAGATAGGTATTGGAGGATGGTGAGTTGAAGCTGGAGAAAATCCATACAGATAAGAACCCTGCTGATATGTTAACCAAGCCGGTTACAAAGGAGAAGTTAAATCTTCATTCAACTTCTGTTGGTCTTCATGATTGAGTTGAAGATGGAGGAGCTAGAAGATGTTGCTGTACAAGTACTGGTGCAATTATTTATCTCCAAGTGGGAGATTGTTAAGGTGTGGAGCTAAAAGCTTCACCAAAGGAGCACATTGTTGATAGTTGCAAGTTTACACAGTCACCGACATCGGTCAGGAGCGACCGACATCGGTCAAGAGCAGTTCAAGAGATGCCAGCGTCAGTAGGAATCGGCCAACGTCGGTCATAGGCAAATAGGTAGGAACCGACATCAGTTACCTGTGCATCCAGAATGCTATTTCTATGGACATAACTAAGTGTTTGCATAATGGGATTAAGTGATAGTCTTAAGTCTGCATCTCTATTATTAGTAAGACTATTTTAGAGCCCTTGTTTAAGAGGCATAACTATTGGTTGTAAATGCATTCTCAAGTTTCCTAATTATTATATAATAGGATAGATCTTCTTAGCTTATTGTATTGTAGAATGTTGAAGAATAGTACAGAATTGTATATGTGAATCATTTCAGGTTGTTGGAGTTGATTGTACTTGAGAGAGAGAGCTCTTGAGGGAAAGAGATCTAGAGAGAGATCTTTACATCTGAGAGAGGTGTGGAAGAAAGAAGTTTCTTCAGTTATATTCCTTCTGTAAAGAGTTTAATACAAGTTTTCAGGGTGGTTTCTTGTATCTCTTATTCTTTGCTATGTATCATTCTGGTTAATTTCGCTTTTATTGCTTTCATAAGTGTAATCAACATTGTTGGTTGATCCCCAACAATAGGAATTTAAAATATATTTAAAGATAAGACTATTTAAAGAATACATACAAACTTGAAGTCTTTGTGTGTGTGTGTGTGTGCGCACGTGTGCGGGCGCGTACACACGCGTACATGTGTGTTTATGTATGTATATGTTTATGTATATGCATATGCATATGCATATGTATATGTATATGTATATGTATATGTATATGCATATGTATATGTGTGTGTGTGTATTTTAAGTCAATATTGCCTTTTACAAAGGCAAAAATGCAACTCAAAATCAAAGCTGCAACTACAGATATGTAGTTTTGAATAATGAGATGAACCTATTGAAGTTAAGAATGAAAAAGAATTTTTTTAATCCTGTATGACAATCAAGTTAGCATAAACCTACATAATCCAAAAAAATGACAATATGACTCATTTATAACTTCAATAGTATACTATATCAAAACTACCTTTTTATAGTCAAAAACATGACTTAGAAGTAAATTCAATTTTTATGAGTTGCAGTATTGCAAAAGGTGAAAACCTACATAAATAGTTAGCCATTAGTGGTCTGGTAGTGAAAAACTGCTCTTTAAATATCAAAACTACTGATATAATATCATGATTTGCAGAGCAAAATCACCTTTCACTTGGATGTGAAGATTTGATGAAACTCAAAGCTTTCTCTTCATCTAACCAATCATGTAAGCTATCAAAATACTTCTAACAAGAAAAATGGTTACTTTTAAGGAGTTCTCCCACTGTGGTCACTAAATTTATGGTGGATTTTTGAGCAATTAGATTTAGTTGTGCAAACTATATCAAAAATTCACAAATCTACAAGCTACCATTGAAATCGAGAACCATTAGATTAAAATTCAATCAAATTAAATATTCAAAATAACATTTTAACCTAAATCTAAGTGTTCCCAATCAATATTCAAACAAAAATAAGAGTAAAGACTACAAATAGATTTATGGATGGAGATTAGATTGCTTACAATAGACTAATTTTTATAGCATGATGTTGGCTTGAAGACTTGATCAAAGACTATGTTGATAGAAGACATTAACATAGATTGGACATGGATTTATTGCACATTCATTAGTTAGCTTGGCCATGGAGGATGGGTTGGTTTAAATAGGCCATGGAGGGAAGATCAATGGCAAATATTCAAAGTCAAGTTATGAGGATCAATGGTGGAGGATTATCTAAGGAATTAAAAATTCCTTAGGAGCCTCTACAATAAAGGATTTTAGAGAGATTGGCTAAGATAGAGAGGATTCTATAATTAGAGAATTTTAAAATCCATTAGGGGATAAACAGCATTAGTTAATTATTTAGATAGGTGATTAGGGACTAGGGATATAGGAGAGCCTAGGAATACGCTAGAGTAGGTGGGTAGGTGGGTCATGGTAAATTTAAATTTCCAAATATTAGACAAGTGGGATTAGGATAGGATTAAGAGATAAATGACATATCAAAAGAAGGATTAATTGACTTTTGGGGTAGGAATAAGGTTAGTGGTTGAAGAATAATGAAGGGGGATGTTAGATAAATGACTAGAAGGGGTATTTTCAGGATGGAATTAGAAGAGATAAACGAGTTTAGTTTCAACTAATAGTAAAATTAATGATGATAAATGAAGTGATAAAATTTAGGTGCATACAAAAATTCAATTCAAAACTCTAATGACAAAACTCTACCCTTTATAGTCTATTAGGCCAAATTTTACCTCTTAAAGACTTGATGTAAAGAGGTTTACAACTACCTATTTTTGTGGACTCATTCACTTCAAAAAATCAATTAAAATCTCAAGACAATGATACAAGACTCATACGTATCTTTACACAAGGTCAAAATACCAATTAGAACACCAAAGTGTTAGGTTTTGGAGCTAAAAGCTTCACTGATGCAGACATGGAGGAGGTTGTTGAGAGGTTGCTGAGTTGCAGAGCAACTGACGTTGGTTTGATCAACCGACATCGGTCATATCTAGTGAGCAGAGCAACTGACATCAGTCAGGATCGGCCAATGTCGGTCATCTCCAACTAGACAGGGACAGATGTCGGTCGCCTGTGCGGTTTGGAACTGTGAGTTTTACGGATAGTTTGTTAACGAACTGGTTGTTTACATGTTGAAGGCTAATTTTAGTCTTGGAGTTGTGGATCTAATTATTGTAATTGGATGTCTAATTATTGTTTGCATGAGATCTATTTAAGAGACTCATGGGCTGTATTGTAAAGTGTGCTAGTTGAGTAAGATCAAGGTTAGCTCCTTTAGAGTGAATAGAGCAAGGTGTGTTCCTCCTAGTTCCACAGGGGTGCTGAGTGTGTATGATTAGGGAGATCTGCGAGATAGCAAGATCTGGTAGAAGATCCACCGGAGTACTAGTTTGGAGAATCATAAGGACTTGGTGAGGCAATGACAAGGGTTCTTCAGGGTGTAAAGAGATCTACATGGTAAGTAAGATCGATTGATCTGCAGGTGTATGTGTGTGCGAGATCTAGGTTTGCAGGTGTGTAGAACCAGGTTGATTTGTAGGTGTGCAAGATCAAGGAGGTCAACAACACAATAGGTAGCGAGATTAGGGGAGATCTACTTGGAGTACATTGTGTACTTGGAGTACGGTGTGTACTCAGTCGTGGAGTACATGGAGTACTTGTGTACTAGCAGTAGTGATACTGACTAGTGGTACTGGCAGTAGTGATACTAACTGGTGGAGGTGAACACCAACTCTGTGTTTGAGTTATGTGTTGGGACCGTAATTGAGAGAGTGAGCTCTTGAAAGTGAATTACTGTACACTTGGTGTGGGAAGCCTGTAAGGTGTAGAGTCTCTTCATTGTAATTTCTTTTTGGAAGAGTATTAATATAATTAGGTATTGTCTCTCATATTCTGTGTTATTTTTGAATTCTAGTTACTTGTTACTTCTAGTTAAATTTTGCATTTAGTTGCTTGTACATGGTAATCAATTGTGCTTCCTAGATCCTAATAGTGGAATCAGAGCATGTTTGTTGTTCTAGATTCCTGACAAGTGGTATCAGAGCTAAGGTTGCAGGGAGCAGGTTTGTGTTTGGTTACAGGTCACTCTCAGGGGTTTCTAATTGAGTGGGAGTAGAGCAATGGTAGAATAAAGTACACTAAGAATGGAGGAATTGAAAAGCATGAATGGTCAATTATGGTGTTATGGAAAGAAAGAGCAGGTAAAGAAATATTGTTGGTTGGTAGAAGATCAACATGAAGGAACTGAAGAAGCAAATGTTGTAGGTGTTGTTGCACAGGATGCTCTGGGATGTTCCTTGGATAAAGTAGAATCTTGTTTTATAGATTATGTTGCCTCTTTCCATGCAGCCTGAAATAGAGTATTTTTCCATGTTAAGGTCTTTGGAGACTTTGGAAAGATTTATTTAGGGGTTGGTGTGCCTTCTCAAAGTTTTGGCAAAGGGGAAGTGTTGTTGAAATTACAGGTGACCAACACATGGGTGTTGAAGAAGGTCATGTAGGTCCCAGTCTTAAAGATGCAGCTAATTACTTCAGGAAAGTTAGGTGATGAGAGATGCACTGGAACTCTCACAGTGGATGCACTTGAATTAGCATGTGGTAAGAAAGTAGGTACTCTTTATCTAACTGCTTATATTAATGATTCTTCTTTTGTTGCAAGGACGTGGCTTTGTAGGCTTGGTCACAAGAGCAAGAAGGAGATGCATGTTCTTAAGTGGAAGATAGATGTGTTTGATAGACTTAAGAATTGAAAAGCCTTGGTGTTTATGGAGGAGATGATGGACAGAGATCAGTGGAGAAGGTTGAGTAACTTTGAGTAGGGTAGTTTGGATAGGGTTTTGATCCAAAGAGAGCTCACAGGTAAAAAGTCATCACTCACAGGAGAACACAGGTATCGGCGTCGATTAGGAGGAACTGGTGTCAAATAGACAGGCACTGACATTGGTCATGTGCAGACAGGCAAAGTTGGTGGTGTCAGGCAGGTGGTGATCGATGTCTGTAGGATAACCGGCATTAGTGACTGGGATAGTCACATGGAACTGACGTCGGTCGGATACAGACTGTGTGGTGATCGAGGTCGGTCACTGGAACGGATTTTGGGCAGACAGCAAGCTGTCAAGGAGTCTCAAACACCCATACAGAGGATTGAAAGGGTAAGTAAGCCTCAAATTCATTGTTCCTCTTCTTTATACTCGTTGCTCAATGTAGAGCAGGAAGGATCCAGGAAATAGTGGGAGCATGGCATGAATGAGGAATTTGATTCCTAGGATGCAAAACCAAACGGGAGATTTGGTAGGGTTGCTAGCCAGAAGAAAGCAATGAAATATGAATGGATACCTTGGTTAAAGAATAGAGAGAATGGACACGTGAGACAAAAGGCCAGGTCATATGGTCTTGAGGAAGCTCCAGGATAGTGGTACAGGTTTGACAGGTGGATGACAAAGCATGGCTTTAGTCAATGTCATTGTAACTACTGTGGTTTCTTTACCAAGTGGGTGATGATTGCAACATCATCTTGTTACTTTATGTTGTGTGTTTGCTTGATGCAGGGTTACACATACAAGATTTTTCTGAGCTAAAGGTAAATTTAGTTCAGAGGTGTGTCATGAAGAATTTGGAGGAGCATAATTCTTTGGCATGAGTAATCCTAGAGACAGGGAAGATCAAAAGTTGATGTTGTCACAGGATGATTGTGTGAAGGTAGTGCAGGATGCAGAATGACAAGCGAACCTATGGATGGACAGTTCACAGAATAGGGTCCCCAATCACATGATGAGGTTGAGTACATGTGTACTCCCTAATTTTGCCCCAGAAGTGGGAGTTGTCAGTAGGTTTGGAGCCAATCTGGGAAAGAAGCACTGGAGGGTAGTTTAGTGGATTCTCAGGTATCTGAGAGGGACCAGCAGTAGGTGCACATGCTATGCAGAGTCAAGTTCTTTTCTACATGGGTTTTTAGATGTAGATGTGGCAGGTTACTTGGATGACAGACACCACAGGATGTGTGGTGGTTGGTCTTCAAGATTGATCTTGAAGAGGGATACAAGCCAAGAAACAAATTAGACAGTGTACAGGTACAGGTATAGAGCAGTTATTTATCTCCAAGTGGGAGATTGTTAGGTTTTGGAGCTAAAAGCTTCACTGATGCAGACATGGAGGAGGTTGTTGAGAGGTTGCTAAGTTGCAAAGCAACCAATGTCAGTCTGATCAACCGACGTCGGTCATATCTAGTGACTAGAGCAACTGACATCGGTCAGGATTGGCTAACATCGATCATCTCCAGCCAGATAGGGACCAACATTGGTTGCCTGTGCGGTTTGAAACTGTGAGTTTTATGGATAGTTTTTTAACGAACTAGTTGTTTACATGTTAAAGGCTAATTTTAGTCTTGGATCTGTGGATCTAATTATTGTAATTGGATGTCTAATTATTGTTTGCATGAGATCTATTTAAGAGACTCATGGTCTATATTGTAAAGTGTGTTAGTTGAGTAAGAGCAAGGTTAGCTCCTTTAGAGTGAAGAGAGCAAGGTGTGTTCCTCCTAGTTCCACAGAGGTGCCGAGTGTGTATGATTAGGGAGATCTGTGGGATAGCAAGATCTGGTAGAAGATCCACTGGGGTACTGGTTTGGAGAATCATAAGGACTTGGTGAGGCAAGGACAAGGGTTCTTCAGGGTGTAGAGAGATCTACATGGTAAGTAAGATTGGTTGATTTGCAGGTGTATGTGTGTGCGAGATCTAGGTTTGTAGGCGTGCAGAACCAGGTTAATTTGTAGGTGTGTAAGATCAAGGAAGTCAGCAACACAACAGGTAGTAAGATCAGGGGAGATCTACTTGGAGTACATTGTGTACTTAGAGTACGGTGTGTACTCAGTCGTGGAGTATGTGAAGTACTTGTGTACTAATAGTAGTGATATTGACTGGTGGTACTAGCAGTAGTGATACTGATTGGTGGAGGTGAACACCAACTCTATGTTTGAGTTGTGTGTTAGGACTATAATTGAGAGAGTGAGCTCTTGAAATGAATTATTGTACACTTGTTGTGGGAAGCTTGTAAGGTGTGGAAGAGCGTGGCATCTCTTCATTGTAATTTCTTTCTGGAAGAGTATTAATACAATTGGGTATTGTCTCTCATATTCTGTGTTATTTCTGAATTCTAGTTACTTGTTACTTCTAGTTAAATTTTGCATTTAGTTTCTTGTACATGGTAATCAATTGTGCTTCCTAGATCCTAACAGTGGAATCAAAGCATGTTTGTTGTTCTAGATTCCTAACACAAAGTGCCCAAAAAGTTGACTCAATCCTAAGAATTGTTACAGTAGTGTATATAGGCTTGTTTAGTATTTAAAAGGTGTTATTAATCTAATTTCATCAAATTATTCTTATATATATTTATTAATATGTTTGTATACTATCTCTTAGGATGAGAAACCAATTTCCTTTATTGGTTTCTTAAGAATTGGACTTCAATGGCAACTCTGCTCTTTAGGTCCACATGGCCTAATCCACCTACTTGAAAGGATGTTGACTTGGATTAACTACCAATTGCTTTGAATCACTTTAATTAAGTATTCTATAGTTTTTACACAATAACATTGGACCTTCATAATAGGTTTTTACTCAATCAAAAAAGCAAAACACTTGAAGTTTCTCTTGATTGAGCTTTCTTATGACTATCTATAGGTAGATTGAAACATAGTGTTTTGTATTTGTAAAAAATATGTGAGTTTGATAATTATACCTATTATAATACCTTATAAAATATCTATAGTAACATCCCTATGATTTTGAGGAGATTCTATTGGTTTAGATGCAAGTTATGGTTATTTTTGTATCGAAAACCATGTTCTAGGGTTTGCTTATGTACACAAAGCTCGATAGTTTTAAATTGATTGTTCATACAACTTAAAGACTATTTTTTAAAACTAACACTTAGAATAGAGTCTTGACTACCTAACTCAACTTTTTTAATATTCTAAACAAACTCATGTAACTTTTTATACATAATATAAGAGACTGCAAGTGACTATAGATATATAGAAAATAAGGTTTAGAGGTTTTCAATGACATGAACCTTGGATCAAGTACAAAGTCTCTTCAAATGAAGTTGGATTTAATTCACACATGCAATAACTTTTTTAATCCAATGAATTGAGTAACAACAAACCTTTTATTCACATGAAAATTATTCTTTTAACTACATAGACCCCTATTCTATCTTGGTAGACTATCAACTATGCTTGCAGTCATGAAGTAATTCAATTTTTAAGATTATCCTAAACTTCAATTCCTTATTTTTTATAGGTTATAAGTTTATCAAGTTGTTTTAGGTGTACTATACTTGTATTTTTTTATCATTTCCTTGAAATCTTCTTAACAACCTTGTTGTCAACTTAGAAAATGAACTTTAATTAATGGATCTATCAATATGCATTAATGAATAGGTTGTATCATGTAACCTATAGCATATATATAGTAATGATATAGTCATTCATACATTACATCTACCACATACATATTACTACATGTCACTCATACATGACATCTTCTTATGGCCATGATATGGTCACTCATATAGGACATGAATGCAGTTAAGCACCCTAGTATACTCCATTTCCACCTAAAACCTAAACCCCAAACCTTAAACCCTAAATATTTAACCCCAAACCTTAAGCCATAAACCCTAAACCATGAACACTAAATCATATACCTAAACCCTAAATTCCCTAAACCTTGAATTCTTAACCCTAAATTATCCCTAAACCCAAAATAATAATACCCAAATCCTACACCCTACACCCTAAATATATAACCTTAAAACCTTAAACCCTAGACTTTATACCCTAAAACCTAAAATTTAATCCCTTAACCCTAAATCCTAAACCATAAGCCTAAAATCTTAAATACTAAACACTAAACCATAAGCCTTAAACCCTATATTATCAATCTTAAACACTAAACCCTAAACACAAAATTCAAAATCATGAACCTTAAACCCTAAACACTAACCCCCAAACCCTAAACCTAAAACCCTAAACATTTAACCCTAAGCGCTAAACCCTAAACCTTAAAATTTGAACCCTAAACCACAAACCAAGAACCATAAAACCTAAAAAACATAAACCCTAAACCTTAAATCCTAACACCATAAACCCTAAATCTTGAAACATAATGCTAAAACCCAAACAATCAACCCCAAACACTAAACTATAAACTTTGATCCCTAAACCCTAAAAATGAAACCTAAATGATGAACACTAAACCCTAAATCTTGAACCTTAAAACCTAAATCCCAAACCTTAAAATCTAAGCCCCAATCCATAAAATACTAAACCCTAAACCCTAAATCCCAAACCTTAAACACTAAAACTTGACACCAAACCCAAAACCCTAATTCACAATATGTAAACCCCAAACTTTGAATAATAAACCCTAAATTATAAAATTGTAACAACCTGACTAGTTGTACTTAGCTAAAGCAAATTTAAAACAAAACTAATTATTAAGCATTCACTCAACCACAATTGCTAGAAAACTTTAGTCAGTCATAAAATCAGCAACTTCAAGTAGTAAAAATTCCAACATTCCAATACTGCGAGCAATAGCATAAAATGTATGACACATAAATTTTACTATCTCACTAAGGACATTAGCAAAATCTGAATTCCCACTAATTATTGGTATTAATTCAACCAGTCACATAGATTTCTATACAATCAAATCTACCCTAACCTAGCTTAAGGGTCGAGACCTGATGCCCCACCACAATCTTGGCCAACCTACATATCCACTCCTTAGAATCAAGGTCCAATGCAGTTATCCTTTCTAATGTGATGGTCTCCTCCATGAGACATCACCACTAAAGGGATTGACACTCTAAGCCAAATAGGGAACAAATTACTCATAACATAGTTAAGCTTCTAAATCTCTAGTCTAATCCCATAGCTAAGTGACATACTCTAGCATAACATCTTGTTAATACAAGCTTATGTGCTTACCCAAGCACTCTCACATAAAACCTAGATAATATTAATAATGAAGGAATCCACAATCCTAGTTCCACATAAAATCATGTGCTAGGTGCAAAAGTAATCTAAGTATATAAAACAAAGCAAGTCATATAGTACATAACAATTGAACCTATCATTCATTTATACTCACAATATTTTATGCACGCATACATGTTATCCTATTAACTACTATGAATATATTACTCAAGTAATAACCAACAAAATTTTTAGAATAATCAATTTAGATGAGAGTCCAAACATATAGCTATAATATGTATCACTTGAGTATATACATCTAAGCTAAAGTATCCTATGATATCCCATACTATCTTAGCTCATGATCACTCTACCCAAACATTAATAACCATAACATATATATTTATTTAGGTATGGGTCAAGACATAATGAATATAGTATGTACCTTCAGATAATTTCCATACTATAAAACTATATGACATCCCATACTATCATAGGTCTTTGTGCTTGATCATCAGACTCAACACCAATAATAATCTTAACCCAACCATAATAATAAAGCAAGTTAGGATTATACTATCTGAGTATACCTTCAATAACAATCGAAAGAGAACCTAATCTCTAGGTACACCTCATGATGCACTATGTTATTCTAAAAATGTATAATCACTTGCATAGTTAACCTTCTCATGAAATATACCACATACAATTTTTCATCCTTATAAGATGCGATAGACTTGATCCTGCCAACAAGTTCACATAAGCATATTGTGCTACAAAAAAAGGTTATTTGCTTTCACTAGAATTTATATCAAATGTCATACTAAGGAATACCTATCAAGGTTAGTTTCTTATGCACGTGCTCACTCCTAGATATACCATACATATATATGATGTCACCTACATACATAGAATCAGGATTAGATATAGTTCTACCAAACTACCAAAGGTATACACAAATACTAGAAAATTACATACATAAGTAAGGGTAACCATGTTCCTTAACTATAGTGATAAGACTCAGTAGGCCTCCAAATAATATAGCTTGCATCAAAACTCACATAAGCTAGGACATCAAGATGTACATTTTCACATAAAATCTATACATATAGATAATTGTACATAAATAAATAGTTGTACATGGGAAAACTTCTCACAGTCTGTAGCATAAAAAGTTTTGTCTCAGTCACAAAATGTATAAATTACCATGTCTAAATGAACATTAGACATACAATTATTTAGTAACTACATAATGACACAACTAAGACTAATCTCACAATATAGCAATGACTATTCATGTAAAATAATATTACATTTACAAATTCCTTAGGCATTTAGACTTATATATAATATATAGATAACTAACTCTTCAGAGTTTGAGTTGCATCAACTCAAGTATCTTTGATAAACTCAAGTGTTGTCTCCAAGAATGTACTACAATGGGGGAGGGAGAGTATCATATAAGGCCTTTACCACTCCAACCATGGACCAATGATCCCCCACACAATCCCCTATGTGATGTAAGATTCTACTACATGGCGTGTATCATAAAGAAAAATATGTTTCTATTATGATATCACACAACATGCAAATCATACATATGAATTCACAATTTTATTATAATCATTAATTTGACCAAAGATTTTAAATAACATATGATTATTCAAATCAGTCAAATTCATAACACATCACTTGGTCGGGTTATCTATACCCATTATTGGTGATGCTAACCAGGCTTGAGAAACCATCTCACTGCTTGGGTAGTATCATCAATATTGGCCCCATTAAATACATAATAGATAAATAATCTAAAACATAAGCTCACCATTTGGGTGAACTAATCTAAGAATCATGATCACATACATGCAATATCTGATATAATTAAGCATACATTGGCAAAACCATGCCAATCAAATATGACAACAAAAGTCTATATTAACTTAATTATAATAGATAATTTTTAAGCATAATTTAATTATTTGTACAAAAGAAGTACATTTAAGAAATAAATATCTTTCTGACATTTCCCATAATGGTTAGGTTGACTTCCCCTAAAACCAAAAAAATTACTAAAAGGCTCTAATTACCCACTTTTCATAATTTTAAAATAACACAAAATATGTATTATCATAATTCAATCATTTTTAAAACATATTCTAATGATTTATTCATAAGCATTATAATATCTTTCCATTTATCATATCTATGAGATAATCTTGATCATTCACTACATTCGATTTAGACAATGTTAGAACTTAACAGTGATACATTTATGATAATTCATAGAATATTGTCAATTTCCATATTAATAATATAGACATGCTATATATACTCACACAAGGCATACACCATCATATGTAGTGTGGTTATCATAGATCGGTTACGATCATAAAAAGGTTTAAGTATACTCATCTTCAATTTTTAACACATCCCTAGACATCTTACCACTAATTGGGTTACATTATACTAAAATATTAGAGTCATGTTTATGCAGATGATCAAACTATATAAGGTTACCACTACATCTTATATGCTAAACATTTCACATCTTTTAGATCAAAATATACAATCAAAATATAGATAACCCTAGTATATTCGTAGATATTTCTATATGTATATTTCTCTAGGTATCTATTTTATCACCACATACATGGTTAACTTTTTATAGGTATAAGCCACAACAGGTTTAGCATATAAAAATATAATCATTCACTTTATTATACCCTAATCATTGTATAAACTATCATACAAATACTCTTACGTATGCAATAGGAATAGAAAATAAATAATACCACGTTAATGGGTGTATAAATAATGTTACTTATAGCGCCAAGTATCAACAAGTGTGTGTGTGTGTGTGTGTGTGTGTGTGTGTGTGTGTATACTTGTTGATATATATGTGTGTGTGTATGTATATATATACTTGATATATATACATATATATGTATATATATCAACTTGTTGATATATATATATATATATACACACACACATATACATAAATATACATATGTAGGTATATACATATATGTATATATATATACATATAGTTGATATATATATGTATATATAGATATATATATATCAACAAGTATATATATATATATATATAGATAGAGATTAGGAGGAGTGTAATTAAAATAATTTAGAATGGGTATTGTATTTATCACCCATAAAAATTAAAATGGTTACTTCTATAGATATCACCCTTAGGATGACATAAATTTTTAACTACAATATAGAGTAATACCTAGTAATTTCACTGATCAACTATCGGATCTCATGTTAGCAATGTTATAATCACAAAATTTAAAGAAGGATTCAAATTGAAGGTATTACGCATTAGAATGAATCCTACATAATCCCTAGTATTTAAAGGACAAACTCCCTAAAGGTCCTATATTTCATATTGACAAATAAACATTTTACTAATGATTCAAATCCATCAAGAAATGGATTGGTAACTTTTATACGTGTTTGATAGTTTAGGTCTTAAAAATAGTAATAATAATGTATCCAAATAGAAGTTATAATAGACATAAGAAATATGAAGCACTTACTTGCTATTATACTCCTGTGTTTTAATTTTATAGACTATTGTAGTGAATGGTGGTAGACTCCTTACTGTATATAGCTCACCCTTCCTTACTCTTTTCATCCATCGCCCCACTCTTTCTCTTCCCATTCTCCATAGTTTGTAGACTCTTCCTCCTACATTCTTACATTAATCCTAGAAAGAAACATGACCATAATACATATACATTATATATATGTCATGTACAAACATGGAAATAAATGTATATTCATAGTCTATTAAAAGCATAGAGGGGCTAAGTTTGTTGAAAGCCTTGACTAAATTGGAATAAGGTTTCATTTGAATTGAAATAGCTGAGATAAGAGAATAGTGGCAATGTTATTCTTAGGTTGAGTTCAATAAAAGAAAAAAATGAACTTGATATGGCAACAATGTTAATCTTGTTGGACAAAAAAACTACTTTGAGAGGTTCAAACCCTAGACGTGATGATCACCAGTATTACGTGAATGCCATCAATCCCATCTATCCATCAATATCAATGCCACCCTTTATATCTGACCTGACCAATTAAATTATATACTTTTATATCTTCAATTAAAACTCAAGTCACACAAAATTATCATGTAAAATCAACCTTGGTGTGCATGGCTCCTTAAATAAATTTTGAAGCTCACATTTACACTTTATCATTGATTGATATCTCTGACTGAATATGTATCCACTCAAGATTAAACTCCACGTAAAAAATAATCCTCCCACTTAATTCAGGATTCTTGCGTACTCAAACATATTATGAGCAATTGACCTTTGATTCTTTCTCATTTATCATCAACATCTGGCAGTTTATGAAAATTTGGTATTAACTCGAATCCATGCAATTCCTTCACTTGGGATTTTCTTCTAATTCATCTGACCAAAAACCAATTTTTATTTCTTCATTTGTTTATTCTTTGCATATGTATATATACACTTTATATAATGACTAATGATACATGAAAAACATGATATAAATACATACATTTAAATGATAAACATATAATTATGTTGGAGGGAAAATTGTTGATCAGAGTGTCATAGGTCAAATCAATCACCTATGACCTAAAACTAAACCAAAAGTAGAAATAATTAAACCAAAGTCATACGAGATGAAAATAAAGTACATGAACAAGGATAATAATACCACTAATAATATTTGATTTGTTCTGATCATGTATCACATCCAATGCATCACAAATGACATGTATACTATCATTGATAAGGGAGCGATAGTTCACTAGTAGGGTATCACCAATAAGTTCCCTAAAAATTGGCACATAAAAATGGGATGTGACAAAAACCTAGACCCTACACCCCAAACCCTAAACCTAGAACCCAAAAAACTAAGCCCTAAACATGAGCATAGGGTACAGAGGTTTCAACCTCTACACATGAGCTACTAAGCCATCCCTTTCAAGGCCATCCCCTCAGATATAAGTCTCATTTCCATAACCCACTCCCATTCAGTCCTCCACTATGACCATTTTAATAACTTTAGGACAAACAACATACATTGTGGAGACCACACCACAGAGGAATGATGCAAGCATTGGCAGTTCTACTTAACCCCCTTTCTAATTTCCTATCATAATTCCCACACAAGCACAAATATTTTAATACAAGGAGAAAATTTGCCATAGAAAAGTTAATGGCATAAATGCTAATAATTTATACTCATGACCCATATCATTCTTTGAGAATAACTAACAAATGTGAGGATATCCAAATTGTTTCAGCCCTTTCGCTCAACATTTCTAATCTAAATAGAAAAATAAATTATGGACAGAAGAAGGATTTCACCTCCTTCTCATCAAAATATGAATACCAATGAGGAACCAACATAATCACTACACTCATCAACATTTTTAAAGTAGAGGTGACAAGGGGGTGAGATCCAATAGTTCCAAATGTTAAATCTGGGAACCATCAAGAAATGCCAAAACATATGTCATCAAATCTATTACTAGGTGGGTGAGTTGGGAATGGGGTATCAACAGCCCTTATAGTGGCCTAAGGCTAAAGCTAAGACTGAATCAAAAGACCTAAACATAAACCTACCACTCTTCTTAGAGTAAGAATAGATCCAAGCTATAACAAACTATAATGCATAAATTTGAGGCAAAAGTAAAGTTCAAGCCAACATTCAATGTTGCATTAAAAAGGAAACATATTTTCCTTCATACATTTACTATTTATTTCTGAACTTGAGTATATAGAGCATTCCAACATTGATTTCAGATCAAGGGAGACTTACAAAGTTTCATTTGTTCTAGCTTTTTTGCCATGTAAGAATTCAAAGAACATACTCCCCCCATATTAATTATAAATTAAAATCCATGTCATTATTCTCATAAGGATCCCATGATAATCATGCACATTTTTAAAAATACATCATTAGTAATGAAAATTATGATCCTAATGCAACTTAGTATTCAATACAAATTGGGCTCCTAATGCAACTCAAGCTAGAAATACAGATTGTTAATGCAATGCAACTTAAGCTCACAATTGAAATCAAGATGGAAATGCAAATCAAGCTCCCAATGTAACCCAAGCTCCTAGTGCAACTTGAGATGGAGTTATAACTTGGGATCCCAATGATACACATGTTTGAAATGCAACTCAGGTTGGAAATGCAAGTCAGGCTCACAATGCAACTTAGGCTTACAATGCAAATAGATTCATAATGCAACTTGGGCATGAAATGCAATTCTAGCTCACAATGCAGCTTATTTTCACTTACCAACATCATATCAAGTTACCATTGATGAGGAATATAGTTTTCATCATATTAACTCATTTTCTAATCCACATGTACATACCCACATCCAAAGAGCATACCAACATCATTTTTTCAGTGAGGAAACATAGTTTCCTTTTTCATAACTCATTTTCCAAATCAAAGTATATGAAGCAAGAACAAAGAGGTAATTTTTTATCTGTCATTATCCCTCATCATTCAAAATGAATTTCCACCATGAAATTCAAAGAGGATATTTTTTTATTTCCACCATGGAAATCATTCAACAATCTACCAAGATTAATCCATCATGGCCCTACCTACTCTATCAGACATGAATGAGAATAATCACCCTAGTACACTCCAATCAGAATAAAAGGAATAAAAAAAGCATTCAATATTCATATAAAAAATATATTGTTCAATTTGAAGTAAATTTATACTAATTATAGGATTGGAATACACTCTTCCAGATAGAGTGAGTAGGGATGATGAGGAAGTGATTAGGTACGATGAGGGCCAATGAGGGAATTTTTAGGGACAATAAGGGATAAAGACAAATTAGGAGGGAGTGATGAGGGATGATGAAATATGATGAGTGTTTATAAGGGAGTGATTAGGGATGATGAGGGATAATGAAATATGATGAAGGAAATGACAATGGTTGATGAGGGAGTTATTAGGGATGATGAGGGATGATGAGAGTGTGATTAGGGATGATGAGGGATGATGAGAGAGTGATTAGGTATGATTATGGATGATGAGGTTTGATGAGGGAGTGTTTAGGGATGTTTTGTGACAATGAGGGATGATGAGGGAGTGACTAGGGATGATAAGGGAATATAAGGGTCGACTAGGGAGTGCTTATAGATGATGAGGGTTGATGAGGGAGTGTATTATGTGCATTTGGAATTCTAAAATATGACTTTATTCTATGTGACTTTGGAATAATGCATGACATTAGAATTGAAGAATGCATGGATTGATCTATCTATCTAAAATTTGTTTCAGATTGAATGGTATCTTTTTATGATGAATTTTGAATGGTGTTTTAATCAATTCTATTTTTAATGTAGTGTATTAGGGTGACTAGCTACATTCATGTCTAATATAAGTTATCATATCATGAATACAGGTATATGTCATGTATGAGTGATTACATACATTTATGATGTAATAGGTATGCGGTATATGTCATGTATGAGTGACCATATCATGACTATAGGTATCTTACAAGTTACATGCCACATGGTAATCAATATTGATAGACCCATTGATTGAAAAGCCCATAAATTATTTAGGAATCCACCTTCAAGCTCAGGTATTCAATCAGGTAAGGCATACTCAAGTAGGTAAAGTATTTAGGTCATACTCAATTAGGTAAAATAGGGGTAATAATCAATGGTATAGATATATTACATATATAACATGATTTGAAACTTCATTTCTCATTCTATCTTCCAGTCTTAATATTTAAAAAGCTAAGTATTGACTAGATTGGATTTTGAAAAACTAGCTTCTAAATGGTAACTCTTACAGCTCTAGAATTAATTTCATAAGATGCAAAGTGGATCTAATTTATTATATTTAGTTTTTATAATTATAATATTAGAATCAATTGCACACACAAATAAAAAAAATAACACAAAAAAAGCATACAGCTCAAAGTGCACACACAAACAAAAATGCAAGTCAAAGGTCAACACCCTTTGAAGTGCAAAGGGTTTACTCCCTTTACAATCTAAAGGGTGTATTCCCTTTCAAAATTTAAGTCTTTAAATTTTTCACTAGCCCTCTAAAATTTATTTGGGCATAGGTTTGGGGAGGTCCATACCTAGCCTGGAATCAACCATGGAGCAACCCACATGGTTTTAAGGAAATTTAGGAGTGGATTTTTATCTTTTTAAATACATCTTATCAAGAATATTTTATTATTTAAAAAACATTATATGGGTTTGTAGAGTGTAAATCATAGTTTTTAAATATATAAATTTTTTTAATGTTAAACTACTTTTTATAATTATTACTTAATTTCTACACAACATACCTCATTAGTGACTGTATACATATCTTTAAAAATAATTTTATAAATTTTTGAATGTTAATAAAAAACTTATAAAACTCATACCTAACCAATAGATGCATCATTGGTTATGATTTGTAAAAAAATGTTGATTTTCATGAAGTTAATGTTAAAAAGGTGTGTTTGTACACTTGCAGTTCCAATTTTCTAGTTGTCTTGACTTATAAAATAATTTTAAAAAATATATTTGTTAAAAAATCAATTAAAAAATATCCTAACTGACATTTGATAATTCATCTATGCATATATGAAAATTCATACATCAATTCATTCATTTACTCAAAAAAAGTGTGTTTGTACACATGCAGTCTCCTTATCTTTTCACAAAAAGGGTCAATTCATTGTCATAAATGCATCTATTTCACACACTTTTATCATCTATATATTGAAAAAAATTATATATTTATAAACTAAATTCAAAATGACACAATTCATATTCTTACATTATTTTCAAATTCTTTTTCCAAGTGTCTCTAACATTCTCTCCAAGTTCAAATACTGTAATTTTAATTTAAAAAGTGTCATTTTATACCCCCTTTTGTCCCCCATCATCTTGCATCTACCCTATCCAACATCATGTTCTTGGGTTCAAATTTTCATTTATTTCCCTAGATCATGACATCTATCAATGTTTTATTTAGTCGTAGCTAACCACAGTTATAATATAAATGTTATAAGTCTCTCTGAGAACCTAGATTCTTAAGATCATTCCACATGGAAGAATCTCATTTACTAGAGACTCTAGACTTTAAAATTACATTTAAAATATTCATATTATCATGATTCAACCACATGTAAAAATATTGTTAACCTGAGACTCGATCAATATTCATGAGAATTCTAAGTCTTCTGAGTTCCTGGAACCCTGAGATAACACCATGTGGTGCAATCTCATTAAGTCAGAATCTAGAAGAGCAAGGTAGGTTCAATACATTCAAATTTCCTAATTATCCAAGTAATCAAGATCATGATAGGTGGTATAATGTCATTCACTAGGAACCTATCAATTACAAGTACAACACCAAAATTTATAAGTATCTAAGTCAATGAGAGCCATCCACATGGCATGATCTTGTCAACTCAAAACCTACTAGTTGAAGGTACATTACCAGTGTTTTGTTTTCTCTAGAGATTCAAGAGCCATCAACATGTTGTCATCTCACAAGCTTAATACTTATCAAAATTAAGGTATAAGAGCAAAATATAATAGTCTCTAAATAACTAAGATCTATCCACGTGTCATCTTCTCATAATACTAGAGCTTATCATTCAAAAGTATAATGTTAGAGGTATGTGAACTCTAAATCCCAAATATTGATCCATGTGGCACCATCCTATGTGTACAATGCTCATCAAGGGAAGTACACATTTTAAATTTTGAAGAGTCTCAAAGCCTTGAGATTTTGCTAAGTGGAAAAATATTGTTAATTCATAGACGTCGAGCATATAAACTAGAATTAAAAAAAATTAAAGACCCCCAGGTAAGTGAGGTTGAAACAAGTGTTACAATATTAGATATGCATATTTGGAATAAAAATTCAATAGTTGATAGTTAGGCTAATGCCAATACATAGGAAATAGACACTTGGCCTGTGACAATGACTAAGCATTCATGGTGAATGAAAAATTATCACATGGCAAAAGACACCCACCAAAGCTGAATCACAAATTTAAAATCAAAATGGGAAGTAGAGCTAAAAAACCACTATTGCATTAACTTCACATGAATTGGGCACTAAATTATCATGTTTTAATTGATATAGGCAAAATCTTGAGAACATCAAATCACTTTTCCATTAATCAACATGCTGTAAATTGTGAATTCAAGCCACAAAGTTATCAAAAGCCTTAATTTTCTTTCTAGTGAATTTATGAATCAACCTAGTCAACTTACCATAAATTATACATCATAACAATGTCTTCCTCATCCCATTAGCGAACCAGCCTCCCTCTCAATATTATATCGTAAAAGAGATTGAGTATTTGGTCATGGTCTTTGACAAGGGATCATTTCCATTCCTTCAATACTCTACTCTCTAATATGAGATAGATGGAATTAAACCATATTTATCTTGGGATAATTTGCATGAGGACAAGATAAGATATATGGATGATTTATTACCAGTCAAAATAATGGGGTTGTAAAATTCAATAAAAAATTATGGTAATACCATTCGTAGATTTACTTTGATATTTATTTCTTAATGGCATCATTACTAGAGATTACTTTCACTTTAGGCTTCAGATTTATGTGGTATCCTATATTTATGGGGAGGCCTTTTTAAAATTATATGTTCCTACTAGTGCCCAAAATAACTTATAACTAGGTCACAACCAATGCTTGGTTGGACCATAACATAGTTGAAGGTAAGTTTAATTAGTGGCTCGAGAGGGGAAAAATTAAATATTCAAGGAGCCATTTCCTCAATTCCCATAACCAAATTTAGGCCAGATGGAATATCCATGGCCTTGTTGAATAGGTTGTATAAATTTTATAGCATCACTTTTTTGCATGAGGCTTGGGTGCCCTTGTTAGACATCATTTTGAATTCTAACAAAATCATGGCACTTGGGGAGGTTATTAGTGTCAAGCTCAGGGAACAAATTCTCAAAGTTGATGAAAGGCCACATGATGGCTATTTTTATATGATGTATTATTTATTAGATGCAATTATGATAACAATGCACACGAACTATGGATAACCCTAGGAGCCATCTACAAAATATATAAATAATAGGGTCTGTGATGACTTTTGTATACTACATGTTTACATATTTAGGAGGGAAATAAATAAAATTATAGAAGACATATACCCATTAGTGCACCAATACATTTATGGGCACTCCATGCCCAAGATTTATAACAACATAAGAATAAGCATTTCAAATATGAGAGACTATTGGTACTATCTTGATTACATTGTAATCAAGATAGAGGGAACTAGGGCCCCTCTCTGAATTTTCCTCAATTTATTCCTAACAAAGTGGTAGTGTAGGAGATAACCATTCAAATATATAATTGTGTATATGAGGATATAATTGCCAAGCACCAAGTTAATATCACAATACTCCTCGAAGTATTAGCCAAATGCAATACTCACTAAGGAGGCGCCTCAATTCAGTTAAAAATATCAGGACCCATTATGGTTTAAATCAAACATAATGTCAATATTAGGATATCAAAAATAAAGTGAATAAATACCTCAATTACCTTATAAAGAAGGGAATCTAAATTCCCTATGGACATAATAATTTTTAACATGACCAAATGATTCAGAAGTACACATTCACATGAATTAGCATAAAAGGCAAATGGTGGTAGCTTAGGTAATCCAATATGATCCTTTAATTACTAGGGACTAGGAAAATAAGATTATGGAGGAATTATATAAAGTCACAATCCATCAATAGCCCTAGCCTCAGGTTCAATTATCACCAATGCATAGTCATTCTTCCTCTCCATAATAAGCAAAAGTTGGCCTATCAGAGGAACATCCCTCTCAAGGGGAGATAAATCCCCAGATTAGGAAAAAAATTATTAAGGTACTCACATCCCCTCATCCAATAGATATAATTTAGTTCCACATAGAAACTACAAGGACTTCACCTCCTACACATGGACAAGTAACATCAATTTGTTTGGCAACCTTGCCTTCATTAACCACAATTCAATAAATAAGTCTTCATGCATTCTTACAGAGTTATTTTACTACTCTTCCATATATAGTTTTAGTTGTTCCACCCCTACCATTTCTTCCACACCCACCTCACATCTATACTATGAATCCCCTCCATCTCCCATCCATCCATTTTGTGGTAGGGCGTTATTCCTAGTTAACCATCCATAGTGACTTACAAGAGAAAACCCAGGACTCCTCTTATATCTCTTTAAAATGTGAAACTAAAAGCAAGACCTATTGAAGGTCCATTTACCAAAATGGGCCCTCTATATGAGTAATCAAAATAGGAAAATGAGGAACTAAAAGAGGGGAAAAAATAAATAGAGCCTATCTAGGTGTTGGATAATGATGAAGGAGAGTGGCACACTAAAGTAGAGTGGGTGTCTGAACAGGACACAATACCTAAAGAAGAAACATAATTTTTTGAGGAAACAAATGAAGATGAGGAGGAAGAAATTAAATATGGAGATACTAAGATATTATGAAAAGGTAAAGAGGTAGAATGAATTGAGATAATAAATGTAGAAAGTTGAAGGAGAAATGGAACAAGAAAAGAATGATTCAACATCTACTGAATTACTAGAGGAAGATATGAATTTAGATTCAGATGTAGAATCTATGTTGAAATAAGCTCCTACTCTAACACTTTTAGATCCAAGTTCATCCCTTGAAACTATTGCTATAATATCATCCACTCCATCAAAGACACCAACTAACAAGTAGAACAAAGATATTCTTATTGAAGAAGAAAGGTAAGCTTTGAATGAGCTAGTGTCTTCCCTCACTTCTTCCATTACAGTTATAGATCCTCATATGGTCAATGTGGTATCCAATTGTTTAGCTACTACATCCCTTTCCCCATTTGAGTCATTAAAAAATTATTACTCAGAAACCAAGTCATTATATGTGCATTCTCATATTGATAAAATTGAGCCACAAATCTCTTATTCTTTTGATTCTCTAATTCCTTTAACCACTACCTCAATAATGGCCAAACCATAAGACCTTAAAAATAAGGTTCATTTTGAATACTTGGTGTCTATGTCTATTGTTAATCCCAGAGCACCACCTAGAACCTTTACCTAGTTGGGTATAACCATCCCCCAGTCTAATCAAACTAAATCATGCATAAGGACAATTTTAAAGACTCTAGGATAGACCAGGTATGTGGTGGAGACTACATCTTAGAGGGACATATTAGGATGGAGTAGGGTTATTCAGGTGCCATGTCAAATAAGTGCTTCAATGTTTCCTCCAAGATTTTTCCACTAAGGAGTAAGGAGAACTCATTATCCCTACTTGGGTTAAGGAGTATTAAGAGAATAAAAAGGATAGGATGGACCTAGTCCTTATAGAATTACCAATAATAAGCACACATTTTGACAAGAAAAGTGGAAATATATAGAGGGTTAGGAATATAAAGGTAGTTGATAGGAGAGGGGAAGAAGTAATATTGGAGTAAATGGAGAATTTATTACCCTTGGCAAAGAAATAGATAAAGAATCTCAATGTCCCTAACAAGTATGCAAAATAATTTTGCTCTTTTGTGGATATAATAGGGGAAGAAATGAAAGAAATGTATAGAATATAGGATCAAGTTAGGCAAAGGCTACTACATATCCAAATCATTTAGGGCCCATGAGAGATAATAGATAATGTTTAGAGTGATAGAAATAAATTATTTGACATTCTAAACACTATAATAACTTCAAGGTTGAATATCAACCTTATTAGGTGAGGGTCTTAGGTTTTTGGAACCAATTTAAATAATCAGAAAAGAGGCTTAACCTCTTGGTATTTGTATGCACCTAATTTTTGCATAGTGATATATTCTTGACATGACAAGTTTTATGATGATGTAGTGACCTCCTAATGATGCTCAAACATAAAATCTCTAAAATTTTCTCCTATTTTACTTCCCCCTCTCTTGATATTCTTAAAATCCCCTTATTTTTAACTTTTTAACTTCCCTTAGCTTATTTTCAGCCCTTTTTCCTGGGTGATAGAACTACCCCTGTAGGTGATGTAACTATCCTATCAAGTTACAGAAGCATCACCTTGATGACAAGTTCATCATGGTGGTTATGTGAACCACCATGGTAGTTCCATCTTAAAAAGGTGGTATCATATTAAAATATAGGTAGTTCCATAATTCATAGAAGTGGTTTCATCATGTTAGGTGGTAGTTATATTACCCCCTACAAATAGGGGTAGTTCCATCACCATTATTACATCTTCTAAATTTAGCTCTTAAAAATCATTCCTTGATGTGTTTTACATGATGTTTTTCATGATTATTTCTTGTTCCATCCTAATTTCACATCTAATAAAACCCAACTCACTCCTATTTTCTATCATTTTGAGTCCCTCCCAAGATTAACTCAGTTAAACTCCTTCATGCAAGCTCTATTGCTATTCTATAAGTAAGCCAATTTTGGATTGATTTTGGATCCATAAAAATTTCATTCTAATCATAAGAGTTTGTAATCATTTATAGCCACATCATACTATAATTTCTTTGGATCTTTTCTTTTATTGCTTCTTTGTTTGACTACATAGTTTTGGATAGGGAGATCCACTATTCTTGTAACCTGGTCTTTGCAAACAATGTCTTCAACCATCGACAGTCAGTTGTTCTTTGTTTGGATTTGTCTCTTCTTATTTTTCCATTTATAACAATCATTTATTCATCTTATTTTTTTCAGAGTTCCTTATATCTTCATTTGAATAAAAGGAGCCAACATATTGAGGACCACATTGTTACAAATTCCTTGCCTTTAGTTGTTCTATTTCAGGATCATATTGGGGGTTCTTAGCTTAAATTTATTTATTGTATTTTAGTATATTATAGTGATTTATTATTTATTCTTGTAATGGATTAAATATTTATTTTAAAACAAAAAAGGCAAATTTGATAGGAGAAATAACTCTCTTCATTTTCCCATTGCTAAAAAATGTAGATAGAATCTTTATTTATTTGCATTCCTTTCAGTAGATCTACTTGTTGACCATTTTTTGGTCCAACAGGCCAAAAATTAGTCCCCTTCTTCCCCTGTTATTCTAGGCCATTTCATTTTTTGATTTTGCATAAGTCTGGAAATTTCTACGGACTCTACAGGTGAAGTTTCAATAGATCCTGCAAAAAAGATTTTCTATGAACTCTACAAGTGTAGTCTTTTGGCAGATGAAGAACCAGTTCAGAGAGTGCAAGGTTTTACAAAGCTCCTTCAGACTCTTGTCTAAATAAATTCATAAGGAAAGAGAGCTAAAATGGTTCAAAGACACATTTTATTAAGGTTGGAAGAGTGGTTCAACATCATAATCTTTCCAAGAGTTAGCACCTTTGAACCATTGAACCATTGAACTAGTTCAATGCCTTGGTTCAACGCCTTGGTTCAACACCTTGGTTCAATGCTTTAGTTCAATCACTTGGTTCACTCAATCGGTTCATCAGCTTGGTTGAATGCATTGGTTCAACATTTTTGGTTCAATATTAAAGTTCAACGCAAAGTTTATCGACAGGTTCAATCAAATGGTTTGATGCCTTGGTTCAACAACTATTTGAACCATTGAACCAGTTCAATGGATTGGTTCAATGGTTAGTTCAAAGGAGCAGTTTAACATGAAAGGTTTAAGCCTCTCGAAGGGCAAGTGCCCTTGTAGATGGTGGTTTTGGGTTCAAAAGCCCTTGTGGAGGGCAGGGAGCACTTCGAAGGTAGCCGAAGGATTTCAAGAAATGCGCAGAAAGTCTTAAGGAATTGAATTCTTTTAGACTTTTGTTTGAAGGAATTCCTTCAGACAAAATGTCTAAAGGAATTTTGAGGAATGATGTGAGCTCAAAAGGACCCGAGGAAAACCCTGAAAGAAATCAAAGTGGCCAATTCTCATAAATTTTTTGTCCACGAGAAAAAAGCTCGCAAAAATGGCCCACAGAAAAGGCTCAAGAGACAAAGGCCGCTGAAGGGTAGGTGCCCTTGTGGGGGGCTCTTGGCTAGCCAAATGAAGGGCATCTCTCTAGAGCTGAAGGGACACTTCCCCTCCAGGAGGCTCCAAAATAGAGGGCGAGTCAAAGGAAAAGTCCCAAAGGAATTTGCCAAGGATGGTGACATCCTAGAAGCTGTCAACTTTAAGAAGATAGATTAGCCATTTTTTTTCAAATAGTGACAGGTCCATGAATGCCATTTTTATGATAGAGAAGTAGCCATTTGAGTGCCAAAAAAGAGCCCAAAGAACAAAAAGAGAAAAGTGCCAAGTGTAGGAACAGGTAGATAGTCCAAGTGGTGAAGGGAGGCACCGATTCAAGAAGTTACTCCAATAGGTGATATAGTGTCTGCAAATTGGTCATTAAGAGGCACAAACAGCTAATGGTATAACCCATTTTTATTCATTTTGCATTAATGAGTAGACAAGCCACGTAATCACCTTGAAGGAGCAGTCTTACAAGTAGACAAATAGCGCAGCTCATAGTTTCTCATATGATGTTTAAGCAGCTTACTCTTCCCAATGATCAAAGTGCACATGGGTCATTTGTAAAAAGGACACCAAAAGGACTCATTCCTTCCTCTATATATGGTAGACTTGTCATTTGGAAATGGATCTTTCACATTTGTAAGGCAAAGCCCTGACAAATTTTCATTTGAAATCAATAAACACATTTTTTACTTTTATTCTGGTTAGATATCTCTGCATGTGTCTGAGTGTTAGTTTTGTGTTTAGTCATTACTTCTTAATGCTTCCACAAGTTTAACACCAACACATCTAGTGTTTATAAGGTGCCATTCCTACAGGTGACAAGAAGAGTTATACCTGGAAGCATAGAGATAAAAAGAATCTATTATACCATGTGCCCCTTCCACAGCACCTATGGTGAGTCTCTATTTTCTGTGTGTTCCATTAAAGCCTCCTTGTTAAACTTCCTATAGTCTAGTCCATTTACCAGTTGAAGTGTATGTATGTGTTTGTATGGTTCAGAGTGTGAATGTGAGTAGGTCGAATCATTTGGTGCATCACCTCTTTTAGAGTAGTTTTGTTTTCTTGTAATCCTTCTCCCTTTTCATCCCCCCCATTATATATCTATGTATATGTATTATAAATCATTAGAACAACTCAGATGCATCAAAGGGAGCTAGCCCTTACCTAGAGACTCTCCCCTCCAACTTCACCAGTCCCACAGGTGAGAGGGGAGTTTCCATTTTGACGTATGGAAGGCAGGAGCTCGGCCTCCTACCCTAGGTGCAATCCACTGCATCAACAATTTTTGGCACACCTGGTGGGACTCAATTTTTTACACTCAGTAAATTTTTAGGATTGATGCTGGTCTTGTTACAGCAAAATCAACTATTTTCAGCATTTAGTGACTCCAATGGTAAGAACTTCATTTTTTTTATCAAAGACTAGTCTGACCTCTTATGCCTAAAATCATCACACAGTCTACTGCCAAGGGTGTTCCTTTTGAATTCATTGAGTTGCCTTTAAACTCAGCAAAGAGACTGAGGTTTGAGAGGACCCATCCTTATTCAACAAACCACTTTCCCAAACCTGCTATAAAGAACACATACATGGCAAGGCCACAGTTACATCCCATCATAGCTATGGCATTACCCTTTGTGACTTTTCATGGTCAGAGTCCTTTGAATCTCCAACATTATGACCCAATTCCAGGAGTGGCCCTCAAAAGTGTGCCTTCCTTTGATGGAGAGGGGCCCATTACAGTCATTAAACACATAAAAAATATTGCTAACCTCTACAATATTCACAATGTCACTGAGGAAAATATTGCAATCAAATTGCTGGCATTGTCTCTCAAGGGCAAAGCTCTTGACTGGTATGGGACTTAGACTATAAATTCAATTAGTTCCTAGAATGAATTGGGCACTCACTTGATAGACTATTTTTGGAAAAAGAGCGATCAACTCTCGCTTGTCGAGTAGCTGACTACCATGAAAAGAGCCCTACATGAATACATGCAAGATTTCAATGCTCGATTTTAGAAGACATGGGATACAATCCCCATTCTAGTAAAACCTACTCCTAGCTATGTTTTCCTATATTACTTAAGAGCATTGAACAGTGATATCAATGTTATGATACAATCCATGGTAGGACATGTGTTGCCTACTGCCTATGACATAGCTATAGCAGCTAAAAATTGCTTAGTGCAGGCTGGGAAGATAGCTTCTAGACCCCATATGCCACTTTTCCTTGAAATGCTACCTCCAATCTAGACCGTTACTCCCACATTAGCTCTTCTACCTAGCATAGAAAATCCAGCTACTACTCCATCCAATGAACTTCATGAAGTTAGGAGTCTGTTGCAAAGTATGTCAAATGAACTTGTGGCTCTTAAAAGGCAACAAGCTCAAAGCAAACAACCAAACCAAGGATACTAGCAATATGGTCAAGCTCCTAAACCCCCTTTCCAAAATTACAATCAAGGACAAGGTCAGCTTACTCAGACCAGAGCTTTTCAAGGCTACAACCCAAGTGCCCCTTCATCATCTAAGGTTAAGGTTCCCATTCAAAATAATCTGGTGTAAGAGTAGCCAAGTTGTTCAACCATGGGATATGGTTAGGAGCAGGCTATTTATACAAATGAAATGATGGGTTATTTCCCAAATGTGAAAGATAATCAGGTAACTACCCATCCCCAAGTCTTTAAGGCTCCAATGCAACCCAGCACAAGTAGCAGTCAGGCCCAGCCTGATTCTACCCTCATGAATCATCTGGAAGGAGAATTCTATTCAGTCAATTATGTGGGTGTTGTAGACAATCAAGCTAACTATGTTGCAGCCAACACAAGATTCAAAAGGAGAGTAATGGAAGAAACTTAGGCTACTACCCAAACGTCAGCAACACCTTCTTCATCACGTGTAAATCAAAAAGTCCCAAGTTTTAGATCGTCAGTTGTACCTTCAACTCCTCAGTCTGCACCTTAAGCTGTAAATAATTCCAAAGAAATTTTGAACGAAGGTAACCCTCAAGTCAACGTCATTGACTAGATGAAGAATCTACACATGAACATCTCCTTGTGGGATCATTGTCAATACCAGGGCAAAAGGACATGTTGTAAAAGGAATTGCATGAGCTAGATGAACAAGCTATCCCAGCAAAAGTTGATAATGTTTTGATGATGAATGGACAGCCTTCCACCTTAGGTCAGGCCTAGAAAGAAGAAAATATTCCTCATTTTTATGTGTCCTTGGTCATAGGATATTTCTTGGTGCACAATTGCATCATTGATAGTGAAGCAAACAGCTCGGTGATGCCCAAATGCATAGCCAACAAGCTGGGCTTGAAATACGAAGAAATGACCAAGGGAGTCTTGAAGCTGGATGGAACCCCAACAAAGACAATTGGGGTGGTAAGAGGTTTGAGCTTGACACTGCACGCTTGATCGAATTTCTCAATTCCTCATGACGTGGTAGTGGTGGATGTCCCTCCTTACTTTGCCATCTGCTTATTTAGGGATTTTACATCCAAGATAGGTGGCTACTTAGCAGCAAATTGGTATTATCTAGTTTTTAGAACCAAGTATGGGACTAAAGTCAAGATTGAATCTAAACCACTCCATAGAGATCATTTGGAACCTTACTCGCTCAAGCCAGCAAATGTCAGCTATGCCATCATTGACTAGGAAGAGTTCCAAGTAGACCAGTCTCCATCCTCTGCCCTTGAAGGAATTGCAGACCTGCTCTTAGATGAATGGGGAAGTGACAACTTTGAGCATGATCCTTACAAATTCATAGAGGAGGCGGGCCTCAAAATTTATTTCATACATGAAGAAGGTACTTTTGTACCAAATCTGATGAAAGCCATCTAGGAAAGCTCAGGTCTATGGCAGTTATTCTTCGATGGTTCAAAAAGTAAGTTGGGAGCTGGTGGTGGAGCGGTGTTGGTCTCTCCTTCAAAAGAGAGGTATTTTTCAGCCTTCTAATTCCAATTTTCCTGCACATGCAATATTTTAGAATATGAATCCCTCATCCATGGTTTGGAGTGGGTGAGGAAAAGAGAAATTAAAGAGCTGCAAGTGTTTGGTGACAGTGAGTTGATTGTCAACCAGGTAAGAGGCCAGAATTTGATGAAGAATTCTCTACTAAATTCCTAAAAACATAGGGTATGGGACTTAGTGGAAAATTTCTTCACTTTCAATATTACCTCCATTCCTAGAGAATGGAACAAACAAGCAGATAAGTTGGTAGCAGTTGGTGCCCAATTTGATATTCCTTAGGAAATGGGCTGAGACCATAGGTCACATCACTTGAAAGTAGTGATCCAGCCCTTTGTACCTGACAAAATCACCAATTGGTAGGTTTTTAATAGTGATTAGCAAATAGCACTCTTCCTGCAAGAAGAAGCAAAATTCACTGCAAAAAACCAGGCAAAGCTACAGCAGTAATATGGCAGCCAAATTGTTCAACTAAAGAATAATAAGCTCCCTAAAGGTTTGGTCACTCTAGAGAGTATCTTCAATGGAGATGACCAATTGAGAAGTGACAAGGTGTGCATTAAAACAAAGGAGGAGCACCATGAGAAGGTGTAAATATTCAAGGACAAGCTGCTTGCACTTGGGAAAGTATGCACAAACCATGAAAGGTAGGCCTTCATCTTGTTGTGCCAAGAATTTGCCGATATCTTCGCTTGGGAGTATAGTGATTTGAAGGGTTTTGACCCAAACTTGGCCCAGCATACCATTGAGCTAGAAGAAGGCACCAATCCAATCAAGTAGAAGTAGATGCCTATCAACCCAATGATTGAACCTCTCATGCAGAAGGAACTCACTAATTTGATTGAGTCCAAGATAATATTTTCAATCAAACACTCTTCTTGCCTGGGCAATCTTGTTCCTGTTCAGAAAAAGAATGGGGAGATCAAACTATACGTTGATTTTAGAGACCTCAATAGAGTCTCTTTGAAAGACCATTATCCTCTCCCAAGCATGGAGCAGATCTTTCAAATGGTGACAGACAATGAGCGTTTCTCCCTCCTGGATGGGTATTCAGGATACAACTAGATTTTGGTGCAAGACTGTGACCAGCACAAGACAGCCTTCACAACCAAGTGGGGAATGTTTGCTTACAGGAGAATGCCTTTTAGACTATCTAATGCTGGTGCCACCTTCTAATGAGCTATAGACATGGCCTTTCAAGGCCTGATAAATAAGACTATGTTGGTATATCTTGATGATGTGACAGTTTTCTCCAAGGAAGCGAGCCAACACATGAAACATCTAAGTCAAATCTTAGAGAGGTGTAGAGAGTTTGGTATCTCTCTCAATCCTAAGAAATGCATGTTTGTTGTCTATGAGGGAAAGTTCCTTGGTCACATTGTTTCTTTAGAAAGCCTGACTATTGACCTAGAAAGAGTTTGCTCCATCCTAGAGCTGTCCTTGCCTAAGCACAAGAAAGGCCTGCAAAGCTTCTTCAGCAAGATAAATTCCATATAGAGATTTATCACAAATTTTGTGGAGATGGTCAAGCCTTTGACCTCTATGCTGAGGAAGGGTGAAGAGTTTGTTAAGGTGTGGAGCCTAAAAGCTTCACATATGAGCGCATTACCAAAGTTACAGGTTTACACAGTCACCGGTGTCGGTCAGGAGCGACCGACGTCGGTCTGGTGTAGTTGAAGAGACGCCGGCGTCGGCAGAGGATCGACTGACGTCGGTCACAGGCAAGTAGGAAAGAACCGGTGTCAGTCACCTGTGTGTCCAGAATGCTATTTTCAAGGACAGAAGCGAGTGTTTGCATGATGAGTTTAAGTCTTAGTCTTAAGTTTGCATTTCTATTATTAGTAAGATTGTTTTTAGAGCCCTTGTTCACGAGGCTTAACTGTTGGTTGTAAGTGCATGCTCAAGTTTCCTAATTCTATATGTAGAATTAGATCTTCTTAGCTTAGTGTGATTATTGTAGTAGTCTATTGTATGTGAATGTTGAAGAACAGTACAGAGTTGTATCAATCCAGGTTGTTGGAGTTGATTGTACTTGAGAGAGAGAGCTCTTAAGGGATAGAGATCTAGAGAGAGATCTTATGCATCTGAGAGAGGTGTGGAAGAAAGAAGTTTATTCAATTGTATTCCTTTTGTAAAGAGTTTAATACAAGTTTTCAGGGTGGTTTCTTGTATCTCTTGTTCTTTGCTATTATCTGATTCTAGTTACTTATCTATCTGATTTAATTATGTGGTTTATTGCTTTCATAAGTGTACTCTATTGTTGGTTGATCCCCAATAAGTGGTATCAGAGCCTTGGTTGTAGGTTTAGAGTTTGATATCCAATAATTGGTATCAAAGCTCAAGTTCACTAATAGGTGGTTCAGATCTGTGTAGTGTGTATTGATTACAAGTTGCTCACAGGAGTTTCTGCAGGGATTTCTGTTTGAGTGGGAGAAGCAATGGTAGATGAAAGTAAATTGAGAATGGAGAAGTTAAATGGCAAAAACTATCAACATTGGAGAATACAGATAGAGGACTATCTGTATCAGAAGGATCTATACTTACCGTTAGGTGGGATTGCAAAGAAGCCCACAGACATGGAGGATGAAGAATGGGAAGTTCTTGACAGAAAGGCTTTGGGGTCTATAAGACTGAGTCTAGCATCCACTGTGATATCTAATTTATCACAAGCAAAAACAACGGTAGAGTTGATGACTACTCTAGCAAATTTGTACGAAAAACCCTCAGCTTCTAATAAGGTATATCTTATGAAGCAGCTATTTAATTTGCATATGCAGAAAGGTGGATCTGTATCTAATCACTTGAATGATTTCCATGGTATTGTAAATCAATTAAGTTCAGCCAAAATTGTATTTGATGATGAAATAAAAGCTCTTTTAATATTATGTTCTTTGACTGAAAGTTAGCATAACTTAGTAATGGCAGTTAGCAATACTGCATCTACATCAAATATTTTAAAAGTAGAGGATGTTGTTAGTGTTATCTTGAATGAGAAAATTTGCAGGAAAAGCACAGAAGAGACATCTGGAAATGCTTTAAGTTTTGAGAGCAGGGGAAGGCAAAAAGAGAAGAGCAGGAAAGGGAGATCAAGATCCAAGTCTAAGGGGAAAGGTAGATCCAAATCCAAAAATGGCAGAAGGCCACAATGCTGGAATTATAGAAAGATGGGGCACATAAGCAGAGATTGCTGGTCAAAGCCTAAGGAGGACAATCAGCATGAAGGAAAAGAAGAAGCAAAGGTTGCAGGTATTGCACAAGATGCTTTAATATTCTCTTTGCATAATAGTATAGAATCTTGAGTGTTAGATTCTGGTGCATCTTTTCATGCTACCCCTAATAGGGAATATTTTGGTGACTATATCCATGGAGATTTTGGAATAGTATATCTACAGGATGATGAACCCTGTAAAATTATTGGCAAAGGTAAAGTGCAGCTGAAAATGCAGAATGGCAACACATGGGTGTTGAGAGAAGTTATGCATGTTCCTAGCTTGAAGAGAAATTTGATTTTTGCAGGAAAGTTAGGGGATGAGGGTTGTACAGTAACTCTCACAACAGAATCTTGGAAGGTGACCAAGGGTGCACTTGTTATGGCCAGAGGTAAGAGAGTAGGTACTCTCTATTTGTGTAATTGTGTTACTAACAATTCTCCTTCTGTATTATCTACTTCAGATGTGGATGCAAAATTGTGGCACTCAAGGCTTGCCCACATGAGTGAGAAGGGGATGTCAATTCTTAAGTCTAAAGGTAAGCTTTTAGATTTGAAAAGCATGGATCTAGAATTTTGTGAGCACTGTGTATTTAGAAAATAGAAAAGGGTTAGTTTTCTCAAGACTAGGTCTACAAAGAAAAAGCATAAGTTGCAGCTTGTTCACACAGACGTGTGGGGACCGGCTCAGGTAGCTTCTATTGGAGGATCACAGTACTATGTTTCGTTCATAGATGATGCTACAAGAAAGGTATGGATCTACTGTATTAAGAAGAAATCTAATGTATTTGAGACCTTTAATATTTGGAAATCTATGGTTGAGAATGAAACAGGCAAAAGATTAAAGTGCTTGAGAGTTCTGTAGTTATAAGTTCAACTGGTATTGTTACATGCATGGGATCCATAGGCAAAGGACAGTTCCAAGGACACCTCAACAGAATGAAATTGCTGAAAGGATGAATAGAACAATCATGGAGCGTGCAAGATGTATGAGATTGCATGTTGGTTTGCCCTTAGAATTTTGGGCAAAAGCTGTTGACACTGTAGTGTACCTAATTAACAGAGGACCCTCTACAGCTCTGGATGGTGGAATTCTAGAAGATGCTTGGACAGGTAAAAAGGTAGATCTCTCTTTTCTCAAAGTTTTCAGTTGTGAAGCCTTTGTGCACGTAGATAAAGAAAATAGAAAGAAGCTCGATGCTAAGTCTATGAGGGCACATTTATTGGCTATGGCTCAGATGATTTTGGTTTTAGATTTTGGAATCTAGGAACTAACAAGATAATTAGGAGCCGTGACATTGTTTTCAATGAAAAAGTGATGTATAGTGATCAGCTAAAGAAGCTAAATCAATCTGGGCAGAGCAATAGTGAATTGGATGAGGTGACGGTCCAAAATGAGCTCACGGGAAAAAGAAATAATCACTTGTAGGAAAACACAGAGACTGACATCGGCAAGATAGGAACCGGCATCGGCAGAACAGAAACTGATGTTGGTCATACAGAGACCGATGTCAGTAGGACAGGCACCGGCGTCAGTCAATCAGAATCAACGTCGGCTAGTAACAGGTCTAGAGGTGACCGAGGTCGGTCACTGTCAGAGAATTTGGGTGGACAGCGTGTTGTGAACGAGCCTCAGACACCCATTAGGAGGTCTGAAAGGGTAAGTAAGCCTCCAATTAGATATTCTCCTTCATTATTCTATTTATTGCTAACTGATGGTGGAGAACCAGAGAGTTTTGAAGAAGTAATACAGGTGAAGTTCAAGAGTCAGTGGGAGCGTGGCATGGTTGAGGAGATGGAGTCCTTAAGAGAGAACCAAACATGGCATTTGGTTGAATTGCCAGCTGGTAAGAGAACACTGAAGAATAGATGGACCTACAGGTTGAAAGAAGGTGAGAATGGACAGATGAGATATAAGGCCAGATTGGTAGTGAAAGGATTTGCACAAAAGCCAGGTATTGATTTTGGTGAGATTTTTTCTCCTGTTGTTAAAATGACTTCTATACGGATTGTACTGTCTTTGGTTGTTGTTGAGGATTTGCATCTTGAGCAGCTAGATGTTAAGATAGCGTTTCTTCATGGAGATTTGGATGAGGAAATCTATATGGAACAACCAGAAGGATTTGAGGTCAAAGGTAAGGAGAAGTTAGTGTGCAAATTGAAGAAAAGCTTGTATGGCCTCAAGCAAGCTCCTAGACAGTGGTATTTGAAATTTGACAAGTTTATGACTGAGCATGGCTACAGTAGGTGTCAATCTGACCATTGTGTTTATTTTAAGAGATTGGATAATGGTAGATAAATCATTCTATTTTTGTATGTAGATGATATGCTGGTTGCAGGATAACACATGCAGGATATCTCTGAGTTTAAGGTGAAATTAGCTCAAACGTTTGCTATGAAGGATTTGGGAGCAGCAAAGAAAATCCTTGGCATGAGCATTAAGAGAGACAGGAAAAATCACAGGTTGATATTGTCTCAAGAGGATTATGTGGACAAGGTGTTGAAACGGTTCAATATGCAGGATGCTAAACCGGTAAGCACACCTTTGGCTGGACATTTTAAGTTGAGTAAAGAACAATGTCCTAATTCACATGATGAGGTAGAGTATATGAGTAAGTTTCCATATTCTTCCATAGTAGGAAGTTTGATGTACGCAATGGTGTGTACTAGACCGGATATTGCCCAAGCAGTGGGAGTTGTAAGTAAGTATATGGTCAATCCATGTAAGGAACATTAGAAAGTAGTTCAGTGGATCCTTAGATATCTTAGAGGAACCAGCAGTAGGCACTTGTGTTATGGAGGTTCAGATACTTCTCTACATGGTTATGTAGATTCAAATATGGCAGGTGATTTGGATGGCAGGAGGAGCACTACAGGATATGTTTTCACTGTAGGTGGAATGGCGGTTAGCTGGATATCTAAGTTGCAGAAGGTTGTTGCCTTGTCAACTACAGAAGCAGAGTATATTGCAGCCACAAAAGCTAGCAAAGAGATGATATGGATGACATGGTTCATGGAAGAGCTTGGAAGGGAGCATGGGAGTTGTAGATTGTATAGTGACAGTCAGAGTGCAATCCATTTGGCTAAGAACTCAGCCTTTCATTCAAGAACAAAGCACATACGGGCTAAGGTACCATTTCATACGACAGGTATTGGAAGATGGTGATTTGAAGCTGGAGAAGATCCATACAGATAGGAATCCTGCTGATATGTTAACCAAGCCGATTACAAAGGAGAAGTTGAATCTTCATTCAACTTCTGTTGGTCTTCATGATTGAGTTGAAGATGGAGGAGCTAGAAGATGTTGTTGTACAGGTACTGGTGCAGCTGTTTATCTCTAAGTGGGAGATTGTTAAGGTGTGGAGCCTAAAAGCTTCACATATGAGTGCATTACTAAAGTTGTAGGTTTACACAGTCACCGGCGTCGGTCAGGAGCGATCGACATCGGTCCGGTGAAGTTGAAGAGACGCCGGCGTCGGCAGAGGATCGACCGATGTTGGTCACAGGCAAGCAGGCAGGAACCGGCGTCGGTCACATGTGCATCCAGAATGCTATTTTTGAGGACAAAAGCGAGTGTTTGCATGATGAGTTTAAGTCTTAGTCTTAATTTCGCATTTCTATTATTAGTAAGATTGTTTTTAGAGCCCTTGTTTAAGAGGCTTAACTGTTGGTTGTAAGTGCATGCTCAAGTTTCTTAATTCTATATGTAGAATTAGATCTTCTTAGCTTAGTGTGATTATTATAGTAGTCTATTATATGTGAATGTTGAAGAATAGTACAGAGTTGTATCAATCCAGGTTGTTGGATTTGATTGTACTTGAGAGAGAGAGCTTTTAAGGGATAGAGATCTAGAGAGAGATCTTGTGCATCTGAGAGAGGTGTGGAAGAAAGAAGTTTCTTCAATTGTATTCTTTTTGTAAAGAGTTCAATACAAGTTTTCAAGGTGGTTTCTTATATCTCTTGTTCTTTGCTATTATCTGATTCTAGTTACTTATCTATCTGATTTAATTTCATGGTTTATTGCTTTCATAAGTGTAATCTATTGTTGGTTGATCCCCAACAGAGTTCACATGGACATCACAAAGAAAGGATAGTTTTGAGGAAATCAAGCAGGCCATAGCCTGGGCTCCCACTTTGATCAGCCTTGACTTCACCAAAGATTTCAATCTCTACACCTTTGGCAATGAAGAGGTAATCTCCGCCATGCTTACCCAGGCAAGTGATGATAACCTTGAGCAACCAATTGCATTTTTTAGCCAAGGTCTAGAAGGTTTTGAAGTTAGATACACATATGTGGAAAAGTAAGTCTTGGCAGTCATATAGAGTCTAAAGAAATTCAAACACATGTTGTCCAATAGTAGAATCCACCTCATGGTTCCACATCCCAACATCAAAGATTTCTTGATCAACCGATACCTAAATGAGAAGAGAGTAGGGTGGATCACTAAGGTGATGGAATATGATGTAGATATCAAGATCACCAAACTGGTAAGAGGGAGAGGCCTGTGTGAACACCTCACTGTAGACTTTAAGCAGCAAAAGGAGGATAATCTACTAATCCATGATGCAACTAAAGTAGAAGAATTAGCAATCATGAAGGATTGGACATCAAATGTGAGGCATTTCCTTCTCACTAGTGAGCGCTCGCACTCACTTGATAGGACTAAGAGAAGGTATTTCAGACTCCAATGTCTCCCTTATGCCCTGATTGATGGAGTGTTGTTCAGAAGGGATCTCTCAGGAGTCTTTTTAAGATGCTTGGACTCAAGTTAGGCTGACAGGGTGATTTTTGTGTTCCATGATGGACCAGCCAGCGGTCATTTTGCTCTTAGGGCTACTACAGCAAGAATAATGAGAGTTAGCTTTTTCTGGCCAACTCTTTTCAGGGACACCCATGCCTGGGTATGAAAGTGCTGGAAGTGCACACTTTTTGATGGGAAGTAACGGTTGGTTGTCATGCCTTTATAGCCTATTTAGGTGGAGCAACCATTCATGTAATGGGGCCTAGACTTCATAGGGATGATTAATCCTCCCTCCAGTGTTGGACACAAGTGGGTCCTGACCGCCATGGATTATTTCACAAGATGGGTAGAGGTTGTTGCTCTGAAGGAAGCCAATGAAAGTGCAGTATTGGATTTTTATGAAGACCTGGTGGTAAGGTTCAGGGTTCCAACAACCATAATCTCAAATAATGTGTTAGCTTTTTTGGGAACCAAAACAAGTGAATGGGCGTTGAGATATGGTATATATCTCAGCACTTCATCCAATTACTACCCACAAGGGAATGGACTGGCTGAGTCTACAAATAAGAACCTGATCAAGATCATCAAGCAAACCATGGAGGAAAATTAGAGGACTTGGCATACCAAGTAGAAAATAGCCCTGTGGGCAGATAGGGTCACCCCGAAGAGGGCAATTGGCAACTCACCATACACGCTCGTCTATGGAAGGGAAGCTAGGCTCCCCATTTCACTCGAGTTGCCAGCCTTGGACCTCGCTCACTAGCTACAATTAGAAGAAGGAAATAGCATAGAGGTTAGGCTATGCGAGCTGATGGAACTCCAAGAGACAAGGGACTAGGCTATGGCTTTTATGACCAACTACCAATAGCAAACAAAGAGGCACTTTGACAAGAAATCCTCATCAAAAGGTTTCTCTGAAGGAGACATTATTTTGAAATGGGATGAGGACTGAGCTAAGCCTAGAAAGCATGCAAAGTTTGATGCCCTATGGAGTGGCCCATACATAATCACTTAGTGCAAGCAGCATAATACATTCCAACTCTCCAGGTTAGATAGTGAAGAATTGTATATCCCAGTTAATGGGATACATCTTAAGCACTACCACTGACCCCCTTTTCCATCATGTATATATTTCCCTTGCTTTTCTCCTATTTTCCTTAAGTGCTTTCTGCACATGTTAGTAGTTTTCTTAGCTTTGTGTGTGTTTTCGTTTCCTTTTGAGGTAAATCTTCATGATTGGTTCTAGAATTTATCGGAGCTATTGTTGATCTTTAAGTTACAATTTGACTCTGTGCCCAATGGATTTTGAGGCAACTAGCTTCTAAGCATAGTAGGCATGCTTCCCCTGGGAGTCACCAATTTGTTGACCATTTTTTGGTCCAATAGGCCAAAAATTGATCCCCTTCTTCCCCTGCTATTCTAAACCATTTCATTTTTTGATTTTGCACAAGTCTGGAAATTTCTATGGACTCTACAGGTGAAGTTTCTACGAATTTTGCAAATAAGATTTTCTACAAACTCTACAGGTGTAGTCTTTTGGTAGATGAAGAATCAATTCAAAGAGTACAAGGTTTTATAAAGCTCCTTCAGACTCTTGTCTGAAGAAATTCATAAGGAAAGAGAGCTAAAATGGTTCAAAGACACATTTCCTTAAGGTTGGAAGAGTGGTTCAACGACATAATCTTTCCAAGAGTTAGCACCTTTGAACCATTGAACCGTTGAACCATTAAACTAGTTCAATGCCTTAGTTCAACGCTTCGGGTCAATGCCTTGGTTCAATGCTTCAGTTCAATCAGATGGTTCAATCACTCAGTTCACTTAATGAGTTCATCAGCTTGGTTCAATGCATTAGTTCAACATTTTTGGTTTAATATTAAAGTTCAATGCAAAGTTCAACGCAAAGTTCATCAATAGGTTCAATCAAATGGTTCGATGCCTTGGTTCAACAACTATTTAAACCATTGAACTAGTTCAATGGTTGGTTCAAAGGATCAGTTCAACATGAAAGGTTCAAGCCACTTGAAGGGCAAGTGCCCTTGCGGAGGGCAGTTATGGGTTCAAAAGCCCTTGCGGAGGGCAGGGAGCACTTCGAAGGCAGCTGAAGGATTTCAAGAAATGTGCAAAAATTCTTAAGGCATTGAATTATTTTATACTTTTGTCTGAAGGAATTTGAAGGAAGGCCACGAGCTCAAAAGGACCCAGGGAAAACCTTGAAAGAAATCAAAGTGGCCAATTCTCATGGACTTTTTGTCCATAGGAAAAAAGCCCACAGAAAAGGCCGAAGAGACAAAAGGCCACTGAAGGGCAGGTGCCCTTGTGAGGGGCTCTCATTTGGCCAAATGAAGGGCATCTCTCTAGAGCCGAAGGGACACTTTCCCTCAGGAGGGTATGAAACAAAGGGAGAGTCAAAGGAAAAGGCCCAAAAGAATTTACCAAGGACGGTGACATCTCAGAAGCTGTCAACTTTAAAAAGATAGATTAGCCATTATTTTTCAAATGGTGATAGGTCTATGAATTCCATTTTTATGATAGATAATTATCCATTTGAACACCAACAAAGAGCCTAGAGAACAAAGAGAGAAAAGTGCCAAGTGTAGGAACAGGCAGATAGTCCAAGTGGCAAAGGGAGGCGCCGATTCAAGAAGTTACTCCAGCAGGTGATACAGTGTCTAGGAATTGATCATTAGGAGGTGAATATGGCTAACGGTGTGACCCATTTTTTTCATTTCACATTAATGAGTAGACAAGCCACATAATCACCTTGAAGGAGCGGTCTTGCAAGCAGACAAATGGCGCGGCTCATAATTTCACATATGATGTCTAAGCGGCTTGCTCTTCCCAATGATTGGAGCGCACATGGGTCATTTGTAAAAAGGGTGCCAAAATTACTCCTTCCTTCCTCTATATATGGTAGACTTGTCATTTGGAAATGGATCTTTCACATTTGTAAGGCGAAGCCCTGGCAAATTTTCACCTAAAATCAATAAACACATTTTTTACCTCTATTTTGGTTAGATATCTTTGTGTGTGTCTAAGTGTTAGTTTTGTGTTTAGTCATTACTTCTTAATGCTTCCATAGGTTTAACACCAACACACTTAGTGTCTATAAGGTGACATTCCTACAGGTGACAAGAAGAGTTATACCTGGAAGCGCAGAGACAGAAAGAATCTACTATACCGTGTGCCCGTTCCACAGCACCTATGGTGAGTCTCTATTTTCTATGTGTTCCATTAAAGTCTCCCTATTAAACTTCCTATAGTCTAGTCCATTTACCAATTGAAGTGTACGTATGTGTTTTTATGGTTCAGAGTGTGAGTGTGAGTAGGTCGAATCATTTGGTGCATCACCTCTTTTGGAGTAGTTTTGTTTTCCT
This sequence comes from Torreya grandis, assembly GCA_037957365.1. NCBI lineage: Eukaryota > Viridiplantae > Streptophyta > Pinopsida > Cupressales > Taxaceae > Torreya > Torreya grandis. The sequence goes on from JARHVA010001378.1 coordinate 1,876,852, forward strand.
ATAATCCTTCTCCCTTTTCATCCCCTCCATTATATATCTATGTATATGTATTAGAACTCATTGGAACAACTCAGATGCATCAAATGGATCTATCCCTTACCTAGAGACTCTCCCCTCTAGCTTTGCCAGTCCCACAAGTGAGAGGGGAGTTTCCATTTTGACGTGTGGAAGGCAGGAGCTCGGCCTCCTGCCCCGGGTGCAATCCACTGCATCAACACTACTCTCATCAGCATATAATATTGTAACCAAAATTTAGGAAGATTTTTTTTATAAATCATTTCATACACTTTTATCCAATGCATGATATAGTTTTTAGATTCAAAATAAATTTTAGTTCTCTCAAAACAATCAACTAGCAAGCAACAAAACCTAGACAAACTTTAGGTAAGGAAGAGGCCTTCATATTTATGATTTTCTCATTATTTTAGATTAATTTGAATTTTTTTATTCATATCAATATAAAATTCATAATTTTATATTTCTTGCTTATTTTCAAATAAATCATTTAGATCTTACATGTAATAGCTAGGAAAGTTGGAAAGCAAGCTTAGTTTGTTGGTTTGTAAGAAAATTATAAAAATCATTAGAGTGTTGTTGTTTTAAGTTAGATTAACTCTTGAATTATTTTCATATCTATAAATATTAATTAAAATTAGACCCAACCCCACAATATAAAAAAAATTACAAAAACACATGCACTTAGGTTGTATTTAGACAATGCTAGGAAAATTCAGTGTCTTGCATAATAGGATAAATATATTTCTCTCTCTTTGCATGCATTGTCAGATCATAAGAAAAAGATGAAAAAAAAAATTATTTCATTCATTTTAAGTTTTTTCATTTCTTTATTTCCAGCATTTAAAATTTCAACAAACAAGCATTTTACTTCCAAGTCAAAAATAACTAAAATATTATCAAAATCCTTGTCTAGGTACACAAGCCAAATACAAAAACAAACCTTGCTTCAAAAAACATAGTAAGTCCTTATAAAAATATACATATATAAGCTCATACGCTTAAAATTTTCATCATAATTCTTGGATGAAACTTCTCAAAACACCTGGGCTTGTTAGAGAAGGTCTTTTCTCCAAGGTTAGAGAATCCAATCTCACAATTGACATACAATTTGATATTAATACTGAGCTTAGGAGAGAGGTATTTCATTCCACCATAATACCTAAACTCATTTTATACTCTATAAACACATTAGAATAACAATAATTAATTAATGACCCACCCATCATTGTTCTTCCCCAAAATAGGTGCCATCACTAAAAGTTTATCCAGACCTAGTTTCTCATTCTCACCTCCTTCTTCTCCTCAAGTCTAGCCTTATCTTATATCATTCAATTTTTTATATGGAATTGACTATGAATCACCAACATAACATAGTATATCTCTTCTTATGAGTCTTTCATCCCAATATCCCCTTTTTCCCTAGTCTTAGCATCGACTAAGATCTTCACCTTCATATGATCTCAGAGACCGAAGGACCTTGGAGTTTTGTTTCTTCACAGCTTGATGCTCATAATGAGGATTGTGACACTTTTGATGTCTTTTAGTTCCTCCATGATAAACCATTGCCACCACCCATTAAAAATTCCATTCTACCTAACAACCAACCCAATACATATTCCATCTATTATGTCAGCTTCCTCGACCTAACCTCAGGGATTTGAGTGCATAGTTTAATGTGCGCTATTCATGTGTACAAAAATTAGTGATCCTAATGTGAATGACTTATATCCTTTGTGTTTCTTATTTTCTTTTTCTTTTCCTTCCTCTCTTATCCATTTTCCTTCCTCCTTCCATTTATTATGAGGGTATTCATATACCCCAAGAATATGTCTAGATAGGACAGATGGATCTCTTGGCCTAAAGGACTATAAGAGAATCCAAATCATTAGAATAACAATTTGATATTAATACTGAGCTTAGGAGAGAGGTATTTCATTCCACCATAATACCTAAACTCATTGTATACTCTATAAACACATTAGAATAACAATAATTAATTAATGACCCACCCATCATTGTTCTTCCCCAAAATAGGTGCCATCACTAAAAATTTATCCAGACCTAGTTTCTCATTCTCACCTCCTTCTTCTCCTCAGGTCTAGCCTTATCTTATATCATTCAATTTTTTATATGGAATTGACTATGCATCACCAACATAACATAGTATATCTCTTCTTATGAGTCTTTCATCCCAATATCCCCTTTTTCCCCAGTCTTAGCATCGACTAAGATCTTCACCTTCATATGATCTCAGAGACCGAAGGACCTTGGAGTTTTGTTTCTTCACAGCTTGATGCTCATAATGAGGATTGTGACACTTTTGATGTCTTTTAGTTCCTCCATGATAAACCATTGCCACCACCCATTACAAATTCCATTCTACCTAACAACCAACCCAATACATATTCCATCTATTATGTCAGCTTCCTCGACCTAACCTCAGGGATTTGAGTGCATAGTTTAATGTGCGCTATTCATGTGTAAAAATATTAGTGAACCTAATGTGAATGACTTATATCCTTTATGTTTCTTATTTTCTTTTTCTTTCCCTTCCTCTCTTATCCATTTTCCTTCCTCCTTCCATTTATTATGAGGGTATTCATATACCCCAAGAATATGTCTAGATAGGACAGGTGGATCTCTTGGCCTAAAGGACTATAAGAGAATCCAAATCAACATTAGTGAGACTTCATTGATGAGTTATAAAAACCCAACCTTTGATACCAATTTAGACTACCAACTCTATGATTACTCTCATCCTAACACCCAAACCAGGAGTCAGGTCTCCATTTAGGAAATACAAGATGTGTCTTAAATTACAAGTAACCACCTCAACTCCAATGTTATGACCCTTACTAGGGGAGTCATGGTCACTCCCTGTGTGGCCACCAAGCCATCAATTAGATTAAAAATCTTATATTTAAAGATAATTACCAAATATGATCATTATCAGGAAGGATATGCCACTTAGAAGATGAAGTTAATTGTATGCAAGTGTTGCTCATCCTCCCAATAGGAGTCAAGATGCTTCCAATCCACAGGTATAAACTATAACCACTACCCCTAGGGATCCCACCCCAAACCAACCTCCTTATAATAATCTACCTTATGTATCTACCTATAATGTAAAATAGACTCTTGGGCCCAACACCAACATAGGCCCAAACCAATTCATCAATACCCTAGTGGGTCACATTCATGATCTAGAGTATAACCAATAGACTCTGGGTGAATGGATGGGCCCAAATTCTCTTACATAAGGTTATCCCTCTCCTTCTCTCATCCAATTATAAACTCATCAAACACCACAACAAAAATATTACATGTTTCTACCATAATACGAGCATGCGCTCCCATCAAACCATGTCTCTCACCAACCTCTTGGTGATATCCTCACTCAAGGGGTCCCCAACCTAGATGCATCTAAGATTCATTCATCCTATCAAGCTCTTATTAAAACCCTAATTTGGATCATATACATTTATTCTCCACCTTTGAAATATGATGTGGTATCTAATAATCAACCTTTATTTATGCCTCCAAATTAAGTGCCTCCCACGTATGTTCCTCCTCCATAGAAAATCTATATCCCACCTTAGGTAACATCAAATTATGTGAAAACCGCACACCCCACCACAAAAAACCATCACACCTCCTACATCTAACAACCTTCCTCCTTAATTTCATATTTACTCCAAATCTACTTAGTTGAATAACTATTTTTTGACTTATTTTACTTCTCTTTATCAAGCTTGCTATATCCCTCCTAGTGGTTACCAAACTAACCCCTATGTGATCCCACATTTCCACTCTAGTCATACCAAAATATTAATAAACTTTTTAAACATGGGTACTTATGAAAAGTAACTCAATGAATCCTCTTAATCATAACATACTAGGGGTCCTTCTTCAACATCCCCAACCTGACCTTCCCAAGTTCAAAAGGGAGGGAGATCCCAATGCACACGTCAAAGCTTACACTATAGTTATTACATAACTCCTCCCCTAGGATGGTGGTGTTGTAAAAAATTTCCCTAAAACCCTATAAGGGATAGAACTTGATTGGTATTATCCCTTCCCTGAGGGGTCTATACATTATATCCACCAACTCATGGCTGAATTCATCAAAGCTTTCAATATGAAAAAATCCTAAAGACTGGCATAAAATAATTTTTACACTTCAATCAAGAACACATTGAGTCCACTACCAATTTCATCATGATATGGCAATAGATATTATTTCATCTGTTAGTGTAACCAACATGGATCAATTGGAATTGTATGATCTCTTCCTTCACTTCCTTAACAAGGAGATAAGGGAGGATGTATAGAAATTTTAATATCGATCCTATGAAGAAGTTCTTGAAAGCACCTTGTGAATTGACTAAGTTACTATTGATAGTGGTCAGTGAAATTATGATATCAATGGGCATATTATCACCCCAAACCATAAAAATGGGGGATTTTAAAGCACAAATCCAAATAATACTAATAACCAAGGCCCTAAGGTCCTAAATTGAAACAAGAATACTACTACCAATGGAGTCACTGACTAAAACAAGAAGCCAAAGCATGTGAATAAAAATCATTAACATCATGTAAACAACACCATTGCCACTAACAACATGGGTGTTAGGATTAAAACTCCCCTTCCTACCATCCATGTGATCAACTTAACTGATCACCACCATGCAATGTATAACACCAGAACCATAACCAAAATTAATACCAACCTGTCAAATAGTTCCCTTAGTTTTAGAACCAAGCCTATTATTAATGAAATAATTAATAAAAATTTGTTAACAAGGACAAAACATAAGGTCTAAGGAATATGATCTTGATGTCTATTTCCTCTTCCACCAAGTCATCGATCACAATTTTAAACACTACATAGAATACAATAAATTTATCCAAAGACTCCTAAAAGATCAAAGGCAAACATTTGTTGACATGTTATTGGGGAATGCTAGCACAAAGTCCCATGATTTTTTAGGTAGCCCCATTTCCTCTCAAAATTAGAATCCCAAAATCTACCAAACCCCCATTCCTAAACACCAAACATGTGTTACCTAAATCTAATAAAAGGGTGGCCCACATGCCCACTCAATCCCACATACTCAACCCATGATGACATGCACTCACAATGTTGAAGCTTCTACATATGGGACCACAAACACTAATGTTGCTCATCAGTTGGGAGTATAATGAAAAATTAGGATGATATGAGTCATGGAATTATAATTTGAAGAAGAGGTGAACATCATTACTCACACAAGAGAGTATCAGCTTATGACTCTTCATCCCTCAAACATTTTATAAATTGAGTCTATTCCTAAACCTATGGGGAACTATGATTGATATATGATTTAACCAATATGTTCTCCCACATCTCATTCCTTGACCTACTCAAGAACTCCCCCACTCATCATCCATCCTTGCTTGATGCCCTAGGGTTGGAGCATTTATCCAGTGTTACTTCTCCTCCATAAGCTCAGATCAACCACATTGATCCAAACATGTTTCCACCTCATCAATATTTATGGGATGTATGATATTTATTTTATTTGAGAAGCCTTCCTCTTAACTCCAAGATGGCAATGAGGGGAGATCTGGCCTTGTTTCCATAGGTTTGGATTTACAATAATTATGTAAAGAGAGACATGTTTGATGATGCAGCAGCTTAAAATATTGTCCCCTTTTCCTTCCCACAAAAGCTTGGTTATATAAAAACCAATTAATCGATGGCATGTAACACCCTATGGGGATATGATAGCCTCAAATATATTTTAATATGGACCATTGTCCTCTCAGTCACTTTGGGCCCCAAGATAGTGTTAATTTATTTCTATGTTATAGATAAAGATACCAATTACAATATAATCTTGGGAGACCTTAGATACATGGGATGAAGGCCATCCCTTCAACCTTATTCTAATCAATTTGATTCCTTCAATTAGGGAAGATAATCATAGCCCAGGGGGACCCTAAACCCTTCTATATATTACAAAAATTATGCATAAGTAGCCTGAGTTACACATCGACTACCATATACCCACCAATAGGGTCACAAAACCCCTATAATTAGTCAATGTTATCAAACCCATGAAGCTGAAAGTGGTTGTCTTAAATAAAGGGAGTGAAATACCCTAAGCATTCTTAAAATACAAGATGGAGGGGAAAGACATAGTTATGACTAAAATGGTCATTAATGTCAAAAACTAGTCACTAGTCTTAAAATGTCCACCTTGTGTATAGTTTAAATCATCAATCTCTTAGAAAAGGACAGTTCCCTCAATCTCCCATTTGACCCATGAGGGGTGGGGACATACAATTTCTTTGATCCTCAAATCCATCACTCTCAAGAAGGATTAGAAATTATACTAGACCTTTGCATGATAGATATGTTAGAGAGTGAATAATCCCCCTTCATAAAAATAATCCCATTAACTACCAACATCATCACCCTTCACCCAACCACATAGGGTAAAGTTGCATTTCACATTCTACACTTGTCACTTTCTATCCTCTTCAGAGTATGATCTTAGATCATGCCATGACAAGGTTGTACCAATTTTATATAATGTTTTACCCATTGAGTTTGTTTCCTTCCAAGATGTAGGCCATTATACATCAACCAACACCTAGTTGTACTTATTTTCATGTTTTAATCCCTCCAATAGGTAACCCAACCATTTATTCTCCCGTAGACATTCTAGTGCTCAAAGAGAGGATTCATATTATGATAGTAGGCACTACAAAAAAAATTATTGGAACCCATGATTATCCATGAATTCTTAAAGGTAGATCCCCTCTTCCCCTCATGAAGAGAGACAACCTCAGAAAGTCAATCACTGAATTCTTTTAGGATTTCCCACATATAACAACATGAAAAATAGTACTACCTATGTCTGATCAATAGTACTACAAGTTACATAACTATGTCCATGCACTTTTCATGTTGAAACAAGATATTAATCATATCATCATAATCCCCACACCAAAGAGAAGGCATAACAAGTTGCCTTTTGAATTTCTAGAGGTGCTTATTTACCTCATCCTAAAGCTTATAAAATAACCATTCAAGTTACTATAAGTGATTCTCAGTCTTCATCCTAACCACAAGAGTATGCCTTTCAAGTTTTCATAAGACCATCGATTTGACCCACAAAGGGGACAAGCTTATTATTTTTTAGACTCTCAATACTGGGAACCCAAGAGGAGTTTCCTAACATTTTTAATATCCATATGGTCAAGATATCAGAAGATGAAGATACTTCACTAGATGACTCTCCCCATTCTACACACACGAAGTGGGTCCTTTATTATGATAAGGCCAGGTGCTGCCTAAGCATTGGGGCAAGAATTGTTCACATTTAACTTAAAGGGTGAGTCATGCCTTTTTGTTTCAATATATAATTCAAATGTACAAATAATGGGGTTGAATATGAGGCCCTATTTCTTGGCATGCTCATTATGAAACATTTGGGCATTCAAAACTCGAAGATCCAAGGTGACTCACAGTTAGTTTTAAACCAAGTTTCTAAGGTCTATTAAACCAAGGCCAAGCATCTTCAGTTATACAAGGCCATTTTGTGTGAGATCATTACATACTTTGAATTCATTTCTATAGAAGTAATCCCTAGGGAAGACAACTAGTTTTTTGACTCAATGGTTGCCTTGTATTCATGATTTGACCCTCATCATGCCATACCTGGGTTTAAATCAATATTTCAATCAAGATGGAACCTCTTGTCCATAAAATCCCTATTGACCAAATCATCATCCATATAGGAAAAAAATAGTTCTTTATTCCTTGATTTATTAGATAATTATGAAGTCGTTCCTTAGTTATTATGAGCTTATGATGAGCTCTCATCATTTCACCACAAGTGGAGTTTCTCACTTATTATCCCACATTGGCCCTTGGGACCAAATACTATGATTTTAACTACCATGTTGAGGATTAATTTTCCTTTGATAATGAATATGATTTTTTCAATATGAAGTGTGAAGGTCCTAATCTTCCCCTATCCCCTTACATATTTGAAGAGGGGAATGCCTCCCTCATCAAATAAACCATTGACATTAACATTAGGATGGAGGAGAGTCCCAAACTTCTCACAATGGGGTCTTCATTATTTGAATAGGAGGCGAAGGGCCATAATCATCTCCTCTTAGAACACTCAAAGTCTTTCAATTTATCTTACACTAAGATGGTGGGCATCAACCCTGATGTGGTTGTCCACAACCTAGATACAATGTCTAATGTGAAACCAATCAAATAAAATCTTATGCCCATCATGCCTAAGGTTGCATTGATGGTAAAAAATAAATTCATCAAACTTTTAAAGTTTAGGTTTATTAAGCTAGTGGTCTATTCTAATTAGATGCATAACATTGTCCCCATCCTCAATAAGAATGGTAAAATCAAGATAAGTATAGACTTTCAAGATATCAACAAAGCATACCTAAAATATGACCTCCCTCTCCCATCCATTGATGTCATTATTGACACAACCATGAGATATGAATTACTATCACTCAAGGACAACTTCTCAAGATACAATCAAATATGATTTTTTTATGAGGATCAGAGTAAGACCTCCTGTACTACACCATGAGGAATCTTTTGTTACATCATGATGCTATTCGATCTCAAAAATGTAGAGGCAATATATCAAAGGGCTATGACCTACATATTCTATGATATTATTCACAAGATAGTGGAGGTCTATGTACATGATCTTCTAGGGAATGAGATATGATGAAAAGACCACTTGGAAGTGTTATACACCATCTTAATTAAATTAATTGAATATGATGTTACCCTTAACCCATAAAAATGTGTGTTTGGAGTCATCATTGGAAAAATCCTATGGTATATCATCTCCAAGCATGGGATTGATATTAACCCTACTAAAATTTAAGTAATCTTGGAAATGTTCCCTCCCACAGATGAATTAAGCATCAAAACATTCCTATGTAAGTTGGGATCCATTCGATGGTTCATTACTGATCTTTCCTATGTCATTCATCTTATCAACAGCCTGCTTAAAAATATAAGTGACTTAACTTGGAAAAATGATTTTTAGGAGGCATTCAAAGTAGTAAAATGCTTTCTTATATCTCCCTACATGCTCATGGTACCTAAACTAGATAAGATATTGATACTTTATTTTAGATGGACTGAAGTGTCTCTCGATTTCATGTTGGCTTAATAGGATGATACCGACAAAGAACACATAATTTATTTCATCAGTCACACTATTATCAATTATGAGACATGATACTCTCAAGTAGAAAAGGAATATTTAGCTATAGTTTTTGTGACCAAATAGTTGTGACACTATATGCTCAATCAAGAAAAAAGGGTTATCATGAGGTCTCAAGTGTTATGCACTTTCCTAACCTAGACAACTCTCTCTAGGAAGAATAGATGTTTTATCACACTCCTAAGCAAGTTTGATTTAATTTATGTCAACCAAAAATTTGTTAAGGGATAGATCATTATTGATTGGCTAGTTGATTTTCCCTTGAAAGTTAATGACCCTGTCTACACCAACTTTCTTAAAGAATTGATAAACTACATGGAAAACATGTTATTAGTTATTTTCCTTATTATGCAGATATCATTAATTACTTGATCAATCGTAGTTATCCCAAAGACACCAATTTATAGCAAAAGAGACATCTTCATGTCATTGCATCCAAGTACATTATTATGTATATCATCCTTTATCATAATGTCTTTGATGGTATGTTGATTTAATGTGTTAACCAAGAGGAGTTAGAAAGATCCTCTTTAATTTTCATAGTGGCATTTATGGTGGACACTTTGGTGGCCATACGACTGGTCAAAAAATTCACAAGATGGGATATTTATATCCCACCCTAGACCATGATGTCATCAAATACATATGAAAATGTAATAAATACAAACATTTTTCACACAAAAAACATGTTCCCACTAGGGTATTGCATCCCACTGTCACTCTATGGCCCTTATCCATTTAGGGTTTGGCTTTAGTAGGTAAGATCTCCCCTGCTTATTTGGATGGTCATCACTTCATTATCACAAAAACTAAATATTTAAAAAAATGGGTGGAAGCTATAACATTAACAATTGTTGTAGCCCTAGTCTTCATAAAGTTTATCCTGAACCAAATCATTTTCTAGTTTAGGATTCCATAGGTCATCGTCATTGGTAATGGGTCCCCTTTTAAAAACCCTAAAATTCATGAGTGATGTAATAAGTTTTAAATATCAAACCACTTAGCCTCCTTGTACTACCCATAGGAAAATGGTTAGGTTGAAGATACTAATAAACCCTTGAAATCAATTTTGGTTAAAACTATCAAAGATTCTAAATGAGATTGGCACTTATAGCTCTATTCAGTGTTATGGGCTTACAAAATGACTATTAAGACACCCATAGGGGTAAATACCTACTTAATCATGTTTAGAGATAAATCCATTCTAACATTATAAGTATAAATACCTAGCCTTCATGTTTCCCTTTGGGGTATTCTCAATCATGAAGAGTATAGAGAGGCATGGTTAGTAATATTAGAAGTTTTAGATAAAAATTGTATTATCGTTACAAAAAATCATATTGATAATGTTAATTTTATGAGTAAATAACACAAAAAAAGTGTTCACAAGCACCTAATCCATGTAGGATACCTTTTCCTCAGGCTCAATAGTCAGATTGATAATAAGAAAGGAGAAGGTCAAAAGTTTAGACCTAACTAGTTAGGCCCCTACCTAGTGACATAAGACTTAAAAAATGGAGCCTATTAGTTATGCACTCTAGATAAATGAGTTTGTTGAATATATGAACTACTTCTACCTAAAACACTTCTATATCTAGTACTTGCATATCACACAACTCTCATTTACATTTCATTTTCATAATTGCATGTTTATCTACATATAAAATGTGTTGTTCGATGATTATTTTATTAGTTCACATAGCATAAAACTTTTAGAATGCATCATATCACATCATTCCATTACCCTGTTATCCCATAGAAAACATTCTCAATATCAACATTACATCAATTTTTACCTTAGTTCTTATGAGTAAAGCATATCAATTTTCCCTATAACATATTGCACAACTTAGAAAATGCTAGCCTACAGTCTAATCTAGAAGCTTGTCCTTGGAAGAATCTCCACTTACGGAGCCTTATAAAGTAGAAAATTAGCATGCTCAAAAATACATAACTATACTCTCCTATATTTATCTTTGGTGATGAGCCCTTGCATATTACTATTCATGTGGGACCAATATTTGGGGCTATAGGCCTTAGAAATAGAAAATTAGATGCTCTTATGAAAATCAAAAACTTATGCAAATACAAAAATTAAAATTCCACACCTATTTCCATTTACTAACCTTTGGTGATGAGCCCTCACATCTTATTAATTATGTCAGGTTAGCATTGGGTAGAGGTGCCCTTACTCACCTACATTTAACCTTTGGTGATGAGCCCATATGTCTTCCTTCATATGAGGTTAGGTGTAGGGAGTCATAAATAAAAGACAAAATTGAGATGAATAAGCAATATCAAATATAAAAGTGTCCAAATATAAATATATTCAAAAATCTTGTTTACATGCCTATATTTAAAAGGGCAATCTTTTTCCATTTACCTATTCTATCAAGATTGGTAATCTCTAGATGAATTAATAAAGTTATTATTTTGTCAATCTATCAATAAGAAATTTTCCCTCTTTACTCATAATAATTAGGTCATCTTCCTTTTTCCTATGAAATTTAGGTTTAAAGTTTTTATTATTTATCCCCTCGCATTTATTCTACTCTCATTTTCATTCCTTGTTGCAAATTGAAAGTCATAGGTTGTGTAAAAAAAAAAAACTAAGTAGTCACTTATAAAATAAATGTTAACACATTTACAGTTTCATATATTTATCCATCACATTATATCATTTGCATACATTTTATTCCCACACACACACATATAAACATTTTCCATGGTATCATATCAAAAGCAAAGAGATACATATACATAATCACATGATTAGCCATCTAGGGTGCATAAATTGAAAATCAAAACATGGAAGTTAAAACGACAACACATGAATGAAAAGTCACTCAAATAATCTAAAAATATATATTTATATATATCATAATAACTATTGATTTTTTATAAAAAGTATGTCCAATACAAGATCCTCCACGGAGGGTTGATGTGCCTCAAGGCATATAAAAAAGAATCAACATATATAATGGTATGGCAAAAACATCTATAATATGTCTTAGGAGCTTGTCCTCCTCCTGTGTTAAGGACCTGATGTAGAGTAATGTTAATGACTCTGATTTTATCAATGTCTCTTTTTAGTGCCTCCTTTAGAAGTTGCCTTATGCTATCTAATCTAAAGGTTAGTGTAGCGACCCTTGTTGGCACCTCCCTTTGAATCCATCCTCCATGTCCGATAACTGAAGGCTCTACCTCCTCCTCCACCCATCATAGTATATATCAAGTCCTTTACCCTCTCTACTCTAGCCAATAAGGTATTTCTCTCCATCCTTAGTGTTGTCACCATCATAAATGCATGGTATGTTAGAGAGAAAACATTTGTGTACCAAATAATCCCTTTGGAGATTTTAGGATCTACCAAGAGTTGGTATCTAGTCCAATTAGTGCTCCACTAGAAAAGGTTGATTAGGGTATCCTTGATCATCCACCTCCACCCACCCATAATATTTGCAATTTTAGTATATAAAATCAATGTAAGATCCAATTTATATAAAAATATAACACATAAAATCAACTAAACAACTAAAAAATCAAAGTACACGTTATAATCAAAAATATGTAAATCAAAATTTTACCTAGGTCTCCCTCATGCCGATCAAGGTTAGAATCATCCTCTTCAACCTCCTCCTCATTTATGTCTAGGTCCTCTTATATCTCAACATATTTTGAAGCCTCATCGTCTCAATCTCCTAGGTGTTGTTGTGAAGGGTCTTACTATTATGGTGGTAATGGTGGGCCCATCTACTATTTCCCTATAACACCCTGGCCTCCTCTTCCCCCATCTGGATTTGATGGAGGTCCATATACCACTCTCAACTAAACTAATCAGGTGATGGTCACCCCTCTCACAAGTGAGTGCCGTGCTAACCATCCCAGTCTCTTCAATCTTGCCTCTCATATGCCCCTATAGAAACTTTAGAGATATGAAATTTTCCTGCATAGGGCATGCTAAACTAATGGGTCACCCATCAACAAGGTGTACCTTGACTTATTAAATCTATTCAAACCTAAGTAGCCCTAATAGTTGTTATAAGATATCCCCCTCATTGATCCATTGCCTAACCATGGGGTAGAATGATTAAGTCAGACACTATCAAAGTTCCCATTACTCAGTGTAAAGCATGGAAAGGTGACACATCTATCCATCTAGTGGCCCTAATAACCTTAGGTGATCCAATCGATACTCTACTCTAAAAATGGATAATCCACTCATAAATCCAACCCATGATGATCATCAAGAAGTTGATTGAAAGGGATCCCAAATGAGCCACATGGTAAAGATCCCTATAAGTCTAAGCTAGTAACTCCTAGCTCTAGGAATAATGTGCTCCTCTCTCCTCAATACACCATATAATCAACAACCAACTAAATAAAAACCTATCATTTCCCTTGTCTCCCACTAATTTATATGCAAAGATGTTAATAATGACCTTCTGTAGGTTGCAGATCACTGATCCCTCAACCTAAGAAAATATCACACCACATTTTGCACCTACATCATGTGTATTGGTGTCTCTAAAATACTCAACCAAACTCTGAGCCTCATGGTTGTTATTGGTATCTCAAATATAAAATAATTGATCCATCATGAAAAGGCCCATAATCTAGTAGACATCAATAAGAGTGTTCTTTCAACTCTCTTAGGGCTTGAGATAACATGAAAATGTTTTGATTAAGGTCCCAATAGGTCAAAATATCACAAAGTAGTGAACTAGAAGTTATAATGATCCCTACCTACATAATCTACAAGATCTTAACATGATCAAAAATGGATAGATCATCTAATGTCAGAAGTACCAAGATTCAGGGAGCCACTCCTCCTTATGAGATTTGATCCATCGTATATAAGGTCCCTGTAGTAAAATAAAGGCCTTAGGTTATCCTAAAAATCAACTCCACCTATCAAAAAAAGAAAGATAAATTTTTTTGAAGTTTGGTTCCAATGAATAAAATCACCCCTAGTTGTAGGTGGTGTTTACATAATCACCTACCTGTGGACAATGGTAGTTGTGTAACCACTATGGTAGTTTTAGAACCACCATAGGTATTGTGAAACTACTAGCCTACAAGGTTAGAGATTCCATTTTTTAGCGATAGTTTTTCCCACCAATTACATTCCTTGAAACCCTTTAAAAACCCACTAAAAATATAAGAATCAACAAAAAAATTACATGTTCCTAATCTACCCATACCTACAAAATTTTTGAAGCTAATTCTTTTGAAATTCACTGGGTTTCTAATAAGTTGTGATTAAAAAACACAAAATTAGGGCAAAAGGGAAAAAGCAACATAACTTACGTGATCCTACCCTGTAACTCCTTAAACTAGTAGATTCACCATCTTCTTATCGCCCTCTTCTCTTTGACTACTTTCTTGATCAAAATGGTCATAGGCAATCTAGAGCTCAAAAATTCTCAAAACTAACTGGCACAAATGAATTAGTTTTTGGCAAGTTTTTAAATATATTGGCCCCTAAACTAACCATTTTTATTTTTAAAGATTTACATTTTTATCATATTTTTATATTTCATGCATATTTTCTTGTTTGAAAGTCATATTATTTTTGGATTTTACAACTTGTGATTCTAAAACTAACTTTCTAGCTTTCATAGTACATTTACATTTTTGTAGGTTCTTGGCTACTTGGCACCAAATTTAATCCCCCAATGGGACATTTTAGGTAGTATGTTTTTCCCCACACAAATGGTACATATTCTTATCCATAGTTTGATTACGTCGACTATTTTCTTCTTTCTTGTCACTTTACACTTGATTCTCGTATTTTATTTATAGGTTGTAGGGACTCTTGATTGGTTTTGCTAGGCGACCAAGGTAAGTAAGGTAAGTAAATATAACTTCATATTTCCCTTTCATACTCCACTACTCGGGACTACCTCCTTGCCAATCCATTACAAGGTATCTTGAGGGGGCAATATATATGCACCTAATTTTTGCATAGTGTAATATTATCAACACAAGTTCAATGATGATGTCATGACCTCCTAATGATGCTCAAATGGAAAATCTCTAACACTTTCTCCTATTTTACTTCTCCCTCTCTTGGGCTTCCAAAAAATCCATTCTTTTGATATGTATAGCTTCCCTTAGTTTTTTCCACCCCTTTTCTATGGGTGGCAGAACCACCCTTATAGGTGACAGAACTGGCCTATCAGGTTACAAAACCATCGCCTTTATGATGGGTTTGTCATGATAGTTGTGTAAGCCACCAAAATAGTTCCATATTAATATGGAGGTATCATATTAAAATATAGGTGGTTCTGTAATGCATAGTGGCAATTTAATTCTCTTATGTGGTAGTTATACAACTGCCCTTGTAAATAGAAGTAGTTCAGTCACCATTATCCAATCTTCCAAATTTAACTCGCATGAATCATTAATTAATTCATTTTTCATATTTTTTATTGCACATCTTAATTGTTTCATCTTAATTTCACCTCCAATCATGCCTAAATCACTCATATTTTCAATCATTTTGAGTCCCTCCCAAGTTTAACTCAGTTAAACTCCTTCGTATAAGCTCCATTGTTATTCTACAAGTAAACAGTTTTGAGTTTATTTTGGATCAAAAAATTCACATTATAATCTTAAAAATTTTGAATATTTTACATACTCAACCTATTAAAATGTATTTGGAGCTTAACTTTTATTACTTTCATGTTTCACTACATAGTTTTGGATAGGGAGAGACACTATTATTATAACCCAGTCTTTAGAAATAGTATCATAAACTAGTCACTTGTTCCTTGTTAAAGTTGTGTCTCTTCTCTTATTCTCCAATTTTTTATTGTTATATATTCATCCTCTTTGTTGGAGAGTTATTGATATATTTTTTTGAGCAAAAGAACCAGCATACTAAGGATCATAGTGCTACAAATTCCTTAACCCTTAGTTCGTCTACATCAGGATCAGGTTGGAGGTTCTCGTCTTAGATTTTTTTATTTTATTCCAATAGATTATATTAAATTATTATTTATTCATGTATTTTCTTAAATATTTATTTTTAAAAAAATGTAAATTTGATAGGATAAATAAGTCTCTTCCTTTTCTTGTCTTTGCTAAAAGGAGTAGATAGATTCTTTATTTGTTTGCATTCATTTTAGTAGATCTACTCTCATTAGCATACAATCTTGCAATCAAAATTTAGGAATTTTTTTTTTTAAATAATTTCATACTCTTTCATATAACATAGTGTTTATTTTTTAGATTCAAAAAAAATCCCATTGCTCTCAAAACAATCAATTAGCAAGCAACAAAACTGTAGATAAACTTTAGGTAAGCAAGAGGCCTTCATATTTCTGATTTTTTCAATTTTTTAGATCAATTTGAAATTTTTTATTATTCAAATCAATATAAGAATCGTAATTTTATATTTATTACTTATTTTCAAATGAATCATTTAAATCTTGCATACAATAGCTAGGAAAGTTAGAAAGGTAACTTAGTTTGTTGGTTTGCAATAAAATTGTAAAAAACATTAGAGTGTTGCTATTTTAGGATAGATTACCTCTTGTATTGTTTGCATATATCAAAAAATTTAATTCACATTAGATCCATCTTGACAATTAAATATTTAAAAAACTATGAAAATGCCTACACTTAGGTTACATTTATACAAAGTTAGGAAAAATCAACATCTTGCATGATATGATAGATCTCTTCTCTCTCTTTGCATACATTAACGAATCATTGGAAAAAGATAAAATAAATTGCTTTCATTCATTTTTATTTTTTATTTTTAATCAGAATTTAAATTTCAATAAACAAGCATTTTACTTCTAAGTCAAAAACAAAAAAAACAACTAAAATATTACCAAAAGCCTTGTCTAGCCGTGCAAGCTAAAAATAAAAATCAACCTTGCTTCCAATAACATAACAAGTCTTTACATAATATACATAGAAAATCTCATATGCTTACACATTTCCTGATTCCTCTTGGATGACACTTCTTAAAACACCTAGTCTTGTTAGAGAAAGTATTTTTTACAGGTTTAGAGACCTGGTCCCATGGTTAGCATATAATATGATATTAATGTTGATCTTAAGAGAGGTATTACAGTCCAATCTAATCCCTCACCTCAATTTATACTCTCAATGCCTTATAATAATAAGAATGAATTCCTAACCCACCCATCATTATTCTTCCCCAAAGTAGAGGTTGTTGTAACAACATTATCTAGGCCTATTTTCCCATTCTCACCTATTTCTTCTCCTTAGGTACAGCCTCATCTTATATCATTCACATTTATGGATGAAATTTACTGGGAATTGATAACCTAATATAGTATATCTCTTTTTATAATTCATTTCGCTCAATATCCCCCATTTCCCTGGTCTTAGCATTGACTAGGACCTTCAACTTCTTATGATCTCAGAGACTGAAGGACTTTGGAGTTATATTTATGCATAGATTAAATATCTTAATGAACATCATGACACTACTTATTTATTTTAGTTATACCACAAGAATCCATTACCACTACCCATTCCAAATCTCATTCTACCTAGCAACTAACCCAATCTATACCCCATCCATTATGTTAGCTGCCTCAGCCTAACCTCAGAGAGTCAAATACACAATTTAACATGTGTTATTCACATGTAAATAATATCCTATGATAAAAATAATTATTTTAGTGATTTTAACCTCATGACTACCCAAGAGGCTAAATGGGATTTAAACTATATGATCCATAGGAGAGATATTTCCTATATTGAAATTAATAGGCAAAAACCTTGGTAACATAATTTAAAAATCAAGAAAGAGAGGCAATTGATTTTTTAAGAGATATGAGAGTCAAAAATGTGAATACTCTTATAGGGAAGCTAGTGAATAGGCCCAATTTTGAGGGATTACTTAAGACATTTTTAGAGAGTTTCAAAGTAGAAGTTGAAAGCACTATGTATCATACTAGTGAATAAATTTTACAATGGATTAATTTTGTTAAGTACAAAGTGACCAAGGAAGAGGCCCTTAGAGCTAGATTTATAACTTTAGAAATTGAGGACAAAATACTGATGGATGAGATTATATAGATATTAAATCCATCCATGCTCAATTTTAGTAGTATCAATGTTGAATTTGACACTACATGTGCCTTATATGAACAACTTAAGGTTATTGAGCAAGCTACTACCACCACACAGAGCCCACCTTTAGGCCCTCAAATTTAGGTGATAGTTTATATAATGATGTAGACTTATACTATGCCCACTAGTGCTTCTCAAGTAATAACCTATGTTATGTCACTATCAATTATTGCTTTAGCTAGTTCTCCACATGACAAGATTTAAACTACTTTAGTCACTACAACAAGCATACAATTTCATTCTTATTTTGGTAGTGCCAAGATGGAACCATAGTTAAATATAAATATATATATTTACATGTACTTTATTGTAAGAGATATTTGGGTCTCCATTCTATTTTGAGCATGTGTATTTATATTATAATTATGCAATTTTAGTTGACTATCTTATTTATATCCTACACATGCATGCTTTACATGAATTCTATAATTAGAATTATAAAATTAGACATTGGTTGGAGGATGAGGTAACACATCCTCTGTGTGTGTGTGTGTGTGTGTGTGTGTGTGTGTGTGTGTGTGTGTGTGTGTGTGTGTGTGTGTGTGTGTGTGTGTGTGTGTGTGTGTGTGTGTGTGTGTGTGTGTGTGTCCTCTTGATTCCAAAGAGATAATAATTTTGGCTATCAAGATAAATAATAGATTCTATAGATTGTTTTGCAAGTTTGTTTGGATTTGAAATTGTTTGTTCTTCTCCAACCCGACGATTCATTGAAGAAGTTACATTATTTTATAACTTATAACAAGTATTAGTTCTCTAACTAATCATCTAGCCCAGAGTTCAAGATCCAATTTCGAGTTGTTTCATCCACCTTTGATTCACAAACCTTCTTCTATACCCTACCCTTATTTCTTTTGGATATTTCTTTTGATCCTACCCACTTTAAATTAGATTCACCATCCATCCATCCCAATTAGGTCTAGACTCACATCATATTTGAACCATATAAGGTAAACAAATACTTCAGTCACCTCTATTCCATTACCAAGTTATTTAAAAAACCTAATACCCTACAACTCATGTCTTGGAGTGAATATTTTTTTTTACTGATCCTAAAATGTTAGAGGCTACCTTGTAAGATTCCCTGTGTGTATAAAATCCACATCAACAATTGAGATCTAGATATGAAATTGATAATAAAGACACATGACACCACATTTAAGTTGGAAAACTTCACAGAGAGGTAAAGAACCCATATTAATTATAAATATATGAGAAATTGATTTGACCCAATTACAATTAACATGCCTCTCCTCACTTCTTCTCACAATCTCTTCATAGAACTAATTATTTGAATAAGCTTTTGAATGTTCATCATTTTATGTGTATTATAATTCCTTGGGTTGAATTAATTATGATTTTACCATGTAAAACCATTTATAAGTGGAGTGAACTATTATAACCAACAAGTTCACCCTCCCACTTAATGGTAAGTTTTAATAACATATATTTTGTTATTTATTAGCGTGTAGTTTAAATAACAAAATTTAATAATAAAACATATTATTTATTTTTTAATTATGTAATTCAATGTATTAATAGTATTTACATACCACTTAATCATTAATTATTCCAACACCCACCCTTAATATTAAATAGGTATACATGCCATAACCACCTTTATAAAAAAGGAATGATACTCCGTAAACCATCTATAATGAGTTTATGGTACATGTAACATTTGAAGGATTTAAAAATAGTCATCATGCCAATATCGCTATTTGAAATGAAATAAATTATAATATATAAAATAAAGAGTAAGTTTAGGCTAACACAATCGTGAGACTACATCTCACTGTTTCTCATGAATAATCAACTAAGCATTTTGGATCCTTTTATAACATAAAGACCTGCATTATAATATATGATTTTAAGTATTAGGTACACTATATACTCACATATGGTAAATTTTATAAAAATCACATAAAGTGAATTATTATAATACTTCTACAATTTGAGAATAAGCATAGATAAGAAGAAATCAACACATGGCCATTAGGAAGTGATATTTTCATGCACACTCCCCCTCAATGGCAACTCTGAGAGACCCAACATTGTACAAAATTTGTAAAACTTGGTAACACAAAGTGGTTTTGTGAAGATATCTACCACTTGTTCATTTGTAGGATAAAACTAGATATTAATATCACCATTGAAGACTTTTTTAAAGATAAAAGGTACATGAACTTCAATATGCTTAGTTCTTTGATGTTGTACTAAATTTTTCACCAGAACTATACAACTTTGATTATCATAAATAAGGGTGGAACTATGAAAAACATCTAAATAAAATTATTATAACAACCTTCAAAGCTACATAGATTGTTTAGCAACTTCCATAACACTTCTATATTAAGCTTATGTAGAAGAGATAGAAACATTAGGTTGCTTTTTGGTGCTCCAAGTGATAACACCTGCACCAACCTTAAACACATGTCTAGAAGTAAATTTGTGATCTATAATATCACCAACATGGTTAGAATCACAATAAACATATAAGTTAGTATTATCAATGGAAGAATAATATAAACTAAAATTTATAGTTCATTTGATATATTTAAGTATCCATTTTACTAATTTTTTATTATCTAAGTATGGATCTTGCATGAATATATAAGTAACACCTACAACAAATGAAATAAATAACTTAGTAATAGTTAAATAATTAAACTTCCAACTATCTATTTGTATAGAGTGGGGTTAGCTTTGTTACAAGTAGGTTTTAGATCACGCTTAACACCAACTTCAATAAGGGCATATGTATGCTTATGGTCAATCATGTTAAATTTAACAAAAAGGTTATGTGCATACTGAGATTGAGATATAATAATTAAATTTTTATTCTAAAATATAACTATTATTAGAAAATAATGAAGAATTCCTAGATAATCATTTTAAAAAATTGATTTCGTTTATGTTTATATTTAAGAATTAAACTAATTTGATCGCCAATAAAAAAATATTATCAACATATAATACAATTAATATAAAATGACTATTTTCAACTTTTACAAAGTGATTATTATTAATATAATAGCTATAGAAACCCAATTCTTTAAAATAACTAATAATTTTATAATATCAAGCTCAAAGAACTTGTTTTAACCCATAAATATATTTATTTAGCTTATAAACATAATGTTGTTTGTTAGGTTCAGTGAAACCTCTAGGCTGAGTCATGTAGATTACTTCTTCTCAATCATCATTTAGGAAGGCATTTTTAACATCCATTTGGTGTATAATCCAACTATTTTGAGCTTCAAGGGTAATAAACAATATAACAATACTCATTTTTACTACAAGATGAAAGATTTCAACATAGTCAATCCTATATTTTTTAGTAAAATTAAGAATAAAAATCTAGCTTTAAATTTATCAATTTTAACAATTGAATTATATTTAATTTTATAAAACCACTTAGAACCAATAATATGCCTTTTAGGTGGAGGTGAGACAAGATCCCAAGTCTCATTTTTAATTAGGGATTTATTTTCATCTTGCATAGTAAATTTTTATCTATCGTATTGAATAGCCTCTTCAAAATATTGAGGATCCAATTCATTCAGAGTCATCAAAGCATAATAGGTATGTTTAATCCTATTAAATTTATTAAGATTAATAAGATTAGATGGTTGAATTAGGAATTTAACCCATTTAAGTCTTTTCTTTTGAATACAAAGTGGAGAAGGTTCCCCTTCAGACTCTGAGTTTTCCATAATTGGATCAACTTCCTCTAAGGTGTTTGTTTTGTCATGAGTAATAGAAGAGTCAAGTTCAACAAAAGAATCAAATTGAGGGGGTTCCATATAAGGCTCACAAATATATTTCTCAAGGATTTGGACATTCCTATTCTCCATGATTTTTCATTTATATAGACCATAAACTATTATGTTTTGATGACTCTTGATATGGAAGCATATTATTTCTTACCTCCTATTATTAGTTACCTTAGTATATGGTAGGATCAAGTGTTTTTCTTTTTTGTTTTAGGAATAAATATGGAAACGTGACTACCAAATATACTAAGGTAACAAATACTCAGTTTATTATTAGAACACATTTATAAGGGTGTAAAAATATGAAAATTTTTAGTAGGGACTCTATTTATAATGTGCACAATAATATCCATAGCTTCAACCCATAATAATTTAAGAAAATTTGCAGAATGCAACATTATTCTAGCCATTTCAAGGATGGTTCAGTTTTTTATTTCAACAATTTTATTTTTATGTGGGGAATAGGGAGTTGTTAACTATATTTGTATACTATTATTAATGCAAAATAAATAAACTTATTTACTAATATACTCACATCCATTATTAGTTTTTAATGTTTTAATAGAAAAGTTAGAAGTATTTTCAACTAAAGCTTTAAATTATTTGACATTCGATAACACTTCAAATTTATTTTTAATTTAATAAAACCAGATCATCTTAGATTAATCATAAATAAAAGTAGAAACATATAAAAAATCATTAAGGTAAACAACTTTTATAGGTCCTATAACATCACTATGATTAATATCTAAGGGATGAGAGGAGTTAACATCATGATTTTTATAAAAAGGTTTATTGTGTTTCTTACCACGTAAGTAGTCCTCATAAATTTCATGATGAAAATAAATAATAAGAATACCAACCAAAATATCATGATGAGACATATTAAATTAAAAACTTTTATGTCACAATTGAGATTCATTTCTACTTGTGATGAAAGATAACATGCAGAAGAAAATGAAAACACGTATAAACCATTCTATTGAATTCCTTTAGCACTTAGAGAATCAAATTGATTTTTAATATGCTATTTATTCTTAAGCAAAGTTACTATGAAATTATCATTTGTAAGTTGAGAACAATAAAACATATTTTTCTTAAGTTTAAAAACTAAAAAAACATCATTTATAACTACATTTGTAAAAAAAAAAAAAATCCTTATTTAGTAGCTTTTAAAAATGAATTATCCCCTAAATAAATCCTTTCAGATATATCTTTTGTTTCAGATAAAGTATTTGATAAACATGTCATGTGATGTGATACACCATTATCTAAAATCTATTCATTTTTATTAGAAGTAAATAGCGTAGTTTACAGTGCAATAATGTTAGTATTTTGTTCTTAATTGTTGTTTTGATTTTTCTATTGATTCTAATTAGAAAAATTTTCTATCTATTATTTTTATAGGTTTTTATTATTATTTTTTTTTATCAAACTTCCATTTTATATTCAAATTCACCACATCGCTTGTAATTTCCATTAAATTTGACTTTATAATTCTTATTATCATATTTATTTTTCTCTTTTTTGCCATTGGTAGGTTTAAGTTTAGTTTCCAATGTTATTAGGAACACTATTAAACATGATAAGTGTTTGAGTGGCATTTTATTTAGAATCAAAATTTTGCATCACTTGCTCTTCTTGAATCAAAAGATCCAAAAGGGTAGTGAGATCAGGGATGTCTTACTTTGTTTGGTATTTAAAATTAAGAAGAAAAATGAAATTATAATTTTTTTCATGAATATTTAACTGAATAATAAAATAGAGAAGTTGATCTTGAATTAAATTATAATTGTATCCATCTAATCGATATTTAATATTTTTTATTTTTTCAATCAAGTTACCTACTATTTTGTCACCTTTCGTGGGAGTAGTAAGTAGTTCAAGTATAAGTTTAATGATTTTTTAGAGACGATTGCCCATATGCATAAATTCAAAGAGTTTTCAAGTATCACTAGGTGACTCTTAATTGTTGATATGAAATATGAATTCACTCTTTACACTCATCAAAATAATTGACATGACTTCTTAAGATTTCTATTGAAATGTATTGGTAAGTTTGGTCATAACATGTCTCCTTGACGAGGGTTTTTTAGTCTCGACAATAAAGTTCCAAAAATTTTGAGCCATAAATTATGCTTTAATACATATTTTATAAATGTTATAGTTTGACACTTTTAATATTTGTGACTTATCCAACACAAAATTAGGAGAATCCATAACTTCCCTTAAAAGCTCGACACTTACTAGTCTATGTTTTATACTAAAATGACACTAAAAATATTTTAAAAATGAACTTTTTAATGTGATTTTATACTTTATTTTTTTAAATAAAATATATATTTTAGTGTTTCAATAATAATAACCATTTATTTATTTGTAAAACAATTTTAAAAAATGCAACCTAGCAACTGTCAAAAATAAATCAATGTAAAAACTATTTTCAATACAGTAATTGCAAAAAAAATATAAAGAAACTTTAAATCATAAAAGAGACCATTCCAATTTGTCTAAAGCATGCAAAAACCTAGATACAGACTAGCCACATGACCATCTTTGTACAAAAGAGTAACTAGGTACAATGTCGCAAGAAGTGTTGCAAGTCTTGAAAGTGTAAGAGTCACCAAAAGACTTTTACAAGGTAGAAAGAAATAAAACAAAATTTTTAAACAGTTTTTAAAAAATAAGTTTGACTAATCACAAGTTTGACCAAAAAAGGTAGGATTGGCATGTTTTGAACTCTTGACCTCAATTTTACAAGTGTTTAACAAAATTACACTAACCAACTCCCTTAAGACATAATATAAGTCTTTAAACAAAGATATGTTATCTATAACATATTTAATCAATTATATTTAAATAAAAAATTAACATGCATGTAAAAACCATTGCATGTTTTTACTTTTAGATAAAATTTAAATAAAAAGTGGGGACCACCACTTTTATTTGTATGGATTTTTTATTTAATAAATAAATTATTTAAAAAATAATATTTTAAAACATTAGACTTACCTTTATGGAACATCACAAGCAGCCAGGTGTAGGAGAGAGGAAGGGGTACTATTGGTGGTGTGCAAGAGGCCAATAGATGCCCTAAAAACTTCAATAAATCTTCCAAGAGACCCTTGATATACACACAATAGTAAAAATCAAAATTTTACATCAAATTTTTGATTATTTTCCTATTTGTAGTTATACTAGGTTTTACATGCACCACAAAGGAGTTTGAAAATTTCCCAGAATTAATTCTAATGTTCCACAGGATTTGTAGGCCAAACAAAAGTTTTACCACTGAAAACATAGAAACAAGATGCAAAGGAAAATAAATGTTTTTTAATTTTTTTTCTCAACCTCTTAGGCTATACCACTTCGTACAGGCATGCCCAAGAGGATGTAAATATGCCAAAAAATGAGTTAAATGCTATATAGGCTTTGCAGGAGGTTTAGGTAGGCAAAATATAGAATATCTATTATATAAAATTGAGTTACAATCAGAAAAAAGTAATAAGATGAAATCTAATTGATTTTATAGGATGCATAGCTCATATAAATCCATATAATCACACCATAAGTAAGTTTGAAGGTTATTTTTCTTGCAAAAAGCTATCTAGTTTGTAGTTTGATTGCTTTCTTGATACAAAACATAGAGATACAAATCCATAGATCACATTGATGCTGAAAATATTTTTTGAACTAGCCTTTGTACCTTATATAGCTATACATCATTCTATACAAGGCTAAGTTTGGATAAAAATATGCTTTCATAGGGGTCTGGGATGCTTCAAAATATGAAATACATTTGATTGGTCTTTCCAACAATCAACACCATATCTATCTAGCTCTCAAAACATGTTAAAATATATACATATTAGATATTGATATGAAATTGATAACAAAGACACACATAACACTAGATGTAAGTGGAAAAACCTCACAGAAAGGTAAAAAAATCATGTTAATTATTCATATAAGAGAAGTTGATTTGACCTAATATAATTAACTTTCCCCTCCTCACTTCTCATAATCTCTTCACAGAACTAATTATTTGAAAAAGATTTTGAGTGCACAAAAGCTTATGTGTATTGTAATGCCCCAAGTTGAATTAATTATGACATCACCAAGTAAAATCATTTATAAAAGGAGTGAACCATTGTAAACAATGGGTTCAACCACTCACCTAACAATAAGTTTGAATAACATATATTTTATTATGTATTAACACATAGTTTAAATCATGTAATTTAAATAATAAAATATATTATTATTTATTTATTTAACAATGTAATTCAATGTATTGATGAAATTTATATACCACTTAATCATTAATTATTCTAATACTTCCTAAATATCAGTACAATGACCTCGAGAACTATTTCATGATTCTTGACGAAGCTTTCATCAACATTGAAATAGGTCCTCCTAATAGCCTCTATGAGTATTAAGTTTCCCTCAATCCTTTCATCAACATCACCCATCCTTTCATTGATATCCCCCATCCTTTTTGTATCACCAATCCTTTCCATTATTCTAACATTTAATCTCATGCAACCATCGATTGGGATCGACAAAATCACACACTTTGAAACTTATTCTATAGTGACACATCAGTTACAAAATCCATGGGGATCCAAGATAATATCTAGTCAAAAAATCATAAAAATAGATACAATATAAGATCCAATCTAGTAGCATATCTTGAGAAACTAGAATATTCCCTACATCAAAGAAAATAAAATAATTATATAAATAAAAAATCAATGATCCCTAGTGAAACCTCCTTGAGGCAATAGCGTACAATCAAAACAATTAGCTAAATTAAAAATAAAAGTCTCTTAGTGAAAACATCTTTAAGTCATTATTAGGAAATCAAAATCAACTAAATCCAATAAACCAAGAAGATTATATTGGTGAAACTATTTTCAAGGCACCAATAAATAAACAAATCAACTTTGAATTACTTGATCAAGACAATCAAAATCAATATTTGAATGACTGATAATCCAAAAATACTTCAAATTGGAGTTACTCTCAAGTCTAATGAGTAGAAAACTCTTTAGGGTCCTCGTGAAACAATTTTCAAAAGTCTTTGCAACATCTATAATTATGTCATGTAAAGCAAAATCATAACATCCAAAATCAATAATGATGTGTGTGATTGAGTCCCATTTTTGGTATCCCAATAGTTATACCTCCATTCACAGTCCTATAATCCATCCAAATCCTAATTAATACCATCAAATTTTATCCTTAATCCAATCTTTATCATACTTTACCCTCCATGGCAGTATTATTTTTTATAGGAGTTATGAAGACACTTGGTTGAGATGTCCTGAGGAGCCAAATCAACAATCAATAAAGATCATAATAAAAAACATCAATGGAACCCACATTGATAACATCATCCTAGAATCAAAGCTATCTATAATAGTTATCATCTAAATATCATAAGGTGTCAACATCATGCATCTCACATGCCTCTAATAAATCTAGATTCCATCAAAACAAAAATAATTCGTCCAATGGTGAAAACAAGTTTTTTAGTGCCTTGGTAAAGTATCATGATTAAAATTGGTTTTCCAACATCATGCATAATAACATGTTATCCATAAAAACCTTAACACTCAAGGGTATACCCATCTACATCAAAATCCTCATCCTACAACCATCCTTATCGATCCTAAACACCTTGTGCCATCTTGTTTTATAACCTATCATACCCATTATTTATTCCCATATTGACCTTAATAAGGAAGTGGAAGAAGTATTGAGACATGTTCTAAAAGCCTCCTGGTATATACTCCAAGTGATACTTTGACAATTGGACATCTGATTCACATGTGATATGGTCCTTGGGAATTCATAGTCCATTCCTCATTATCCCTCATCCCCTTCATGCATCATCCAAATCATTTCATTATTCCATCTTCCATAATTTCCCATCCTGGTTACTAGTCTTGGGTTTTCACTTTTCTAGTGACCCCCTCTTGTACATACATAAAATCATAAAATCCCCAAAAAATAATAATTTAAAAATCACATAATCTAACAAAAATTTGAAATATCCCAATTGTCTTGTGCTACATCCTAAGAAAAATTTAAATATTTATCCTCATAAAAATCCACATCCTTATCCAAAATATTATTGCAATTATCCTTAAATCTAATCATATATCATATATAACCTCACAAAATATATTTTTCTTGGGGGTAAAATCAAATGAGGCACATTAAATCATGAATCGATCACCCATCCCAAGGAATTTCAAAAGAACAAATAACAAGACACTAATCACATAAAAAACCAATGCATCCCATAATCTTCATGTAAATACTTGCATGTTTATTTTACTTGTATGATCCTTGGTGATGTTTGACTTGTTTGAATGTCTTTTATCATGTGCATATCTTTTTATAATCATCTATGTTTATTTACTTATCTGCATCTATTCATTTAAGTGTTTTTTACTAGGAATTATGTGTATATCTTTGTTCATCTTTTATTCTTTTTTATCATTTGTGCAATATCATACGGTAAAAATGTCTTCTTGGTTCCTTATACCAATGGTGTATTAATCTCATGCTACTTATATACTTTATTTTTAATATCTATATCGTTTGTGTTAGTGTAACATGCATTATGGAAAGAAGTCATCATGGTCATATATATCATGGTGCATACTACTTAGTGCTATATCAAAACATGATTGCTTATACATATGACTCAATACCATGAACATGCATATCTTCACTCACATATAATCATCATATTACATCAAATATTCTATACAAATACACTCATTTTTTAAATCTAATAATATATTTACTCATAATCACACATCTCAATCAAAATCCTTTATCCTATCCAAATCAAACATTAAAATCATATCATCTATCTAAAAACTAACACATCTAACACTCATCAACCTTAACAATCCAATCCTGATCAATCACCTAGGGGCATCCTTGGGTCATCATCATCATCATCTGATATATCATCACATATATCGCTTCTAGGGAGAACTACATTGGCCTAAGGTCCATATGAACTATTTATGAAATGCTTAGTCACGAGGGATGTCTGAGATCAGTTTGGCTACAGTCATGTAATCAATCATCATTCATTATTTATTATAACTACCTATCTAAATCTAACTAAAATTATCACAGTATAAGTATGTAGACATCAGTTTACCACATCCTCTATCTAATCTAGTCAAATACTTCATCAACGTGTGATCCCTCATCCTTAATCTATAAAATTAGTAAAGTCCTTGAGATAGAATCAATCAATCAATCAATTAATCAATCCATCCATCCATCAATCCAATCAAAGCTAATAGCTCTCTCTAGCATATACGTCTGGTGTACATCTAAAGCTCATAGCTTTGATATTCAATATATCCAAAGCTTACGGTTTTCCCATTTCATATATCATTGATTGTTGCACATCCATGTTCATAACTTTATCCATTCCACTCCTTTGAATATCTAATTTCTTAGGGAACAATCAATCTATCATATCCAATATCAATCAAATCATATATCATTGATTGCAAGAATTACATTGAATCGATCATGTTAATCATATATGAATCATATATGATGCATCTATTGCATTAATCACATCCATCCCAACCCCTCTTTCTTATATCCATAAATCCCACCCCTCAATTATTTTGAGTGACAATCCATTTCATTCCTCCCCATATGACACCTAGATGGGGCATCATCAATTCTAATTTTCATCAATTTACTAACCAATGTGTTCTTTCATCTCTTTAAAATTCCATTACTTCTTCTAATCACAATGCCCTTCCAAAGAGGAGTAAAATGTAGACATATAAAATTCTCCACTACTTTTTCATTACTAATTTTACCATCATTCATCTCTAATCACCATAATCTCTAATACCATCCTAAAATCACCCTAATATACCCTTTATATAGTCCTTCATCATACTAACCTAACACTTTCATCACATTATCCTTGATATCAATTAACCATCCTTATTATCATAATATTTAACCTCTAATCAAATCCTCACAATATTAAAGAATTTTATATTCCTTATCACCTACGTCCAACTTCCCCCACTAAAATTAATCCATATATAGTCTTCATCAGTTATCCTAATAATATTTAGAACCTACTAATCTACCTTGAGCTCCACACCATCCTCTTCTAGAGTCCTCTAGGAATTTTTAATTCCTAAATCCATCAAAAAAATCCTCTCATAAATTATGAGCCATTGATCTAAATCCTCCATGGTTCAACCCTGGTTATTGATCCCTTCCATGTGGATACTATAAATAGAGCTACATACCCATGCAAACCAACTTAGAATTTTGGAATGCAATAGTGTAATCATATTTTCAAGCAAATCTTACATAGCTAAGTTTTATCCAAAACTTGAGTCAATAGAGAAATAATACATCAATAGATCATGCATCCATTCATCTTCAATTTGGAACAAATCTACAATAAGGAGGAGGCATTAAAGAGTGAATTAAAGGTATATAATTTGGTGTCTTTTTTCTTATTTAGTTCACATATTAATTTCCTTTTTCCTTATGCTCAATCTAAGGTAGTTTGTCATAATTTAAGGAGAATATTTTATTATTGTTCATGGTTTCTAATTTAATCTCTGGTTGTAACAAGTATACATTATGAAATTAAGAGATAAATTCTTATCCTCTAACTAACATTTCTTCTTCCAAGACATCCCCTTAAAAATAAATTGATTCCAATACTTAAGGATAGGCAAATTACATGTGTTCCCATGACCATGACCTCTGAAACCACCCAGTTAAGAGATGAAGTACCTATTATATCTTCAAGATAATATGTAATTTTGTGATAATGGTACCAACTTTCTTTTGAGATTTTATTAAGCTTGTCTTAGCTTCAATAATATGGAATTCTATACTAATGGTTCCAATTGTGTATACACAATATTTCAAAATTTTATCAATTATTGATGCTTTCTCTCTTGTAGGAACCCATTGAGTCTCAATCTTTATGAGTGTGCACTCTAAGGGGTGTAATGAAAAAATGGTGGGAAGACCATTGGTTCTTCACATGATTATTTTTCTTATACTACCACTTTTTGTTAATCAAACCATCTCCTAAAAACATCTCCCTAAGCTTTACCTCCTCTTTTGCACCCTCCTCTAGTCTTTTTTTGCTTTCACTAGCCCCTCCCTAAGCCTAAAACCCTTTCCAATGGTTTATGTTACATTGTTATCCCCATCAACCCTGTACTCTAATTGATAAAACTCATTTAGGGTCTAGGTTGGCCCCTAGCTGACCTAGACCAAGACCTAATTTATTTTTATCAATAATGATATAGAGTCAATTGGGTCGACCTTGTTGGCTAAACTTTTGAAAAGTTTTAAGGTTAGATTCAAATACATATACACATTAATTTCACCATTTCTTAGAGACATCAAGAGTTAATTATTTATTTGTGCTTATTTATAATCTACTCTTCTAACATTCTAATTGGAGAGTTATAGCTTAGGGTTTATACTTGGAAAATAATCTTATCTTGTGGAAAAGTCTTAGATGTTTTGGACTTTTTTAATGATCTTTATAGATCACAACAATCTCTTACGAAGCACCTTTGGCCAAGGGAGATATTAGTTTTTGATGAGTTCATCTTCAAGGTAAGTATCTCTAACTTTAATCCTCTATTTTAGTAGATAGAAGTAGCATAACTAATGGCTTTTGAGTGTATTGCTCTCTCCATGCATTAGGGTTTTACCTATACATAGTTAAATAGGATTATCTTATGCATGTTTACTTTTATGTCTACTAACCCCTACTTTGTGCCTCAATCTCTGGTGAGCACTAGATAATATTTTACTTTATTTGTCATATACCTTTTGTGAATATGAAAACATAGGACTTAGTTAAGGTTATTACATAGTTTTTCTTAACTAGAGGTTTTGGAACCCTCCCTAGTGATTTTATTTTGCTAAGAGATCCTTTGAATAGGTATAGCTGATCCATATTGGTCATGACCCCAAATATATAATATATCAACAATCAAAATTGTAAGTAGGATTTATCTTCTCTGAGCTAGGATTGATTTATAGATCAGTTGCATTTCCCTTTGCATATATTCTAGTGAACCTAGCATGAATCTAACCCTTACAGATTTTCTTTCACACCATTATTTTGTCATCATATTATATTTTGTTTATAGTGCTATATCAAACCAATTGGTATAGCTATAAAATTTTATATGCAAGTTTAACACACAGTTGCTTCAAAATAACTCTAATTTGTCTATGCAAGTCTTCAATAAATACAAGTTACTAGATTCATCAGTTTGGCACAATATTCTTCTTCAGCTCTAGATTCACACATATAGTCAAATCTATCTAGGATTATTTTATGTCAACATACAATTATGCAAACATAGTCAAACTAGTTGACTCTATTTTCCATTTCTTATTCAACATAAAGGGCTTTACAAACTTTGACAAACTAATTGACCCAGTTATCAGAGTTTTGAAACAACATTTGAGCATCACAACATAAACAATTTCAATATAAAATGTCTTCAAGCCCATCAAGGTTCCTTATTTTATCTCTCTATCATTCTAGTTCACCTTTTAGTTTTGTGTTTCACAAGTTTACAATCTATAAAACTATAGCCTTACAGCCAATTGGGTTGACCTATTGGACATAATTTTGTAGTTTATCTTATATCTAAAATACATAATCGACCTATTCAATTGTATTCTTATAGACCTTACTTTAGTAGAACAATAGTGACCCACTCGACTCTATTTTATACTATTTACATATAGTGTCACCTGAACTATCAATCAAAGAATTAACCTCTATCTGATAGTAATTAATTCACCTTTCCTTTTTAAATGTTTACATGCTTAGAGTAACTCACATAGCTTAAATAGGTAGATTTTTAATTTACCATTTTATTCATAATGTTTTTCTCTTTTGCACATTCTACCAAATTGCTTTACATTCAAAAAACATTAAACATTTGTCTTTCCAAGGTCTACCTACTTGAATTTCATCACCAAAGGGGAAGTCGACTTAGTTTTTTTGCCAAGTATAAATATGTGGTTGATGGTATATATTGACAAATCACTAGACACCCTTATCATTGCAATATTATGAAGTGAGGGGGTAGGCCCTAATACCAAGCCAATATCATCACCAGTATAGATCCCTTTCAGCCTAAACATTATGAAACAAACCTGAGATTGCTTTCTAGTTCCTCATTTCAACCAATTTCCCTATCACATTAAAATTAAACTTATTACAATTTAATAATACTTATGATGACCAAAAAGTTAGCATTTACTTTTTAGTTATTTCTTAATCTTTTATCATTGTATGTTGTATTATAAAACTTGTACTGGCCAGCATCGGTACAAGGTTTGTGTTGTGTGTTCCAATTAGATCCATCACATCAATCTAATTACTTGTGTGTTTAATTTCAATTTACTTAAAATTACCTTGAAAATTTTTCTTCTATTTCATAACATTATCATTCTAGTCAATACAGTCTCTTGTAGACTATTTAGACTTCTTACTTATAGTACATAGTTGACCTACATAATTGTGTACCCTT
This sequence comes from Torreya grandis, assembly GCA_037957365.1. Taxonomy (NCBI): domain Eukaryota; kingdom Viridiplantae; phylum Streptophyta; class Pinopsida; order Cupressales; family Taxaceae; genus Torreya; species Torreya grandis. The sequence goes on from JARHVA010001378.1 coordinate 1,910,644, forward strand.
ATCTTCTTGATATGTTTCCTATTCAACAATACATTGTCAATCCATATGATTATGTATTATCTTCAGCTTGTGTCTAAGCAGTACTTTATCAACCTAGTCAATTATGTATCTATTAGTTGACTTTGTTGTTTATTTATCTGACTCAGTCCTTATTTTTCATTCTTGTTTCTTAATCTTAGATCCTTTCATCATGCTCCATGGAATCCCCTATCAGAATCTTCTTGGATAAATTAAATCCATTTAAACACTATATGGGGTGTTATTTTCTTCCTATCTTTGCTTCTCAAGAGAATCCTCAGTCTTGGAGAACTTCTTATCCTCCCTCATCTTTAGATTGCAACAAGGTTCAAATCACTCCATAAGATCATACTAGTGGTTCAAATCCTTTTCATACCTATCAAGAGAATTCCCATCTTCAAACATCTCCCCACAATGTGGGGGTAATTGACACAAGTCTATACAATAACCCCACATGGAATCCACCTCCTAATAACCCTCCCCTAATACCAATTTGGGGATTACTCCTACAAACACCAACCCACTAATTGATACCACTCAGATTCTTGCACAAATAGTGCAACAAATGAAAATAATACAAACATCTAACACCTCCTAAATAATGTAACTACAACATCATTTCATCAACATGGCTAATCAACCTCTCGTTCTTCTTACTCAATAAAATCAAAATTTTATTTCTCCACCTCTTAGAGTTGTCACGGGGAATGTCATCCCCCAACCTATCATGCATAATAAGATGTTTCAACACATCTAAAATGAGCCTTTATCCCCTTTCATTGTTTCTATTGATATTGGTAGCATATTGTTAGCAGAGGTTTTTGAAGCATCAGAACATGTTAGGGACAAGGATAGTTATGAGATACTTCATGTGCATAGAACAATTTATCATAAAATACATGAAATTATATGACAACAATATAAGATGCATTAATTATTCTATGTTATTGAGCAATTTAATAACAACCATTATTGTATAAACTTAAATAATGCATTTAGAATAGTTTAAATAAAAAGTAACCAAGATATTAAACATGAGAGTGCATGAAAGGAACATAACAAGAAATCATATAGGTAACTATAACTAGATAATCTCTATTGATCACTTCTAAAATTGAAACCTTCTTTTTCTTATAAACAAAAGTATATATAGACGTTTTCAATTTTTGATCGTTCATCTTCTTCTTATACTTGGCACCAAAATTAGATTCTCTTCATATTCTATCTTATTACAACTCATGAAGATAAGACAAAACAGGTTATACAATGATAAAATGAGTGCATAACACATGAATATCAGACAAATATCATGTGTAGCTTTACAATCTATGTTCTTCTACCAACACTTTCTTGAAATTAAAATTTTATCTCATCCCAAAACATTGACACAAGATATCTGAGAATGGACAAGTTATAGGGAGATAAAGAAATGGTTAGACTAGTAAGAGTCATAGTAATCTCTCAAGGCACCATTTTCAATTTTCACCTCTTGTGCACTACTTAGCTACCCTTTTAGGTTTTTAACTAAGTAGCGTACCAACCTAATACCCTTTATGGGCTTTCAATAGGTTAGCCTAACCAGGTGGCTACCATTTATGGGTTTTTGACAAACTTAGCCCCACTTATCTTATTAAGTTTTCCCTAATACAAAATTTTCAAAATTTATACTCTATGTAGTAATTAACTCGAAGGTGATGGCATGGATGCAGATAAAGGTTAAATAGAAGAGTACTTGGATGAGGACTAAGTATCCTTGTGCTATGTGATGATCCCCTGGAGATTTGAAGGTGGCCTATAGTTAGGTGTATTCACAATCTACAAAATTGAGCTGGTGAAAGGAGTCAGATCTATTTTATACGTATTCCAATCCAACATCACTTCTTGTATCAAATGTAATAGGGTGTGCAATGGAGTTTAGTAGTCGATGATTTGCTTGAGTTATACATCATCAATGATGCTTAATATAGCCTTGGTATTCATAACCCTTGTTTGAATCTCTCTGTTCAGTTGCTTCATCTTGTTTGTGTGTCTTTGAGTTGGGAGGTCAATGAAAAAACTAAGTAATAATTGGCTCTACCATTCTAGAAGGTTGTCATGCACATTATCCATGACATTTAATGATTTGTGCAGTGCTCTATCCATCTCCTCCATAGTTGTGTGGATTTCTATGGTTGATTTAGTTATGGTCACCTTTGTAAACTTCACACTAAAAATGGCTAATGAAGTATCCAATTGTTGCTTCCAATCAAGCAAGTTATGTACGCCCTGTTGGGCTTGAACCATGATAGCATTTAGCATACCTTGGTACTCCTTTAAAAGAGTGATGAGTGTGTTTGCCTTGGCCTTAACATCTTGGCCCAATGTTCCTAATGTGCATAGTTTTTTCATTGCACACTAATATTTTGTTAATTCAAAGGCAAATGTCTTAAGTCTACGTTGGTCAAACATTATCTGGTCCTTAATTGCTTGAGTGACCAAATCTAAACTACTATAATGGATGAAATTTGTAGCTTTTTATAATTGGGTTTGCAACTTGATGTTCTTAGCCTTAGTTTGATTGACCTCCTATTCTAGCGAGGTAGCCTTCTATGTGATGGACTCTTGGAACACTGTGGCACCCTCCAACTACTTCATCAATGATAACCTAGAAACATCTAATGATGTTTCTTATTAAAGTGGGAATGCTATGAAAGTTTCTATGGTAGTTGAAGGATTAGGTTATGGCATGGTCATAATTGGAAGGGAAAAGGTGGTGCATCAAGCACCCATAGTTAGAACATCCCAGAGCCAAACCCCTCCTAAAGGCAAGGCCCATTGCTACTCACTTATTTTAGTTGTGGATTTGTCTTCTTTTTTTACTAGTTGTTCTAACCATCTTGTTATTATTGTTTAAGCACTTATTGGTGTTGTGCCTTGGCACCTTCTTCAGTCTTCAATTGTTGCATAATGCCTTCATCCTATTTTTCTTTTTAGTTTAGCTCCTCTTCCTCAGTGTTCTTTTTTTGTTCTTGTTCCTTTGATTTCTTCTTTTTTTGTTCTTTTACCTATTATTTTTGTGCATGTTCTTCTTCCTTTTTATGTTATTCAAATGTAGCATCCTTGTCTTGTTTAGCCTTAACCTATGCTTGTGCCTCTAGATCTGCCTACACCTTGGTTGTATACACTTGTTCTTGTTGTGCTTGAACCTATTGTTTATGCAAGGCCTCATCTTCTTCTTATTTCTTCTTCCTCATAGCTTCATTGGCTTACTATTGGGTGAGAGTGGCATCTTCTAGAGTCTTCTTTATTTATGCTTCTACATCTTTTTGTTACTTGTCTTCTTTTACATTGGCCTTGACTATGAGCATGGCCTCTTTATTCCTTTATTCTTCATCCATATTTTTTTGGTGCACCTCTTATGCCTACTTTGCTAAATCAAAAACTTTTTATGCCTTCCTTGCTTCCTCAATAGCCCGTTGGCATCGAGATTCTATGTCATGAGCCTTTTGTTTGGCTTCAACTTCCTTAGCTTTGAAGCATGCTTTCTCAACTTGTTATTATTGAGCCTTCTCTTTTTGACATTTATTTTATTTTTCATGTACTCATCATTATACTATGCGAGTTGTTTCCTACCATGAATCCTTTTTCTCTTTAGTTTTAGGATGATCTGATAGCAGCCCTTTGATATCAGGGTCATCTTCTATGGGAAACAAACTACTTGGTTGGACAATAGAACTAAAAATAGATGCTTTCTTCTACCCCAAAGTAACCATCCTGTGTTTGGTTGGTGGTGAACTCAAGGAAGGATAATGCTACACTTCCTGCATAATAGATGCCCTACCAAATGTGTAATCTTTGAGAGTAGAAGAAACCCTAGCCTCTCATCAATATTTGGGTATTTGCACTAGAGTTTCCTAAGGATTGTTAGGTAGTAGATAAAATACATTGATGGCTGTGAAAGTGGTGGAAGGTTGATCCTCATGGAGTTTAATCATTTTCTACGTTTGTTTAGCCTCTTTGTGCATGATGTCAAAAAGATGGATATCATGCATGATGGTATTTCTACCCAAATATTTAGAGTGACCTTCTCACACACTTGAATTGTGTGCACTACCTTATAAAATAAAAAAACCTTATCCTCCTCCTCATATAGGTTGCCTGTTATATCTTCAAACATTACTTAATTAGACCTCTTGCTCATCAATCCCCATCTAAGGTAGGTTATAGGTGATTGTAATCTATTATACCTTGGTTCAACCATCTAAGTTATTATAATATTTATCTTGTGCTTTGGTGGAGGCAATGGTTTTTATTCTATGGAGAGCTTGCACTTTCCTTTCTACTATTATGACGTTGTAGCTTTTGGTTGTGGTTGTGTTGAATGAACTATTATGCCATGTGGTATGGTTTGAAGAGGTATTACACACCTAACTGCATATGCTTTTTGCTAAGTGACCTTGGCTCGTGCCATGACCATGGTAATAAAATATGGTATGGGTCTAAATGGCAATCTAGGCAACTCATGTATATGAATCAGGATGCCTTTTGGAAGCAAAATGATAATATGTTGTCGCAAGTACTGCATAACATTTAATGACACCCATGGTTGTATATCAATAACCTCTAAACATTCCTCCCACCATTTCTTGAACTTGCCCTCATGAAATAGGGTATTATGCTCAGATGTTCATATCAATTTTTAAAATTGTTTCACTTGCTAGTAGTCAGTGTCTGGGTGCACCTCTCCTTCAAGGTTCTTCCATTGAGTGAAACATAGCAAAAAGATCAAAAACTAGTACTAGAAAGTCTACTTGGAATTTTTTGTGAAACTTTTTGATATTCATAAATATATCTTGTAAAAAGTACTAGGGCTAGTTGAACTACTTATTGTGGTGGATCATACGATGTGCAATGTCAACCATTCCTTTGGGGAATTGCTTTACAAACTTGGTGGTCTACCAGAATCTGCATGTAATGCACTCAACCAAAATATGCATTGATTCATCTTGGATATATTTAATTATGATTCCTCTGGATTTCCAAGCATATGTATCTCTAACTTCTTGAAGGATAGGAGATGTTCTTGACTTATAGGGAGTAAGAGAATCACCCCATGTAGACATTCCCAAAGTTATGGCCATTACTTTGGTGTTGATTATGATAGTGATATCTAGATTCATTTAAATGTTTCCCTCATTATAGAGGTTGAGAAGGATTTACACAATATCCCCAAAATCACCAAAGGTAAGCATCCAAAGTAAGTGCTTGATATTTTTGTTCTAGAAATGATGTGTGGTTGTAAGATCAAGTGGTTGTGCAACATCTACTAGATTTGGTCAAAAAAAAATTTGTTCTACATCTTGAAGGTAATCAAATGGTTCTAGATCATTATATTTAGTTTTCCAAAGTGAAATATTGATGCCCATTTCTTCCTTATAGGCATCTATCAAATTTTTGATGAGTTTTAAATCATCTATAGTATTTGAATACTAAAAATTATAAACTTTTTACTTTCTATGCTAATAAGTTAGCTCAGCTCTAGAACTTCAACTTGTAAAATGGTTGAAAGAATTAAATATACACTCAATTCGTAGCCTTATGCCTTTATATATTTTACACCTGTTAGTTTTTACATAAATGTCATGTTGAGTTATCCCTTTGATATCAATTTGAATGTTGATGTGGTAAATCTTATCTGATATGGCAATAAAGGTAGTTAGTTGTTAGCACATGTATTGAGATACATCATTATATTATTTATTATTTGTACAAGGGTATGTATTGATGATGTTGACTAGTCACCAATTTGGTGAATATTAGATCAATAGAACCTAGGCTCTAGCATTAATTCCTTAGGATGACCATTATACTATTGAGATCGTGGTTGATGTGACTTGACCATACATTTCCTAGACTTAATTACTTTCTTTTGCTTCTATTGACATCAATAATGATGCACCTAAATCCTTATATGTATAGTTGTAGCACACTATACTTCTTATCATGGGTCTAAAATATGGTGAAGAGATCATCTAACCTACAAACACACACAGACACACACACACACACACACACACACACACACACACACACACACACACACACACACACACACACATAAAAATTATTTCATAATAAAACATACAAAAATGGGAAATCCTAATCTACTCAGTGTTATTTAGCACCCATTCTTTTGGTAGAAAGAGATTAATTAACACTATTGGTGGTAGGGCTTAATCCTATAGCCATTCACCTACCCTGGCAAAATGGTTCCCTACATATCTCTCAAAATAATGGTTATTTGCTATGATATTTCGTGTATAATGTAAGGTCATTTCCACTTGATCTATAATTTACTCAGAAATGCTCTGAAGTGACTATCATATAACAAAACTAGTTTATTTTTGTGGAATTCCATATGTCGCAGGTTTTTATTGTGCCATGCTTTATGACTCTATTTATGAACTTATGTCTAAGATGTTTTATGGTGATACTCATCCATATGAATCAAATTGAGAAGCCTATTTGTGAGAGACTCATCATCCTTAGTCACATAACCATTGTAATGCATAGATTGGGTACCAAATATTCCATAGGCATTACTACTTCAAGCCCATAGATCAACTAAAATAGAGTAAAATATATAGCTCTCTTATAGTGCATTTGATAATACCAAAGAATCATAGGAATGCAATCTTCCTAATCATCCCTTTTAACATCACATATCTTTGTCGTCTTTCCCAACACTTTATTAGAAGCCTCATCTTATTCATTAGCTTGAAGATGGTACACAATACTTTTATGATGGGAAATCAAGAATTCTTCAGTACGAGCTTTGATAGTATTATTGAGGAAGTGTGTCCCTCATTCAATTATGAGCTTGATGGGGCATCCAAACTATGTGATAATATTCTCATAAAAAAACTTTATTACATCCTTCTCCCCATAGTTAGGTATTGTAGCAGCTTCAACCCATTTGGTAAAGTAATCTATTGCAGTGATAATATATCGAGATTTGTTCCATTTACTCGGGGGATTAGTAGGTCCTAAAAAATTGATGTCCCATTATCTAAAGGGTTGTTCAGCTAACAAAGGCTATAAGGGTATTTCATCTTTTTGATGTGGTTTACCTATTCATTGACATACATCACAATGTTGCACTACTCTATGTACATCTTGAAAAATATTCAACCACCATAATCTAATTTGTAACAATTTTCATGTAGTTGCTTCTCTAGAAAAATGACCTCCCACTATTCCTTGATGTGCTTCTTGTAAGAGTTGTAGATGTTCATGTTCTAAAACTACCCTATGCAATACTTCATCCTTCCCCAAATGATACAAGATCCCATTTATAATAGTATATGGAAAAGTTTTGGTGATAAACTACTTCTTTTCTCTTTCTTGGTAGTGTGTAGGGAATACCCCTTGTTCTAGGAAATTAGCAATTTATTCAAAATTATTAGGTATTGTAAAAACTCAAAATAGATGGGCATCAAGAGAATCTTCTTGTAGTACTTTCGGATCTTCCCCATTTTTGATGCAAATGAGATTATTCAACCTAACATTTTCTCTACTTGGCTTGACATTGATGCAAAATTAGAATTCTTGAAAGAGCATCAACCATCTTGAAATTCATCCTCTGAGCATAGGCTTATTGACTAAGTAGTGCAAAGCTTGATGATCTATGAAAAAATTAAATGGTTTCGTAAGAAGATAGTATCTGAATTTCTATAGTGCAAACACTATATCCAGTGCTTCCTTTTCAGTTGTTGTGTAGTTTTTTCTACATCAAACAAATTTTAGCTTGCAAAATATATGGGGTGGTCCAATCCACCGTATCTTGGATGCGCAAGCACATCACTTACTACAATACTAGAAGCATCAAAATGAACATGAAAAGGCTTACTCCAATCTAGAAATACTAGAATAGGCATAGTGACCAATCTCTACTTTAATTTTATGAAAGTTGTTTGACACTCAGAGGTCCAAACAAACTTTGCACCTTTGTTTAGAAAATACTCCAAAGGGGAAGAAATGGTGGCATATCCCTTAATGAAATTTTGATAGTAACCTATGTGGCTAAGAAAGAATCGCACTTTTATTAAGCTAACTAGTGGGGGCATACTAATAATGACTATAAGTTTAGCCAGGTCTACCAAAATCTCTTCACCGCACACCACATGACTTAGTAGGACACTAAAAAGTGTAAAAAATAAGCACCTTTTCAAATTCAAGACAATACGTAGAGCTCGATAGCATTCTAGCATGAGGCACAACTTAGACAAGTGATCTTTAAAAAAAGAGAAGACTACCCAATCATCAAGATATAATTTTAAGAAGTCATGAATGAAAGCCTTAAAGGTAGTCACCACTGCTCTCAAAAAAATTGTAGGTGTGTTTTTTAGTCTAAAAGGCATTACCTTGTATGCAAAAGATCCCCATTACACGATAAAAGTTATTTTAGATCTATCTTCTTCTGTGATGGGTATTTGATGATCTCCACTGAACCCATCTATGAAGGAGTAAACTTCATGACCTGTGATAGATTCCAAAACTTCATCTATGAAGGGAATCAAAAATGGATCATTCACACATGCATCATTCAAAATTTGATAGACACTACATACTCTGATCTCCCCTATTTTCTTAGGTTGCACTACCATGGGAATAACCCAATCTACCTTATCTACAATATAGATTATACCTACTTCTTACATTTTATCTCGTTCAACCTTCACTTTCAACTTCATGTTTGGATTTAACTTATGCAGCCTTTTCTTTATGGGTCATTCACACTCCTTGAGCTCAATATGTATTTCACCTAGGGAAGGATCTACTCTTTTGACTTCTAATAATTTTGTGGGAAACACATCTTGAAAATCCCATAGGAGTTGTATAGCTTTTAAAACTTTAGATTTAGTCTAATAGTTACCCATATGTGCCAATTTATGAATTTCCTTGCTTTTGATGTTTTCCACATGCTTTTTAATAGGTTGTTTATAAATCTTGTACTTTTCCTCAATAATATATTCTCATAGCATTCTTTACCCATCCTGCTTTAAAATATGTATGTTGTGTAGCTTTTCTTCTTCAGTGGGTCCTGTAAATGGATCATTTAACGGTTCTACTACTCATTTAGGTTCAAAAAAATTAGTTGGATCAATATCACCATTAGTATCTGAATCTTCAATTTTCTCCTCTTCATCCTATATTTGGTGGAATGACTGCATAAGAGATTGTTATTTCATCTTGGTAGCTTTATATCTTTGTATAATTATATTCAAATCATAGGTTATGTTCTTTTGTGCAGTAGATTCCATCATGGTGCTTAAATCTTCTATGCACCCATGGCATAAGAAATGTTTGATTTATAGAAACACATTATGAATCATAGGATTCCCATATTCAAACATAGTAGTTTGTATGAAGTCACTCTACACTTGTGCCCACTACTTTGTCTCCCTCCTGTGTTCTTGATGCATAAACCAAGATGATGGTAAAGGGGCAAGTGTGTAATGAAAGATATGAACCCATTGCATAGGTGCCACACGTTCTTCAATCCAAACCTCAACACATTTGTGGATATGTATTTTAGGGCACTCTCCTTAAAATAAAGGCCAATTACTTATGATTACTTGTAGTAGTTGAAATATGCTAATCATAAGTTTGCATGTATCATCCCAATCAAGTTGATCATCTCTATGAATTGTCCATAATGTCATTGTAACTCCATTCAAAACATAATTCAAGGCACTAACATGTTGACTAATCATAGGCACATGAAATTATAGGCACAAAATGAATTGATTGATATCCTCAGTCACAAAGTATGAAGGAAGTTATATTTCATTGGTGAAGACCATTCTCATAGGTCAAAGTTCATGATCACCACAAACCCAGTTGAGTAGATACATATTTGAGTCTCTACTTATAGACAAAGTTATTTCCCAAGGTAAGGTGCCTTCTCTGGTTAGCTTTATATAATCATGTATATGATCATTTATTTGATATAGAAAATCAATTTATGAGTGAGTAGGTGATTTAGAAGACATGGATGCACAATATTCTATGACAAATTGAGGTGTCAATAGCTAAGAAATTACTGGTTTAGGCTTTCATTGTTTAGATGTCTTCAACTATTCAATGAGTAAAAACTACACTCAAGGTTTATTATGACATACAATAAATTGCACTTGGCTATGTGCAGAGCTTTCAAGTTCTCCTCAGAGTTTACCTTCATCCAGCTAGTTTCTTGTGTAATATAAGGAGACTCTGGCTTAGCCAGAATGATGTAGGGTTTATGCACCTTATTTAGAGGAATGACTACAATCTTATCTCCCTGATGTGCCTCTAACTGATTTTGTACAATATTGATAGTCATCTAACCATCATATGCCCATTTCTTTCCAAGAAGTGCATGATAATGAGTTTCTCTTATCTTTGTATCGATGACTTCAAAGCCACCTCATAGGCTCAGTTCTGTGACTTTGATCTCAACATCTTCTAATTGGCCAATGGGTCCAACTCTTTAATAGTCTACTAAACTTAGAGTCACTAGGTTGTAAATGAGAATTGGTCATCCAATCACCTCCTATGTAGACTTGGGGATCATGTTAACCATGCTGTCAGAATCAAAGACAACATTTAAAATTTCATAACTTGCAACTTCAATGTCAATTTACGCATCTACATCCCATGGCTTCTTTATTTTTACATACCAAACAAGTTTTTCTATTTTTTATTTCCCTCACTGCATACATTCCAGTAAATTATGTAGCAAATTTTTAATGTTCTAGGAAATATCTTCAATGTATAGTGTACTTAGCAGCTTTAATAAATTTTTCAGCATAGTAATAACTCCATCCTTTCGCATAATGCACAAAATTTGACCATATATTTGGGCATCTACTGCTACAGCACCTCCTTTAGTAGTGGCTTGGTGTTAAATATTCTTCAACACCTATGCAACTTTATATATAAACCCCTTTTCTACAGCTGGGTCCAAGTATTTATCCTATTTCACTTTCTAGATTCCCTAGTCTTGAGGCATTTTAAGAGGAGGCAATCCTCTCTATGTGTTAGTGTCTCGTAATGACATTTAGAAATGCATCCTCTTTAGGTTATGAATTCACCATGTTAACATTTCTAATGGCCTTTTTTTTTTTTTTGCTTTTCTAAAATAGGATAGTCTTTTGTCTCATGCTACTCATATACCCTATAATATGCATAGTAAGATTATCTTTGGAGATTCAAAGAATAATTGTATTACACATGGTTATACTCTCCACATAAGTAACATTTCAAAGGAGGGCATTGATAATTATTTCCTCTACCACCTTCATAACCCCCTTTGTATATGCCCCTATATCCTCCTCTGTTTAACTCATAGCCTCCTCTATAACCTCCCTATTCCTACCTTGTATTCCAAATCTGATGTTGTTGTGTATTATCTCCAATCCCAAATTATTGTTGTGTAACTAGCTGAGTCTAACTAGTTTGTTGTTGTTGCATCATTGTCAAATTCCAAGGTGCTAAGTACTGGTATTATGGTGATGGTGATGTCTAACCCAGTGAAAGAGGAGTCCATCCAGCCAAACCTTGAGGTGGTACTGAAGCAAGCTAGGAATCCATTTTGGACCTGTTTGGTTCAAACAACACTTATTGACCTCTTGGCTTGGAATCATTTATTTCATTGAGGACACTTGTTGCACAGTGATGATGAATACATTTTTTGTAATATATTCTTTGAACTCCTACAAAGCCATATAATTCTTTTCATCATGATTGTATGATTTAAAAAAAAATTAATACAAACTCTATGAGATTTTTACATACTATTATAGGAGATGGAACTGCATTTTTGCGTGCCCCACTATTCTACAGATTTCACAAAACTATGTTTTAATCTTAGAATAATCATTCCTATGATGTCCTTCTTTCCCACACTCTATGCACCATAGACTTATCTTAGGCTTATCTACTTCATGATACTATTTCATCATCTTCATAAAAGCTTGCAATGTATTTTCAATATTAGAACCTACTATGGGAGCTTCCCCATAATATTCAATTTGCTCCACTTGGATAATAGTAGCTCTAGCATATGCCTCAGTAGAAAATTGAGTATATGCTATAGTAAACCTGATATTGGAGTGTAATCCATCAATAAACCATGAAAATTTATCTTTATCTTATAGGGAAAACTCCACCTTATTCATAACATCTGAGTTCCTATGATCATAATCACAGAGTAATTACCCTGACTTCTACCTATTCTCCTTTATGTCTTGAATAGTTTATTTTGTACATTTATTTATTTTAAGTTGTACAATAAGCCACTCCTTAATATGCTATATATTTTCTTGGCTGATATGTTTGTGGTATATAAACTCAAGTTATCTTCCATTTAGTGCCCCTATTAGTTCACACTTCTTTATAGCCTCATCAATAATACCCTTAGCTTGTCATTTCATCTCACATGTTAGTAAGTATTATTTAGGGTCCATAGACCCATCATATGGCACCATGTATATAAATGCTCCTAGATTACCCATATTATAAACTAGTGTTGAGGGGATCTATTGTGAAACTATTACAGTGGGAGGCTACGTTTTATGTGATCCTACCTGTGTATTAAGAATATTTACCTATGCACTAGGAGAGTTTGTCCATACACTCTAATTTTCTATATTTTCTACTCTTCTCTGCTTAGTTTCAATGAATCCTATGGCCTTAAAAGCCTTATGAATTGAGGTTGTTTCAATTTTAGTACCCCATCAATGCACTTTCTCTAAAAATGGACATTCTTAACTATTGTTTGCCTATCCTTCTAGTTGAAAATGTTTACTAGAATATAACAAATTGGGCTACGGGGACGTGTACTCTTCTAGTGAATTATTCTTTCCTATGACTTCTCTTTCCATGCTTGAACTTGTAATTACTTTGAAACTTTTTCATAATTCTTTTCTTAATACTTCATGTCCTTCTTCTAGTAATACCCATTCTTATAGCTATGCACTATATCTATCAACTAACTAATTGACCTTTACACTATTATCATCTTCATCTTCAAACATATCTTCTTCCTCTCATTCTTCATCATTTCTTTCTTTCTACCAACATTCATCTTCTTATTTTATCTCATCTTTCTTAGTTATTCACTCTTCATCTCTTTCTTCTTGTTCATCACTTCTTCCTACTCATTCTTCAACTATTTTACTAATACTTTTAACTCTACTCACATCTACTGGGTATTTTTCTATTTACTCCATCTATTATATTATCACAGCTCACATTCTAAATCTAGACTCTTCTTCTAACTCTTCTTCCCTTGTGTCTTCATTTTGGATTCAGTTCCAAACCTTATCTACTCATCTAATCATCATTAATTATCATGTCACACACACTTCCATACTCTCAAAGTGACTACTCCATATTGGCTGGAGTAGGTACCATGGCCTTGTCCACAACTAATATCTTCACCGGGATATGTAGTCACTACAAAAATTTCCCTTAAATTCCTCTGATGAATAAGTCCTTTGTAGTTTTCAAAGATATATATCCTCACACTGTAAACTCAGTTATATATCCATCTACTATAGTAGAAACCCAATTATCTATTGCTCTTATATATTCAGTTTCTAATCTCTGCAACTAGTCTATCTTTTTTCATTCCAAATTATATTTTCTTCCATCCTTGGTCTAAATAAATAATAATCCAACCATGCTAACCAATTAGCTAGAAATTCAAGCAACTTGCACCAAAAAATTTCATAAATTTATCTATAAATATGCTCTCGAATGATCTCCTAAACTATAAGACCAGTCCTTGATTCTTTTTCTACAAAATCACATATCCTTTGTACCAACCATATCTCGATATCTCTCTACCCTGGTAACCATCTTAGCATAATTTCCTCCAAAAAGAGTGATCCATGCTCACCTCAACATTGCTATCAAAGGTTCTTGAAGGATCAAAACATGATAAGGATGAGGATAGTTGTGAGATACTTCATGTGTGAAAAATAATTTATCATAACATATAGGAAATGGGATGACAAAAACATAAGATGCATTAATTATTCTATGTTATTAAGCAATTTAAGAACAACCAATACTGTATAAATTAAAATAACGCATTCACAATAGTTGAGATAGAAAGTAACCAAGACATTCCACATGAGAGCACGCAAAAGGAACATAACAAAAAATCATACAGGTAACCATAACCAAATAATCTTTATTGATTTTTTCTAAAAGTGGAACTCTTCTTCTTATAAACAAAAGTATATATAGATGTTTCTAATCTATGATTATTCATCTTCTTTTTCTACTTAGCACCAAATATGGAGTCTTTTCATGTTCTAGCTTATTAAAACTCATGAAGATAAGACAAAATAGGCTATATAATGACAAAATGAGTGCATAATGCACAAATATTAGACAGATATCCTACATAACTTTACAATCCATGTTATTCTACCAACACATATCTCCAACTATTAAATATGATGGGACTAAAGACCCCACATCTTTTCTTAAGGCATTTGGTAAACTTTATAAGGAGTGGATCCAAACTAATAGTTTCACCATAACTAAACCATTAGTTAAAAATTTTACATGTGATGTATTAGAATGGTACAACCAACTTCCCCATCATTCCATATGGCATCTAGAGGATTTAGTTAATCCTCTAGTTAAATAGTTTCAACACATTGATCTTCTTGAGAATTACCTTAGCCACTTCATCAATGCTAAATAATCTCCCACCAAATCAACTCACGATTTTATCAAACAAAGGAAATTTATGGCTCACAAGGTTGATCATAACATGACTAACAACAATTTGTTTAAACTCTTTATTGCCACATTAACTCATTTACTTCAATATAAGGTTTAGAATTTTGCTCCAAATGAAGCTATTAACCAAAGTAAATGTCAAGACTTCTTAATGAAATGGTTTGAACCTAATACCAAAATCATTAAAGGATATTTTTAAAATTCAACTAATGTGATAATCAATAATCCTCCTCAATCTAAACTAGGAGTTGCCAAAGCTGATAATTCCAAACCTTCTCATACACCATTAATAGTGTAGTAAATTAAATAATTCTTATCACCCACCAAACCATTCACTTATCCTAATAATCCTCCTAAATGATATGACCCTAATCAATTTTTTTAGTTCCATGCCAACATAGGTCATTCTCATGAGACATGTAGAGGCTTACAAAAAAATTCATCTCATATATGCTTGGTGATTCATTCAATCATGAAGCCATGATTTAACTCCATCATCAAGATTATAATAACACTTCTCAAAATGATAAGCTCCCAAAGCTTCTTCTTCTAACAACCAAAAAAAATTTTCCACATATAATGCTTAACAAGCTAACAAGGATATTTGTGTGATTGATGTCAATTATAAAAACATCTAGCATATTTCATCAATTATTCACACACCACCTTAGCATGGGATAACTACATGAAGTTTGATTCCTCTTCGAAGTATCGATATGTAGGTAACACTCAACACATGGGGTGTTGAGGTCTCACCCAAATTCAACCACTAATCCCATTTCCCATGGATTTTATTTAGTCTTCACATGTTAAGTAGTTAGGGTTTTAAAGAAAAATCAGTCACATAGTGGTCTCTGTAAGTAATCATAACTCTTGCACTAGATATAGGCTATAAAAATGAAGATACAGAGAACTTAAAAACCATGATTTTCTCATTATAAGTGGATAAGAACATTGTAAGAGTGGATAAGAGTTCCACCTCTATTGTTTCCAACCCAAAATGATATTGTCCAAGTCTTAATCTAGTACTATATCCCTAATCTTAGTCAACATATAATCACACTCAACAAGTATCAACCTCTGGCTACTCCTGCAACACTATTTTCTAGCTAAGTCTTTGTTATTTATTGTACTATAATATATTTAGTAAGTTTATAAATTTTCATAGTTTCAAATTAGTGAGTGCTTGATATTTGCATTATTATTATTCCTAATTTTGTATAATATTTTGTCATATTGGGTTTCATATTAACCCAATTTTCAAAAAACATTGTATCAAGTAGATCAATATAATTGACTAAAATTAGGGTTTGATCAGAACTATATCGAGTTATTTGATATAGTTTAATATTGAAAGGTTGAGATTTGAGGTTATAACTTTGTCATGCTTATTAAAATAATTTGTTGAAAATAATGACTAAAAATAATTATATTGACCTATTTGATATAGTTCACTAGAAATACATTTATTAACAAGGGCGAAGGTATAATTATATCAATTTGTTTGATATAGTTGATTGGAAATAAATGTGAATATGAAATTGTATGGTGTTGGCTGAAAAAAAATTACTAAAAAATTAAAAATAGAACCGTATCGATATGTTTGATATAGTTGGTTGAAGAAGTGAAGCAAATGGTTAGCTTTACATTGGGTTCACCAGAATGTATGTAATAAGCTAAGATTGACCTGCAACTATCATATCTAAATATCCAAACTTAGAGAAGGTAAGTCAAATATATCCCATTGATACTTAATAAATCAAGATATAATCAAATGATTTTAAACCTATCAAAAAGAACACCTATGACACAATGTCAATAAAAAGGGTTTCAAAGCCTCTAGGCAATAAACACGACAAAATAACTCTATCTAGGTATCTTGTTATTGTAAATAAATATCAAAATAAAAAAATGTAAGGGTGAAGGGTTAAAAACATATAAAAATGGGCAAGGAGCCATGGTAGGAAAATGGGGGCCTAGGCTACTTAAGATGGATAGATGACAAGTTCAAACAATCCTATGGCCAAACTAAGAATAAGAGTAAAAAATTAAACAAGGAGATATGCATCAATTAAATAATAAATTATAAGACTTATATCTATCAAATGAATGATCTAGGGTTAGAATATACTTACCATGAACAAGACCTATCAAGCCTCAATTTTCTCCTTAACCAATGGTGCTTTGTAAGAGATTTTTGTGGTTGTGGGGATATCAAAAGGCTAAATCAAGATCTAGGCTAAAATGAATCCTCTTATTACATCCAAGATTCCATAGGATAAGCTTTCCCTCCATGACAATATATAAGTAATAACTCCTCCAAATGTATACTTATGGAAAAAGTGTTAGCAATAGCAATTAAAATTAAATGTTCCTCTCGGTTGGATTGAAATGGTAACTTGTATTTATAGTGGTGAATGATCATAATCCCTCCCAAAGATTAATCCAGTGCCATCAGCTAATTTTTTTTAATCCTCAATGGACCAACCAACCTTGAACTATGATAGTTAGGCCAACCTAGTTGTGAAGCTTATGTTGTAACATTTAGAATTGCATTGATTTGATCGATGTATTTGGGAAGGGATAGATGACAATTAAAACTACATTGAACTATTTGACATAGTAGTAAATTATAGGTCCTAATATAATTAGAGGATGTAATATGTAAAGAGATAGCTTAGGGGATCAAATATAAGGAAGCCAAAATGGATATAAGAATGATAGATAAGCAACAATATCTCTTGTAAAGCACTAACTGTTACATCCTAATTTCACCCTAAGTATATTAACTTTTAAATTCATGGATTATTTTAGTTATTATTTGATTATTATTGATTTTATTTGAGCTATATGACACATAATGGTTATGGAATAGTGATTGATTAGTTTACATAATGGATTGATTATGTGACAGTTGTACTTTCTTACTTCTGTACATTGTGGATGTATATTTGTTATTATGCATCATTAGTTGATATATGATGACTCAAACTAACTACCTACTTGTCATGAGGTGGATACAAGATTGATTCTACCCTCAGAGCATGATGGAGGGAGAGCATCATCAGAGAGGATGGCATAGACGAGATGATTGGGAGATGATAGATGATTTGCTAGTAACCCAACACACACACCACAGTAGAATAACTTGTTTGATTCTTGTATGACTTAGCAAGTTGGTATGGTTTTTAATGCTTAAGTATTTTTTCAATAATCATATTTTAGTTTATGCATTTAAATGAGTAATTTTATTATTCTACAGCTTATAGTTAGATTCATATAATAATTTCTTTATGATTATTGTGTTTGTTATGTTAGAGAGATGTTATTGCTTAATAATTTAGTAATCTATATGACTTAATGTATCTTTTTAAAATATAGTTGAAGACATTAAGACTAATGTATAGATTTATGCATAAAACATTGTTATATAATCATGTAGTTGATGCAGACATAAATTAGGTTGCCTAAAAGAATGGCATGTCAAAATGATATTCGGTAAATATCATTTGGTGTCTTTTCATATAAAGAGTTTTTAATAACTATAGAAAATCCATATACTCTAGTATTTTAATAAAATAATTTTTTGAAATAATTAGATTATTATATGGTTTGAATATCTTTTAAATAAATAGTTATCTTTTTATGATTAAGTTAAAAATAAATTTAAATATCCTAAATACTAACTTGATAGTTAAGGTACAATGCATGGTTTATTTGAAAACTAAAAGTCTATAATTATCATTTTAAAGACTAAAATAAGCAAACTTAAACAAATTGTTCACTTAGCTATGAACAAATATAAGTCGATGCATGAAAGGAAAAATAAAATAAAACTCAAAGTTTAGATTTTTAAACTAAAAGAACAAAACATCTTTTTGATAAAAATAATAGAATCTTAAAAATAGAGAAAGGGGTGGCAATTTGCATGGAAGAAAATGAAATTAATAAGAGGAATTTATGAAGCACAAAAAGATAGTGATTAAGGAGAATAAAAAAATAAATAAGTTAATATTTTTGGAAAATTGCATGGTAAAGTTGTCATTTTATTTTGGAATTTAAAAATTGTTTGATGGGTAGCAATTGGGGGGTGAAAAGGAGTTAATAAAAGGAGACAGTGACATGGCAACGAGCGCAGAAAATTAATGACTAAGAGAGGGCCAGAAAATAAAAAGTATGGTGACTGAAGATGGATAAAATTTTAGTGAAGGAAGAAAATAACAGCAGCAAGAGGAATAGAGCAATGCAGGTTGGAAGAGGAGAGTTATGGCGATGGAATAGAAGAAAAATACAACAAAGAGAATAGAGATAAAAGAGTATAGTGACAAGAAAAGGTTATTATTGTTTTTAAATCTAGGTATATATATTTATATAATGATTAGTATACATAAGAAATGAAGTCATAGCATACTTAAGTTACTCATATTAAGTGCAGCGATTTGTTTGCCAACTACGGTGATTTGTTTTGTCAACTGCAGTGACTTAAAATGAATGCATAGTGATTTAATTTTTATGTGATTTTTTATTAGTCTTTAAATACAACAACTTCCTATTTAAGAGTAGTGACTTAATAAGCTTGCAATAATTTGTTTACTTATGTGGTTTTCAAGCCAAGTATTGAATGTTAATTGCTAAAGTCAAATACTATTATATTAGGCAATTTGTATTCAAAATATGGAATACATTTAATTCAAAATCTGGAAATAATGATGCAAGTATTAAGCCATTATGGCTTGAAAACACATGAATGTAGTGCCATTGATAGTATTATTGTAGCAATGAGTAATTTATTTACTTTGTAATTGCTAAATATAAATATATGTTATGGACTACCTTTATCTCCATAGGAAAAATATTACTTGGTGTACTATTACTTTGTATAAATATATTACTACATAATATAAGTGCCTAGTATATTACTTTATACTTGAGCTCTTAAGCGCCTTAGTATAATTATTAGTTTGACAAGTTAGTTTAGCGCCTAATATAAATTTATTTACTTTGTAGTATAATCTCTAAGAAGTCTATATAATATTATAATGAAATAATATTCTTATTATATAGAAGTAATCTGATGGAATATAATCTCAGTTAATCTTGAGAATAGAGGTCAGTACACAGTGATTACTTAGGAAACATGTGGTGGCACACACCTATACTTATATTATAGCTAAGTAATATGCGATTACTTCGTGGAAGATATTCTTTTGTAAACCAGTAGATGGAGATGTGATTACTCATCTTGAGAACCATAGTTACATAATGATTGTGCTCAAAGATGGATGTACCTAGACATAGATGTATATGGATATGGATGTACATAGAGGTACGTAATTATAGCGAGATTAATAATGTTATATAGTTATTAATAGGGGTATCACTATAATTTATGTAAACAATAAAGAAGATAGACATGTATGTGGTAATGCCATTATACTCCTAAGTGACTAATGCTATATTTGTGATTGATATAAATATATGATATATACTTGAGATGTGAGGAGGCTAAGACTAGGCTTTGGTTATGTTCAAAATCTAAGTAGAAGCTAAGTAATATACTAGAAACTTAGTAGTGTTATACAAAGCATGTCAATAGAGTCAAAGTTGTAGCATCACATATAGATGAAATGCATGGATGGATGTACGGTATAAGCAAATAAAGAAACCTTGCGAATACTATATATGACGAGTAAGAAAAAAAGGTTGTGTTTGTTTTGTTTAGAGAACTAATAGTAGAACAATGAGAATGGAATATTGATTTAAAGAGGTCTATTGGTTGTATTATTCAAGTTAAATATTTAAGGTTCGTGGTAGTCTTGATTGTGAAATCTTATAAAACATTGACTTTTGTCATAAATGAGTGTTAGTCTATATATGCAGATAATATTGAAAACTTGTGTAGTACATATTTTGAGAGTATTAATATGTAAAAGTATTTAAAATTTTATAGCATAAAATAGTGCATCATGACATGTGCCTAGATATTATGTTTTCTTCTAATTGCTTAATTTATAGTATAATCTAGGGTATACTCAGGTGGTATAATCCTATACTTGTGTGATTAATATTTATAAGTGTAAGATTGTTTATATGTGTTGGAGTAGGGTGCTCATGCACAATGATCTATGATATTATGGTATGTCATAGAGTTATACAGTTTTAAAGTATGTTATACTCAGATGATACATACTATAATTGTTATGTCTAGACTCACACCTATGTAAATATGTGTGTGTTTGTTATTACTATGAATAGTATATTTTGTAACAATTAATAGGACATTATGTATGCATGCATACAATATTTGGAAATGTAATGAATACAAAGATAGAATAATATGTGTTTCATGGAAACTGTGATTGGATTTATTATATCTTGTTGCTTGAATAGAAGTTATGTTCCATGTATTTAAGAATATTTTATATGACTGATTGTGGAAAACTATAGTTATGTCTTAGAATAATAAACTATGGTAATATGGGTTATCATGGGGTGTAGTATATTGGAAACTAATTATGATAATTAGAATATGTATTTAAATGTGTATTTTAGATGGTAAAAACTATAGTCATTATTTCTAGTATGAGGTAGAAAATAATGTATCATTCATACGTTTGACAGAATAAATGTATGCTTTGATTTATCCTCTGTTTAGCATGTTGTGTGTTATAATTTATGGTAGGATGTAAAATGAATAAATCTTGGGGATAAATTATGATTAATGTGACATTATCTTTTCATGAGTATGATTTACATGTTTTTGTGATATCTTATAATAGAACGGGTATTCTATGATACACTACATGTTTAGTTTTAGAAATCATTCAGCATATAGGTACTTGCTTATTTTTCTAGATTATCATGATGTTACTATCTAACCATCTGTGAAAGGAGGGCCTTTTCCTGATGGTATTAGTGCAGGGGATCATTGTTCTATGTTTGGTGTGTAAAAGTGCTCAGATGGTGCTCTCCCTCCCCACAATAATATTACTTTTGAGTAGACTCTTGATATTGCCAAAGATACTAGAGAGACTAGGGAACTCAAGGTCCAAGGAGCCTTGTATCTTATTCTTATATATTATATTGTATTGTAATTATTATTGGAAGCATTATCATGAAGAATTTTAATTACCTATTTATTATGGAATGACATCAATGGCTATGTTTTATACCAACATTATTGGCTATTTGTAACTACTTTCTATGATTATAGTATGATGTGTTTCCATATATTGATAGTGATCAATGACTATTAGATGTCACATGCTTATTTACAGTTATCACTCTTGGAGTATTTTTGTATGATATTTGCTTAGATTCTTATGGTGTAATCTATTATAAGTATAAGTGTTTTAAAAAAAATTATGTTTGCTAGTTAGCATCCAATGGGGTTGTTACACCAATGACCTACCCACCTCTTTCCTGATGTACCCTTTAAGGCATGCACTTAGTGATATTGAAACTTGACAAGTTTCTACAAGAGAGAAAGTGTTAGTAAATGATAAAGTTTTAAAATATTATGTGTATACACACAACTCCATAAATCAGCTTTCATCTCCTTGAAACCCTAGGTCTGCTTGTGAAGGATGAAAACTTGTAAAAAATGAGGAATTACTAATAACCCCCATTGATTATCGATCAATGCCTAAGTATCGAATACTCCAAAGAGTGAGGTCAAGTCACATGTAGTTATTTTCTTTAGTTTGAATGTGTAATTTTTATCTTTCTCTATATGAATGCACCTAAAAATCTTGGTTTGATCTTGAAATGTTAGCACTTGACCTGGCTTGGTGTGTTTTAGACTTTGTTGATGATTGTTCCTAATGTTTGATTTGTAATTTTGGAATAATAAGGTATATTTGTTTAATGTGCAATAGTATACTTGATAGGTACTTGAGAATATTAGATTTTGAATAAGCCTGGCCTTGATTTATATTTATATGTGCTTAATTAAGTAATTTTTCATGCCATTGACTCACTAAGTGAATGGGATGACCTATAAGAAAGATTTTATTTTTAAACTAGTCATTTATAGGTGAGGGATGATAATGTCAACCTTAGGATAATAACATCAATGTTACTATATAAGTATGACATTATTGTTTGGGAGAAAAAATGGAAATGTTGTATTCTAGAAATGTTTTCATAGGATATTCCATTGATTTAGCATAAATTAGAATGTTTTATAGGTGATTGATAGTAACTTAGAATTGATTAGGCTCATAAATAGCATGCAATTATGTGGGAAAGGTGAGTGATAGCTATTTGGAGACACACAAGTCATGTAGAATGGTTTTATATCAAGATTAATATTATTAAGTGTCAAATACCAACTTTGAATGTCTACAAAAAGGTAGAGTATGATTAAACTGAATGCATGTGACAAGAAGGCTAAAAGTACGTTATAAATTGATAATATCATGAACTAAGTGTTTGGTTATACTTAGATGAATATGTCATTTTGTGCATACCTGCACTAGTCGATAGTTTCTACATTATATCATATTATTTAGGGTGTAAAGTGACTCTTTGTTTTGGTATAGTCTAATGAGCCTACTTATAATCTATCTTTGTGTTGTATATAAGGACTCATTGTTTGCATGGCATCCAAAAACCTATCCCCTTCTCTTTGAAACCCTAGGCACACTTTTAACACAAGGTTTAGGCTTGCAAAATGGGAGTAAATATGGGTTAAGATGACCTAAACCACTTCCCAAAGAATATTTGAGCATTGCCTAGATATCCTATAACCAAAATGGGGAATTCAAATCACATATGGTTCTCCTTGTTAGGTGTATGTGTGAAGTCATTCTCCTTTAATGAATGCAACCTATAATCTAGATTTTAACACTTGTCAAATGAAAAAATTGGCTTGGATTTAATGCTTCAAACTTTGGATAGGACCTAGTTAATCTATGAACTAGGTGTATATTTCACTTTAGGCTCCACCAACATAGATCCTTTCAAGAAATTTTTTTTTTTCATGTTCTAGCCAAATAACAACACCCAAAATGTCATTTTATGATGTATCTTAACACTTTTGACTAACATATAAAACATAAAAGAGTATATGAAATCCTTCACATGAAATATACACATGCTACATCCATTGTGTACATTCATTCAAACTCTAAACATGTTACTACTCTATACATGACTATATTTGAAATATTGAATAGCAGTGTGATACCAATGTGAAGTTATTTAACCTTATGAACAAGTGTTATGATTTTGATAACAATTGTTGAGCTCTCTTAGATGTTTTTTATATTATATTATTTTCAAGTAATTTTAAACATAAAAACAAAAATAAATAAGACGTCAACCAAAATAGATAACATAAGACATACCTTGGATAAACTCAATGTGAGAAAACTCCAGCAAGAGTGAAGTTATGTTTCCTCATCTCCACCATGTGTTGTAGTTTAAAATATTTTAACTTCATGTTCATATAAGGATACCAACCTCATGGGATACTATACTTTAATGATCTCTTCAAGGTTAGTGGAATATTTTCCTCTTAAGCAATAAATATTACTGAACTCAATTATCTCAAATGTGTAGTCTTCAACTCAATCACATACATGGAAATAGTGAGTTGATGAAAGCATAATAAAAATTCCTCAATAATACTCTATTTTAATGATTACATGCCTAGTAAACTTTATAGGCTCACATATATACACAATAACACCCCTTAGGCTCACATAATAAGCTAAAGAGTTGGAAACTGAAGTCAAAATGCCTCCATGTCCTTTTAACTTCATGTGCTTACAATATCACTACTATATGCAAGCCAAAACCATCAGGGTGGTTGAAAAATATCCAATAATGGTTATAAAAATATTGGGGTGGTTCTGAAATCACCACTCTACATATAGTAGTAGTCTCGAAAGCATAAAATGCCCTCTAACTTCTAGAGGACATAATGTTTGCATATGATCTCAAAATCATGTGCATTTTTTTAAATTGCATAATGTTTTGAGAGGAATCCAAACATGTACCAAATGAATTTTTGATGAAAAATGTTCGATTAATTTATGATCCAAAGTTCTTTATTTTATGTTTTTAGATAGTAATAACTTTAATATTATGTTTTGTTTATAATAACTAGTTGGTTCATGGGAATGTCAGTAGAATCCCATAACCACTCCATGAAAAGCTTATAAAGCTTTTCATCTCTCTTTGCAATATTCATTCAAGAATAATACATTACCATTTTTGTGTGAAAATATTTATCTGTAATGTAATTTATTCATAGTGTCTCCATTTTTTCAAGCCAACAGTGGTATCAAAGCATGGTAAAAGGAAGCAAAGGTGAAAGACACATTCAATGAAATAAATTCCAAATAATTAATAAGGTATGTCTTTTGGTCAATGTTTGATGTAAAATCAATATTTTACATTTTATTTGTTAAATCTCGTGAATACATATTTGGTGAAATAAGCTTGAGAATTGGTTTTGTATGGCCATTGCTTGGAGAAGCATCAAAAATAATCAGGGGTCTCCATGTAAATCAATTTAGAAGCTTGTTATTTGATCCAAAAACCTAAATTTCTGCCCAAAATTGTCAAATCAGCCATTTGTATGGCTTTATGCAATGAGAAAATATCTGTGAAAATGTGGTATGGCCTCCTTAATCTTTTGGAATATTCTTGTTGAGTGGATTTGTTATTTTTGTATCCCTAAATGCCAGAAAACTCATCTAAATTACTTTGATAAGTTTCTAAATTCATTTTTTTGAGTTGTACGGCCAAAATTCTCATATGTACAACCTCTAAAATATCCAAGCTGCTATAAATATCATTTGAATGCATCAAAATCCCTTCTAAAAGTCTAAAACTGATCAAAATATTGCTTTGTATGGCCTTGTATAGAATTATACGGCCCCTTATGGAAGAAATCTAATCTAGAAATTGTTCTAATCAGCCATGGCATCATTTTCCTGAGTATGACATTAGAAATCTGCATAAAAATAAAAGGTTTTACTTTGATAATGTTTTTCCATATAGTTTGATAAAAAAATAGGGTTTGGGGGTCCCACAATCAAAGAAGCTTTTTCGAAATATTTTTCACGGATGAAATATGTTTTTACAAGGAAAACTAATTTTTTTTATTATTATCATAGAGAGGCAAATTAGGTTTAAATGTAAAAATCTCTCTTCATATCTTGTAAATCCTCTTGAAGCACTTGGAAAGGCTTATTTTATGTAAAGCTTTGAAGGTAGGAGGTCAAGGGTTCAAATCTTCTATTTTGGACAAACTTTCTATGGTATATACTTTTTTGGAGGAATATTCTCTTTTGAGAATCTTTTTGATACATTACATGCATGCCTTTCAAGTTGTAAATGGAATACATATTATAAAAGCGTGAATTATAGTGGGAGAAAAGTAATAGATGTTTGAGTGTTTTACTTTTGGTGAAATAAGATTGAATTTTGATGATATAAGGGTGTAAAAGGAGATACAAGGTGGTATTATTGTATATTTTCAAGTCTTAAAAATCTCTTGTATTTTAAATTTATTTTGAAGGTAAAGGCAAAACCTCAATAACATTCCCTTTTGACTTGATTCTTTTTTAGCACCATAGCAAAAATTGTGAGTTTGATCTCAAAGAATGGTAAATTATTACCTTAAAATTATAAATAATGGAGTAGAAACATGAAGAACACCCTAATATTTAATTATTTATGGGAAATAATATATAAATAAACCACACCACCAATCGAAGCTGCAAAGTTGGTTGAGTACTAGAAACATGATAAGCGTGCACTCACCCTTTTGAAATGATCTTGCACTAAACAGGTTATCATTCATATTGAGGAAGTTAAAATTAGTGCATGGAAATAATGAAAGGCATTAAAATATCTATATGATAAGCAACTTACATGCAAAAATATTGACCTTCTTATGTGACTTTTAAACCATAAACTAGCAGATAATGAAGATGTCTCTGAATATATTTCCTGCATGAAAACCCTGAAACAAGAGTATTGTACCATAGGGGGTAAAATTTTTGATGACATGTTGATTTCCATCACATTTAATGGCCTTATTTCTACATATGCAATTTTTTTTAAATTCTAAAGCTTAGTGATAAGCTTAATGGAGCCACATTTGACACCATCTATGAATTACTAACTTAGCATGAGTGACAATTTACAAAGAAGAAATGTACACCTATTGAAGAGGCTCATTATGTAAAGAATAGGTCCCAACATAGAGATAATCATTATATATAGCAATAGTTTCAAAATCATTCTCTGAAACACTCTTAGAAACATTCTTCACATCATTCTCGATGGTCTCCACAACTTCACATCAACACTCTCCAGCTCTTCCAAACATAGACATCATCATAAGCACTATTCTCACTCCTTTAGTTCCTCCAGTGATTCAAATTATTTTGGATCTTTTAAACACAATAAATAGCCCACATGTTTCAAATGTGGTGGCATTGGACATCCTACAGATGTTTATCCTTCTTGACGACCCCATTCTCCACACAAAAAGAAAGTTGAGCCAAATTATGTGGATCACTCTAGCGGCCAATATTTTGGTTACTCTAGTTAATTTAGTTATTGCATATTATATGGTTGAGGTCTATGGTCCTGATGGACCTGACACCATATTTTAAGTGCTCAGTGATTCACCCATCTAATGCGAACTACTAGGCTCAAAATTGGGATTTGTTGTAGTAGTAGTTTTTTGCCTTGTGTTCTTGATTTCAGTTCTATTTTTAGATTATCATACCTGATATTCATGTCATGGAATAGACAATATTTTTTTATCTTGATGCATAGCTTCTCACCCCTCACCTGATAGGGGGAAAAGATATTGTATTTGTTGGTCTTCTATCAGTCATTAGTGACAATACAAGCTGATAGAGGTTACTAGAACCTTCAATATTAGCAAAGGTCATCAATATTTGTTGGATATCAATGAGATGTACAATACACAGTATAGGTTGATCACTTGGATGGGTTCCTATGTGGTACTTTATGTGGGTCAATGTAGTTGGACATGCTTGATTGTGTTCCACTATAGTATGGTATAATGATCACTAGGGATGAGCATGCTTTGATCATGTTCATTAGACATTTTTTACCATGACTCATAGGGGTGGGCTTATTTATGGAATTGCATTAGTTTTTAGTCAATGCCAAAGGTATAATGCACTAGTTGTAGTTACAATAGAGTTCCTTAGATGACTACAAAGTCATTGCTCCAGATCTTCCATCTTCTATGCCCTTTTGGATCAAGGGGGAGTTTGTTAAATTATTTTATGATCGAAAGTGATTTATTTTATGTTTTTAGATAGTAGTAACTTTAATATTATGTTTTATTTATAATAAATAATTAGTTCATGGGAATGTCAGTTGTATCCTGTAACCACTCTGTGAAAAGCTTATAAATTTTTCCACATCTCTTTGTAATATTCATTCGAGAATAATACAATACCATTTTTGTGTGAAAATATTTATCTATAATATAATTTATTCATAGTGTCTCCAATTTCTTGGGCCAACACAAAATACATGATTTTTAATCACGTATAATAGAAAGTATCTTTTTATAGGACTTCATGTGTCATGATTACCCTTGGTTGATAGTCAATTGTCTTACCAACTGAATTAGATGATCTACATGATCCAATTTTTTGTCACTATTCCCTATAATTGATGGCTGAATTGGAAAGAATAGGGTAGTCAATTTAAATATGAATAAGTGTATATATGTATCTTTGTTAAGTATTAGATGCTTGATAGGCTTAGAACTGATGTGTATTTATATGAGACACTTTGGGTACTTTCTCATGTCATCAACATGTAAAACATGTGGGTTGAACCCATAATATGATATTAATTTAAAAAATTATTATTACTTGGTGTTTGGGAAGAGTTTAGCAGAATTAGACAATTTTATAATTTCATAGGAACCTAAGTTTTATTTGCTTGTTTAAAATAAAGGAATACTAATATGATGATCTTAAGACTACTTGAGTATGATTTTGAACATGTTAGGCATAGACTAGGAAATTATTGTAGGTGAGCGATAGAAAATTAGGAAGATCAAACCCATGGAACTCATATAGATGTGAGAGAAGGGTGTATAAGATCCATATGTGTATGTAAAATTCATGTAAGGTGAAGGTAGCTCAAAATTGACATTTTCAAATTTCTAATACCATATTTTATTATCTAATAATGCATAAATATATTAATATGCATATGTATTTATAGATGACTCAAATTTAAATAAGGAACCTATTGGCATGCAATTCAACATCCAATCATTGAGAAAATTTGAAAAAAAATAGGATAAGGATTTAATGGTGCAATGGGAGGAAGGACTCAGAGGAAGCTTACTAGAATTATAGACTTTAATTTTTTGGCACAACAAAATTGGCAAGTGCATGTTTTTGGAAAATGGGTCAGAACAGGTCCAAATATAGGGGGAAAGAAGATGGATTTTGAATGATGCTCAAAAGACATAAGGGGACAACTAAAATTTATTAATTTCACCAATAATTCCAAATTAAAACTAATAATCAATAAGTACAAAAACATCCTATAAACATGTATTTTAATGACTAATAAATCCATATGGACCATTTTTGTGTATTTACATTTTCCCCCACTTTGATGCATCTGTGTGCATACAATCAAAGTAAAGAATACCTGGTTTGGATATCTAGACTCATAATTTAGGTAAAAGACCATTTTACATTGTGTCTTTGTCATGGCATATATCTATTTTTTTGTAAATTTGTACATTTTCTGAGCCACTTTCTACATTTTGGGTATTTGTTTCTCTTAGGACTAATTAGGCCATTTGTCGATCTATCTTAAGTCATATTTAAAGATCCCAAAAAATTGCCCTATGTGTGTTTATGGGTCTTTCCACCTTGGTTTTATTTCATGTGCCATGACTTTAGCCAATAATACTTTTTCTTGGTTATACTTAGTCTATGTCATGTCCTAGAGATCCCTGTACATAGGTAGTAAATTCAAACTTAGAGTAATTTAGGTGAAGAAGCATAATGCAGATCATAGTGTAGGTTAAGAGAATATAATATGTCGTGAAGGGTTCGTAGATTTTATAAAAGAATTATATAACTATATTCCAAAGTGAATTATTGTAATATATGCATAAAATATGTACATTTTAAAAAATATAATGAATAAATGTGATACTCAGATTTAAAATAAACCCACCTTGATCTGGTGTGGAATCTAGCCCAAGATACAGTAAGAGGTATGGGACATAGATCACCCAAACATAAAAGGAACCACCTACCAAAACAGAACAAAGAAGACAAACAAGAGATGAGAAGCAACAAAATAAGATAATCAAAACCAAAAAACCAACCATCCAAAAATTTAGGATCCAGAAGGAACTGGACCAAAGGATGTAAAGGGGGATCTTTAAGGATTTTCCCTGGGTCATAAAACTAGGGCCTTCTTTACCTAACAACATCAATCCCCTATTATTAGAAGGAGAGGAGGTGCTTTTCCAAGTCAAGTGAGGAGTAGTAATAATTCCAGTCTATCACTGAGAAGAACACAAAACCTAAGGATCCAAAGGGCCATCCAGTCATTTGCTCTATGGGGAGTAAATTTTAGAATCAATTCCATCCTTGGCCACTAAACCAACTTTAGGAAAAAGGACCTAATAAATGTCCTTAAGTTATTTTCTCAATGCCCTAAGTCCAAGGCCTTATTCTTTAGACTTAATTTCAAGGAGCACAAACTTTCCTTTGGTGAACTTACCTCAATCATAGCAATATTCGATGGACTAGGGACCTCTGAGGATCTTGGAGCTCATGAAATCACTAAAGTATCCCCCTCCACAAAGGTCCTAGCCAAATATTTAACCAAGTCCTCTAAATGCGTAGAGTCTAAGATTAATTTATTTCTTGGTTTACCAGTCTTCACTTTTTTCATGTTGGTAACAATAACATTCGACTACTCACACTAAAATCTTTTCTTTCCTTTTTCGAGGTTAAGCGAGAGCCAGGGGTCAGATCCACCTCTTTACTCCTCTCCAGAGAGGCACTCATAAAAATTATTAGTATGAGGGATTGGTGAACTATGAAAACCTTATTATTTCATTGAAAAGCCACCACCAAATCCTTTAAGAAGCTCAAAATAAAAAGGGGAGGCTAGTTTTGTAAATATCCTTAAAGTGATTAAGAATGAAGTGATGAGAATGAACAAGGCTGAATTTAGAATCCATGGTTAGATACATCATGACCTACTTACATACCTCTGGTGAAGCCTCTAGGAGGTTGGTGTGCCTGAAACTTTTAATGACCTCAATTTTTTTAGAAGAGTCAAAAAATTTAGAAACACACTTGTCCTTCATGCTCTTATCCTTATAATACTTGAGACCATGGATAATTAATCCCATAAATTCCACAATGAATACCTTTGAAATCTTTATTCCCATGCCCCTCATTAAAACCAACCTTTCTTTCCAAGTAACAACAAATTATCTAGATAGAATGGAATTGTGTCAATAATTTTCAACATAAAATGGGTGAGGCCTCCTTTTTCAAGGATTCCCCTATTGGGACCAATATACCCCCTTTTTTTGAATTGGGACCCTTGAGAAACCCTCAAAATAAAACATGGACATCCCAACATGTCAGGGTCTTTTATAGAATTTGAAGATCATCCACTTTATCAAGAGATAGGCTTATGTGGTTTTAATATGCTTTAATCTAGACTAACATTGCTAGTGAAGTTTGTTTGGCCTTTAAGTTGCAAGTCCTATGGCGTGCATCCCTGATAATTTTGTATTTTAAAACCTTGACAAACCCTTGATTCAAATTTGAATAAAGGTGGGAACCAAATTGGTGGGAACCATTTTAAAATTTATTTATGGACTTAAGTATAAAGCACATATTCTAGGTTTAGTCATGTTTTTTTAACACAACTTGACTAAGAAACTTGATCCCCTTTGTTATGTCCCGATTTTTTAAGTTCCTTATGGCCTAACTAATTTTTATTGTGCAAGGCCCTTTTATATTCCCCAACTTAGCCTAAGACTTTAATACTAAGGCCCTGACATATTCATTAATACAATCATGACCTTAGTCTTACCACCTTAAGCCTAAATTTATATTGTCTCCATAGTCCTAACATTAATTTCCTTGTGTTTTGTAAGATCCTAAGGCCATCACTTTATCGTGAGATTTGATCTAATGGCATGAGGTTAACCTAAACTTTGGCTTAAATAAGATGCATCTTTATTAATCCAATGATCTGTGCTTACTCGTTAAGACCTAATCAGATAGAGAAAAACATAATTAAAAAGTTAAAAGGATGAAAGAAGCCTAAAAGATGGACACATTGTACCATTACATTCGAGGTTTAAAAGGAAGAGGGGACCACCTGATATGACTGCCAATCAATAGTGAGTCCCTGGATCAAGATCCTACAACTGTCGTTTTATCGTGGTATTTTATCCAATGGGGTGAATTAACACCAAGACCTTGGGAAGCCCCATGGAATTTCCAAGTGGCATCCTCACATTTAGCATAGAATATTGTAATGAACTTAAAATTGGCATTCATGCAACCATCATCCAAATGTCCAAAAGGATGAACTTGATGTCTGCACAACCATCAACTTTAAGTCTAGAAAAATGAAAACTTTACTGGTTTAAACTTGATGCCCACGTGACCATCAATCAACACCCACTAAGGTGTATTTGACGTCTATGAGACCATCAATTTTAACCCAATGAATTACCTTATTTATCATTCAAATAGCATGCCAAAATCATATTTTAACTCATAAATGGCTTCATAGTCTAAATAAAATGCACAAAATATGCTCAAAATGGAAGGCTTTCATCTACAAAACAAGGACATATGCAAGAAATATACCTAGCATAAGTCTATGCTTTAATATTCACATTGCATTTTTCATAACAGACCTTAAATCATAAACTTACCATATGTAAAACCCAGGTTGTCATTTCATTTGAACCTATTTTGAACATTGTTCATGGCACATGTCATAATTATTTTTAGCCTAATGTTTTCATTATGTTTATTAAACACAACACACATATTTAACCTAAAGTATTATACCTTGAACCCCCCCATTTATAATCATGACCTAGGTTTAAAATTCCTTAGCCTAAATTTTATCCCATGCTTAATAAGCACGAACAAACCTTAGGCTAAGGAATGTAAGTCTAAGTCAAGACTTTAATAATAAAATGACTTAACATTCAGGATTTATTTGTAGATCAAGAGTTGTCACTTTATCATTGGATTTGATCCAATGGTGTGAGGGAACTAATGAATTTTCAAAGGCCAATAATCTCACCACATGATCGATGCTCGATCGATAAATGAATAACCAAAAGATTTGGAACATGAAGAAGGCATGTAAAGCACCAAGAGTCATGATCATAGAGTTTGCAATAGCGAGACCAAATCAGGATCCAAGGGCCCAGATTATAATTAATGGCTCATGCTAACCTAGGATTTTGATCCTACGGTCAAAAATGAAGAAGCTATTTGTAAATACCAATGTCTAGTGTTCAAATGACATTTATGAAAAATGCCACAAAAGGTCAAGACCAGTGCTACATAAGCACCACACAAGTAAAAAAGGACAAAATTCAAGATCTCATGGGCTCAAAACACAAAGGTTTAAAGGCAAAGTTCCAAACCAAATCTAGAACACGTATAAGTTGAAGCCAGGATATCTTCTACCATTAAAGCTCTAAAACCTTAAACCCTACATAAAATGACCCCAACAGATTCAATTTGCTACAATTCAGTCAAAGGATAACTTAATGGTATTTTTTAGCACGAGAGAGCTTTCAAAAAGGTCATCTAAAATTTAGCATGAATAATTAACAAGAAGTAGAGACCATGGTAGCTAGCAGACAAAAACTGAAGGAAGAGATCAAGCTCTATTTGATGATAGATAATGAGGGTTAGATATTCAAGGATACAAAATTGGACCTCACAATGTTAAATATCCAGGGCATTAGGAATTGGTCTAAGCTCTTCTTTATGATAGAAGAATTGAAACCCATCTCAAGGGAGGATCAAATAAATGCCACCATAAATAGATGACATGTTGACTTAGTTTTGATCCATATGGCTGGCCTTCATCATGCCACGGCAAAACTAGAGGTATTGCACTATATTGATGTCCTTGCCTCCATATTTGTTGATTATAGGATAGATGGTGAGTGGATCATTAGGGAAGGTAGCTCAAAATGGGTAGCATACATTTCCCCTATTGCTTTCAAAAAGTATTATAAGCTCCCCCTTCCCCATATAGACCTTCCCAAAAATGAGGGAATTGACCGATAACCATGAGCTAGACTCCATCCTAAGACCCTAACTCCATGAAGGAGCTCACATCTTTAAAACCCTTGATGGTAAAATCCCTATCATCTAGTTTAGAGAGGGTATTAGGGTGATAATGACCTTGTTGAATGGAGCTTTTTGTGCCCCTTCAACCACTTATGTAAAGAAGGTTTGGGTCTCATATGTGCACTTCCTAGTGGAGGAAAAACTTACCACTCCAATTTGAGATTTGATTAGTATCTTCCTTGCTAATCAATTCATCGCCATCAAGAGAAAAACCTCAAAGCAATTCTACATGATGCCATAGGACTCTGCAAGTTCCTTGACGGCACCCTCAAGTGTCTCTTTTGGTGATTCAATAAATCCAAGGGGAAATCAAAGGCCAGTCTAGATAGGATAACAACAAGATCTTGGATATGATATTCAATGTAGGTGAGAGGATCAATGAAGCTAGAAGTATCAAGGAGGCCTTGGCTAAAAATGACTAGGAATTCAATGAGCTAACAAACCAAGAGGAAGAATGCATCATGAATGCTATTATAGATCTTGAGCTAGTTGATGAACAACATGAGAGGGCCATGAGCATCCTCCAACAACAAATAGGGGCCCCACCAGTAAGTTATAATAATATTCTATTCTAATAAAATTTTACAACATTTTGGAGTAGAATATCCCATTGTAAAGGCATATGCTAGTTTGTTAATATATTTTCCTCTAGGTCAGTACGATTTGGAAAAGCACTTGTATATTACAACATATAAGGACAACTATCCCTATCTTGGTAACTGATTAGTATACTGCCTAGTCTTCCTATAAAGGCATGTATGGCCATTGTAAAGAGGGAGAGTTTTTGAGCAAATTTTGTATACTTGAAGCGATTAATAAGATCAAAGAATTCTGTAAAGATTGTCCATTTTTGATGTGTTAATTGCTAATATAGCTTTTCTCTCAATTGTTAGTAGAGGTTTTGAATTTGAATAGTGTCTTTGAATTCTAAATAGCATTCTTTAATCATAGAGTTTTTGATTTGTGCTTATGCTAGATTAGTTGAAAGATCTTGATTTCTACTTCATTTCATTTTATTTTGTATTTAGATGTGCAATAATTATTTGATTATAGTAGTAAATCCTTAAAGTAGACTTGGTTCTTAATTATGATTCTTCAATGTTTTCCTTTGAAGTTTGCCTGACATATAGTGAGATTTGAGCTTAGGATATGTTGCATTATATATTTTTTAAATGTGTATTTAGTTGCCATTGATACTTTATCATAATGTTCAGGACTAAAATTGGCAATCACTCACTTCTTTTCTGCTCTAACCTCCTCTTTGCTCTTTTTTTCACACCAAGATCACTTTAGTTTTAGTCACATTATAAATATCCACTTAGATTAGTTTGTAGCTTAAAGTTGGGATATAACTAAGTATCAGCAAATATTCACAAAGAATGGACTAAGGTGGATCCCAACCACCAAATCATATAAATATTGTGGAATAGTTATCTTACTCTGCTATTATTTCACCACAAGTAACTAGATTGTCAAAACCTACAACTCATGCTCTGAATTTTCTAAATTATAAAATGAGAAGTGTTCTCTAAACACTAAGGACACATGTGGTACATTTAGAAACATCAACAGGAAAACTCCTACTGGCACTAGAAAGAAAGCTGAATTCTTTGAATCCTTACTGATCTTAATCTTGTTTCACCTAAAGATTAGTATATCTTCATGTTTTTGAGTGAATTATTTCCTTAAAAGTATAAATATCATTGACTTTTGTTGTTTTTAGCAACCCTTTATATTTTATTTGAATTTCTTTGAGAATTGGTGCTTGTTCCTGGTAAATTTAGTTTTAAACTTGAAAATCCAAATTATCTAAGGTTAAAACGGTTCATTTTGATCAAAGGTGGGCATATATTTCATAGATTTGAGTTCCTTTAGCCTTAAACTTGCAAAGATAGACCATATTTATGTAGTTGGGTGCACCTTTGAGCTAACTCAATCAAGGATTAATGTCCTTTGCAAATTCTCATACCACCTTTACAAAATAAACTCAATGTGTAGGTCTAACTCTTGTTCTTCATAAAAGATAACTTGACACATCATATATCAGGCAGGATATTCAAATTTCAAGATGAAATTACCCAAGATTAGAATAAGATCACACTCATTTACTAGAGAGCCTTTACTTGAGCTCAAGGTACATTATAGAGCCAAACATGATAAAGGTAGATGTAGGAGAGCCAAGTTTATTTCAACTTCACCTCTTTAAGGTACCTGTGCCTTAGACCTTCATCCAAGTATGGAATTGTTGGGGGATTCTTCAATTAATGTACCAGGGGTAGTTCATGATCTCCCAAGGAACCCTGAGAAATATCTGCCTACATTTAGTCCAACTATAATAATAACTGTTGAGGAACATATAAAGTCTTTTAAAGCAGCCTTAAGGTTGCTTAATGTAGTACATGAGGATGTAGCATGCAGGCTATTTCCATTCACTTTTAAAGATGCAGATTATGAATGGTTATTAAACTTGCCTGATAATTACATTACAAGTTGGAATGATTTCAATAATGTGTTCATTGATCAATTTGGTAAGATTGTTAGTCCCTATGTTATTTACCATCAATTCATCACTATTAGAAGGAATGATAGTGAACATATCAAGTCATTTAATGCTAGGTTTCAAAATATGTATAGCAAAACCATTAAGCCTTATAAGCCTGATGATGTTCTAGATTTAGAGATCTACAAAGACGTAGTGGATTATATGACCTCTATATTCTTGAAAATATCCATCCCAGCTATAGCCTCATTGGCCTAGGCCTACTTTGAATTTGTGACCATTAATGATCAAATGCATCCCCAGGGGAAAATGGCTTACTCAGTCCCAAATGTGAACCCACATATGCTTGTGATGAACTTGTTCCCTAATAACAACCAAACTCTCCTAGCCTTTAACCAAATTCCAAACTTAAATCAATTATCCTTGAGTCATGCAGCCCCAAATCAACATCTAAGATTATTGAGTCATCCTACTAATGGATTTGATGTAGATGATCAAAGAGATTTAATACTAGCTACATGTGCTAACAGCAATCAAGTGCATAATTTTGAAACTCCAAAAAATAAAAATGAGTCTATCTTGAAAATGGTTCAAAAATTAAGCACTAATTTCTTTAAGTTGCAGAAACAAGTGGGCAATACCAGAGAGCACTCTAGTAGGAATTTCTCATTTCAAAAGTTTAATAGGCCAAGTAACAAATTTTAGAATGATAGCTTTCACAATAACAAGACTAATGAACCATCTTCTAGTAACAAGAATATAGACAATACTCTTAATAATATTGCATTGCCTAACTATTGTAGAGTACATTGCATAGCCAAACATTGTAAAATTGATTGTATAGATTTTTGGAAAGCCCTTGAGGCTTTCCAAGAGGAGTTGGATACATTTGAAGTGGTCCCTAACAAAGAAAGTGGTGCAAGACCCTCTAGATCCAAGCCATCTAAGTAGGCATTCTTGGTGGACACCTTTGATTTCACCCTTCAAGAGGAAAATGAGCCTGATGAGATACCTGAAGAAGTCCAGGCCTTTCTGTAGTTCTTGAAGAAGACCTACTGCTTGAGAAATAGAGAGCAAAGGCAGCCTTTGACTACCTCAACACCTCTAAATAATTTTGGAACTCCTCCTGATACCTCTTTAAGCAATAATCCAGAGCCAATAAAAGGGAGTACTTCTAAAACCATTGTTGAAATTCTTAGTTCTTCTAGTAAAATTAGGTAAAACATAGTTGAGGACATGAAGAAGATAAAGGGTAATATAACATTGTATGAACTCACATAGATTATACAACAGAGGGACCTCTTGTTAGAATCTTTGTCAAAGAAGTACAACAATCCACCAAATATTGATCGTGCCAATATGAATGTGCATAAAGCCAAAGCTGAGTCTCCTCCTTTCTTGCTCACTGTCAGGATGTTTGGTAAGATCTTGCATAATTGTTTATTAGATTCATGATCATCTACCAGTATTATGCCTATAGGTATTGCAATCAACTTGGTCTAACACCTATATAATCTAACAGGGTTGTGACCCAATTGGATAAATCTATATTTAAGTTTGTAGGATAATTATTAAATGTTCATATGCAACTAGCTTAGGATACAACAATTCATTGATATTCAAGTGGTTGAAATACCTGATGTTTATGGAATCTTACTAATCAGGGAATGGACCAAGGTTTTGAATGGTTACATGTCTAAAGACTGCTCACATCTGTGGCTACCTTAGAAAGGGGTCCCCAATCAAATCAAGGTTGAGAGAGAACCAAAAATGAAGCATATGATAAATGAGTACAATGTTGTAAATAAGAGGGTCAACATAATTGACTTAGACTTAGGGCTCTTCACTGATAATGTATGTGATCCCAAGAATGCTTAGGTTGTTCTTGAATTGTGGAAATTGCATTTTGATGGCGCTAAGTGTAATTTTAGATTACGGTTGGTATTATCTTTACCAATCCCACTAACAAAAGGTAACATGCTCCAATTATTGTCTACTAAAAATATTTTTGAGTATGAAGCAATTGTCCTAGGTTTATAGTTTTCCATAAAAAATAAGGTCAAAGAAATGCTACTTTATGGGGATTTATAACTAGTGGTTAATCAGGTTAAAAGCAAATACCAATGTAAACTTTCATACTTGAAAAGATATAAGTTTAGAGTTTGGGACCTAATTGAGTCCTTTGATGCTTTTAGCATTGATGGGTGAATATTTTTTCATCAACTAACTGATGGCAAAATGGGTATATCAACCACAGCACAATGAGATTTATATGGCAAAATGGGTGTGGTTACCACAGCATAATGAGATAAATCTCTTCTCTCAGCAAGGGGAGGTTTCCTATAAACTATAATATACTAATATAAACTAAAAATAGATTCAAGGGTGAAATCATACCATCCATCTCTCTTTTTTTAGAGATGATGTTCACAAAATAAAGGAGAATTAGTGTAATTACTGCAGGCATTTCTCTTCTTTCAGAAATGATGTTCAGCAAATAGCAGGGATTCTTTCTGGGTAGTAACTGGATCCAAAAGAAACCCATGAAAGTACAAAGTCTTTCATTATTTCTCCTATTGATTTAGGATCAAGTAACATAGTAGTGTGAATTGTAGTATAAAGTCTCCACCAAAAACTACAATGGAGTGAAAGGTTATGAAAGATAAGGGGAATTCAAAGTCTCTCTAAGACCCTGGAACATAAAACACATAGACTAAAGACAAATATGGCAGCACAAAGTCTCCCACAATCAACTTCAAGACATCTTTTAGATTATTTCCACTTGTTCTGCTTATTTGATTAAATGGACAAGATTGTATTTAGGAAAAAGACATAAGAATGATTTCTTAGATAACACAAGCTATTTCAACACAAAGTCTAAAAGGTCACTTGCTTTCTCATTTACTTGATAAAATATGATTAACAGTCTGAGCTCAAAGTCTTAGGAATGCCTTTCAATTTGGGTAGAGTTTCGCTTCTAATAACAGAGAGATCCTTCTTTCTACAAACTGAGAGATTACAATATATAGCATCCAAAGAAAGACTTGGGAGCTTGTTTTCATGAAATGGCCCATGTTGCATTGAATGCATTAGAAATTCTATGAAGGGGCCATGCTGAAACAGGGTATTAGCCTTAACTTTAGTGTTCTAAATCATCTCAAATGTCTCCTCTGAAGCATTGGTTTCCTGGTCTTCTTTATGATGTTTACACGATTGTCCACTCATCTTTACTCAAATGAAGAAAAATAGGTCGTGCCATTGAAAGCTTATGCTCTCTGATATCCACCTGGTGGACTATTCCACCTACTAGAATAAATCTTCAACAGATATTTTTGGATTCTCTATTTGATTCCCTCTTTCCTTGCTATATCTTGTCTCTTTCTACTAATCTAAGTTCTCGAGGCTATCTTTCTCAATGGATAGCTAAGTTTGTCTTCGGGTCTCTGTTATTTGAAAATCAATGGTTATTCTATTACCCTGAATTTGACATCCATGAGGACATCGCCGGTCACTTGAAACACTTTCACCAACTTGATTATATCCTAAAAAACCACCTAACATTGATAACATCTCTGAGCCAGTCATTCTCTGAGTAGCTGATCCATGATGGGCAGCAGGTAGTTGTCTTTTAAAGAGGATTGATTTAGATTTTTGAAATCAACACAGAGGCAAATTTATCCATTTTTTTTTCACAGGGACTATGTTTGAAATCTAGGTGGAATGATGGATTGGAAAAATTATCTTCGCATTTAACATTTTTTAGATCTCAAAAAGAGTAGTATTTGATATCCTGGGGTTTTACTACCTTTATTTTTGCTTGTGAGGTAATGACCCAACCTTGAGAGGAATTTCATGCTAAATTTATTTAGGCCTAAGAGATTTCAAATCATCATAAGAGTACGCCAAAACATCAATGTAATGGCAAAGCAGAGTAATGAATTTTAGTTTTTCATCAGGAGTGCAACAATTCCTAATGTTGACCATTTTGGGATTATCTTTTGTACTCAAATTTATTTGATCAAAATCTCTAGAAGAACTTGAATCCTTTTATTGTTTCTTGATAAACCTATCATGCTTATCGAATAGCTTCTCGAGAGAAACTAACCCTTTAGGAATTTTATTCCCTTTGAGCTGAAGGAACTCTTCACCAGTCTTTAAATTTATTTTAGGAGTTGATTCTCATAGTGAAGATTCACTTCCTTCAAAATAAAGCTCCTCAAAGCTATCCATCTATTCTAGAAAAGAAATGATTTGGTTGTCACCATTAAACATCTACCAATGGTCAGAATTATCAGGTAGACTTGGTCAAAAGACCAACTTAATAGTGTACTTGTTCCCTTCAAAATCTTGGTGAGGAACCATGAGGGTTGTAGAGATGGCTAAGGAATCTGCTCAATCATTGAATTCTCTGGGCACCATAGAAATACTAAAAGCCCCAAAACTTTCAAGGTAGTCCCACACCAGATTGTGATAATTTCATAATCTTTCATTCTTAGTTTGATACAGATTCCTCACCTAACAAACCACCAGTTCAGCATCTCCTCGGGCATGAAGAAGCTTAACATCTTTAGCTTGAGCAGCGTTTAATTTGAGCAACAAAGATTCATACTCGGTGGTGTTGTTGGTATTACTGAACTACAACTTATATGAATAAGGGAAAATATCTCCTTTCGGAGATATCAAAATAATTCCAGCTCTAGAATCAGTAGAAGAATTGTTGCCATTAAATTCTAGAATCCATATATCATTAGAATTTGATCTCTTTTCAGACTTATCTTCATTAGAGAGGGAAAGCCCTTTTTTATCTGAACTGTGCTCCACCAATTCTTCTGACATCTTGTCTGAATTTTTTAGATTGCCACTCATAGAACTTTCATCTGATGAAATAGAAACATCTTCTGTAGATAGAAAATAGTTACCTATTCCTGAGGATTCAAACAGAATTTGAGCTTCAGGGGCTGATGTTTGGGTGACAATGTATTTTGACTCCTTCTTAAGAAGTAGTGTTTACATGATACCCTTGACAGGTATCCTCACCTTAGATAGGTCCATGTTTAATTCTCCACCAACATCCTTAAAAAAATTTCATCCAAGCAAAAAGCCATAGGAAGTTGGAGCCTCAGCCACCAAGATTGTCATTTTAATCCTTTTTTCTGGGAAGGCTGCGAATACAAATTGGGCATCTTTGATCTGTCCCAAAAGTGGCACTTACTTCTTTTCCATGGAGAAACATCTCCCAAAAGTTTTAGTCAGAGTGAGATTGAGAGAGTCTGCCACCTTGGTGGGCATCACATTGTCAGAGGCGTCAGAGTCTATTATGCAGTTGTTCAGTTTATGGCCATTTATCAATAGGGAAACATAGAAAGGTTCTGTCTTCCCAGGGGCAATATGAGGAGTAATGACAAGATTGTTTCAGGCAAATGTGTTCTTTAGGGGATCATGAGTTACTTTTCAAATATCTTATCCTACAGGGATAGTTTTATTCTTGATGCATTCAACTAACCTATCCAACTGCTCAAGATTGGCTTGTAAGTATTAAAACTCAGACATTTAGATCTTGGTCTTCCTAGTATGATCAATTATGTCAAATAACTGAAATGAACTAGAAATAGAGGAAGGAAGTCCATCATTTTGGGTTTTATTGGGTGTGGTACTGGTTTGAGAAATTGAAGCAGAAGGTGTAGGGTTATTTGAGGTACTTACTTTTTTATTGATCATTAGGTCTTTTGATTGGAAAGGCAGTGAAGTCCCCCATTTAGCAATTAAAATTACTAGTCGATATTCTTCCCCTATTTTTTTCTTATTAGATTGTTGAGTTGATTGGTTTTGGGACCTATTAAAAACAACATATGATCCATCAAACAGTTCTCTCTTACTTCTAGTTTCATCCTGTTAATTTAGGAAACCAATGTTGGAGTCGCTAGCTAATTCTTCTTCATCTTCTACAAAGAGATTAGCATCATCTTCTTGGTCCAACTTCAGTTGAAAAGAGAAATCATGTTCAGCTTCATGATAACCAACTGCTGAGTTAGTCGATGCTACTTCAATGGCAAGCTTCTCTTGTGGGGGAGGGAGACGATTTAGTTGCCCTTGATTCCTAGTAGCATTGATTTGATATGACTAGATGGGAAATGTCCTCCTTGGTATATCTTGATAAGAATGAGGGGTAGACATCCCTTGTGCCATTTTATTTTTTAAATCTAGCAATTCATTTGTTAGCTTTTACACCATAGGATCAGTGGTGCCTATAGAGAAATTTTTAGAAGATGAAGAAGATTTATTTCTGTTAGGATCTCTTCTTATCTTTCCTACCAAGATAAGATCATCTTCAACCTCAATGTCCAAAATCTAACCTACAACAAGATCTATGTGTCCAGCCCACCTCAACAGGAAAATCACTTTAAGAAGCTGAGAATTTATGAAGAAGCACTTAAAATTTTCTGGCGTAGGTTGAGTAATTGTATGAATCCTGTTCCTCAGCTTATCAAATTTAGCAATGAAGTCTTGCATAGGTTCATGAGGCTCCTTCTTCATTTGTGTAAGCTGGGATAACAAAGCATGTGCATCTTTTGTGAGTTTGAACCTAGCCTAAAACTTGCCCTTGAGAGTGTTCCAGTCAGTTACAGTTTGTGCTTATAAATGATAAAACTAGTCTATGACAGTGCCTTACAACATTTCCACAAATAGTTTGACCACTATATTTTCAAATTCAACACCTATCACTCCACAAGCTATGCAAAAATCTACAATATGCTCATTAGAATGAACTCTCCCATCATTACAGAACTTGGAAAAATTCTTTCTTGAACTACGGGGTAGTTCATGTAAAGGTGGGGTTAGATTTAGCGAGCCAAAGGTGTTACCCCAAGGGCCTTGGGCTGCCATAATCTGATGATTGAAAGGAGGGATAATGAACCTTTGTGGAGTATGTATAGACAAAGCTCTGCTAGTAGAGGAAAGAGAAGTTTTGCCTAGTATTAGGGACCTGACGTTGGTAGAAGGAAAACTCCTAATTCACTGGAGGCAAGATTGTGGAGTAGAAAGGTCAAAATTATTTCGCTGCACAAACTCGAACATAGGGTCAACAATACCTTGAGCTCTCTAGCTTTGTGTATATCATGGATCTGCCAGAGTGTATAATGGAAAAGAACTGGAAATGCTTCAATTTGAAGCTTAAGGCTTCAAATTACACATTCTTCCCCAGTAGAGTCACCAAAAACTGTTGGGTGAATATTTTGTCATCAACTAACTGATGGCAAAATGGGTATATCAACCACAATACAATGAGATTTATATGGAAAAATGGGTGTGGTTACCATAGCATAATGAGAAAAATCTATCCTCTCAGCAAGGGGACGTTCCCTGCAAACTATAATATACTAATAAAAACTAAAAATAGATTTAGGGGTGAAATCATACCATCCATCTCTCTTTTTTAGAGATGATGTTCACAAAATAAAGGAGAATACTGGTGTAATTACTAAAGGCATTTCTCTTCTTTCAGAAATGATGTTCAGTAAATAGCAAGGATTCTTTTTGGGTAGTAACTAGATCCACAAGAAACCCACAAAAGCACAAAGTCTTTCATTATTTCTCCTACTGATGTAGGATAAAGTAACACAGTATTATGAAGTGTAGTACAAAGTCTCCACCAAAAACTACAATAGAGTGAAAGATTACGAAAGATAAGGGGAGCTCAAAGTCTCTCCAATACCCTAGAACATAAAACACATAGACTAAAGACAAATATGTTAGCACAAAGTCTCCCACAGTCAACTTCAGGGCATCTTTTAGATTACTTCCACTTGTTCTGCTTATTTGATTAAATGGACAAGACTATATTTAGGAAAAAGACATAAAAATGATTTCCTAGATAACACAAGTTATTTCAACACAAAGTCTGAAAGGTCACTTGCTTTCTCATTTACTTGATAAAATATGATTAACAATCTGAGCTCAAAGTCTCAAGAATGCCTTTCAATTTGGGCAGAGTTTCGCTTCTAATAATAAAGAGATT
Organism: Torreya grandis; assembly: GCA_037957365.1. Taxonomy (NCBI): domain Eukaryota; kingdom Viridiplantae; phylum Streptophyta; class Pinopsida; order Cupressales; family Taxaceae; genus Torreya; species Torreya grandis. Next base: position 1,955,372 of record JARHVA010001378.1, read on the forward strand.
CCTCTTTCTACAAACTAAGAGATTACAATATATAGCATCCAAAGAAAGACTTGGGCACTTGATTTCACGAAATGGCCCATGCTACATTGAATGCATTGGAAATTCTATGAAGGGGCCATGTTGGAATAGGTTATCAGCCTTAACTTTAGTTTTCTAAATCATCTCAAATGTCTCCTTCAAAGCGTGGGTTGCCTGGTCTTCTTTATGATGTTTACACGACTGTCCACTCATCTTTACTCAAATGAAGAAAAATAGGCCACACCATTGAATGCTTGCACTCTCTGATATCCACCTGGTGGACTGTTCCACCTATTGAAATAACTCTTTTGCAAATATTTCTAGATTCTCTATTTGATTCCCTCTTTTCTTGCTATATCTCATCTCTTTTTGCTGATATGAGCTCTCAGGGCTATCTTTCTCAGTGGATAGCTGAGTTTGTCTTCAGGTCTGTGTTATTTGAAAATCAACAGTTATTCCATTACCCTAAATTTGACATCCACAGGGACGTCATCGGTCACTTTAAACACTTTGAACCTTGAACCTTTGAACCTTTCAGAGTTCAATGGTTCAAGGTTCAATGGTTCAAAGTTCAATGGTTTAGTAGTTCGGCAGTTCAATGTTTTGTAAAGAGCCGCATTTACTTAGTCTTCTTTATGAGTTCAAGGTGTCGTTGAACCAATTATTTGTACCATTCAGTTGAACCTTTTTCTAGAATCTTTTACTTGAACCATTCGCTCGAGCCTTGAACTCTTTGAACGCATTGAAGCTTTGAACTCGTTAAACCTTTAAACTCTTTGAACGCATTGAAGCTTTGAATTCATTGAACCTTTGAACCTTTGAACTCTTTGAACATTTCAGAGGCAGATTTCAATGGTTTAATGGTTCAATGGTTCAATCCTTATCATTGAACCCCACCGTTGTCCTTACAAATTTTTTTAGGAAATGCCTTAAGTGTTTTGAGATTTTTCCTTACGAAAGCCCACCTTTTGAACCTATGATTTCCTTAGCTGAAAAGGCTTGTGCGATTGAGTAACTTGACTGCTCAGAACATTTTGAGGAAGAAAGAAAGAGACCATTTTGGCCTGTAGGACCGAAATGGTTGACATGTTGTCCATAAAAATAATTTATGGATTTTAGGAACAACAAGCATCACCTCCATCCCAAGGGAGGCAAATCAAGTTGTTAATGAGTTGGCATCTGCTATAGCCAACCTCATCCTAATTTTAGTATTGAGTTGATCCCTTATCCTTCAGTGCCTAACAACATTAATCACTTTCAAGTCTTCAATGATGATCAACAGATATCAGATTTCATAACCAATTATGGCACATTTGGTTGATGAGGCTAATGAAAATACATCTAAGGAAGATAAATTTGATGGCAAGGTCATTCAGTTGAATGACAATAAAATTCCCAAGAGGAAGATTGCTTTAGAAAGACTTTTTGATCAAGACAAACTTATTGATACTTCTAAGGTTCTCAAGGTAAATGGGAAGGACTATAATGTTATTAACTTAGGCTTTCATGATCAGCCCCGACTGGTAATTATCGGGAAGGCCTGTACAAGAATTGAGAATAAGAAATCTAAGGAACTCATTGCCCAATACAGAGATGTCATAGCATGGTCCTATAATGACTTAAAGATCATTGATCCAAGGGTCATCACACATACCATACCCCTTAAAGAGAGTTGCAAACCATTCAGGTAGAAATAAAGGCCTATAAACCCTATATTAGAACCAATGATCTTTAAAGAGGCTAAGAGACTTCTAGATGCTAGGATAGTCTTTCCCATCTAGCATTCTTCCTGGGTGGCTAATTTGGTGCCAGTCAGGAAGAAGAATGGTGAGATTAGACCTTATATAGACTTCAAAAAATTGAACAAAGCATCAGAGAAGGACAACTACCCCCTTCCTTCCCTAGACCAAGTAATTCAAGTTATTTTAGGATCATCTATGATGTCCTTTCTTCATGGCTTTTTAGGTTACAACCAAGTATTGCTTGATAGGGAGGACAGGATGAAGACAACCTTCACCACAAAGTGGGGGACCTTCACTTACAAGAGAATTCCCTTTGGACTCATCAATGTAAGAGCCACCTTTCAAAGAGCTATGGATAATGCCTTCCAAGCCCTGATAGGTGAATGCATCATTATTTATATGGATGATCTAACATTTTTTTCTAAAAATAGGTAAGATCACTATATGCATTTATAGTAAGTTTTTGAAAGATGCAGAAGGTATGGCATTTCCTTAAACCCTAAGAAAAGTATCTCTTGTGTAACTGAAGGAAAGTTATTAGGTCATGTCATAACCAAAAATGGGATCTCTATAGACCCTAAAAGGGTGGAGGCCATATCTAGAATAGATACTTCAAATAGTAAAAAAGATTTAAAGTCATTCTTTGGTAAAATTAATTTTGTAAGAAAGTTCATTTCTGGGTTTCTAGAAATAGTCAAACCACTAAATGACATGCTAAACAAAAATGCCAAAGTTTCATGGAATGAAGATTCTAGAAAGGCATTTAATGAGATCAAGAAGGCCATCAGTCAAGCTCCAGTACTTATAAGCCTTGATTTTTCAAGGGACTTCTACCTTTATTCCTTTGCATCTGATCACACTATGGCTGCAGTGTTAACTTAGAAAATTGAAGGGTGTGACCACCCAATAGCTTTCATGAGCACTAATTTCAAGAATGTTGAGTTAAATTACTCATTGATTGAGTAATTGACAAAAAAGCATATGCATTAGTCAAGGCAGTTAAAAAATGTAGGCATTACATACTTAGAAATAAGGTGCATACCATCTTACCTAACCCTGCCACTAAACTTATGTTAAGTTAGAATGAATTGGGAGAACGTAGAGGTAAATGGATGTCAATCTTACAAGAATATGACCTAGAGATAAAAACAAAAAAATTGGTAAGGTGCCAAGGTTTTATTTAGATTATTGTTAATACTAATCCTAAGCTAAGTATTATGCAGGTGGATCAACAAAACTTTTAAGCTAGTGAGTTGTATGATCCAATCATACATATAATAATCAATGGTACTTGTCCGGCAGGTCTACCAAGGGATCAAAAGAGGGCCCTGAGTTTAAAGGAATATCACTACTTGATCAAGAATGGGGTCTTATATAGGATAAATTTTGAAGGTGTTTACCTAAGGTGTGTCTCTCAAGAAGAAGCCACCCAAATCATGAGTACATTTCATGAAAAGCTAGGGAATGGACATCCATCTGGTAAAACCATAGCCCATAACACTCTTAGAGCTAATTATTATTAGCCAAATATTTTCAAATATGCCCACAAACATGTAATATAATGCCACTCATGTCATATTTTTAACACTAAGGAACCAAAGGCAATAATGCCTCTGCAACCATTCATGATTGATAAACCTTTTGCTCAATAGGGGTTGGACTTTGTTGGCATAACCAAAACCAACTCATTCAAATGTCACAAGTATGTCCTTACTACCATAGATTATTGTATAAGATGGGTTGAATTTGTAGCCACCAAACAATGTAGAACCGAGGAAGTGATCAACTTCTTAGAAGAAAACATATGTCCCAGGTTTGGGACTCCAATATCTCTAGTATGTGACAATGGGTATGCCTTCACATCCATAGAGATGACTAAATGGGCTTACGATAATGGCATCACTCTTAAGTTTGCATCCAATCATTATCCCCAAGGGAATGGAGTATTTGATTCAATAAATAAGAACCTAATGAAGGTGATCAATAAGTCTACTAAAGACAATCCCAAGACTTGGCACAAGATCCTTAAATTTTCACTTTGGGTTGATAAGATAAGAATCAATTAAGCATTAATATCCTCACCATTTATGTTGGTGTACGAATAGGAACCAATCATTCCCATCACTCTCAAGTTGCCTACATATAGATTAATGCAATAATGCATGGAGGAGATCTAAGAGCTAGCCAATTCTAGATTGTTGGATATAATTTAGATGGAAGATGCAAGGGAGAAAGCATTTTCTGACTTTATTAGGCATCAAACCACAATCAAGAGATGGTTTGATAAAAGATCTAAAATCAAGGTGTTTAGACAAGGAGACCTAGTTTTCCTCTAGGACAAAGTATCTAAGACAAAGGGCAAACATGGTAAATTCTCACCCTTATGGATTGGTCCATACCAGATTGCAGAAACATTGGAAAACAACACCTTCAAGCTCAAAGACTTACAAGGAACAGAGTTTACATTGCCCACCAATGGGTAATACATCAAACACTATTTCTCTATTGTTCCCCCTAGAGTCTTCATGGATTAAAACTGTAAGATGATTAGATTAGTGTAGGTAGGCTAGTTAGTTTAGTTTCATGTTATTTCTTTCTCATCCTTTGTTTGTACATAGGCATATACATATTTTTTTGTTTTCCTTGGTTTTCTTTCTTTCTATTATGTGTTTCTTTCATGTTGTTTGGTTTTTTTGATTCTAATAAGTCCCTAGGGACAATCTTGAACTCAGAAGTTATGAAGTTTGCTTAAAAATATGCCCCCCAATTTAGAAATGAAGGCATAAACCCCATGCATAGAGTAACCATGGTTCTAAAATATTAAGCAGGATGTTATATCTTAGAGAATTTGATAAAGACCAATGAAAAGGCCAATCATTTCATTAGACCCTAAACATTGTCTTAACCTCAAACTAGTTTTAAGACAACTTGCACTTATGAGATGAAAACTCAAATTGTCAGGGTATACCCAAAACTAACACTTAATTAACATCCTTGCCTGGGATAAGAGTTGCAACCAAAGGTGATTTTCCAAAGATCAAATACTTGACCAAATCCTAAAATATGGTTACCCTAGCTCCCAACCTTACTAAAATCCTAAAGATCTAAGAAAATATGAAATAAGGATATAATGCAAAAATAGAAGCTTTCAAATATAGGTGATTTTGGTAATCTCCACCAGGGCTATGGATGTCTGGCTAGCAATGGAGCAAGGTCATGAGTGGAGAAAAAGACATCTCTATTAGGGCTATGGATGCCTGGATGGTAGTAGAGCAATGCCCAAGCCTTCCCTAAGTAAAGAGTGTGGTTCATGTGAACATTTTTAGCACATTATAAAGTCAATGTAAGTGATTGAGGACATGAAACCTAGAAGTTGTTTCTTAAACCCCATGGTAAACAGTAAGTGGAATCAAAGCACACACACAACCTGGATATGTCCTGACATTTGACCTTAAGACCATAAGTGCAAGGTTTGTTTCAACTATGGCCTAGTCTAGTTGATGATATTGATCAAATAAAGTGTATGACCTAATTGCTTGTCTAATTAGAGTCTCTAGGTTCTAACATATTGCTATGTTTCCCCCATGAGTCATCATTTTTTGGGACCAACATACCCCCTTTTTTTGAATTAGGACCCTTGAGAAACCCTCAGAATAAAACATGGACATCTAAGCATGTCAGGGTCTTTTATAGAATTTGAAGATCATCCACTTTATTAAGAGACAGACTTAGTGGTTTTAATCTGGACTAACATTGCTAATGAAGTTCATTTGGCATTTAAGTTGTAGGTTCTATGGCATTCATCCCTAAGAATTATGTATTCCAAAACCTTTGCAAACCCTTGATTCAAATTTGAATAAAGGCGAGAACCATTTTAAAATTCATTTATGGACTTAAGTATAGAGCACATATTCTAGGTTTAGTCATGTTTTTTTAACACAACTTGACTAAGAAACTTGATCCCCTTTGTTACATCCCTAGTTTTTAAGTTTCTTATGGCCTAACAAAATTTCATTGTGCAGGGCCCTTTTATATTCCCTAACTTAGCCTAAGACTTTAATACTAAAGACCTGACGTATTCATTAATACAATCATGACCTTAGTCTTACTACCTTAAGCCTAAGTTTGTATTGTCTCCACGGTCCTAACATTAACTTCTTCATGTTTTTCAAGATGTTAAGTTGATCACTTTATCATGGGATTTTATCCAATGGCACAAGGCTAACCTGAACTTTAGATTAAATAACATGCATTTTTGGTAATTTGATGATCCATGCTTACTTTCTAGGACCCAATCGGACAAAACAAAGCATAATTAAAAAGTCAAAAGGATGAAAGTAGCACCATCACATTCAAGGTTTAAAAAGAAGAGGGGCATGACCATCATCAAAATGTTTGAAAGGATGAACTTGACACCTACATGACTGTCAACTTTAAGTCTAGTAAAATCAAAACTTCGCTGGTTTAAACTTGATGCCCAAGCAATTGTCAATCAACACTCATGAAGGTGTATTTAATGTATATGAGACCATCAATTTTAACCCAATGAAATACCTTACTTAGCATTAAAATAGCATGCCAAAATCATATTTTAATTTAGAAATGGCTTCATAATCTAAAGAAAATGCTCAAAATAGAAGGCTTTGATCTACAAAACAAAGACATATGTGATAAATATACCTAGCCCAAGTCTATGCTTTAAGATTCACATTTAATTTTGCATAAAAAAACTTAAATCACAAACTTACCCTATGTAAAATTTAGATTGTCATTTCATGTTGAACCTATTTTGAACATAGTTTGTGGCAAATGGCATAAAAATTTTAGCCTAATGTATGTTTTCATTGTGTTTATTAAACACCACACATACATTTAACTTAAATTATTTATAGTTTGAACCCCCCTTTATAATCATGACTTAGGTTTAAAATTCCTTAGCCTAAGGTTTATACCATGCTTAATAAGCATGAACAAACCTTAGCCTAAGGAATGTAAGTCTAAGTCAGGACTTTAATAATAAACTAAATTAACATTTGGGCATTATTTGTAGATCGATGGTTATTGATTTATCATTGGATTTGTTCCAACAACATGATGGCACTAATGACTTTTCAGAGGCCCATAAGCTTACCACATGGATGATGTTCAATTGATAAATGACTGACCAAAAGATTTGGAGCATGGAGAAGGCCTGTAAAGCACCAAGTGTCATGATCATGGAGTTTACAATAGGGAGACCCAATTAGGATCCAAAGGCCCACATTATAATAAATGGTTGGCACTAATCTAGGATTTTGATCCTACGATGTGAAATGAAGAAGGTATTTTTAAATACCAATAACTAGTGTTTAAATGACATTTATGAAAAATGTCACAAAGGGTCAAAACTAGTGCCACATAAGTGTCATGCAAGTAGAAAAGGACAAAATTTGAGATCTTGTGGGCTCAAAAACACAAAGGTATAAAGGCAAAGGTCTAAATCAAATCCAGAGCATGTATAAGCTGAAGCCTGAATATCTTCTACAATTAAAGCTCCAAAACCCTAAACCCTGCATAAAGTAAACCAAATGGATTCAATTTGCTACAATTCAATCAAAGGATAACTTAATTATGTTTTTGAGCATAAGAGAGATTTCATAAAGGTTGTCTGCAATCCAGTGTGAATAATTAACAAGAAATAGAGACCATGGCAACTATCAGGTAGTAATTGAAGGAAGAGTTCAAGCTCTATTTGATGACATATAATAAGGGTCAAATATTCAAGGATACAGAATTAGACCTCATAGCACTAAATATCCAAGGCATTAGGAATTGGTTTGATCTCATCTTTATGATATAATAATTGCAACCCATCTCAAGGGAGGAGCATAAAAATGCCACCACAAATAAATGAAATGCTAACCTGATTGCAATCCAAATGGCTAGCCTTCATCATACCATGATAAAACTAGAGGTAGTACACTGCATTAACATCCTTTCCCCCATATTTGTTGATTATATGATAGATGGTGAGTGGATCATTAGGGAGGGTAGATCAAAATGGGTAGCATACATTTCCCTTATTACTTTTTAAAAGTATTATAATCTCCCTCTTCCCTATATAGACCTTCCCAAAATGAGGGAATGGACCAATAACCATGACTTGGACTCCATCCTGAGACCCTAGCTCCGCCAAGGACCTCACATATTTAGAACCCTTGATGGAAAAATCCCTATCATCTAGTTTAGAGAGGATATTAAGATGATAATGACCTTGTGGAATAGATATTTTGGTGCCCCTTTGACCACTTATGTAAATAAGGATTGGGTCTCATATGTTCACTTCCTGATGGAGGAAAAACTTACCCCTCCAATTAGAGATTTGATCAGTATTTTCCTTGCTAGGTAATTCATCGCCATCAAAAGAAAAACCTCAAATCAATTCTACATGATGTCATACATACTTGACGCCCTTCTCACTTCAGTAACCTTCCCTGGCATTAAGAATTGGTCCATGGAGGGTAGAATAACCATTTCACACTATTATTCCAAGTTGCACATCTTCAAGTACAAGAACCATATGTAATTTATTTGTGACTGTGTTTACCCTACTATGGTGGAGGCCATCATAGGTGTTCCCATGCCTAGGATTCACCCCCTCATCAAGAGATATGTTGAAATGATAGGGGACATATGGTATTACCTTGATTTCACAATCATCAAGATAGAAGGAATCATGGTTCAACCTTACAAACTACCAATGTATGTTCCAAATAAGCTTATAGAGTAGGAAATTGCTTCCTAGCTCATCCTTGACATTGATAGGACTTACAAGGAGAAAAGTAAGGGACTAATCCACCCCTTCCCCTTGCATATTATGAAAATCATAATAAAGGATTAGAAGCAGTTGGAGGTTATGTCTACAGATTAAGATTCATTTGACTTCCAACTGGAAAAATCTAGATGTGAGATCCAAAGAATGTTGTTGTTGACCACCTAAAGGATAAGAAGCTCTCTAAGCCAGAATATGTACATCACCTCGATGTCCATTACACCATATATATTAATTTTAAGAACTATGAAGAGTTATTGGCTAGGATCCAAGGCCATAACATTGAACTCAAGCACAGATTGGTCAAGGAAAACAAACTATCTAGGGAAACATGTCAAATGCACCCTTTTAAATATCATTTACTACCTAGGCCATCTAGAACAGACCATGAGCCACCTGAGGTAGAGCAGCCACAAACCAAATAGTAGGATGATCAAATTTAGAGTGATCAAGGCAAAGGAAAGGAGAAGGTTGGAAAGATAAGATTAGAAGAAAGACCTACAAAAGGGCCAATACCTTCAACCACGCAATAGAGGCCACCTTCTCCAATTCAATACATTAACATGATATCCTTGGAACCAGAAGAGACACTTGAAGGTGCCCTCAAGGAATTTTCAGATTCCTATGGCTTAGGTGGAGAGGAGGACCCTTCAGAGGAAAATAATAGGAAAGGATATAATTCTTGTGGCACTGCAAGAGAAGAGGCAAGCAAAATTGGCCTTGGTCCCATTAAGACCAAGGAAGAAGCCCAAATTAACCTTCACTCATCCCACTATTGAAGTCAATCTCTTTAGTGATGAATTTCCAATCCATGGACCAGTCATTCCTGACTTGTTCATATATGGAAAACTGCAAGAGATACCCTCTCTTTCTCATTCTTGGGCCATGACAAGAGTGACTAATGTGGGGATACAAGATGATATGAGGCCTTGGATAAAGGCTATAATGAAAGACTAGGAAGAAAGAAGAATTATGGTTGTTGAAGGGCTAAAAGGCAAGAAGATAGATGCTCCAAGAGAATCTACTAGTTCAATTATGGAGGTCCTAGAACCTTCCCAATTTAAGGAACCAGTCACTACTATCCATTTCAACCCTGAGACAACTAGGTTGGAGAGAATAACAACTAAGAGAGATATGGTTGGGACATAAGAAGTCACCTTTTAGAAGGTGAAACCTTTTGTAGGTTTGACCCTTGTTGTAGTACAATAGCTTGGTGAGGTAGCAAGACATGAAGAATATGTGGAGAGCCTAATAGAAGCACAGTCACAAAAAGCTAGGGCTAGAGTCCAGGGTTTAAAATAAAGGATCCTGAATTTAAAAAGAGAAAGGGATAATTTTCAAAAATAGGCTATCTTATCAATCCCAGAGGCCTTGTCCAAAATGCTAGACTACTCATTTTATGACATGTTTGAGGCATTAAAGTCAATGAAGATGAGGCATAGTGCATTAGAGACCAAGATGCATTAGTCAAGGACCTAATCACCCAATGGCAGGACTCAAAAGATAGGATTGCTTAGCTCCAAGCATTCAAGTGAAGAAGTAGATCCCAAAATTTACAACCATAAGCATAGGACACTTGGGCACAATTTTGGGGATTGTTATTGATAAAGTACAAAGCTTGAGTACTTGGCATACCAAGGTGAAGAGGCTTTTAAAAGATGACAAAGGGCTTATCAGTAGATTTGAATAACTTTTTGGGACCATGCTTATCAATCCTACACAACCTACTACCCTTGGCCTCATCTTTGATGAAGAGTTCAAGCATAGGACCACTCTGGTGACTCAAGAAATCTAAGGGAAAATCAAAGGCTGGTCTAGATAGAATAACAACAAGATCTAGGATATGATATTCAATGTAGGTGAGAGGATCAATGAAGCTAGAGTATCAAGGAGGCCTTGGCCAAAAATGACCAAGAATTCAATGAGCTAGCAAACTAAGAGGAGGAATACATCATGAATCCTACTATAGATCTTGAGCTGGTTGATGAACAACATGAGAGGGCCATGAACATCCTCCAACAACAAATAGGGCCCCACTAGTAAATTAGAACAATATTCAATTCTAATAAAATTTGGCAAATTCTTGGAGTAGAATATCCCATTATAAGTGCATAAGCTAGTTTTTTAGCATATTTTCCTCTAGTTCAATATAATTTGGAAAAACACTTGTATTTTAGAATGTATAAGGATAGTTGTCCCTCTCTTTGTACACCTGTATTTTGTAGCTAATCGGTATACTACCTAGTCTTCCTATAAAGGCATGTATAACCATTGTAAAGAGGGAGAGTTTTTGAGCAAATTTTGTATACTTGAAGCAATTAATAAGATCAAAGAATTTTACAAGGATTGTCCATTTTTTAGGTGTTAATTATTAATATAGATTTTCTCTCAATTGTTAGTAAAGGTCTTGAATTTGAATAGTGTTTTTGAATTTTGAATAGCATTATTTAATCATAGGGTTTCTAATTTGTGCTTATGCTAGATTAGTTGAAAGATCTTAAGTTCTACTTCATTTCATTTTGCTCTATATTCAGATGTGCAATGGCTATTTGATTATAGTTGTAAATCCTTAAAGTAGACCTGATTCTTACTTGTGATTCGTAAACATTTTCCTTTGAAGTTTTCCTGATATATAGTGAGATTTGATCTTAGGCTATGTTGCATTATATATTTGTTAAATGCGTATTCAGTTGTTGAAGACTAAAATTGGCAATCACTCACTTATTTTCTTCTCTACCCTCCTCTTTGCTCTTTTTTCTACACCAAGATCACTTTAGTTTTAGTCACATTATAAATATGCACTTAGATTAGTCTATAGCTTAAATCTAGGATATAACTCACTAAGTATCAGCAAAGATTCACAAAGAACAGGCCCAAGGTGGCTCCCAACCACCAAATCATATAAATATTGTGGAACAGTTATCTTACTCTGAGGCTATTTCACCATAGGCAACTAGATTGTCAAAACCTACAACTCATGCTCTGAATTTTCTAAATTCTAAAATGAGAAGTGTTCTTTAAACACTAAGGACACATATGGTAAATTTAGAAGCATCAACATCCCCATATGAGCAAATTATTATTTTTTATTTTAAAATAAGAATTAGGCTTGATTATTCCCATCCCTAGTTTAATTTTATCCCCCTCATGGGAATCATGCTCAGATCATACGTCCTTCACTTTATCAATCCCCAAGGAATCCTCATGTGAAGCTATGTAAGCTTTAGCTATGAAGGCAATCAAGTTGACAATAATCACAAAGTAAAAAGAGTATAATAAAGAAAACATATTCCATAGACAACACCTAAGCAAAAATAAGACCAAAAGAATTAAATTAACATCAAGGAATATAATTATGACATGAAAATCTTAGGGAATAATAACATGGGGGAATATGGAAATGATTAAAAGGGGAGGGGCACCAAGTTTTAAAGTGGAATGCCACATCATGCTTTGACATAGGAAGATGAGATGACAGTGAAACTGCCATGAGTAAATCAAATAATGATAAGAAAAGGGAATCTAATGAAAATAATGATCAAATCAGTTCTACCAAATAAGGATCATTATCATACACCCAAACAAAATCCCATGTAATAAAAAAAAAGTCATAACAACTAATTGACCACCAAAAAAATCAAAAAAATATAAGGCCCTACAAAAAAAGCCATTCATTGGATCAAAGCCCAAGACACAAGAAGCAACCATAAAAGACTTGGTAGAAGGTCAAACAAACTCAAGAGAAGAAAACCATTCAATTCCCAATAGTGGAAGACTCACAGACCCCATGAATACCAACCAATTCAATACCTAAACTAGAGCATGGACCACTATGCAGAAGGACAAAGCTTGTAAAAATATTAGGAATTAGGTAATTTCCCCTCCAAGAGGGTGCTTTAAGTCCCCTTTACAATTTGCTCCTCCATCTCTCATGCTCACTTGTTGTCTCCCTCTCTTTTTCCTTTCATATTACCTAAATCCACCTCACCTTTACCAAGTTTTAACTTCATGTATTGGAACCAAGACCCTAAACCTGGCGAATAAAGTCCCCATTCATCTTTTTGTTATGGGTCCTAACTAGTAAGCTTAAGAGTTGAGGAATTCTTAGATGGGATCTTCTGGTGATCCAATTTGACCTCAAGAAGAGAATTGAGAGCAATAAAAGGGTCCTCTTCCTCTAGAGAGGGAGGATTTGAACTTAAATTAATCAGCTCCTTAGGTTGGGGTGACATAACAATTATGGGTCAAGAATGCTCCTCAACCATCCTACCTGTTGTTCCTAAAATCTGTCACTCATTTTTGGGACAACATATGAACTATTTTGGTCCTGCATGCCAAAATTATCCCTTCCATTCTCAAAAAATTATTCTGAGCATTCAAATTCTTCATTATTCAAGCTTTCAATTAAGGTATTAGCAGGTTCAACTGGTTCAATGGCTTGAACAGATGAATTCTTACAAAGGAACAAGTTCCCAGCACTTAGGCAATTTCTAGATTAGTTCAACGCCTTGGTTCAACCAAAAATGTTCATCGACAAGCTTTAAAGGAAGGATTGAACCATTGAACCTTGAACCAAATTGGTTCAATGGGTTCAAAGGTTCAATGGCTTCAAAACACTTAACGAAAAGAAGAAGGCTTGAACCATTGAACCGTTGAACCTTGAACCATTTCAGTTCAAAGGTTCAACGGGTTCAAAGGTTCAACAAGCGGTTGGTTCAACACATTTTGTTTGAGCGATCAAAGGACTTAGTGAAAAACAAATGAATGAACTATTGAACCATTGAACCTTGAACCAAATTGGTTCAATGAGTTCAAAGGGTTCAATCAGTTCAAAGAGATCAAAATACTTAGACAAAAGGATGGTTTCAAATGCAAGATTGAACCATTGTACCAAAGTTGGTTCAATCAGTCGGTTCAATCGACCAGTTCAAAGGATTGCCCCAAAGCTGAAGGAACAAGTGCCCTTGCGAAGGGCAATGAACCAAGCCCAAGTGCCCTTGCGGAGGGTAGTGAACCAAAGCTGAGTGCCCTTGCGGAGGGCAGTGAGCAAAAGTGGACTAAGAGATTTTCTTCAAAAAAATGAACAAGGCAAGAAAAGTGGAATTCCTTCAGATTTGTTCAAGGCAAAAGACGAGGTGAATTCCTTTGAACTTTTATTCGAAGGAATCTGCTTGAAAGAAAAAGCCCGACTGAAGGGAATGCTGACCGAAAGCAAGCAAAAAGATTTCCTTCAAAAAAAATGTCTGAAGGAATTCCTTCAAGCATTTTGTCTAAAGGAATTGAAGCTGAAGGATGCTAAAGACTGTCTGAAGGCCACTCGAAGAACCTCAAAGGGTAGGCACCCTTGCAGGGGGCTCTTAGCAACCATAAAATGGACCTTCTCAAGGCCTGAATGGACACCTTCCCTTTAGGAAGTTCTAAAGACATTAAGGCCCATGACCGATTTCTACGGACTTGATTCTATGGACTCTCTAGGCTCAAAACTATAGACTCTACAGGTTGGGTTCTATGGACTCTACAGGTTGGTTTTTTGGTTCTAAAAACTCAATTCTATGGACTCTATAGGGTTAATTCTACTGACTCCATAGGCTTGATTCTACTGACTTATTTCTACGAACTTAGCAGACATATTTCTATGGAATCTTTCAAAGATCAAGAGACTTAGAGAAAACAAAGGCTTCTGAAGAAGAAGATGAATCATTGAACCTTATACCAAAATGGTTCATAGGCTCAATGGGTTCAACATTTCAAGGGAAGCTCTAAGCAAAGATAAGAAGTGGAAGTTTCCATAAACTAGTTCAAGGAGAAGGTTCAAGCGGATGAACCAAGGAGGCCACCTAAACTATTGAAACAGTGAACCTTTGATGTCCCCATGGACATCAAATTCAAGCTAATGAAATATCCGTTGATTTTCAAAAGTGGCACAGAACTTGAAAGCAAACTCAGTGCCCAGTTGAAGGAGCTGAAAAGGCCAGCAAAAGGGGGAAAAGATAGCCTAAGGGCTTAAACTACAATAGGAAAGAGGGAAAGACCAAAAATATTTGTGTTGGAGTTATTCCAGTAGGTGGAACAGTCCACCAAGTAGATATTTGAACTTACAAACATTGAAGGTGCTGCCTTTTTGTCTCCCTTGGAGTAAAGGTAAGGTAGAAAGCTATGTGGACATCAGGTAACAGACTAGATGACTCAGGCCTAGGAGAAGACATTTGAGATGAATTGGCATGCCACAGTTAAGGCAGTTGCCCTATTCTAACATGGGCTCTTTGAAAAAATTGAAAATGCATTCAAGGCATTAAATGCAACATGAGCCATTCCATGAAACAAAGTGCTAAGCCTTTTTTGGCTACTATATATTGTATTCTCTTATTTTATGTAAAGGAGATCTTTTTGGTTATAGAATAAAAACTCTGCCAAAATTAAAAGGCGATTATTGAGACTTTGAGCTCAGATTGTTGATCATATTTCTTTGTTTGAATGAGAAAGTAGGTTACTTTCAGACTTTGTGTTGTTATAGCTTGTGTCATTTAAGGGATTGTTCTTATGTCTGTTTCCTAAATATGTTTCTATCTGTTTTAATGAAATAAGCAGAACTAATGGAAGTAATCAAGAAGATGTCCTAAAGCCAACTATGGAGAGACTTTGTGCCCCAACAATTGCGTTTAATGTGTTTGTCTCTTTTTTGTTCCTTTGTAAAGGGCCTTGGGATGACTTTGTGCCCTCATTGTCCTTCGTATTTCACTCTTGGGTAGTCAAGGTGGAGACTTTGTGCTACATCTCAGTCTGTTGGTTACTACACCCTTTATTACCAGTTACTTGTTACCTATTAGAAAGAATTCTAGTTGTTTGTTGTAAGACCACTTCTAAAAGAAGAGAAGTGCCTTTAGTGTTTCCACCTAGATTTCTCCTTTGTTTGTGAACATTTTCTATGAAAAAAGAGAGATGGATAGTGTTGTCCTACCCTTGAGTGTTATTTTCTGCATATCTATATAGTATATAGCTCCTCATATTTATAAGGAACCTCCCCTTGATGAGAGGAGAGATTTGTCCCCCTTTGATGTGGTAAACCTACACATTTGGCCAACCAATCTCCTTATGCCATGGTTGAAGAGACCTATTTTGCTCATCAGTTAGCTGATGACAAAATATTCACCCAATAGTTTTTGGCGACTCTGCTGGGGATCGACGAGTAGTTCCTATCTTTATCCATTATATACTCTGGCAACTCTGCTCCATGGCTTACCCATTATCATTATAGCCTTACCATCTTCCTCCACCTCCATGCCAGCTGGGGAAGAGCATGCAATTTGAAGCCTCAAGCTTCAAGCTAAAGTTAGACCAGTTCTTTCCCATTTTTATTCTACAATCTGGCAACTCCATGTTATACCAAAAACCAGAGAGCCCAAGGTGTTGTTGAACCTATTTTTGAGTTGGTGCAGTAGGGTAAATTTGATTTGTTCCCTCCCCAACTTCAAGTTCAATGATCCAAGACTATCTGTACCAAGTCACCAACACAAGGGAGAGTTTCTTTTTCTTCTGTTACCAGAGCTTTGTCGATACATACTCCACCCAAATTTATTATCCCCCTTTTCCATAATCAAATCATGGTAGCTCAAGGCCCCTGGGGTAACTCTTTTGGTCCACTCAATCTTACTCCACCTCTACATGAGATTCCACATAGTTCAAGGAAGAATTTTCTCAAAATCTTTGGTGATGGGAGAGTTCATCCTAATGAACACATTGCAGCTTTTAGCATAGCCTATGGTGTGATAGGTGTGAAATATGAAGATGTAGCAGTCAGGCTGTTCATGAAAACACTACAAGGCACTGCTACAGACTGGTTCTACCATCTATAGGCTCAGTCAGTGACTAACTGGGACACTCTTAAAGCTAAATTTGAAGCCAAGTTCAAACCTATAGAAGATGTGCATCCCCTACTAGCCTATCTCACACAAATGAATAAGGAACCTCATGAACCTATGAGGGAATTCATTTCCAAGTTTGATAAACTAAGAAATTAGATTCTTATGATTACTCAGCCAACACCTGAAAATCTCAAATATTTCTTCATCAACTCATAGCTACCTGAAGTGAGTTTTTTTATTGAGATGGGCTAGCCACATAAACTTTACTGCTGCTCAAGATTTGGCTACTGAGGTAGAAGATGATCTTCTCTTGGTATAAAAGATAAGGAGAGATCCTAACAAAGGTAAATCCTCTTTATCTTCTAAATACTCACCTACAACCACCAATGATCCAATAGTGTAGAAGCTGGCAAATGAATTGCTAGCTCTTAGAAAGCAAATGGCTCAAGGGATGTCATCTATTCCTTCATATAGAGATGTACCAAGGAGGACATTCCCCAATCAGTCATACCAAGGCCATGCTGCCAGAAATCAAGGGCAACCAAATCATCTTCCTCCCCCATGGAGAAACCTTGTCATTGAAGCACCTCCAACTAATTTAGTAGTTAGATATCTTGAAGCAAAATCAGATTTCTCCTTCCAGCCTAAATTAAACCTAGAAGATGACACTAATCTCTTCGTAGAAGGAGAAGAAGAATTAGATGGCAACTCCAACATTGGTTTTCTGAATTACCAAGATGAACCTAGAATTGAAGGTAAAGTAGTTGAGGGATCATATGCTATATTCACCCGATCCAAAAATTGGTCAACCCAAAAAGTTGATAAAGAGAAGATAGAGGAGTGAGCTTAGCCTACAATTTCAATTGCCAAGCGGGGAACCACTCTGCCTTTCCAGCCGAAGGACCTAGTGATTGTAAAAAAGGTAAGTACATCAAATACGCCTTCACCTCCAACTTCAAATTCACAGTCCAGTCCTCTTCCTTCCAAAAACTAAAAGGATGAACTCCCATCCTCTGTTCTTAGTCTATTTTAGACATTTGACATAATCAACCATATAAAGAAAACTAAGATTCAAATGTCTGAATTTGAATTCTTGCAATCCAACCCTAGGCAGTTGGATAAGTTAGTGGAATGTGTGAGAAATAAAATTATACCTGCAAGACCAGTTGTTTCAAAGGTGACTCCCACATCCACCAAGAATAACCTTGTCATTACTCCTCCTACTGCTCTCAGAAGAACCAAACTATTTTATGTCTCCTTGCTGATAAATGGACACCAGCTAAATAATTACATCATAGACTTAGCTGCATCTGACAACATCATGCCTACTAAAGTGGCTGAATCCCTTGATCTCACATTGACTAAGACATTTGGGAGATGTTTTTCCATGGAGAACAAACAAGTGCCACTATTGGGACAAATCAAGGATGCCCAATTTGCATTTGCAGCATTCACAAAAAAAAATCAAGATGACTATCCTGGTGGCTGACATCCTAGCTTCATACGACATCCTTTCTGGGTGAAATTTTTGTAAGGATGTTGGTGGTGAGCTGAGCATGGACCTGTCTAAAGTGAGAATCCCAGTCAAAGGTGTTATGCAAAGATTGCTCCCTAAAAAGGAAGCAAAATATGTGGTCACTAAAACATCAGTGCCTGAAGCTCAAATCTTGTCTGAATCTTTAGGCATGGGTAATTATTTCTTGACCATAGAGGATGTTCATGTTTCAGCTGATCAAACTTTTGAAATTGATAGTCTAAAAATTGGTTCAGATGGAACAGCAGAAGATAGGATAAAGCGCAGTGCAAGCACAAAAAAATCCTCCCCTCCACACAAAGAGAAATCTGAGAAAGGATCAGTTTCAAATAAAGTATGGATACTAAAATTTGATGACAACTGCTCCTATACCAGTTTAGGAGCTGGGATTGTGTTGATATCTCTTCAAAGATATATCTTTCCTTCTTCATATAAACTATAGTTCAGCAATACTAATAATACTGCTAAATATGAATCATTGTTGCTTGGATTGAAAGTCGCTCATGACAAGGGCATCAAGCTCCTTCATGCCAAGGGAGATGCTGAGTTGTTGGTTTGTGAGGTGAGAAACTTGTACCAAACTAAAAATGAGAGATTGCATCATTACTGCAATCTAGTTTTGGAACAAATTGAAAGCTTTGATGCTTTTAGTATCTCTGCAGTTCTCAAGAAATTCAATGACTGAGCTGATGCACTAGCTATTTCAAAAACTCTATTGGTTCCTCACCTTAATTTTAAGGGAGACATATACACTATTAAACTGGTCTTTCGACCAAGTTTTCTTAACAATGCCAATCATTGACAAGTATTCAATAGTGACAACCAAATCATTACCTTCTTGGAGCAAAAAGATAGCTTTCAATAGCTTCACTTCGAAGGTAGTGAGTCTCAAAAGCTTAAACCAGCCCCTGAATCAAATGTAGGCATAGGTGAAAGATTCCTACAACTGAAAGGGAATAAAATTCCCAAAGGCCTGATTTCCCTTGAGAACCTATTTGATAAACATGATAGGTTCATCAAACAACAGTAAATGGATTCAAGCTCCTCCCAAGAGTTTGACCAAGTAAATCTGGGTGCCAAAGAAAATCCCAAGATGGTGAACATTGGGAAGTGATGCACTCCAGAAGAGAAGTTCAAGTTCACTGCTCTGCTTAGCAATTACATAGATGTCCTAGCATATTCCTATGATGATCTGAAGTCACTCAGGCTTGAAGAAATCAGCCATGACATTCCTCTCAAGAGTGATTTGGTACCTTACAAGCAAAAATCTAGGTAGTACAATCTGAAGATATCAAGTACTATTCTGTCTGAAATATAAAAAATGTTAAATGCTAGAATAATTTTCTCAATCCATCATTCCACATGGATTGCAAATATAATGCCTGTAAGAAAGAAGAATGGTGAAATTTGCCTTTGTGTGGACTTCAAAAATTTAAATCAGTCATCCTTAAAGGATAACTATTCTCTGCCCATCATGGATCAAGTCCTTCAAACAGTGACTAGTTCAGAGATGTTATCAATGCTAGATGGCTTCTCAGGATACAATCAAGTTGAACTTGGTGAAGCAGACTAGCACAAGACTGCCTTCACCACACCTTGGGGCACCTTTGCCTATCGAAGAATGACATTTGGCCTGATAAATGCTGGTGCCACCTTCCAAAGAGTAATGAACCTTTCTTTCAAAGATGAAATAGGTAAGTTCATTATAGTGTACCTGGATGATTTAACAGTCTTTTCTAAGCATCATCTTGATCATGTACACCATTTGCAACAAGTGTTGGAAGCTGTCACCAGAATGGCATCTCTCTTAATCCTAAGAAGTCTGTCTTTGGAGTAATAGAGGGGAAACTTCTTGGACACCTTGTATCCAAAGAAGGTATAAATATTGACTCAAATAGAGTCAAGTTCATTCAGGAGCTTACCCTGCCTACAAGTAAGACTGCAGTTCACTCTTTCTTCAGAAAAGTGAACTTTTTACGAAGGTTCATTCTCGAATTCATAGAGAAGACTCACCATATCATAAATATGATGAAAGGGAAGGCCACCTTCAGTTGGATTGAGGAAGGCAAATTGGCATTTCAATATATTAAGATAGCTATTGCCCATGCCCCAATTTTGGTTTGTCTAGATTATACCAAGGATTTCATAGTGTATAGTTATGCTTCTGAACACACACTTTTAGTAATTCTGGTTCAATAGAACAAAGAAGGTGTGGAATCTCCTATTTCTTTCATGAGCTATCCTCTCAAAGCTCACGAGCTGAAATAATCAAACATGGAGAAGCATGCCTATGTAATGGTAAAGGCAGTGAAGCATTTCCACTTTTACATCCTGAATTCACACACTACTGCCCTGGTTCTTCACACCATAGTCAAATCCATATTAACTCAGTAAGAGTTTGGAACCAAAAGAGGGAATTAGATTGCTAAAATCCAAGAGTTTGATCTAGTCATCAAACCAATGAAGTTGGTGCATGGAAAGGGCCTCTGTCAATTGATTGTTGACAACAAACTTGAAGAAGCAGGGCATGAAGAAAAAGAAGTGGAAGACACACCAACAGTCCTCTTTGTCTCCACCACAAATGAGTGGTATTCAAATATTACTCATTTTCTTACTTATGGTGAGTGTCCTACCCACCTGTCTCATAAAGAAAGGAGGACTGTCAAGTTGAAATGGCTAATTTTGTCCTCTGGGACAACGGCCTGTATAACAAGAGCCTTGATGGAATTCCTTTGTTGCGTAGATAAAGAGCAGCAAAACCAACTTTTGAAGTCCTTCCACAATCTGACCTATGGAAGACATTTTTTTGCTCTTGTAACTACCCATAAAATTATGCAAGCCAGGTACTACTGGCCCACTCTATTTCAAGATGCATACAAATGGGTAAGAAAATGTGAATTATGCTAGCAGTTCACGGGAAGACCCCAGTTAATTGCTTTGCCTCTCAAGCTGGTGGTCATAGAAGAGCCATTTCAGTAATGGGGAATCAATTTCATTGGTGTTGTAAACCCATCTTCAAGCATTGGACATGATTATGTCCTCACAGCCACAGATTACTTCACCAAATTGGTGGATGCAATTCTAACCAAGCATGCTACTTCAGAGGTAGTATGCGATTTCCTTAAGGAGAACATCATTTTCAAGTTTGGGGTCCCGACCAAGATTGTCATAGATAATGCAGCTTGTTTCTCTTCTCAAGAGATTACTCGGTTCTATTTTCACTATGGGATTACCCTCTCTCACTCCTCTGATTATTTTCCACAAGGGAATGGCCAAGCTGAATTAAGCAACAAGAAACTGGTGACCATCATCAGGAAGCTGGTGGATGACAACCAATGAACATGGCATAAAGCATTGGTTGATACTTTATGGCCAGATAGAATCACACCCAAGAGGGCAATTGGTATGTCACCTTTCCAACTTTTTATGGCCTTAATGCTGAGATACCAATCACTCTAGAATTGCCAGCATTGAAATTGGCTAAGGCAGTCGAAGATTAGACATATGAAAGCTCCATTGATAAGAGGATCATGTGCTTGACTGAGCTGGATGAGTAGCGAACTATGGTGGTGGACTAAATTATTGTGCATCAAAATCTGGTGAAGAAGCTCTTCGACCAAAAAGCAAAAAATTGTGATTTCGAGATTGGAGATTAAATCTTGTTGTGGGACAAGTGAAGAGAACCAAAGGGAATGCATGGAAAATTTGACAACCTTTGGAGAGGCCCGTTTACTATCCATCATCTCAATGGTGAAAATAGTTTCCTATTGAAGTATCAAGATGGCACACCCTTTTCTCTACCTCACAATGGGTAGCATCTAAAATACTTTAATTCTTGAAGTATCAGATAAGTTCACCTGTACATATGTATATTTGTATAGTCTTTAGTTCCATTTTGTGTTGTTCATTTTCATTTTTGGCACCTTTTTTTTTGGGTAGCATGACTCCATAGCCCAATGGTATACTTCAAGGCACTGGAGATTCTAGTTTCTACTCCCCTCAACTGTTGAAGGAAGTTCCCCAACTAGAGCCAGCTATTGTTCCCAAAATTTGTCACTCATTTTTGGGACAATATATGAACTATTTTGGTCCTGTAGGCCAAAATTGTCCCTTCCCTTCTCAAAAAATTGTTCTGAGCATTCAAATTCTTCATTATTCAAGATTTTTCAGTTAAGGGATTAGCAGGTTCAACTAGTTCAATGGCTTCAATAGGTGAATTCTCATAAAGGAACAAGTTCCCAACACTTAGGCAATTTCCAGATTGATTCAATGCCTTGGTTCAACCAAAAATGTTCATTTACAAGCTTCAAAGGAAGGATTGAACCATTGAACCTTGAACCAAATTGGTTCAATGGGTTTAAAGGTTTAACGGCTTCGAAAAACATAATGAAAAGAAGGCTTGAACCATTGAACCATTGAACCTTGAACCATGTTGGTTGAAGCTCTTTGACCAAAAAGCAAAAAATTGTGATTTCAAGATTGGAGATTAAATCTTGTTGTGGGACAAGCGAAGAGAACTAAAGGGAATGCATGGGAAATTTGACAACCTTTGGAGAGGCCCGTTTACTATCCATCATCTCAATGGTGAAAATAGTTTCCTATTGAAGTATCAAGATGGCACACCCTTTTCTCTACCTCACAATGGGTATCATCTAAAACACTTTAATTCTTGAAGTATCAGATAAGTTCACCTGTACATATGTATATTTGTATAGTCTTTAGTTCTATTTTGTGTTATTCATTTTCATTTTTGGCACCTTTTTTTTTGGTAGCATGACTCCATAGCCCAATGGTATACTTCAAGGCACTGGAGATTCTAGTTTCTACTCCCCTCAGCTATTGAAGAAAGTTCCCCAACTAGAGCCAACTATTGTTCCCAAAATCTATCACTCATTTTTGGAATAATATATGAACTATTTTGGTCCTGCAAGCCAAAATTGTCCCTTCCCTTCTCAAAAAATTATTTTGAGCATTCAAATTCTTCATTATTCAAGATTTTTCAGTTAAGGGATTAGCAGGTTCAACTAGTTCAATGGCTTCAACAAGTGAATTCTCATAAAGGAACAAGTTCCCAACACTTAGGAAATTTCCAGATTGATTCAATGCCTTGGTTCAACCAAAAATGTTCATCAACAAGCTTCAAAGGAAGGATTGAACCATTGAACCTTGAACCAAATTGGTTCAATGGGTTCAAAGATTCAACGGCTTCGAAACACTTAATGAAAAGAAGAAGGCTTGAACCATTGAACCGTTGAACCTTGAACCATGTCGGTTCAAAGGTTCAACGGGTTCAATGAGCAGTTGGTTCAATGCATTTTGTTCAAGCGATCAAAGGACTTAGCGAAAAACAAAGGAATGAACCATTGAACCATTGAACTGTTGAACCTTGAACCAAATTAGTACAATGGGTTCAAAGGGTTCAAAGGGTTCAATCGGTTCAAAGAGATCAAAAGACTTAGACAAAAGGATGGCTTCAAATGCAAGATTGAACCATTGAAACGTTGAACCAAAGTTGGTTCAATTGATCGATTCAATCGACCGATTCAAAAGATTGCTCCAAAGCCAAAGGAACAAGTGCCCTTATGGAGGGCAATGAATCAAGCCCAAGTGCTCTTGCGAAGGGAAATGAACCAAAGCTAAGTGCCCTTACGAAGGGTAGTAAGCAAAAGTAGACAAAGAGATTTTCTTTAGAAAAATGAATAAGGCAGGAAAAGTTGGAATTCCTTTGGATTTGTTCAAGGTGAAAGATGAGGTGAATTCTTTCAGACAAATTATCTGAAGGAATATGCCCGAAAGAAAAAGCCTGATCGAAGGGAAAGCTGACAGAAAGCAAGCGAAAATATTTCCTTCAGACATTTTGTTCAAAGGAATTCCTTCAAGCATTTTGTCTAAAGGAATTAAAGCTGAAGGACGTCAAAGACTACCCAAAGGCCACTTGAATAACCCTAAAGTGCAGGCACCCTTGTGGGGGGCTCTTAGCGACCAAAAAATAGACCTTCTCAAGGCTCGAAGGGATACCTTCCCTTTGAGAAGTTTTAAAGACATTAAGGCCCACGATCGATTTCTACAAACTCGATTCTATGGACTCTGTAGGATCAAAACAATGGACTCTGCAGGCTTGGTTCTACGGACTCATTTTTATGGACTCTGTAGGTTGTTTTCTTTGTTCTACGGACTCAATTCTATGGACTCTGCAGGCTTAATTCTACCAACTCCATAGGCTTGATTCTACCGACTTGTTTTTATGAACTCAGCAAACATATTTTTATGAAACTTTCAAAGCTCGAGAGACTTAGAGAAAATAAAGGCTTCTAAGGAAGAAGATGAATCATTGAACCTTGAACCAAAATGGTTCACAGGTTCAATGGGTTCAACAGTTCAAGGGAAGCTCTGAGTAAAGATAAGAAGTGAAAGTTTCTAGAGATTAAGTTCAAGGAGAAGGTTCAAGCGGATGAACCAAGGAGGCCACCCAAACCATTGAAATAATGAACCTTTGATGTCCCCGTGGATGTCAAATTCAAGCTAATGAAATATCCATTAATTTTTAAAAGTGGCACAGAACTTGAAAGCAAACTTAGCTCCTAGCTGAAGGAGTCAAAAAGGCCAACAAAAGGGGGGAAAGATAGCCCAAGGGCTCAAACTATAATAAGAAAGAGGGAAAGACCAAAAATATCTATGCTGGAGTTATTCCAGTAGGTGGAACAGTCCACCAAGTAGATATTTAAACTTGCAAACATTGAAGGTGTTGCCTATTTGTCTCCCTTGGAGTAAAGGCAAGGTGGACAGCTAGGTAGACATCAGGCAACAGACTAGATGACTCAGGCCCAGAAGAAGACATTTGAGATGAATTGACATGCCATAGTTAAGGTAGCCACCCTGTTCTAGCATGGGCTCTTTGACAAAACTAAAAATGCATTCAAGGCATTGAATGCAGCATGAGCCATGCCATGGAACAAAGTGCCAAGCCTTTCTTGGATGTTATATATTGTATTCTCTTACTTTATGCAAAGGAGATCTTTTTGGTTATAGAAGCAAAACTTTACCAAAATTGAAAGGCGATTAATGAGACTTTGAGCTCAGATTGTTGATCATATTTCTTTGTTTGAATGAGAAAGCAAATTACTTTCAGACTTTGTGTTGGTATAGCTTGTGTCATTTAGGGGATTGTTCTTATGTTTGTTTCTTGAATGTGTTATTGTCCATTTTAATGAAATAAGAAGAACTATTGGAAGTAATAAGGAAGATGTCCTGAAGCCAACTGTGGAGAGACTTTGTGCCCCCACAATTGCCTTTAGTGTGTTTGACTATTTTTTGTTCTTGTGAAAAGGGCCTTGGTATGACTTTGTGCCCTCATTGTCCTTCGTATTTCACTCTTGGGCAGTCGAGGTGGAGACTTTGTGCTACATCTTAGTCTACTGGTTACTACACCCATTGTTACCAGTTACTTGTTACCTATCAGAAAGAATTCCAACTGTTTGTTATAAGACCACTTCTAAAAGAAGACAAGTGCCTTTAGTGTTTCCACCTGGATTTGTCCTTTATTTGTGAACATCATCTCTAAAAAGAGAGAGATGGATGGTGTTGTCCTACCCCTGAGTGTTATTTTTTGCATATATATATATAGTATATAGCTCCTCATATTTATAGGGAACCTCCCCTTGATGAGAGGAGAGATTTGTCCCCCTTTGATGTGGTAAACCTGTACATTTGGCTAACCAATCTCTGTATGTTGTGGTTAAAGAGACTTATTTTTCTCATCAGTTAGTTGGTGACAAAATAGTCACCCAACACTATCGAAACTTGAGGAAGCCATGGAAATAGGGTTGTTCATGTCTAATGGATTTTTTCTATGAAGAGGTTGGTTGAGTGTTGGCATAATAGGTCTACCACCATCCATTCTCCTTAGGCCTCCTAAAAGATCTATTTTTAACTTTGAGCCAAAAAGAGATGCCTCCTTTGTAGAGAGCCATTAATCTATAATGAATTTTGATAAAGGGGAGCCACTACGATCCTTAATATTCTCAAAATTAAGAGAATCATTTAAAGGTGCCAAAAACTTATCATCATTAGTGGGAATATTGATACTCAATCATGGCTTCCCCAAATGATTAAATCAGAAACAATTCTTACATGATCCTAAGTTTCCATCAATTTGAAATCCTTGCCTCCATAATCTATCTCTAGACTTTAGAAGGTAGACTTCAGAATAGGTTTAGAGGGGGAGACCAACACCTTGACCTAAGCCACTAAGATTATTTTCCTAAGCCAAGAAGACAGATCGATGGCTAAAGGATGACTAAAATCCCTTGTAATACCTAAAATGATATCTTCATGCCAAAACTCTAGTGAGAGCTCAGGAAGGGAGATCCAAATAGGAAATTCCAAATAGAAGTCTTCATCAAGGTAAAGATTTGGTCTCCATTTATCAAGTGAGAAAAATTATTTGCCCATAAACCTTAGGCCTTCATAGAGAGTTTTGATCAAATCATATCTATTAGAGAAAGAGATGAAGAATCAATTCTTGGCCAATGAAGTAATTTCCATTTTGTGTCTACGCCTCCAATCACTAGTCACCCAATTCCTGAACTGTTCAACACCAAGGTGGAAACCATTGCATTTGGCTAACAATGAGAGATCCAATTGATCTTCCATTTTTTTCACCATTGAATCCATAATTGAGAGACAAACCCCATTCTCAGATTCTACTGGAAACAATGTCATTTTTTCCAATGGTAATAGAAACCAAAAAAAATACATTATGAATAAATGTGATGTTTTTTACTAATTGTTTCCTGCATTATGTAATAGTTGTTAGGGTGTGAATGTCTTATAGCATATGTTTTATTGATTATTATTATCTATATTAATGGGGATCTTGGTGTTCTCTTTTTTGCCTCAAATGATCACTTAATTCCTCAAACTTTAGTAATATGTCAGTGTGGTAGGTTGAGTGTCCACTTATTTATTATGCTTGATAAAACACACATAGGGTTTAAGAATGCCACACATTAGCCTATAAAATTTATTGGGATATGTATAGTCAACTTATGGTTATCATAACCTCTAATTAGTTCATATGATTTTTTTATAGATTTATATTAGTATTAGGATCAACCTAGGTTGTTTACGTAGCATAATTAGGGTATGTATAGGATGTACTGGTTAGTAGTTGATCATCATACTAAAAATTTCATTTTTATTATAAGGTTTTGGAGGTTTCCCTCTCAAAGTGGCCTTTCATATATTCATATTCTACTATGTTTGAGTTATATTTTTCTTTCTATGATTCTTCTTTAATGGTGAAGTAATTTCAATATAAGTGGTATTAGAGCTTCAATTAAGGCATACATGTGGGAAAGACTCTAATTTTAATAATTAATTTTATATTGAAATATTATGCTAATTTTATTAAAATTATTTTCTTGAATTTGGATAATCATTCAATGACACTATAATAAAAAAATTAGGGTTTAAGGATCATCTTTGTGTGAGTTGTCGGCTTTTAGGGTTTTTCATAAATTCACACTATAGCCTAAATTTTAAGGATTTTTTATGATTTATTTACAATTACGGAAGGCTCACAAAAATATAGTGTGGGTTTGTTATTTACATATTTGGTTTTAAATTTGACCTAAATCTAAATTTATTTAGTCAAAGGAAAAAATCAATTTTGCATTGTCAAGCAGTTATAACCACACATTAGACCTCAATAAAAGAGATTTGAAACTAGGAGAAAAAATCCTAACAAAGAGGAGATGGACATGGAAATAAAAATTGGTGGATCTCATCATCCAAGGTTTTATTTGACATGTCATAAAGTGAGCCAACTTGAGTATAGTGTGCAAAACATACAATATGATATGGCTAGTAAAGGAGATGTGTACCAAATCAATCATTTATTGGATGAACTAGGGTAGAGACTCGATAAAATATTAAATGTTCAACTTAATTCTCAAAATCAAACCTAATTCACTACTATTCACACCAACCAATGTGGATATTTAGGCCAACCTAATATAATCACTAATAAAAAAAGGTTGGTTCAATTGTGTAACATGAAGTAAAAAGTGGAAATGAGTAAGTTTGATGGGAAATATCCAGTCACCTGGATCAACTCAATGGATGTCTTTTTTGGGGTATATTATATTGCATGTGGAAAAAATGTGGTTATGGAATCTTTATATTCATAACCTGAATAATTCATTTAGTATTAATGGATTTATACTAAAAATAATTAAGTGTCTCAATGTCAATTGGTCAATTTTTGCTGATGAATTATAGTTCAACTATCTCAATAGTATGATGGAGAATTTACTCAGCCAATCAGATAAGTTGTGATAGACAACATCTATCAAGAATAATATTCAACAATTATAGAATATATCCTTGTGAATGGAGATAGTCATAGATGTAAATTTAAATGTTTTGTTTCTTGGTGGGCTCAAGGATCACATCTAACATGTGGTTTGCATATTTAATCGAAGTTCAATCTTTGAGGCTTTGTCATGACACACCGATTATAGGAGAGGGAACTAATCATGAAAAGACATCCTTTCACAATCATAAGAGATATAAATAATCTAATACATTCATTCCCTCATCCTACTTGATTGACTTCTACACAAATTAAAGAGAAGAGGGGGAAATGGTTATGTTTTAAATGTGATAGAAAGTATAGTCGAGGACATAACTATGTATAAAAGAAATTGTTCTACATTGAAGTTTCTAATAAAGAAGAGGATGAAGAAGATGCATGGGAGGATGAAGATGAGCCAGGAGAGGAATAAAAATAAATCCAACCACTTATTTATTTCCATGTAGTTACTAGCATTAGCACTCCACAACCCTCAAGGTAGTGTGTTTTATTAAAAAATAGAAGGTGACAATATAGATTAACTCATATAGTACTCAAAACTTCATAAAAAATAAATTGAATTTGTGCATGAATATATATATATATATATATATATATATAGCTGCAGAGTTTCAAGTCATGATTCCAGATGGTGGCATAGTCAGTTGTTCTAAGAAATTCCATAGTATTAAACTCTCTGATCTATATATATATATATATATATATATATATATATATATATATATATATATATATAGCTCCAGAGTTTCAAGTCATGATTCCAGATGGTGGCATAGTCAATTGTTCTAGGAAATTCCATAGTAGTAAACTCTCCATTACATAATATATACTAGATATCCCTATGCTTTCCATTTCTATGGGTGGAGTAGACATTGTGTTGGGATTCCAATGGCTAAATACTTTGGGAGAAATTGAGATGAGTTTTTAAGAGATGTTCATGTGTTTCCTTTTAGAGGGAAAGAAATTTGAACCCTATGGGTTACATCCAATATCTATTGCCTGACGAATGGATTATTTTTTAGATCCATATGGATTAAAAAATAGATGTTTAGAAGGCTTATAAGGCCAAGGTTACATAACATAAGACTACACTAGATGATAAGATCAATAAATTTTGTGTAGAAACTATATTAGAAGAATATACTATACACAAACCTATAGAAAATGTTACAAGAGGAAGTAGACATGATAAAAAAAAAATCTTCAAAGCATGTGGAGATGATATTTCCAAGATGGATGAGATTAAATAAAGTTCACAAACATTACAACAATTTATTTTGAAAACAATGGTTCTTTAGAATGCATTTCAAGAGAAGGTGGAAAAGGTGATCCCTGAAGTCCTTATAGAAACATCAATGCTAAGGTAAACATAAGTTGTTTAAGGATAGAACAAAAATGAAGTAAAGGAAATGTTGACCCTAAAATTATGGATATATTTTAAAGACTAAGACAAACCAAATTTGACTAAGGATGGAAGGATGTGAGTGAGACACACTCATCCAAACTTAATAATCTTGCGAGTAAAAGAGAGATATGGTGTGTAGTATGTTGCTAGTGCATACGATGAATTATGTGTGATGTGGATGAGGGAAAGAAACACAATTTTAAAGGGTGAATGTTAAGATATAAATAAACACAAAAAAATTATCCAAAGATATGTGTATGTTACAGGTTTTAAACACCAATGAAAGGATCTTGTAGATGTGATAGGGTCAAGCCTAAGCAGAATAATATTAAAGGAATATGTGAAGACATTTGGAAAATCAAGAGTATATTTTGAGAATATGCACAAAAACTATAAAATCATTAGATTCCCATGTGAGTTGGAAATTAATGAGCTAGGAAAGAGGTTCAAGGAAACCTATAAATATGGGTCTTGGCCTTTTATTTTAGATAGGCATGATCATTGATAGAAAGGTATGGGAGTAAATTAAGATTTAGATTAATTCAAGTGAATAAGATGAGTGGATACCATAACATTGTGTTGAGAGATTGTAATATGCCATGAATGCTTTATATATTATAAAGAAGCATTATATAGTTGTATGCCAAAGAGAAGTATTTTAATATAAGCACAAAAGAATATACTATTTGAAATACTATGAATAAAGATGATGTTTGTTGTTATATTTTTCATGCATTATGTTATAATTGTTAAGTTTGAATTTATAGTTGTATTTTTATTCTTGATTTGATATTATCTATATCAATGGGAATCTCAATGTTCTCTTGATATGCCTCAAGTGAGTGCTTAACTATTCATGAGTAACTAATATTTTAGTGTGGCAAATTGAGTGTCTGTTTATTCGTTGCACTTGATAAAACTTATGTAGGGTTTAAGAAGGTTGAATCTAAAGAAACAACACAAGTCATCCCAAGTCATTTCACAAGAAGTATCATCTAAGTATTCGGAGAATAATTAATCCATGTCCATAATTCAAGTTAGGGCCTTCATTAATTATATCCTTTGCTACAACTTGAAAATAGAGCTAGCATCTTGATATTTCAACAATATCCAAGTCTTGTGACATTATATACTTGTACGGAAATGGAGGTTAGGAGAATGTACATGTTATTTCATTGCACATATAAGGAAGAAGAGGCAAAACCCTTACTTGATATTCCATGTACATGACAAAAAATCACATTGGGTCTGATTCTAATGTGTGACATATGTAGCTGCAACATCCTTAAGGTTTCCCAACCCATAACCCTTTTTTTGGTCTTCATTTGTGCATTTGTGGTGAAATAGGTCAAGAATACAAAGAATATGTCAAACTAGACACTCTACTCATAATTTCATAAAAGTGAAGACACAGATATTTGTCATTAATTAGCACACCTACACAAGAAAATTCAAAATCTAGAACTGAGTGCAAAATAGATTTGACATAATTACACATATTTGGTGGCAATAGAGGTAGGAAAGATTTAGTCTCTAAATTTATAGAAAGACATATTGGATGGCTAGTAGACAGGGGTTGAAGATGTTCTTTGATAGTTAGACTCCCAAATCGTACACAGAGTTACACAAACACTAGCACAAGATAGAGTCAATCTTATAATTCCAAGATTATGTCTGTATGTATTCATTTCTTCAATTTATCTATTTTACTAAGTTCATTTCTTGTCAAATTACTTTTTTATGCTTGTTTACTATTCACATTGGCTAGGTCTAAATTTTTTTATTAGATTGTTTTATGTTGGATTTAGCTCATGTCAAATCATTTATATTTATGTTAATGGTAAATCACCCTAGAGCACTATAATTATAAAACAAATATTTTCAAGACTACCATTGTCTTGAGCATTCTAATATTCATCATGATAAAAATACTTATGGCTATCATCTACATTATTTAGAAAAAACACATTATGAAATTTTTAACATTCTATAAGGAAGCACATCATCATTCAAAAAAAAATTATTTTCACTTATATTGAATATATGGTGTTATAACATCTGAAAAATGCATACTCACTTTTAAATAAAGAAACACATTACCTTACAAAGACACATTATAATCTTACAAAGATACATTCGTATTTTTAGGTTCCATTTTATTTTTTCAATCCTATCTTAGATTGAACCAAGTATTTTTTTATAGTGTATATTTCCTTATTAATTCTAACACTTCTTAGAAATGGAATCTCAATTATTTTGAATTATGTTGGCATTAAATGAAATTAAACATAAAAAAAATACACCACACAATACCAAATGCATTAGGGTTTGGTAAATGTTCAAAAATTGGAAATGATATGGGGTTTGGGATCAAGCACAAACAAGCATGGAAATTTTCAAAATATAGATTACTAGATCATGCACAAAGAGGGATCAATAAAATATGAAACCCTATGAAGTGTAATATAGTTGATGTTGACCAAATGAACATATAGATATACTCCTCAATTTAAGTATCATAACTATGTAGAACATAATAAAAATATCTAATTAATCGCTCAATAAAAAATTGCAAGGAGATAGAATGCTCTTAGCTTATTTAGGCATTGTCGTTATTTTGTCATTGGATTTGCTCTAGAATTATTTATCCTATTCTTTCAAAACACAGATCTAGGTACAGAATGATCCAATGACCATACATACACTTATGAAATGATCTACCCAACACATTTCTCTATTGTTTCTCTTTTACCTCATACCTTTATTTCATAGGCTTTGACTCTTGTCTTCTTGAAATATACAACTTTGAAATAGATAAGGGTTTAGTTTAAGATAATTTCAAAAAAAAATGCTAAAGATTATATTATACTTAATAATTATTGATGATAAAATTATTAAATAAAAAAGGATAATAAAAGGGTTTCATAGAAATACGAGAAAAAAAAATCTTATTTCAAAAGTCACCATAAATGGAGATGTAGTTGAATAGGACAAGGAGCAAGGGAAGGAATTCAAATTTAGGAGCTAGGTGGGAAGATGAGGAGGGTGAAGGGGATGATCTAGACCTAGATATAAGGGTTTGTTGAGGGGGGAAATACCTACTGGGTAGGAAATAACCATTTTGAAAGTTTGGAGTTCCTTGAGTTTTGAATTTGAAGATTCTACATGGGGTTTAGAAAAAAACTAGAGCATAATATTTATTGAGGATTGGCATAATGCCTATGATGAAATGGATGCCTTCTACTAGAGGCTATAGGCAAGTTTTAGCAAAAATCACTAGAGTGGAAGAGTGGATGACACTAAGCAACAAATCTATGGGTTTGGGATTATGTTTAGTAAGATCAGAGACCAACAAAATCTTTGTAACAAAATAGCAGTATCCTTTTGCAAGTTCTAGATGGTTTATGGTGAAAGTACCCCCAAGAACCTACTTCACCTTATGGGGAGACTACTTCATGTGTAATTCTGGTTATTTTTGTGTACCCTTTATGCTCTTTATTTACTATGGCATTATTATAAGAGAGCTTGTTTCACATAGTCTTATAGTTGTTATGTTATCTCCTTCTCTACTTGGGAAAGAGAGAAAGCTTGGAGGTTTTGTTCTTTACTGTTTATTTTTCAAAAAACCTACTCGGTAGGAAAGTCTTAAGCTAACCCTATGTTTACCTATGCGAAATTTTTTATCTATTCATGTTTTTAGTGCATTGGGTCTATAGTTAAGCATCATTTTATTGCTAAAAAGGGATATTTCAGAAGAACTACGAAAGTATAATGAATATTACTATTGCAAAATAGTTCCTTGGTCCATGAATTGAACCTATTTCAAATATGCCTCATAATGGGGATTAGGGGATTTAAAATGCCTTTTGAAAAATATGGTGCTGACCCTAACACAGTCTACAATGGGGTAGACCCATTTCAAATATGCTTCACCTTGATGTTTGGTTGTGTAAACCAACATCTTACTAGAAGATTATTTTTGGATTGCTTCAAAAGAAGGCCGCCTATGGATACCCCAAAGGCTCTAGGGGATCTTGTTTTATATTGAAACAAAATCTTCATGGGTGGCTATTGTTGAGTAGAATTTCTTACAGAAGCTACAAAAGTTTTGAGGAAGTTTTGTTGAAGGGTGATAGTCTTTATTTTCTAGTAGTTTATGTTTTTTATTTTGTTTGATAGTTTGAATAGCTATGATGGCTATTACATCCTATCAATATTGTTGGTGTTATTTATTTCATCATTTGTGACCTTTAGTGATGTTTATATTGTTGGTGATGGTTGTTTGATGGGAGATTTGGGCCTCTTGATTTGTGCCCCAGACTGGTTCATAACTCTAGTTAAAAGCAATTTATGCTTCAAAGCTCTAGTTTCAAAATCATTTACCCTATCAAATAAAAAAATTCACCTAAAAATTCAATAATTATTAATTTAAACTAATTACCCATATATAAACAAATGTCACCATGGTTGGAATTTGGAAGACTTTGTATCAATAAAAATAAAATAGTTAAACTTGACTCAGAAATGAATCTAGCTAGTATATAGTTAACAAACATGGCAGGCACATAATGTCCCATGCATAACAAAGATGTTTAAAACATGTAAATCAAAGTCCCATCTAATTTTATATTTCATAATGCAGGGTCTTAATTGCCGCATAGAAAGCATGTAACCTTTCTCAATTATAGTTAAAATAAAGCATAATTTATTCCATAATATATTTCTTGGCAAACTCTCGATCATGACACACATATACAATCCAGTGCTCAGCCTCAATGCTCTCATCCACATATGTGTTCTTATTGGATAATGACATTGGGAATGACACTAGAGTAGTGCTCTCTTGTCTGATATGGTGCTCCTGTCTAAAATGAATTTCTCTATACTTTCTAAGATTTAAATATTTTCAACTATGTAATCACTATCAAAATATGTTTGAGTAATGATTTGGTAGGTCTGGTCTCTAAGATAAACCTCTATGAATTCCCCCTTTTGGAAGTGAGTTGTTTAGCCTACGTAATAACTTAACTCAAAACAAAAAGTTATGTAATAAATTGTTATGACATAATGATTGAAATATGAGTATTAATGATAACATGGAGTAACATGGCATCATCATATAAGTAAACTGAGCATAATAATAATGTGATATGCATGTAAGAACAAGTATTCATATCGAGATTGTCTAAATAGATGTTAACATTTAGGCACAAAGATAAATGATCAAACTGACTACGTAACATTGAATATAACTACTTAGGGATACAATCATGATATCCATCATGACATTATAAGGGATGGGTGGATGTATGATTTGCATCATGGCATAAAAATATGGGGAAAGAAGTAAGGTAGGTATCATGGCCATGATACACAATTAAAGAGCGCATGCAAACTACACCAAACACATAATATAAGGCTGAGGAGCCACATATAAGGGACATGTTCAAATGACACTCACTTGAATATAAGCACATACAAGGACATGTTCAAATGACCTCGCATGCATATAAGCAAGAAATTAAGGCTTAGAGCCATAAAAAAGGACATGTTTAAATGTCTGCACACATAGCATACACATATAAAGACATGTTTCAAATGTCCTTACAAATATAGAATTAGAGACATGAAGCCTTAAAGCCACTTGGAAATGACATAATTAAATTTATTCAATGCAAATAAAGAATGCATACAAGAGATGAAGCTACGAAAATAATATGAAAATCATGGATAACTATGTAATTTGACCAACAAGAGTTAAGTTTTAACCTGAGTATATTTAGTAACTAAGATAGATAATAGTATATCACAATGTTAGTGAGTGATAAATATCAAAATATGTAATTCTAGATAAAGAACTGAGTGTATAGGTTGTTAGAGAATGATAAAACCTATGTAAAATATGCCCCCAATGAGATAGCTAATGAATTAACATGGTGTAGGAAGCCTATGTGTAGTATAGAACTGAGTGGTGATATTATGAGCTCATTAAGACAACAATAGGGTGATGGACACTAGAGTAGTGTGCTCATGTCCACCACAACACTCCTATTTAAATGTAGTTTCTGCTTATGTAATAGTTAAAGTATTTGCAACTCAATCAAGGATTGATATTTGGTGTAATCTATAGTCACTCACGTGCCCTAGTGAAGCATGCATGATATAAAATTGGTTGAAACAAAGTATTGAATAATTGTGCACAAATGAACTTATATATGACAAAATACATGTAAGGATGCATAGGTCCTAAATTTTTATAATCTAGAAAATGTTATTATTTTTGTGCATATATAACATGACAAGTAAAAATTCTATGATAAGGAAGGATCTATGTACAAGTAATGATGGTACTATAATCCCAATATCTCCTCAAGGGGATTCCCATGTATAGAATCTATGTCATTTCTATATTCATATTTTTCATAATTAGTATCATTAGGATCATACAAACTTGGATTGTTATAATCATCAACATATAGATTTGGAACTTGTGAAATCCCACTCTTGGTTTTTATTGTATCTTGATATGAATAAGGAACTACCCCAAACTATGGTTTTGACCTTTCTGATTTATCTTTTGTATTGTGCCTTAACTGATATATTATTACTTGTATATGTTTTTATGTGAGTTGAAAGTATGCTTTCTTTTGTATGCTTTCTCTAGAGATGTTCCTTATTTGGAGAAGCATGTTGCCTTGCCTTCATTATCAAATTATATACAACCTTTGATTTTATCAATCATTGTTCTTATTGATGTTAACCATGATCCTCCAAGCACAACATTGTAGGCACTTGAATTTGAAATAACATGAAAAGTAAGATAACATTCTTTTGAAGCAAAATAAATAATTAACTTGATTGATCCCATACATGTTGTAGATGCACTAATTTTATCCAACATTATTTCCAAGAGATGTAAGAAATGATATAGAACAAAAATTGATTTCCAGATATTCCTTAACCTTGACATTTTTAAATTACTTACCATTTATGTGAGCAGTGATAGTGAAATGGTCTTGATATGAAGGAAGACACGTAGTTTCCCCCTTTATAACCACATTTGAAACTTTACCTATTGTAGGTATTTCACGATTTTGACTTTATTTTGTTAGAAACCCACTTTTAAGAATGATTTTTTGCTTAGATTTTATTTTATTATGCAACTTATGATCTTGTTATTTTTTGTAATTTTACTTTGCATCTTATGCCTATTGTAATTTTTCTTTTTCATCTTGATTGTTTTTTGCTCTTGATTTCTCTAATTTTTCCGTTTGAACTTTTTCTTTCTCTGATTTTGCCTTTTGAACATGTTCTTCTGTTAATCGTGCCTTTTCAACCTTTTCTTGTTATAGCTAGCCCTTTTCAACCTATTCTTCCCTGATTTGTTCTTTGGTAACCATTTTTATACTAATTTTGATTTTGTCACTTGTTCTACTTGCACTTAATCCACTTATTGCTTTATTTAGGTATTAAATATAAGATCCCCACTATTAATGACCTTTTGTATTTTATTTTTCAAATACAAACAATGATCTCTATGATGCCCATGCATTATATGATATGCACAATAATATTTTAATCTCCTTAGAGGATGTAGATGAGGTAGTTGGATCAACTTATTTATAATTGTTGCCCTTATAATCTCACTTTAAATCTTAATAGCCATTTGTGTACTTTTGGAATCACTTATTGTAGATGAATACTTTTTAATCTTCCAATCTTGGTATGAAGCCTTGTAAGGCACAACATTGCTAGATGAAAATGTAAATACATGATTAACAATTGAATACTTTGGATTCTTTGCATATGTGACCTGATTTTCCAATGATGTGATCTTTGCAATGAGATGCTAATTTTTATTTTGTAACTTGTCTATTACCTTGTTCATAATGATGATTTGATCTTTTAGAGCTTCACAATAACAAACCCTGGGTACTTCAGATTGAACATGCATACATACACCATCAAGATGAGATGTGAGATGTGGAGGGGGTTGAGGAAGGATAGGTTGGTTACCTTATTTTGGAGCTATAAGATGGAATACCTTACTTCTTAGGATAGTGATAGCATGGATATGGTTATATGGAAAGTAGTTATCATAACATTGAGGATTAGGAAGAGGAAGAAGAAATTCTTTTCTATCCATATAATATGAAATTAAAATTTTGAAAATTATTGTTAGAACATAATATATTGAATCTAAAAAATTTAAAAATAATAAGAGATAATAAGAAAAATAAGGATACAAACCCTAGAAACATATATGGTTAGGGTTTGGCAACATTCATATAATAAATAGGTTCACTAATATGTTTTATCAAATTTAGGTTAATATGAAACCCTAGATGACAAACTATTATGCAAAATTAGGAATAATAATATTTCAAATATACATCAATCACTAATTTAGAATTATAAAATTTTGGAAACTTACTAAAAATAATAAAGTATAATAGATAACAAAGACTTAACTAGAAAACTGCCTTATAAGTAACTGGAAAACTACCTTACAAGAGGAATTAAAGGATGATAATTACTGAGTGTGAATGTATGTTGATTGAGATCAGGGATTTGGTACTGGATCACGACATGGATAATAATGCCCTTGTATGGAAATGAGATGGGTGGTGCTATTTTCCACTCTAATAGTGCTCCTATCCACTTAAAATGAGAAAATTAGGGTTTATAGGTTCTTTGTGTCTTTATCTGTATAGCCTATATTTGGTGTGGGAGCTTATAATCACTTGAAGAGACCAATGTGTAATTTATTTTTACCTTTAAAACCCTATCTCCTTTACATGTGAATATTAAATAAAAACTATGTGGAAAAATGGGTCAATAGGTAAATTTGGGCAAGACCTCAACAACCCGTGTGTTGAGCACTACCCACATACCAATACTCTAAAGAGGGATCAAACTTAATGTAATTTTCCCATGCTATGGTGGTGTGAGAATAAATAGTGAAATATGATATTTTATGGTGAAATAATGATGAGATTAAGTGATTTAATCATGAATTGTTACCTGGGATATGTATTCATACTCAAGCTCTAGGCTACTAGGGTTGTATGCAATAAGAACTTAGAGAAATAGGTGTTTTGCTCTCATTATGCAATTTATATTTTAGTTCCTTCAATGTGGAAGCCTCTTTTATAAAAAATGGTTTTAAATGTCTTTATATAGTCATATAAGTGAAATTGATTTGGATGGGGGTCACTAAGGACATATACAGTCCTTTCCTTAACTTTTGATTTTGTAAATTAGTTGTTATTTGTAGGAAGAGAAGAGAGGGCCACAAACACGAGAGCAGTACATTGTAGTCCAATGGTTAATTTGATCATGATGAGGTTAGGCATGCCTAAAATATGTATAAGTTTGATAAGAATAAATAAGAGTACATTGAGGGGTCATTTATCAGCTTAGAAGAGTGAGTCTTATGTGTGAATGGTGGTTAAAGTGTTCAAAAGGGGCCCTAAGATAGGTCAAGAACTAAGTGTGTAAAATAATGGTTAAAAATACACAATTTATCTTAAAATTTAATTTATGTGTCTACATATAGTTTTTTAGTTACACTTTTATGTTTAAACCTTACTTGTAGTCAATTGTATCAAACTACTTGATATAGCTCTATTTTTACATTTTTTATTCTATCTAAATTGTATTGACCTGTACAATTTAATTTTGATTTTCAACTTAATGTAATAAATTGTTTCCAACAACTTGATCTCCTATTATATCTCTTCGAACAATTTTTTAACATATACTATATCGATCTACTCAATATATTTTTGTATTATTTGTACAACTGTATCGACCACCACTGATATAGTCAAACATTTCAAGCATAAGGAAAAATAACTTTTCATTTCAGAATTTAGTCAAAAACTTCATTTCAAATTGACTCCATGTTTATTTTAATCCATTGAATACTACAAATAATTTTTTGATGTTGATTTTTGAACTTTTTACTATTTGTTTGGCTTTTCCTAGAAACAATGTTATGACATTTTTAAAACTACTTAGCCACTATCGTGAAGGGCTACACAGTGTTTTATTTTATATCATTATTATTATTTACAAACATTGTGGCATGAGGGGATTTCCCTAATAATCATAGTCATAGTATAGAGCTAAACATAGACTTTAGTTTCCACATGTCTCACAACATATGATAAGCGCTTAGGATTACCTTTTATTGAAATTTAAGAACCCATCAATCTATATGATTATGTAATGTATTGGTTAGAGGTTAATTTAGGAAGTTACTCTTAGCTTATACTTGAAACCAATTTTAGTGGGCTATGGGCATGATACTCCTTCCATAGTCAATGTTGTGAAAGATTGGGCCTAAACTATCCAACAGATGAGTTAGTATCTTTGGAAGCCTAAAAATTAGTCAAATCCTTTAGTACACCTTCCTATTATTCTTTTCAAAAAAATAATTAGATTTTAATTTTTTGCTTGTTATTGTATTTTTTATTATATACTATATATACCAGCATCAATATAATTTTGTGTTGTAACTACATTGATCACCATCGATATAGTTACATGTGTACATATTATAATGACCAACTCAATCTAGTCTTCTATGTTTACATCCACAACTATATTAAATAGCTCAATATAATTTATCTCTCTATATCCTCTCTCTACTTGTGTGATTATATCGAACAACTCAATATAATTCATTTGTAGTATATTTTTTTATACCTTTATCTTATAAACTAAATCATTTGGCTTAATCTATTTTGTATCCTATCGTATGTCTTTGTGAATGTATCAAACAACTTGATATAGTAAATTTTTAGTCTATTTTATAAAAAAAATCACCAAACTATATCGAACGACCCAATATAGTTAGTTTGTATGACATCTAGCCCAGATAGAATATGATCATATTGGCTATTTCATTGTTTTATGTGTTATAGTTATTGTTTATGAGATAGAACATGGTTGAACTACATATAACTTATCAAATTAATGTCTATTAGTTCATTTATGATTTTTTTTTCATTGGTTATATTATTTCACTATGATTTCATGATTATTTCTATATGTCAGTATTTTTGATGTCACTGCATGATTTTAGATAATGACCAATGGGTGAGCTAGGTTTGTGCTTGAAAGGACCACTTGGATGTCATACCCATCTCATACAGGTAAATGAAACTGAAAAGGTAATTGTGTGAGATTAGTTATGTTAACCAAGTCATCATGTTATCAATATTGTGACATTCTTGTATTGTGTATGTTCTTACATGAATAATTTCTACGTTTTGTAAGCAACACATGGTCGATTGTGCTATTGTAAATTGGTGATGTTATTATGTTGTAAGACCTTGGGGTCTATCACTTTACTTCATATAAATTATAAAATTGTTATGAAAGCCTCTTTATAATGTAGAAAAATGCAATTAAAACTTTATTTAAGCCACTGAAGTGGGCCATATAGGGGACTATTATTGGTCTCTAAAGGTTTGAAACATAATGTATGTTAAGACCAGTGAGGGGGTCATGGTAAGTGATTACCATGTAATTTGACTTGAATTGATCATGTTTAATCATATTTTAATGATAAGGGTTTTTAAACCATGCCTTGGAAAATCAATGGTATTCAATTTGGGCCATCAATTTTTCTTTGTCAACTACTAAAATGTTGTGGGGAGCTTAAAGTTCCATGGCACACCATGATCAGACAACCATTTCATTACATAGCTTAGTTATTTTTAGGAATCACGGTGGAAGTTATTGGAGATCATAACAAAATGGAGTGTAAAAATGGAAAAAGGAGAATGGAAATGGAAACATAAAAAAGAGGATAAGTTGGAAAAGGCACATAAGAGAAAAAGAAAGGGGGAAGAAAAATAGAAAAAGGTGTGGGAAGAAACTTGCAATGTGTTTTGGTGTTGTAAGGTAAGTTTTGAAACCTTTTTAAGTTTTTCTCTCATTTTTAATGCTATAGTCATTAAGCTTTCTCCTTTCCATTTCATTTAAGTTATTGAGAAAAGGACCCTAGAATGTGTTTTGGGTTTTGAAATATTGTGTGAACAAAGGGCCTTTGGCCTTTCTATTTGTGTAAAGGGTGAAACCCTAACCTAGGTTTGCAAGTGCCCTTTGATAGAGTTAAAATGTTGGTTTATTAGCCAAATGTTAAATAATAGGGTGTGAAAGTTTTTTTCACTATTGTGGAGTGATCTCGAGCTTATCTCTCCCATAGATGGCATATAGTTAACTAATGATCTCAACCAAAAATGCTATTAGTTTTTAGTGGAACTATGTTTGTGCATTTTGTTATGGGTTTTGGTTTATTTTATAACTGTGTGTGAGCCTATTTTGGTGGACTTGATCTCGCTCTTGCCTTTCTTGTTTCATTTTCTTTTACATTTTATAAAATGGCTTTCAAGCATTTCCTTGCATCCCTAGATTGATGGTTGGGGTGGGTAGGGGTTTTTCCTATCTCATGAATGGGCTTATTTGTATCATTGTATTACTTCACTGATCTTGATACCAAAAAAGATAGAAGATATAAATTCATGAAGATGAAAATACTTAATTTCATTGATTCATTCCAATGACTATTGTGGCACATGGAAAAATTACTTGTATGGATGGGACTACCAAAATTCTTATATTAATGATTTTGTTGACTATGTAACTTTATCATTTGTAATGTATGGATGTGAACTAATTTTTTTATACTATTGGATTCAATTAGAAGATTTATATTAAATGGTTAATATTGCTTAAATAATTAACATTGATGGTTGTCATACAATTGTCTTCTTATTCAATACAGTATTCATATTATGAATACTTTCGACATAGTCTTGTTTCATGGAAAAATATGGTTGAAATAAATGCATATAATTATTATATGGTTGCGCACAAATTGTGCATCAAAGTGGTTATATTTGGGGTTCATTTTTTTTTCCATGGATGTTTTTGATGAAGATGAAAATACTTAATTTCATCAATTCGTGCCAATGACTATTGCAGCACATGAAAAAATTACTTGTATGGATGGGACTACCAAAATTCTTATATTAATGATTTTGTTGACTATGTAACTTTATCATTTGTAATGTATGGATGTGAACTAATTTTTTTATACTATTGGATTCAATTAGAAGATTTATATTAAATGGTTAATATTGCTTAAATCATTAACATTGATGGTTATCCTACAACTGCCTTCTTATTCAAAACGTTATTCATATTTTGAATACTTTCAATATAGTCTTATTTCATGGAAAAATATGGTTGAAATAAATGCATATTATTCTTATATGGTTGCACATAAATTGTGCATCAAAGTGGTTATATTTGGGGTTCATTTTTTTTCCATGGATGTTTTTGGATTGTGCATTGCTTAAAATCTTATTGCAGTCTTATTCAATTGATAATATGTTTCTTATACTATACATCATTGTAGGCAATAGTAAAGTTGCATTAATCATTTAATTATGGGTTAAATTATGGTGTTACATTGGAATGAAATTTTATGGATGGAATTTAGTAGTGTTTTATTTGGCTTGAGCTGAGTTTTAAACTTAGTTAGTAGTGATTTGGTTTGGGTTTGTTTGATCTCATCATTGATTGACTACTCAGCTGAATCTATATGAACATTTCCTCAAAGTAGTTGTTATTATATCTTCAATTGATTTTTAAGTATTAGTATGTAACTATAGAATGCATTTATAAATTTTAATTTTGTCTTAAGCACTAATGGCAGTTATGATTGGTATTAGCAAGTGAATGTTATGATGTTTTTTGTGCCTTATTTATAATGAATGTTAAATTGAATATGATTAAGGTCAATAAGAGACTTAGCTTATGATTAGTTTTTAGTTAGTGGAAAATTAAATCCAAAACCTATTTACCCTGTTTGTTATGAGAAGCCTATAAATGGTGGAAAGTTAACAATTTAGGCTAATGACTCATGTTAAAACAGTGGATGGGGTGAATTTAAATTATGCAATTGATTCAATTACCTTATTGAATTGTAATATTTTTAATAGAGCATCATTTCAGATTGAGAATTAAATATGTGAAATTAGAATTAATTTCTAGTTTCAATGAGCTAATTGCATGTTTTAAGTATAACAAGATAAATGTGGTAAGATAATCAATGATTAGTTGGAGGTCTAAGGGTCAAAATGATAAATCTGGTTCAGTTATGCATAGATTCAATATATAAACATAGAGAACTCAGAAATAATAAAAAATAATAATAATATCAAAATTTGAAACATAATGGATTTATCTGGGGTTCTAATTACAATATAGAGCTTCCATATTTATAAGAATATGATCTTCTACAAACAAGGAGGTAGTTCTAACAAATATCCCAATAATAATTACTCACTCCTATAATAGTGAGTTGGTTTATTAACCAAATCTCACATACAAACAATAATACTAAAAATAATTATGTTACTAATTATTAATCCATAACATTCACCCCCTTAACATTATTATTCCTAGTTACAACCCCTTAATCTAAACATGGGGAGAATATCATCTTGTACTGCATCTAAAATATTACTGTGTGATTTTTCTAAGGATCACGAACCTAAAA
Organism: Torreya grandis; assembly: GCA_037957365.1. Lineage (NCBI taxonomy): Eukaryota > Viridiplantae > Streptophyta > Pinopsida > Cupressales > Taxaceae > Torreya > Torreya grandis. The sequence goes on from JARHVA010001378.1 coordinate 1,999,700, forward strand.
AATGTTTTTTCCATGGCTAACCAAAAACCAATGATGGTTTTTCTCATGGCTTACCAATAACCAATAATGGTTTATCCCATGGCTAACCACCAACCAAGTGGTTTTGTTGGTTTACCATAAACAATGTCATGTATACAAGTACATATTTAATTCCCATCATTTTCTAATCTAAAAGGATTATAAAAAGAAATATCAAAAGGGATTATTTGAACAAGAATTGCACTTTTGTTCTTATTCAAGCACACATGTTGAAACAAAAACTATCACACCACACTAAAATCCACACAAATGTGCCACTAAATCAGAAGTGGCTTATTCGTTAGTGGCTTGAGAGAGGGTTGAATGGCCTCCATCCTCTTTTGCCTCTATCCTCTAATCAATGAAGCTACTTCACGCAGTAAATATGGCTATGAATCTCATTCTATTATTTTTGATAATACAACCCCCCATAACATTTACTTATTTGAAATAAGGACATTGAGGTTTCTTGATATTGTGTCCATACATAAAATGAAATCTTTGACTACTTGAACGTAAAAATGACTCAATGGTATTATTGACTTAATAAGATTATAAACTCTTATGTATGTAAAAAACATACTTGTAATGATATTGTTGACTAATGACAACCTATACCTAGACCATAAAACATACAAACACATTACCAAGTCATAATTGTATAACATAACTCAAAAAATTAATATAGACATTAGAATTTAGTCTATATGAATTTCATCTAAAATCTATATTAAAATTGACACAACTAAAATGAATAAACACCTATCTTAGACTCAATTAAAACCCTAAAGATGTGACCCACACATCTTACAGATCTTTTGACTTCAAAATAAAAACATATCAAAGCACACATCATACCACCAATGCAGTGAGAGAAAACATGGTGAAAGTGGATTTGATCATTTGGAAAGGATAGTTGTAAGGTAGAATCCACACGTAGAGATAATAAATTCAACTTCATAAAAATTACGAAGCAAGATGTTATTGATTCGTGAGATTTGCAAAATCCACATCACATAATGATTTTCCACTTAGTAGTGGTCATCAATTATTGATGTCATATGGTATCACAAAATCACTTATGTAAATACAAACCAAAGAATTTAATAGAGACAATCTTCTATTCTTTAAGGCTACAGTTGGTTGTGCATTGATTTCAAAAAATAGTATTACTTGCTCATCCACTTCTGAACATCAAATGATAATTGGTAGATTTATGGTTTATGCTTCATAATGGCAAAGAAGAGACAATGAATGGCATGGGATGATTATGATGTAATGACCTTATTGGATATGACACAAATCAATGAACTTCTTCTCCACTATGTTGATCTGGTGCAACTATGAAATAAAATTTGCCAATTCTACATAAGGAGATTCCAAAAGGCCAAGACTAATTTCAAGGTCATCATTTTAGTAATGTCAAGTTATGGGAAGCATTGAATACATAGATGTTAGATGCATAGAGAGATTTGATCAGGTTAAAGAAGATAGATCTATGACTGATGTCAACAAGAATCTGCAATACATAATAGTATACACTGAACAACAAGCAAATGAATTACACTGTGTGGAAAGCTTGTGAAATTTGAAACGTCCTTTAGATACTATCTATGGAAATCATGTGATACAATTGGACTGTGTGGATTATCCACTCAATAAACATTCAGTAATGAAATATCTATCAAAAATTTGTACTTTGATTTACCCTTTGAGAGGTGAGCTAAAAGACCAGATTGAGGGCAACGCTAAGATTGAGGGTATCTACCAAAGTCTTCAATACAACTATAGTTAAGAGTGAGTAATGAAATAGCTACATGCACATAGGTATGGATACAAGATCTGCAAACGAGTATGGATTTGACAAAACTACTCTTTTTTTATGACCAAATGCTAATATCAACTAAAATATATTATAAAATATGGTTCTCATATCTCGGGGCATGCAAGGAATTGCAGTACTGCACCTTCATAGATTAAATAATGATATTTCATAAGAATCCTCCTCCCTTCTCTGATAATAGATGATAAATCTAGTTTAGGTTTGCATATATTCGATACATAAATATAGAGAACTCATAAATAATAAAACACAATAATGATATTAACTCTGAAACACAATGGATTCATCCGAGATTATAATTACAAAATAGAGTTTCCATATTTATAGGAATATGATCTCCTACAAATAAAGAGGTAGCTCTAACAAATCTCCCAATAATAATTACTCGCTCTTATAATAGTGAGTTGTTTTATTAACCAAATCTCACGTACAAATAATAATACTAACAATAATAATGTTACTATTTATTAATCTGTAACACAAAATATATTTGACTAATAAACCTCTCCACAAGAATGTGAGTGGTTTAGTTCTTGTGATTATGTGCCTTATTTTCTTTATAAAATCCTTAAATGCATTCAAGGAACATGATTGCTTATCAATGTTTAAACGTGATCGCACTAAACTTGATAAGAAGAGACTAATAACCCCTTTCCTAATCAACAACAAACTTAATGGTTTCCATTAATGTTGTGTATTGATATTCTTGACCTTCCTTGTGGATAACACACTTATTAAATTAATTAACATATATTCATAAAACATGTGGTAACTCATATAATCCTAATGTTTATTAAAAGGGATAAACAAGACAAATGGATTTTATAATGAGAGGTTGCCTTCTAGTTAAGGCATGAACCCTCATGAGTTATGGATGGTATTTAGTAACTCCTTTTTATAAAGTTAGGATTAATAATACACCCTATGAATATGTGTGTATGTTTGATTATGATTTTCTTACTTTAAGTTATCAAGAGAATTAAAGATTTACATCTGATTTAAATATTCTTTCATGGTACCATACTAGTCTTGTAATTACCTTTATGTGTTCAATTAACTTTGTGTAAAGTATTTAGTGGCATTGAAAAAAATGTTAACAAATGTATAATATGTTAGAAATAAGATAAAGTATGCTACGTTTATGGATCTAAAGAAGCATGATAATGTTTATTTTTACATGTAAGTAGATATTGACTATCAGACATGGTGAGTCTAGTTGATTCTACTTGAATACCGCATTGCCATGATTCATCAATCAAGTGCCTAGTATGTGAAATTAATGGTAAATCCTTTAGCATAATGAGTTGATTGTAGTAATTAAGAATTCACAACCCTAAAAACTATTAAAAAAAAGTTAGGTTTTGGGGTTCATGATAGTGGTATCAAAGCAAAGTTCTTACACTAGGGATCTCTAAGAAACATGTGGTTAAAAATTTGTGGTGTTTCTCAGGATGGTGATGACATGAGACAACTAGAGTAAAGTTTATAATAGTGCATGCAACGATAATACCAATATAAATGTGGATCACAATAATGTTGATTATCACATTGTCAATCACAGTGTTAATATGAATGCTGGCAACAATTACATCAAAGGCAATAATGATACATGGATACTGAAGATGATCATGTCAACATTAATAATAATGAAAAATGCAATGTTGGGTAAAATGTTATCTTGAGTGATACCTTGGGTGTGTTTCATAACATCTGGGTGCAAATGCAAGCCTATGGCCAAAGGTTGGAAAACCTTGAAAATGTATAAAAATGAAATGAGAAGAAAGGGGTGTCGATGGAAGAGAATCTTAGGTAGCATGATGTGGTGAATCCCAACATTAAAGAAATTAAGAAACTCCCTCCACCTACCTATTATAGTAGAGAAACTGGTGATGTTACGAAAACATGGTTGGTGAATTTAAAAAAAATATTTCACCTTGCATAATATGGGTTATAGCATTAAGGTATGTATATGAACTTACCAATTAGTAGGTGTTGTAGCCTTGTGTTAGAACCACTTGTGTGATCTCAAGGGTTATGAGCCCATGAATATCTCTTGGGATACTTTTAATAGGAAACTCAAGAAGACGCACCTGAGTTAAAGCTATAAAGAATATAATATTTCTGAATTTAAATTGTTGAAACAAGGAATAATGACTATTCTAGAATATGAGAACAAGTTCCTTTGTCTCTTGCATAATGTAAAATACATGCATGATGAAGAAACCAAGGTAAAAAATCAACTTAGGCTTTCGTAAGGTGTTAATGCATGATTTTAGCATGACAAATCCTCACACTTTGGTTATTACCATCGAATCTACACATCATGCAGAAGAGAAGGAAAAATCTCACCTGAAGGAAAGACAAGAGTATCAAAACAATGGGCTAACACCTAAGCACAAGTATTTTGTTCCTCCAAATGACAATAAGTTTAATAAATCTAACCCTAAGAAAGGTGTTGTTAGGTACATATACCATTCTATAAAAATACATAATTATAATAGAAGTTCTACGCCTCAAAATTTTGATGGGAAACCTGATGAAAATAAAAATTAGCAACAAACAAATTCCTGTGGTCCTACCACTAGAGAAAATTATGTTCCATTGCCTTTGCAAATAACTATTGAATGTTGGGAATGTGGTGATAATCATTACATAAAATATTTCCACCAATTAAAGGGTAATTATCCTATAAATCATTGAGTTTATGCTGCCATGGATAATAGGAATGTTGATTTTTAAGCAACACCTATTTAAACCAAAAGTATAATTTCTAGTTTTTCATTAGATATCCTCATTGATTTTGGAGCTACTGATATTTTCATTTCTATTTCATTTTTTTCTGAATGCAAAACAAAAATATCTCAATTGAGAGAAGGATGGGAGGTCGAGTTTGGATCCAAAAAGAGGGTGGTCATTCTAAAATGTTTGGAACAAGTTGAATTAGATTTGAGAGTCTTTAAAACTTGAGAAAATCTATTCTTAAAGTCTCTTAAGTCTTATGACCTGATTTTCGGCATGGACTAGGTAAAATGAAATCAAATAAAGCTTGATTGTTTTGGAATTAAGGTGCAATGCTTTGATGATTGGGGTGACTCAGTGGAACTCCAAGGCATAATTAAGCATGTGGATAGAAAATTTCTATCAACATTATAACTAAAAATAATCTTAGAAAAGGTTTTAAATTGTACATGGTGCAGTTAAATGAGATCTTTAAGGAGAAGAAGTCCATATTAAGAGATTACATTGTGTGAATAAATTTTGAGCATGTATTCCTTGAAGACATTATAGGCTTTCTTCCTCAGAGTGAATTCAATTTTTCTATTGATATAGTACCTGGATCAACACCGACATCCAAAGCTCTATATAGAATGAATGTGACTAATCTAAGAGAACTCAAAATTTAACTACAAAATATGCTATAAAAAGGGTTGATTAGGCCAAGCATATCACCTTGGGGATCCCTTTTTGTATTTGTTAAGAATAAATATGGCACCTTGAGGCTTTTCATACATTATTGAATGCTCAACAAGGTTACTATCAATAATAAGTGCCCCATTCTCAAAATTGATGATCTCTTTGAACCGATGAAAGGGGTTACAATCTTCTTTAAGATTGATCTTCAATCAGTTTCTCATCAAATTTGCATCACGGATGAGGATGTGCATAAGACAACCTTTAGAACAAATTATGGTCATTATGAGTTCATGGTTATGCCATCTATTTCAACTAATTCCCATGTCGTCTTTATGAATTTGATAAACAATGTGTTCAAGGATTTTATTGATCTCTTTATACTAGTGTTTATGGATGATATTCTGGTTTATTACAAGAATGAGAAGGACCATGAACAACACATGTGCTTAGTCTTGAAAAGGCTAAGGTAGCATAAACTATTTGGGAAAGTTTTCAAGAGTTCATTTTTCCAAGGTAAGATTCATTACTTGGGACACATCATCTCAAGGGAAGGTATTCAATGGACCCTAAAAAATTTAAAGCCAACAAAGAGTGGCCAACCCCTAATAATGTGTATGAGTCATGTGACTTCATGGGTTTAGCAGGATACTATAAAAGGTTGTTGAAATTTTTTCTAGAGTTGTTAACCCTATCACTTCATTGTAGAAGAAAGGGAAAAAGCTTGTGGTATCCTCAATGTGAGGAAGCCTTTTAAAGTTGAAAGAGTTTCTAACTTCAAATCCAATCCTTGTTATACCAGATCCCAATGGAATTTTGAGATTTGGGCTTATGTTTGTAAAGTGGGCATTGGAGCTATTTTAAACCAAGATGGAAAAATTATTGCCTATGAGTCACGCAAGCTCAAGGTATATGAGAATAACTAAACAAATCATGACTTGAAATTGGTTATTATGGTGCATGTTTTTAATAAATAGAAATACTTCCTACTTGGAAAACACTTTAAGGTGAAATTTGATCACCACAATAATGTGCATTTGTTTTTGCAAGATGAGTTGAATGCCATGTAATGAAGATGGTTGGAATTTATTAGAAACTTTAGTGTTGACATTACATATGTCAAAGGAAAAGAAAATAAGGTGGTTGATGCATTTAGATAAAGGACATATTTAATTATAATACCAATATTAAGGTCAAAATTTAATAGTGTTGTTCTAGAACACTAGTGAACAGACCCTAAATGCAACAAAATTACTGTTGAGCTAGCCACTAAAATTATGGCAAAAGCTATAAAAAGTCATTCCTTAAAATTAGATGGAATATTGAGGTACCAAAGAAGAATATTTGTTCCTAATTATACACATGTGAGGGAGAAAATCTTGAATGAAATGCATTCAACACCTCATTTCACTCACCTAGTTGTCACCAAGATGACATATGAGCTAAAAAGATTCTATTTTTGGCCTGGTTTGAATAAATATGTCATTATTTTTGTGGATAAATGTCTAGAGTGCAAGCTCGTCAAATATAAACACTGCCATCCAAGAGGCCTGTTCTATCCCCATAATGTTATGGAAGGGAAATGGGTTGTAATCTCCATGGATTTCATCTCTATCTAACCAAATCTTGAGGTATGCATGATACAATCCCAATGATGATTGATAAATTCACCAAAGTTGTTCATTTCATTGCTGAAAAGTTTATTGATGATGCCCTTACACTTACCAAGAAGTTTGTGAAGGATGTTGTTCACCTTCATGGTCTTCTCAAGTCATTATATTTGACAGTGACAAGTTGTTTACTTTTCAGTATTAAAAAACCTTGATCTCTGATTTTGGGACAAAACTAAACTTTACTTCAGCATACCATCTTAAAATAGATGGCCAAAACAAAAAGGTTAAATCCGTTAGTCAAAGGCATGATGAGTGTTGAAACAATTAATGTTAGTGGTAAATTCTATCAATACATTAATAATATTTGTAAATAATATATTTTACAATTTAAGTTATGTGGGTTAAACTTAAATTAATAAATATTAAAATACATTATTATATTTCTTACCATTATGAATCGAGTGGGAGGTTAAACCCATTGGTTACAATGATTCAGTCCACTTATAAATGATTTTACGTAGTAAAATCATAACATACCCCATATATTCAAACTCAAGCATTCGAAGTTTTGTGAATAAAGAGTCTAAGAAGAAGTGAGAAGGAGAGGGATTAATGTATTAGATCACAAATGTTTCTCAAAATAATGAATAATATTTTGTGGGTTTTTAACCTCCGTGTGAGATTTTACCACGTAATTATGTGGTGTGGTTATGTATTGTGTCATTGTTGCAATATGCATATCTAGATCCATATATGTGTGCATATATTTACTTTAACAAGGTTTAAGAACAAGATTGAGGTGTGGATTGTTGGCATGACCTTGCAAAGCTGTATTGTTTGGCCTATGGAACACCTAGACCTTTGTGCAGGTAATTTTTTTAATCAAAATTCAGACATATATCCATAGGAGGTGCAAGAAATTCATTTAAATTATTTGGCATCCCTGTGGATCTTATGGTATTCTCTCTTAGGTTTTTTGGATCAAACAGACACCCATGAATCAATTCAAACACCAAAGAAAACTAATTTTCAAACATAAAATCTCCCATGTGGCATGTTTTTAAGACATAGTACAACCAGTGTGGATGGAAAAGCAATGAAAAATGCTTTGTAATACTTTTATAGCCTATTTATGTGGTGTAAAAGTTGGATTTTTAGTTGTTTACCTACATAATCATCCCTGTAGAGCTTGTGGAAGTATCAAAACTTTTTTTTTTGTAGTTTACATCCACTTGGAACGTCCCTTTATGGCATGGTACGACTAGAAACAACAAAAGAATTAATTTTTTGACACAATTTTTTTTATTTGATTTGTGTACACCAAAAGATTGTTTAGAGGTTGTACAACTTGTTTCAAATCTTCTTTTGACTTTTTCAAGCTTCCAGCAATGCACCTACCTCCTCCTACACCATAGCTACCTAGAACCATTGAATGGTATGTTAATAGTTTTGAAAATTTATTTTTATAATACTATATTAAATAAATATCGAAAATTCATGCAAACCAAAAGAGGCCCCCCACTTTCTATGAGCCTTTTAACCAAAAAGTTAAAAACACGTAAATGTTTTTACTTGTGCAATAAAATTTATTTATATTATTAACAAAATCAATTAAACATGCTTCAAATAAAATATCTTGTATGTATATTTTATATGGTATTGTGGGGAAGTCAATTAGTGTCATTTTGTTAAACACTTGTAAAATCGAGGTCAAGACTTCAAAACCCCACCAAACCTTCTTTTTGGTCAAACCTTGAATTGGTCAAACTTATTTTTAAACATTATAACTAATTAAAATTTGTATTCTTTATCCTTGTAAAAGCCCACCTACGACACTTGCAACACTTGTAACACTTCTTACGACTTTTATTTAGTCGTTCTTTTATATAAATATGGTCATGTGACTAGTATATCTCTAAGTTTTTGCACGTTTTGGACACATTGAAAAAGACTATTTTATTATTTAAAGCTTATTTATATAGTTTTTTCAATAAATATATTGAAAATAGTTGTTACATTACTTGTTATATGACACTTGTGACTCTTATTATAGTTGGATTTTTTACAATTTTCTTACTTGTTTTGCATATATTAAATAATTATTGTTTTTATATGCTAAAATATTTGTTTTATTACAAAATAAAGCAAAAAAACATATTAAAAAAATCATAAAATATATATATATATATATATATATATATATATAGTGTCATTTTAATATAAAACAAAATCTAGTAAGTGTCAACTTTGGAGGGAAGTTATGGCTTCTCCAAATTTAGTGGTAGATGAATCATAGATGTTAAATGGGTTAAATTATAACATTTATGAAATCCATATTAAAGCCAAATTTATAGCTTATAAACTTTAAAACATTATTTTTAGAACTCAAAAAATTCTATCATGGAAACATGTCATGACCGAACTTTACAATGCATTTCAACATAAATCACAAGGAGCCATATCGATCATTTTCAGGAGTGTAAATGATGAATTCTTATTATATATTGACAATCAGAAGTCACCTAACAATGCCTAAAAACTCTTTGAATTTATGCATGAGGGTATTCATCTCTAAAAAAATATTAAACTTATATTTGAACTGCCTAATATTCCCATGAAAGGTGACCAAAAAGTAGTGATTTTTTTTTTAAAATAAAAAATATTAAATCTCAGTTATATGGATGAAATTTTAATTTAATTCAAGATCAACTTATCTATTTTATCATTTAGTTAAATAGTCATAAAAATTTTCACAATTTTTTTTTTTTAAATTCTAAATACCAAACAAAACAAGATATCTCTGACCTCACTACCCTTTCGACTATTTTATTCAATAAGAACAAGTGATGTCAATTTTTATTTTTAAATAGAATGTCATTGAGGCACTTCTCGCTCTTAATAATGTTCATGAAAACACTAGAAACTAGAAAACTAAATCTAAACCTTCCAACGGTAAAAATGAGAACATGAAATTTTGTAATAAGAATCATAAAATCAAATTTAATGAAAATTAAAATATGTGTGGTAAATTTAGACATAAAAGTGAAGACTATCATAAAAATAAAAACATATATAATAACAAAACCTCTAAAACTAAAAAAGAGAAAAAAGGTTCTAATCATAATCAACAGAAAATTCAAAACAACAATTAAGAATAAAAAACTAACATTATTGTATTGTATGCTACCTTATTTGCTTATAACGAAAATGAATGGATTTTAGATAGGCATGCAGCGCACCACTCAACATGTTTATATAATATTTTATTTGACACTAAAGATATATCTATAAGGTTTATTTAGGTGATAATTTATTTCTAGAAGCTACTAAACAAAGAAAAATTAACTTTACAAATGTAGTCATAAATGATATTTTATACGTTTCTAAATTTAAGAAAATTACGTTATTTTGTTCTTAACTTAGAATTATAATGTCATAGTAATTTTGCTTAAAGATAAATAATCTATTAAAAATCAAGTTGGTTTTTGGATTGCTGAATAAATTCAATAGAATGGTTTATACATGTTTTTTGCTTCTTCTACATGTTGTCTTTCATTATGAAGTAAAAATTAATTGTGGCATGAAATATTAGGTCATGTTAATTTTATAAGTTTATATGATATGTCCCATCATTATTTTTTAGTTGGTCATCCTACTTTTTCTTATCGTCATGAAATTTGTGAGGTTTGCTTACGTGGTAAGCAACGCATTAAACCCCTTCACAAAAATCATGATTCCACCCCATCTCATCCCTTAGAGCTTATTCATAGTGACATTAAAGGACCTCTATAAATTGATTCATTTAATGGTTCTTTCTATGTTTTTGTTTTCATTAATGATTATTTTAGGATGATCTAGTCTTATTATATTAAAAATAAATTTGAAGTGTTATCTAAATTCACATAATTTAAAGTTTTAGTTGAAAATTCTTCTAACTTTTTTAATAAAATATTAAGAAATGATAATGGTGGTGAATACAGTAGTAAATAATTTGATTTTGTTTAACCCTAAAAATGTGTTTTCTAGGTTGAGGTTACTTAGATACTTATTAAAATTGTATCTAGAAATGAATAAGTATAAGGGTGATAATCAGATCTACAACAGGGCAATTGGGTGCTAAACTTAGATATAAACATATACTGAATTTATTATATCAAGTTATGTTAAAATTAGTAAGTACAACTATGCTAGATATAAAAATGACAAATAAGTAATGTACTTAACTTATTATAATACTAATGCAGTTCTAGATCTAGAACAAGCAGGAGTAGACTATAATATGATTCTAGAATAGTTATCAAATTTTGATTTGGATGCTTTTGGAGCCACGAACACTAATGTCAGTCAAGGATGGTTACATCGACATTATTATTTGATATTGATGAAAATGTCTTGTATAGATTACCTACTGGAAAAAGATGTGACCACCTAGATTCTTTTGGGTTTATCTTTGCCTTCACTCTTGTGCATTCAGATCTAGATCATAGACTGTCACTCTTTGTGAATTTATAAAACCCTAGTTATTTATCTTTATAGTAACTTTGGGGAAATATAGGTTAGTGGGCACATGGTGTCTATTTGATCCCAAAGATCCCTTCTGTCAATGAACATTGTCTACATAACCAATACTTCGAAGAGGGCCTTAAACTAATGTAGTTCTCCCCTATGTATTGTCTTGTATGTGAATCATGTAATAGTGCAAAGTAAGTACAATAGTGATCTAGCTTGTAACTTAGAAAATATAACTCTTATACTATTTTTTTAGTACTCCAGACCTGTGTATATGTTGTCTTTATGACTGATATGAAAATTAAAAAAATAAAAAAACTTTACTTTATTGAGTTCTTAATTGAATGTTGTTAATAAGTTTCCTTGCTTTGTGCTAGGTATTTTGTAGGTGAGGAATGAATGAGGGTTGATCTTGTATTTATATCAATCCCTTTGGAGAATGAACTCATATTAAAGCACTCAGGCTGACCATTAGGATATATTTCATTTTTAAATTGAATGACTTTAGGGAATTGGGCACTTACATCAAGTCAAGACACTAGCGTTGATGTAGGTGTTTATCTCAAATGTTAGTGTAGGAAGTACAAACATAAAAATTATAGGGGTGGAAGATAAATAGGTTTTAATTATTTTGGACAACATAGAAGGCCTAGGTCATCGACATAATACTGATCGAACTAAGTGATAGGCCAAGTGGCACAAGATAGAGCAGATGCAATATTTTGAAAAGATGGAAAATTTTAGAACTAAGAGGAACAACCAAAGTCTGAGTTTGCCAAGTGTAAAAGACTAATATGTTATATAATTTAGAAATAGTGTCTACATTTCCCCCTATAATCTAGTAATGAAATTAATAGTTTAAAGGCAAGGAATGCATAGGTCTAGATGTGTATAACACATATTATATTTATGTGATCCCAAATTGAGTGATTTTTTGGTGACTTTTTTACAAATAATATCATGATATAGTATATAATCAACGCATATAATATAGAATTAAAAGTATTAAAAATTTGAAATTGAAAGAACAAGGTTTATGAGTACACCTATGTGTCAATGTAATTGCCTTGTTTATTAACAAGTTTGTTTTGAAAAGATGTATCATTGTAAATCTCTAAAATTGAGATTAGGATATATATATATATATATATATATATATATATATATTGAAAGAGCATATATCTAAGGTGATAGAGAGAAAGTTAAAGGCACATGCCCCCAAACTTGGTGAAAAGGTGAGTTGTCACCTGCTAGTTGAGATTAGCTCAATCTTGCAATCCAATGATACTTATAACTTGGTAAAGTTGAATGATACAATCAAGTCCAACCTAAAAAAATATAAATATTGATTGATTTGGTCACCTCAACCATGCCCAAAAGCAAACCAACTATTGCAGTCGATTGGCTTAATATAATTCATAAAATTTTGCCCTAAGTATTAGTACGTAAAAGTTCATGATATGGTAATAGATCATAGAATAGTTTTGAAATATCAAATTGATTTGGATTTTGTAATATTAGGCATACATTTCATAGCATATTCACCTTAGATATGTCTCATGCTAAAACTATGTATAGTAATGGTACTAATGTATAGAATTCTGCCACAACTGTGAATCTAAATTTATATAACTGTGTGATTTGGTCAATTTGAAAACTATGTAAGTGTGAACAACATGTTTCCAAAGCATTCCCTCACTATATATGGATAAATTTGAAAACAAAAATAAGTATCAATGTGGATAACATGTTTCCAAAACATGTCCTCACTGTAATCTAAAGATGTTAAACACCAAATAAGTGTGGAGAACATGCTTCCAAAACATGCTCTCATCGAATCTGAAAATTATGAATGTGTGGAATCCATGCCTATATAAATGTTTCCACTGAATTTAGAAACTAATGTAAGCACTTGATACTGAATAAGTGTGGAGAACATGTAAAAACTAAAATAAGTACCAATGTGGAGAACATGTTTCCAAAACATGGCCCCACTATAATCTAGAGATGTTAAATACTAGATAAGTTTAGAGAAAATGCTTTCAAATTATATCCCCACTAAATCTAAAATTTTTGAATGTGTGACATCCATGCCTATATGACATGCTCCCACTAAATATGAAAACTGCTAAAAGTACCTAATACTGAATAAGTGTGGAGAACATGCTTCCAAAACATGCCCCCACTTAATCTAAAAACTATGTTAAATGTGAAGAACATGCCTCTATGACATACTCCCAATGATGTTCCCTCCATTTGAAATGAGGGAATAATATAAACCATTAGTTACCTCACCTCAAAAGGATAAGATAATTGTATAATCTATGAATGTAACCATACAACATATATAAGGAACATGTATAGGTAAATGTATTATTGAAGCACATAGAATAATGTGATTAGCACATGAGGCCTTGAGATGCATGATAAGGACCATGAAAACATATATATAACAATAATACAATATCAACAAGCAAATCAAGCACGCATACAAGAGCACTCAAAACTAAGTCAACATACAATGGTCTTATGAGACCACAAACAAGGGGCATGTTCAAATGCCACACAATCAAAGGGACATGAATTCGTCAAATTTACACAAAACTAAGAATGAAAAATTCAAATATATATACAACAATCAATGATATGTTCATATTTAAAAGAAATCACACATATAGGCACATGGGTCGCAAATAAAGGAGCATATTCAAATGCTTGAATAAACAAGATAATAACAAGATAAGGAACTCAAGAAAGTGCATAGAGGAAATAATAAGCAACCAACATAAACATATAATAGTATCTCATGGATAAAATGTGTTAACAAAAAAAATTCAAGTGCATAGCATATCAAATACCCTGTGAAAGATATAATCATGGATAAAGGCATGTGTAAGTACATATATGAGCTTGAAACATGATAATGAAGATTGACTATAGAATAATATAACTTATAAGTATCATGATCATAGGGGTGGGTGCCCAAAATATCCATATGACATGAGTAAATTGAAGGCCTAATATCCAAAATAGGAATAGATCATGTATTTGTGTATGCCTGTATCACATAGAATTAGAAGTGTGACACACGTGTATGTAGAAGTAAATAATATGATATCCATTAACATAAAACTAACACATAGATTCCAAGGAAACGATATAATATGTAGGTGTTGAAAGTGTTTTTAAAATATTTAAAGGTAAGTGCATAGAGTTAGGGGACAAAAAGTGGCCTACTTGTGGACATGTTTTTCTGAAATTTCAAAAATTTAAAATTATATAGATAATTTGAGATATCTACACTTCAAATTTGAAGATGGTGTAAGAACATGAAATGTATAATTTTAAATATAGTTTCCAAAACATTAAATTTTTTTTAAAATGGTTAAGTATAACTAAGTCAAACATCTAAAATTTGAAGAGAAACTATTGTTTTTTTCTGGAAAACATAGTAGATAGGTGGTCATGACGTGCACCACTTTTTGATAAACGTTTAAATTTTTTTGAAACCCTTTATAGAAAATTTAGATAATATCTTATAGTAGGTCACCTATTATTTTTCTATATTTTTTCAATGAATACTTTTTTTTAATGAATTTTGTAAGTAAATGGATCCTAAAAACTGACAATGAAATGGATAGTCCTCCGTGCAACAAGCCTAACTACCTCAAAAAAAATGATTTTTTTTTTTTTTTAATGTGTGTATAATTAGACCTAGTTGGTCACCATATAATTTTTTTTCACTTATATCAATGAAAAACAAATTACATGAACATGTATAGGCATGTATGTTTGCGGCATGTAGTGGCCTAAAAAGGCATAGTTAGAAATCAACATTGTTTAAAACCTTAAACTAGTCCAAAGATTATAAAATTCATATTTTTAGAAAGAGGAGATCATTCTCATCGTGATGGTATCAATTTTTTGAATTTTTGTGTTGAAATTCTTAGTGTATTTCACAATCAAAGTTGAAATTTGTTGTTTATTTCCATACCTTTTAAAACTCAATTGTACATTGACAGTCCAAGCCTTTGGCTCGGGAATCCAAGCCATGCCTAAGAAAAAAGGCATGGAAAATGATTTAAAATTAAAATACCATGATCACATTAATAACACAATTGTGTTATATATTCTCAACACCTTAAAACATGTGTGAGTTACACATGAAGATAACTTTGGCTAGAAGCTTATCTTTACTACTCTAAATGTTAAGTATAAGTTTACACAAAATTTACTTTAAATTTATTTTAATAAATATAATAAATTAGGGTCACTTAGCATCTAATAGATTTGGTCTCATATTTTCATGCCTTATTATGTGGAAAATATTTTTTTCAAAATCCAATTAGATCAGTACTTAGGCATTTTTAGGGTCCTTTCAAAACTCGACTATACATTGACAGTTTAAGCCTTTGGCTCAGGAATCCAAGCCATTCTTGAGACAAAAGGCATGAGAAATGAATTAAAATTAAAATACCATGAACATGTTAATAAAATAATTGTGTTATATATTCTCAACACCCTAAAACATGTGGGAGTTGCACGTGAAGACAACTTTGGCCAGAAGCTTATATTTACTACTCTAAATGTTAAGTATAAGTTTACACAAACTCATACTTTAAATTTATTTTAATAAATATCATAAATTAGGGTCACTTATAATATGATATATTTGGTCTTATATTTGCATGCCTTATGATGTGGAAAATAGTTTTTCAAAATCTAATTAGGTTAGTACTTATGCATTTTCAGAGTTCAAGCATTAAACTTAGGGATTTTTGGACAATTTTTGAAATTGACATCCATTTTTGGTAAATATATAGTCATTTTTAAAGGATTTTTTGACTTAAAATTTGATTCTTGGCATTTCTAAGAGTCTTAAGTTTGTCAAAATTAAATTTTGTAAACCACTCACTTTGAAATTGATGCAAAGTGGTGTGATTGGAGTAGCATATGTCACATTGATGACCTACATACATCAAATGACTACTTTATGTTAATTTCACTTGATCATCATCCCTCTCTCATCCCTAATCACTTTATATTCATGCCTTATCACCCATAATTACTCTCTCATCATTCTTCATTGTCCCTAATCATCTCTAATCACTCCATCATCCTTCATTACTCCCTCATTGACCTTCACTATCCTTCATCATTTCTAATCACTCCCTCCTCATCCCTCATCATCGCTCATCATCCATAAGAAATTAGGGTAACTCAACATCTGATAGATTTGGTCACACAGATGCACAACTTACAATATGGAAAATATTTTTTCAAAATTTAATTTGGTCAGTACTTAGACATTTTCAGGGTCTAAGTATTAAACATAGGGATTTCAGTACATAACTTTTGTAATTGATGTCCATTCTTGGTAAACATATAGTCATTTTTAGGTTTTTATGCCTTTTAGATAGATTTCTAACATTTATAGGAGTCCTAAGTTTGTCAAAATTGAAGTTTAAAAACTACTCACTTTGAACTTGATCCAAAGTGGTGTGATTGGGGTAGTTTAAGTCATATTTATGACCTACACATATCAAATGACCACTTTGTATCAATTTCACTTTTTCATCATCCCTCTCTCATATTTGATCACTTTCTACTCATCCCTCATTACCCTTAATCACTCTTTCATCATTCCTCATTGTACCTAATCACTCCTTCATTAACCCTCACTATCCCTAGCCATCTCTAATCACTCCCTTATAATCAATAATCACTTTTTTATTAACCCTCACAATCACTCATCATACCTAATCACTCCATCCCCATCTTTCATCATCCCTAATAACTCTTTCCTCATCACTCGTCATCCCTAATCCCTTCCTCATCCCTATTCACTTCCTCCTCATCCCTCTTCAACCCTAATCACTCCTTTATTGACCTTCATTATATCTCATCATCTCTAATAACTCGAGATTATCATCCCTAATCACTCCATTGATTATCACCATTCCTCATCATCCCTAATCACTCCCTCCTCATCCCTCATAATCCCTAATCAATATTTCTTCATCCATCATCATCACTAATCACTCCTTCATTGACCCTCACCATCCCTTATCACTCCATCATTGATTCTCACCATCCCTTATCGCTCCCTCATCATTTGATGTAAGTACATAGTATAAAGATATATCTGATTTCAATCATATATTATGATCCAGGTGGATCCATGTACCATTCTACTTTTTAAAAAGTCTTCAAATTTTGTTCAAATCATTTTAACATCATATAATTTGTCAAGATATTTTTAGCACTTCTTTTGGAACAAAAAATAGAGTTTGGATGCTCAAGATATAGCTAGTTGAAGAAATCAGGTGTCGAAAGTGATGTGGCATTGTTTAAATATGCCAAGTGGACCAATATCCATTTGACATGTGGTAAAATAATTGGGTGTAAAACAATTTTGGTTTGGTATTTTTATTCACATATTATTTGAGAATTTTTCAAACGTTTATCATTTTGAAACAAGGCGCCAAAGGCCAACTTGCACAAGCTGCCACGTCACCCCACCAATTATGCAATGACCAAGTCTAAATAGTGGCCTAAGTTAGTGCCTAAGTCTTGGAATTTGAAAAGGGGATTGACTTAACTATTTTAAGCATGCAAACCATTATTCCCAACAAATGTGGGACAAAGAAAAGTCAAAATGCGCCCAAGGAGGAAGACCGAGGGTTCCCAAGCACCTAGAAAGGAGGCCAACGGTTTTGAACCCTGCACCTTTGGCGTAAAAAGATAAGGCTTTGACCACTTCAGTTACGAAGTTTGAAGTGTTATAAAAGGGATGAAATTCTACTTGAAGAGGAACAAGAAGCTGATTGTGTAAAGAGATTTAAGAAGGTTAGAGTTTTATTATTGCTTTGTACAGCCTTGGGCCATTATTTTCATGTCTGAGAGATATTATTATAGGCAAGTAGAGATCAGAGAAGGTGAATTGAAGACTTGTATTGATTTTAGAAGTCATTTGTTGCACAAAATTAATGAGAACAGTCATCACTTTAAATGGACCCAGAGACGTAAGCTATTGAAGCCGAACTCCGTTATCAATTGCTGGTGATTTCTTATGATTTTCTCTGATTATTATTATATCTTGATCTTCATTTTAATTCTAGTTTTAATTTCTTTATGCAATTTTTTTTAAAAAAAGTGAGAAATTGAAGGATCTCTTAAACGTGAAAAAGTGTTTTTTAGATGTACTACACTTGTATTTTCAATTTACAGATCAAATTTTTGGTATCAGAGCGGTTGTTATTTAACAATGATTACTAGTGTATGTTGACAAGGTCTAAATCACAAAAGGGTGAAGGAAAACTCATTGAGTGTAATCTAGAGATTGGTTCAAGGCATGCTTCAAGGATGGCTGAAGAAGAGATGGATTCCGAACAAGCTTTTTGTCGAGCTTTCATGGACATGAGAAGCATGGTTGAGGAACTATACCATGACAAATAAAGGAAATTCAAGAATGAAAAAGAAGGTTATTCACTAGAATCAAAAGGTAAAGAAACCAAAAAACCTTCTTCATCGAATGACGGTAAAAAAATTGTGGAATCTCTCCTTTCACTAAAATTGGATATTAAATTTGAATTATCAATGTTTAATGGTGAAGTTAATGCCAAAAAGTTAGATAATTGGGTTAAGCAAATTAAAATTTATTACAAGGTCCAAAAGATTACAGGGGATGAATCAAAAATTCATTTGGCTACTCTTCGTATGGGAGGCACAACTCTCATCTGGTGGGAGAGTAAGTTGAAAGAAGCCAAGCTTCAAAAAGGTAACTCAATTTCTACTTGGAATGAATTTATTAAAGAAATCATAAAGCAATTTTATCCTTTAGGCTATATGCAACAAACCATGATGGATTGACAAAGTTTCAGACAAGGAAAAGGCCAAAATGTTCAAGATTATACACAAGAATTTAGGAAAAAAGCTTTACTTTTGAATGTTCCTCTATACACACAAGAAACATTGCTAAAATATATAGGTGGGCTACATAGTTACTTAAGACATATGATTCTTATGTTCAACCCCGCTAATTTAGATGTAGTATTTGTTCAAGCCACTCATTTAGAGGCTAGAGGTAAACAATCAAAAGAATCTTTTCCTAAAGTAAAAAGTAAGCAATCTAATGTTAAGCAATCCAAAGGGGAAAGTTCATAAGGAAAGGGTATATAGAAATCCACTTTTATTGTTAAAAAAGAAGAAGGAAAACCATTTTGTAATCATTGCAAAAAAAATCATGATGAGTCTAAGTGTTGGAAACTACATCCTGAGTTAAGGCCTAAGAGGTTTCAAAAGAAAGAAAAGAAGGCTAATGCTATGGTTCAGGACTTAGGTTCAGATTCAGGTGATGAAACTAAGATCACAGCTATGGGATTACTTAATGATTTTTCTCTTTCAGTTTCTAGCACTAAGTCATCAAATGATGCATCTTCTTCTAAATAGAATTTTGTGCATGTTGATAAGAAAAGAAATGAATTATTCCACATTAGAGTTGTTTCAAAACATACTAAGATTGACACTCTATTTGATAGTGGTTCACAAGCAAATTTAATTTTTGAAGAGGTTGTTAAGAAGCTAGGCTTACAAACCAATCCCCATCCGAAGCCTTATCCACTAGGTTGGGTGTGTAACAATGCAAAGCTACAAGTTTCACAAACTTGTAGACTAAGGTTTGCCATCACATCCAAGTTCGTAGATGAGGTTGAGTTGGATGTTGTTCCATTGGACATATGTGGGATTGTTTTGGGAAGCCCATATCTTTATGATAGAAAAGCAATCTTCTATAGAGAGGAGAATAAGTACTTGCTTGTTAAGGATGGCATTGAGTATATAGTTAGAGCACATCACATTAGAACAAGTATTTCCTTGGTTACAGTAGGGCAAATAAAAAGACTAGTTAATTCAAGCAAGACTTTTTGTCTCATGTTGATTAAGTCTAAGGAAAAAGAATATTCTCAGGCTTTGGAAAAGTGTGATCCTAGACACAAGAATGAATTGGTTGAAATCATTTCTACTTACGATGATGTATTTCAGGATCCTAAGGGCTTGCCCCCTAAAAGGGGAGTTCAACATGAAATTCAGCTATTGCAGGATTCTCCTCTCCCTAACATTGGCATGCACATGTTATCAGTGGTGGAAAATGAGGAAATCAAAAAAAGGTAATGGATCTATTGCATAGAGGTGTTATTCATCCAAGTTCATCTCCTGTTGGTTCGCCAATTATTTTGGTGCCAAATAAAGATGGCACTTGGTGAATGTGCATTGATTTTCATGCTTTAAACAAAATTACTATTAAGAATCATTACCCTTTTCCTTGTATTGATGATTTGTTGGATCAATTAAAACATGCTATTTATTTCACTAAGCTAGATTTGAGAAGTGGATATCATCAAGTAAGAATTAATGAAAGTGATGTGTGGAAAATCGCATTAAAAAAAAAAAGGGATTGTTTGAATGGCTTGTTATGCCTTTCGGGTTGTGTAATACCCCAGCTACATTCATGAGATTGATGAATGATGTTTTTAGACAGTTCCTTGATGATTTTGTTATAGTTTACTTAGATGATATATTGATTTTTAGCAAGTCTTGGGAAGAGCATGTGATCCACATTAAGAAAGTCATGGATGCATTACGAAGGGAAAAACTTTATCTAAAAATGTCAAAATGTGAAGTTGGCAAGACCTTTTTGATATACTTGGGTTACATTGTAGGACATGGTAAATTGAAAATTGATCCTGAAAAAGTGGTAGTCATGTCAGAAGTTTTCTTGGTGCAATACAGTTTTGGTGAAAGTTTATTGCTCAATTTTCATATATTGCATCACCTTTGCATTCTTTGACAAGTGTGAAATAGGTCTTTCAGTGGGGAGGCAAACATCAAAAAGCCTTCGACACTTTGAAAGAAAAGACAAGTACTACTCTAGTCTTGGCACTTTCTGATATACAACAACCATTTGAGATCGAGACGGATGCAAGTGAGTATGTTATGGGAGCTATTTTAATGCAAGGTAAGAAACCAATTTGTTATCATTCTGAAACCTTTACAAGTGCAGTAAGAAAATATCCAACTTACGATAAGGAATTGTATGCATTGGTTTAAAGTGTTAAAAAATGGAAACATTACTTAATGGGCAAAGAAATAATAATGCATACAGATCATCAGCCCTTATAGTATCTCCAATCACAAACCAAACTACAACAGTCTAGACATTTTCGTTGGATGGGTTTCTTACAACAATTTATCTTGTGATCAAGTATAAAAAAGGAATTCAGAATAAGGTTGCAGATATGCTATCTAGGCCTCCTATGGTTGTTGCATTTATTCTTTTACAACATGGTTCTTTGTCTCATGAAAGTTATAAAGAATAATATGTTAATGATCCTTATTTTCAAGATGTTTATAAAGACTTGATGAGTAGTAGACAAGTAGAAGAATTGGACTATCATGTACATAATGATCTTTTGTATCATTTGGGTAAACTATGTATTCCTCAAAATGAGAGGGTGCACATGATTAGAGAAGCACATACTTCTCTTATTTTTGGTCATTTTGGAGTTGCTAAAACGGTTGCACATTTGAAAATGTATTGTTATTAGCCTCATATGTAGGAAAATGTTGCTAAATATATAAAGGGATGTACTCTTTGTGCCACAAGTAAACCTAGTAACAGGAAACTGGGACTTTATACTCCTCTACCTATTCATACTCGCCCTTGGGAAAGTATCTCCATTGATTTTGTGGGGGGGTTGCCTATGACACAAAGAAAACATGACTATTTATATGTGGTTGTGGCTAGATTTAGCAAAATGTGTGTTTTGATTCCTTGCACTAAGCAAATTACTGGCGAAGGCACTACATATTTGTTCTTTGAACATGTATGGGTTCATTTTGGTTTGCCTACTTCAATTATTTCTGATCAGGATTCTTGATTTATTGGGGAGTTTTGGTCAACTTTGTGGGGACTAATGGACACTAAATTAAAAAAGAGCACTACATTTCATCCACAAACTGACAGACAAACAGAGGTTGTGAACCGCACTGTGGTACATTTACTTAGGGGTTATAGCAATAAACATCCAAAGTTATGGGATGAAAAATTGTGTTACATACAACATGCATATAACCGGGCACTTCATTCTTCTACTATGAAATCTCCATTTGAAGTTTGTTATGGATACTTGCCTAAATCTCCTCTAGATGTTTGCTAGGGATAGGATACAGTTGTTGGTGAACCAAAAGAAGCCATTCAAGCCAAGAAGTTCATTGAACAAATACAACTCATACATCAGACTGTTCATACTCAATTGGAGAAAAGCCAAGCCAAGTACAAAGATAGGCATGACAAACATCATATTGATCACCAATTTGTTGTAGGTGATATGGTATGGCTTCACATTAGTAAGGAAAGACTGATAGGTGAAAGTAAAAATTTGAAACCAATCTGGTATGGTCTTTTTTGGATAACGAAAAAAAATTGGCACAAATGCTTTTCGATTAGATTTACCATCTTACATGCAGATTTATTTAGTTGTAAATGTGGAAAATCTAAAATTGTATGAGCCTCTAATGATAATTGATCATGATGAAAGTGTATCCATTCCTTCCGTCGATGATTTTTCTCCTGAATATCTAAAAAAATTGCAAGAAGATACTATACTTGATAGGAATATGCGGACTTTGTGAAGAGGTAATGTTGAATATCTTCGTGTTGGTTTCAAAGGGATGCACCTAAGCAAGGCTAGATGGATGGAACTTGAAAAGGTGAGGGAAAAATACCCTCACCTCATTACCAATTAATTTCAACTTTTAGAGGTCCAAAAGTTCCCAGTGGGGAGGAATGATCCAGGTGGATCCATGTATCATTCCATTTTTAAAAGAGTCTTCAAATTTTGTTTGAATCATTTTCACATCGTATAATTCATTGAGATCTTTCTAGCACTTCTTTCAGAATGAAAAATGGAGTCCGGATGCTCAAGATATAGCTAGTTGAAGAAATTAGGTGTTGAAAGTGATGTGGCATTGTTTAAATATGCCAAGTGGACCAATAGCCATTTGACACGTGGAAAAATAATTCAGTGAAAAAAAATTTTGGTTTGGTATTTTTATTCACATGTTATTTGGGAAATTTTCAAATGTTTATCACTTTGAAACAAGGCGTCAAAGGCCAACTTGCACAAGTTGCCACGTCACCCCACCAATCATGCAAAGACCAAGTCTAAACGGTGGCCTAAATTAGTGCCTAAGTCTTTGAATTTGAAAAGGGGATTGACTTAACTATTTTAAGCATGTAAATTGTTATTCCCAGCAAATGCGGGACAAAGAAAAGTCAAAATGCGCCCAAGGAGGAAGATTGACGGTTCCCAAGCGCTTAGAAAGGAGGCCAGTGGTTTTAAACCCTGCACCTTTGGCGCAAAAAGATAAGGCTTTGACCACTTCAGCTATGGAGGTCAAAGTGTTATAAAAGGGATGAAATTCTAATTTAAGAGGAACAAGAAGCTGACTGTGTAAAGAGATTTAAGAAGGTTACAGTCTTATTATTGCTTTGTACGGCTTTGGGCCATTATTTTCAGGTCTGAGAGAATTATTACAAGCAAGTAGAGATCAGAGAAGGTGAATTGAAGACTTGTATTGATTTTGGAAGCCATTTTTTGCACAAAATTAATGAGAATGGTCCTCCCTTCGAATAGACCCGGAGACGTAGGCTATTGAAGCCAAATTTCGTTATCAATTGCTAGTGATTTCTTATGATTTTCTCTGATTATTATTATATTCAGATCTTCATTTTAATTTTGGTTTTAATTTATTTATACAAAATTAAACAAAAAAAGTGAGAAATTGAAGGATCTCTTAAACGTGAAAAAGTGTTTTTCGGATGCACTACACTTGTATTTTCAGTTTACAGATCATATTATTTAATCCATTATCAAAGAAATTAACTCTTTTCTAAGACTTGTGTTGTTAATACCCATTTGTGATAATCAATTTTATTAATGAATGAATTGGATGAGCTTCCAAAATTATAGTAAATTAACATAAGTACTAACACAAAATAGAGTATGAATTTTAGTTCATCAAATTATCTTTGTTGTGCAGCTAATTGGATGAAACTTTATTTGGTTCCACCTTTGGTAGTTTGGTTCAAAAGATAAAAATTAAACACAAATTTCTTGTATAATTTGCTAATTTCAAGAAGATTTGAATTAAATGTAAAGTTATTTAGTGTTTCCCAATCCTGTATGACTTGATTCTTGGTCAGGTTCACACAGGCACTCCTTGTGTGTGTGTTGTGTCCCACATATTTTATCTCTTGCATGAAAAATGAACATTTATTCATGTTATCATAAAAATATGTTTCTACAAAATGTTAAACACTATTTAAGCATGGTGTAGATGTTCATCCCATGTTTTCTAAAGATTAAGATGTCATCAAGGTAGATTAAAAAAATGACATAGGTAAAGGGCCCAAGGATGTCATTGAAATCTTGAAATGAATGATTTCATTACTTGAGTTACATAAAAGGCATAATGATAAATATATGGTTGACCACATGTAAAACATCACACACCTCTAATGGTGAGACGTCACAAAGTATTACATCCTTAAAAAGTTTGATTTTGTACACCAAGTGACACTACTAGGTGATTCATTTCTCAAGGCCTACACTAAACTATACACTAGTGTATGGTTATGGATGGTGTATAAATTTCAAATTCAAATTTTGAAAATATGCTTTAGGATAAATTAAATTATTCTGACTTCCATTGGAAATGATAAAGTTTATTATCTCACCATTGATCTACATTTATTAATGAAATGATATTTTTAATTCATATTTTTTTTATTGGGGGAAGTAGATATATTTTAAGTACCAACCATATAATTGGATTCATAATCTATTGTCTATTTACCTTTTTATAATGCTAGATAACTTGTACCCACTTCTTGAGATGTGCAAGTAGAGTGCTCATAGTGTGACACTCTTCATTGGATTGAATATTGAATTTATGAATTAAACACCACTTTCTAATCTCGGACTACTTGTTCTAATCATTTTAAAATTATTTTCCACTCTATGGTATGATGACTCAATCAATAGAAATACAAATAGAAGTCCTTCAATGTAATTATTCAAATCATAAAATGTCCTCATATGGAAAGTAATTAATTGGTTTTAGGAAATCACATATCTTGGTGATCCTCATGTACTTACTACCCATTTTTGGTTCTATGATGGTTTTACTTGCTTCTCTTTTCTAGCAATTTTCAATTGTGAATTACATGATTTATAATAGGCCCATATTTTATCATAGGTGTTAAAAATTTATGTTTCAAATTTTCCTCCACATCATTTTTATCATTATGTCTTATAATATTGTATTATAGCACTCAACTCTCCACTTGCAACTCCTAACATTGTTAAACCCCAAAAAAAATACCACCATCAAGGTATTGAATGGAGTGATTAAGGATGAGGAGGGGTGAGGAGGAATTGAATAGATATGACGAGGGAGTCAATAAGTATGATGAGGGATGGTGAAGGTCAATGAGGGAGTGATTATAGATTATAAGGGATGGTGAGGATTAATGAGGGAGTGATCAGAAGTGATGAGGGATGAGGAATGAGTGATTAGAGATGATGAGGTATGATGAAGCAATGATTATGGATAATGAGGGATGGTGAGGGCCAATTAGGGAGTGATTAAGGATGATGAGGGAGCGATTATAAATGACGAGGAATGGTGACGGTCAATAAAAGAGTGATTAGGGACGATGAGGGAGTGATCAAGGATAATGAAGTGGTGATTAGGGATGGTGAGAGCCAATAAATGAATGATTAGGGATGATGAAAGCTAATGATAAATAATAAGGGACGAAGAGGGAGTGATTAGGGATGATGAAGTGGTGATTAGGGATGGTGAGATCCAATGAGGGAGTGATTAGGGATGGTGAAGGATGATGAAAGCCAATGAAAGAGTGATTAGGGATGATGAGGGATGGTGAGGTTCAATGAAGGATGATGAATGAGTGATTAGGGAAGATGAGGGATAGTGAGGGTCAATGAGGGAGTAATCAAGGATGATGAGGGAGTGATTAGAGATGACTAGGGAGAGTGAGGTTCAAAGAGGGATTGATTAGGGACAATGGAGAATGATGAGAGAGTGATTAGGGGTGATGAGGCATGAGTAGGAAGTGATAAGGGATGAGGGAGGGATGATGAACAAGTGAAATTAACACAAAGTAGTCATTTGATGTGTTTAGGTCATCAATGTGACCTATGCTACCTCAATCACACCACTTTATATCAATTTCAAAGTGAGTGATTTAAAAACTTTAATTTTGACAAACCTAAGACTCCTAGAAATTCCAAGAACCAATTCAAAAGGCACAAAAACCTAAAAAATGACTATATGTTTACCAAAAATGGACATCAATTATAAAAATTATGTCCTAAAATCCCTAACTTTAATACTTAGAACCTGAAAATGCTTAAGTACTAACCTAATTGGATTTTTAAAAATTATTTTTTACATTGTAAGGCATGCAGCTATGAAACCAACTCTATCAGATGCTAAGTGACCCTAATTTATTATATTTACTAAAATAAATTTAAAGTATAATAAAATAAATGTAACAATATAAATGTAAACTTAGACTTAACATTTGGACTAGTAAATATAAGCTTCTAACTAAAGTTGCCTTCATGTGCAACTCCCACATGCTTTTATGTGCTAAACAAAAGGAATGTGACCATATTACTTGTTAACCAACATTTGCTCCATTTGTTTAAATGTGCAAAATAATAATAACATGATCACATTATTATAAAACAAAAATGTGATCACGTTATTGTAAAATCAAAATGCGGTCATGTTATTGTAAAACAAAAAATATGGTCACATTATTGTAAAACAAAAAATGTTGTCATGTTATTGTAAAACAACATGGTCATGTTATTGTAAAATAAAAATGCAATCGCGTTATTGTAAAATAAAAAATGCGATTACGTTATTGTAAAATAAAAATGCAGTTATGTTATTGTAAAATAAAAACATGATCACAATAACGTGATTGCATTTTTATTTTATAATAATGTGATCATGTTTTTTATTTTATAACAATGTGACCACATTTTTATGTTACAATAATACAATCGTATTTTTTTTACAATAACGCAATCACATTTTTATTTTAAAATAATGCAACCACGTTATACATTAACATGATTGCGTTATGGCTCGGTAATTATTGAGCCATAATTTAAATAATGCAATCATGTTAATTAAATAACACAGTCGCGTTACATAAAATGTCCATGAAATTATCCCCCACCTTTGTGTACTTACCCTTAATGTTTCTTTATTTTATTTTTAAGAATGTTTGAAGAGACTACCTTATGATCTCATCCAATGGATGGTCATAGGTATCTCCCCCACTCGATGCCTAACAACCTTAAGTTGGATATTTTACATTGTTTGCATCATGATTAGTTAAGTTGAAAAGGTACATTGCATGTTCTTCCTCATGCTTTACACGTGTATTAGAAGGAGTAACACCATTATTCGAAATATGTATTAATTTGCCTTCATGAGAAAAAAATACCTTGTTGATTTGGATCAATTTTTGCTTTTATTTGGTATAGCGAAAGAGTTCCTAGTATAAATGCATATGGATATGTGGTAGGTATAACCAAAACCCGTGTTTGAATTACTTTAGGACCCAAAGTAATTGGTATTATTATGTTGCCCAAGGATTCCTTCCAACCTCCTTTGTTTTGTAAGTTTTTTAGATCAAAGCCAATTTGTTATAGGCATCTTACATTATAAGTAGTTGTTGTTTGTGTAGGATCAATATGGTTATGGCAAAAATAAGTACCACCCATGAATAAGGTAATTGTTAAATCTTATTGGTGTGGATACTTTTTGTTTTGTTTATTTTGGGATTCTTGCATAGGACATGGACCTTGGATTTTCCACATGTTGAGTAACATTTATAAATTGGTCATATAAAGATTAGGGATACCACAATTTTGTTCATAATGCTCCTTAGGTAATTTATCTCCTTCATTTGTGTGAGGGATAAAACTTTTGTATTTGGAGAGAGGTATGTTAAGTTCCTTTGGGTGAGTAAGGATGAATGAAGCATATCTATGCACATCCACATATAA
Organism: Torreya grandis; assembly: GCA_037957365.1. Taxonomy (NCBI): domain Eukaryota; kingdom Viridiplantae; phylum Streptophyta; class Pinopsida; order Cupressales; family Taxaceae; genus Torreya; species Torreya grandis. The sequence continues at coordinate 2,028,268 of JARHVA010001378.1, forward strand.
ATATGTAAATGAATCATATTTTTTATGTAATGCCTACTCCTTTAATGGTGAAAGAAGCCCTTGACTAAAAATAAATTGCAATTTTAAATTTGAGGGTCTATATGCTAGCTCATATGATGTATTTTTGAATCAAATAGTGTAATTTTGAAGGGATTCATCATCACATTATTTGAAATTGTGAAAATGTTATAATGTAAGTTTTGACACCTTGTGGATATTGAAACTCACGAAGAAAACATCTTCCAATTGGGAAAATGTTGTTAAGGATCTTTTTGGTGGGCTATAAAACCAATTTTGAGCTTCATCGAAAATGCTCATATGGAATACTTTTAGCGATAGTTTGTCATCTTGTTCCCATTGATCAAATGAATATACATAATTAATCATGTGGTCGATTGGGTCTTTGTGTCTCAAAAAGAGAGGTAAATCTAGTAATTCAAAATCTTGTGGATAAGGATATTCAAGTATACATTATGCAATAGGTTGGTTTTTAAATGAAGTCACATTTACCTTGGAAATATGAAAAGTCATTTGTATTTGAAGTATATAAACCTGTTTTTGAAGATCCCTAACAATGGTCATCATAAACATAAGACATTCCATTGGAATAATGGTTTTTGTCATAGGTGTTTTCAATAGCTCCAACACACCACATTTTTTGAATCGAGGCATATAAGTATTTGTAGATGATATCTATAGATTATATAGCACCTCAATCTTGTACACTTGGAAAACTTAGACCTTGATTGCTCCTCTTAGTTCTAGATATTTCTCACTTTTACATGTCTCGCATTTGCTCTATCTTGTGCCCCTTGGCCTATATCTCTTACTCTAACTAGTCTTATGTTGATGATCTAGGCCTTCTGTCTTGTCAATAATGCTTAAAATGTACTTATCTTCCACTTCTGCAAGTTTTGAGCCTATACCTACTTTTCTACTCCCTAGACACTAACATCTGGGACAAACACTATCATTGATGTTAGTGTCCTGACCCAATGCAAGTGTCTAATTCCCTAAAGTCATCCAATTTACAAATAAAATGTATTAGTCTATTTGTTACGCTCAAGATAAGATAAGATATATAGGGAGGGCCAAAAAAACTCTATATTGTGCCACCCCCAACCTTATAAAGTTGAGTAAGTTTAAATAGAGAGGGGCTCTATCTATTGGGTTGGGGCCCCTAGATAAATAGATAGGGCTTGGGGGGTGCCAAAAAACTCTGTACTGTGGGGGGAGGCATAGTTTAGAGTTATTTGTGGCACAATCTAGATTCACTATGAGATAGAGGGGCTGGCATGGTATAGATTAGAGTTTATATAGAGGGGGGAGGGGTATTCACTACGCTCACCCCCACTACCCTCCCACCCCATAAATAGCCACATAGAGTTCAATGGGGCTATACAGAGTTGAGTTTAATGGGGCCTAATGGTCGGCCTACATGCTTTAGTGTGAGTTATTACTCCAAAGGGATTGATATAAATACAAGATCAACCCTCAATCATTCATCACCTATAAGACCTAGCAAAAGACCAAAGAGACCAAGGCAACTTATTAAAATTACTATATCAAGCATTCAATCGAACAAATCTTACCTATTTCCATGCCAGTCATAGGTACACCACATCTATAGGTCTAAAATACTAAAGGAGTAACCCAGGATCCCAATTTACCAAGTTACAAGCTAGGTCAATGTTGTACTTGCTTTCCACATATTGCATGATTTACACACAAGCCAACATGTAGGGGATAACTACATGAGTATGAGGCCCTCTTCTAGACTATTGGCTATGTAGGCAACACCCACTGATAGTGAGGTCTTTTGGGTTAGCTTGACATCGTGTGCCCACTAACCCATTCCCCCCCAAGATCAATATGAAGATGGAGAACTAGGGTTTTGCCATTTTATAAGGAGCAACAATCCATGACCCATATTGAATGCACCAAAGTGAAGATGAAGACAAACTTAAAAACATTCAGGTAATCACATTTTTTTTAGTAGGTATTTCATATAGGACACTTACGTTGAACTGAGATAATAACATCGATGCAACTGTCTAAGGCTAACATTAGTGTCTACAGCTCCATAAGCATCAAAACCAAAATCCGATGATAGTTCTAAAACTATCTTTTGGTCTTCTTCTTGTTTGTTCTAGATCTAACACTATGTCAACATTAGAATCAACTAATATTAATTCTTCATCATTTTCATACATACCTTAGTTGTGATTTCTATATTTAGACTATATAATTTTTATGAATTCAACATATGCCTATATTTGAGTTTAGCATCTAATTGGCATGCTATACATCTGATTATCACCCTTGTGCCATTTCATTTATATACCCCTTTAATCAAATCTAGGGATAATAATATGATCACCTAGATCATTTTAGGGTACTTGTTGATAATAAATCAAGCTTAAAATTTTGTAGCGTTAAATTTATAACCACCATGGGCCAATCTTATTCAAAAAATGGTTGTCCACATAAAAGGGGTTGATAATTCACATAGCTCTTTGATTGGTTAAATCACATTAGATGTAACATTAAGAAACAAAACTATTTCTACTACTGTCTTATAATTTATTTTTAGGTATACCTTGAATACATGCAATTGAAGTTATCCCATTGACACTTTGTTGACGTATCAAATTCATACATGATGGGACTTTATTATACATGCCTGCCAATGGTGAGCTTTTCAAATTTTACAAAATGATACATTCAAAAACCAAGGGCATTCCTATAGTGGTACGACCTCAATGATGCATCTCTCTTAAGCATATCCACTTGTATGAAATAGGTGAGTCAAGTACAATGACTCCTTTGTCTCCAAATGTGAATAAGGTGTTGTCCCCAAAAAATGTCACTCATTTTTGGGACAACATAAGAACTATTTTGGTCCTGCAAGACCGAAATTGTCTCTTCCCTTTTCAAAAATTGTTATGAGCCTTCAAATCCTTCATTTTTCAAGCTTTTTTAGAAAACTACGGACTCTGCAGGCTCATTTTTATGGACTCCATAGGCTCATTTCTACAGACTTCACAGGTTAGTTTCTACGGACTCTGCAGGAGAGAAACAGGTTCAACACTTAGCCATTTTTTTCTATCAGGAAGTTCAAAAGACCGTCTTTCAAGGCCCCGAAGAGCAAGTTCCCTCCAGGAAAGATCAAACCTCAAAGAGCAGCGGAAGTTTCCAAGTGTCGTCTACCGAGACACAGTTTCTAGTAAGTTTCAAAGCAGCAGAACGTGCCACATGTCCCATTATAACTCAGCAGAGCACGACAAGTGTTTGCATCCGCATTTCAGGTTTCTAATAAGATTCAAAGATTATTTCAATAAGCTTCTCTCAAAGTCCAACGGAAGCTGCCAAGTATCATCTACTGAGACCCATTATAATTTGCTTCTAAATATGACAGAAGTCACCTCGTGTCCCGTTATAACTCTGTGGAAGCTGACAAGTGTCAACATCTGTAACTTCTTCCTTTTGTGTCGTAAGGACTATGGTGGGTCCCGAGTGAGTGGCTAAACTCGAGTGGAACGTGCCACGTGTCATCATCTGTGTGAGTCCAAATGAGTCCTAATGTTTCTATACTGTTTCTAAAACTCAACGGAGTGCGACAAGTGTCTGCATCTGCATTTTGAGTTTCTTATAAGCTGCCAAGCTTCTTTCGATAAACTTCTCTCAGAGTATCACGGAAGGCAACAAGTGGCAACTACATAAGGTTTTAATATGTTTTTCTAAGAGCAGTGGAACGTGCCACGTGTCCCTTGTAAAGCTCGATGGAGACTGACAAGTGTCAACCTCTGCAGTTTCTTCCTTTTGTTTTGATATTAAGTAAGGACTATGGTGGGCCCCAAGTGAGTCACTAAAACAAGCAGAACACACCAAGTGTCATCGTCTACATAAATCCAAGTGAGTCCCAAATGTTTCTACAGTGTTTATAAAGCTCAGTGGAAGCTGCCACATGTCATCTTCTGTGGGACTCTCAAAAGGCATCTAAAGCCTCTATAAGTTGAGCGGATGCTGCCATGTGTCCTTGCCTATTTTATAGCAGAATGCGACATGTGTCACTTGTTAAGATCAGCGAAAAGTGGCCAAAGCAAGTGAGAAAGACATGGAGGAATTGCTAAGGAGGATGATGGACTCACAATCGTCAAATTCAGGGCAACCAAGTAGCCATTAGATTTCAAATGATGACAGACTCGAAGGCATTCAGAGACCTGTAGGGTGAAAGGATGAACCACCAAGAAAAGGAACCAAGAGAACCAGAAAAGGGAAAAGGTAGCCCAAGGGCTCAAATCGCAGTAGAAAGAGGGAAAGGCCAAAATATCTGTAGGAGTTATTTCTAGTAGGTGGAACAGTCCACTAGGTAGATATTTGAGCCTGCAAACATTGAAGGTGCAGCCTGTTTGTCTCCTTTGAAGTAAAGGTGAAGTGGAAAACTGCACAAATATCAGGTGAAAGACTAGATGACTCAGGCCCAGGAGAAGACATTCGAGATGAATCAACACGCCACAGTTAAGGCAGCCGCCCTGTTCTAGCATGGCCCTCTTTGACAAAATTGAAAATGCATTCAATGCATTGAGTGCAGCATGGGCTGTTCCATGAAACAAAGTGCCAAGCCTTTCTTGGTTACTATATATTGTAGTCTCTTATGTCATTTTAAGGGAGATCTTCGCAATACAGAAGTAAAACTCTGCCCAAATTGAAAGGCAAATACTGAGATTTTGAGCTTAGATTGTTGTTCATATCATTTTATCTGAATGAGAAAGCAAGTTGTTTGTAGACTTTGTGTTGTCATAGCTTATATCATTTTAGGAGATTGTTCTTATGTCTGTCTTCTGAATGTGTTCTTGTTTATTTAATTTGGCAAGCAGAACTAGTGAAAGTAATTAGAAGGTGTCCTAAAGCCAACTGTGGAGAGACTTTGTGCCCCCACAATTGCCTTTAGAGTGTTTTCTTTTAGTTCTTGTGTAAATGATCTTGGGATGACTTTGTGCCCTCATTATCTTTTGTATTCTGTTTCTGTGTAAATGACCTTGGGATGACTTTGTGCTCTCATTGTCCTTTGTATCTCACTCTTGGGCAGTCGAGGTGGAGACTTTGTGCTACATCTCAGTCTGTTGGTTACTACGCCCTTGGTTACCAGTTACTTGTCACTACTTAAAATAACTCCTACTGTTCCCTGCAAGACCACTTCTGAAAAAAGAGAAGTGCCTTCACCAGGATTTCTCCTTTTCCTTTGAACATCATCTCTGAAAAAAGAGAGATGGATGGTGTTATCCTACTCCTGAGTGTTATTTTCTGCATATATATATAGTATATAGCTCCTCATAGTTATAAGGGAACCCCCCTTGATGAGAGGAGAGATTTGTCCCTTTTTGATGTGGTAAACCCGCACATCTAGATGACCAATCTCCCTATGCTGTGGTTGAAGAGACCTGTTTTGCTCATCAGTTAGCTGGTGACAAAATATTCACCCAACATAAGGAACAACATCATGTAATGTATATAAATGCACATAAAGAGCAAGAACCATTAGATTTCAAAATTGTGGTTCGCTTGGGTGACTGGGTTGGGAAGCATAATATGTCTTCATGGGTGGCTCTGATTTCGCTATATTTTAGGGGTGTGTCTTCTGCTGCAATTGCTGGGGATGACTCTTCTATTGGTGGTAGGTGTGGCGGTCGTCGTGGCAATTACCGTGGCAGAGGTTGCAATGGATGTTGTGGCAGGGGTTCTCTCCATGGTAGAGGTCGCTTGTCTGTTTCTTCTTTTTGTGGGGTCATGGTCCTTCCAGGTCATTCTTTGCAAGATAGGGCCTAATGGGATCCTAAGTGATAGAATGTTAGTGTTGTTGATGGCAATAATGGTTGATGGTATTGGTGTCCTAAGTGGCCCTCTATCTAAGGGTAGTGATAAGGGTTTTTTGAATGCTGCTCTCTCTTCATACAATGTTGACATTAAAGTTGTTGTTACGATTAAGGAGGCGGACATAGATGATGCTAACCTGATTTGAGTAGTCATATTCTTAATCATATTTGTTCTTTCGTTCAAATTGCTTTCCCTCATGTTATTTTGTTTTTCATTTTCTCTCCTATTCAACTTTTACCCTATTTCACTATTTTTTATCACTCTATTTGAAGACCTTTGGGCTTTGTTTGCTCTCTTGAATGGTTACTTTGTTTTGTTTCATTATCTTTGATTTTTAGTGGGAATGACTCTTAATTATGTTATCATGTGTCTTTGACTCACAATGTTGCTTTGTAACATATCGTTATGAAATAAAATGTCCACGAACCCTTCAATTAGCAATATTAAAAACAAAACAATGAGAACAACTTAAATAATATATCGATCCTACAAACCATTTAGAAGGAGGATGGAAAGTTTTAAAGTACCAATATCTAACATTTGTTTTCAATCTTTTCAATCGAAAAAAAAAACAAGAATGTTTTCAATCTTACCTATTTGCTCCCCATTACCAGGACATGCTTTCCCTATAGGAATAAAAATATTCATGCCTATTTCCAGTTAAAAACCCGATATGTCTCTCAACTTCTCAAGTTGTCTAGATAACCTGCTATTTTAACAAATTTTTAAAATGCTATTTAGCGGGCAGTTTTTTTTGTTTATTTGGAAATCGTTATTGATGGAAGTAACTGTTTTATTTAAAGGCAACTAGATGTGAACATAAGAATTCAGGTGCTCATTCCAGCTTAGGGCCCGGGTGATTTCCTCGAGTCCCTCGCAACAAATTTTCATTAATTATAACCGTCCTTGTATATTTTTTCATATCCATAATCTAAAATGGGGTTCTGCTTTATTCCAGGTATGATCTTTCGGGTTTCGAAACTGAGTCAAATGGTATATTTCTTCGGAACAAAGGGTTTTTTCAGAGTCGAGTTTTTTTGTAAGTATTCTGAAATCTTCATTAATTAAATGGTTCCTTTTGATTGATTGGTTCAGGTTTGGAGGGTTTTGGCATAATCGTTACTTAAAACCTGCATCGTCATTGTTTTAATGTGGTTGTATTTTTTTTCGTTTTTTTCAGATGAGTTTGATGAAACAACAAAGATTACCCAGAATAATTCAAATGCATTTACTGTTCACTCATTTTGTCAAACACATGTCCTGTACTCCAATTACAAGCACATTCAGAATAATTTAAATGCATTTCCATTTAGCGCATTTTGTCTCACAGTTGTCCTGTACACCAATTAGAAGCGTAGAAGCATATGCATATAATTTAAGTTCATTTGCAGTTCACGCATTTCGTCAACAACTGTCCTGCAAAACAATTATAAGCATATCAACATACTTTAAGCACGTGCCCATTTTTGTATTTTGTCAAAAACTTGAGTTATACACCAACTGCAAGCATATTGAGAATACTATACATGCGTTTCTGATCCTAGCATTTTTTCAAACAATTGCCCTGCACACCAACTATAAGCATATTCAGAATTTTAGAGATCTGATGTTTCAGTGTACATTCTTCCACTTGGCATAAAATCTCCCTAAATTTTCTGAGCAGGTGCTGCTAAACTTTCTTCAGCAGGGACACAAATGAAATATTCCGAGCCAATCTTTTTAAAACTTTCAATTACAATCAGTAGAGTAATACACAGTCGTTAAGATTAGCCTTAAACCAAAACGATAACTGAAGCAACTCTAACCGGAATGTACACTAGGATTCCGAGGAGGCCAAGGTGTGAGCATTGGTCAGAGGATCTGAATGCAGAAACAACGCTAAAAGGAACTCTAACCAAGAATGGCACCGATGATGGCGAGCATATGGTCAAATGATCTTCTACTACTACAAGTACTGAAAAAAACTCAACACCAAGTATGTGCTACCCAATCCAGTATGGAGTGAGGCGACCATATGGTGGAGTACTAAGAATTACAATGCTTAAAAGAAACTCAACACCAAGTATGTGCTACCCAATCCAGTATGGAGTTGAGGCGACCATATGTCGGAGTATTACAAATTACAATGCTTGAAGAAAATAACTGTGATGCTGAAAGTACTCAACACCCAGAATGTGCTTTCTAACCCGGAGTGGAAAAGCAGCTACCATAGGGCGGAGATAAAGTAAATACAATAGCAAATACTTAGTAGAATTGAACATTACAATTTGATAGAGCAAGATCATAAACTGCTGTCAGTACTACTGCCAGCTTACAATATGTTCAACAATGCCTTGCTATCAATACAATCGAAAAGTAATAGAGCTCCAACAATATTTATAGGATTTTGTTCAATGAAATAATAAGGTTAAATCAGAAACTATAATATTGAGGCCAACTTGATAATCTGATTTTTTGACAACCTGTATTCCTTGAGCACGAACAGCAGCCCTGAAACTCACAGATTCATTCACAACTTGCTCCAAACTTAATCAAATCTCATGAGACGGATTGCATAATGATCCTAGTATGATGGTGAACCACTTAGAACACTGAAAGCTGATCAAAACCCTCTATTTAATTTATGCACGAAAATCAATGCAAGGGCAAATGGTACACCCCAGCAAGAGGGGCGATTTGCTTTTAAAAATCACAGCAGTCCTCAAAAATTTCACAAATTATAGAAAAAGGGTGCCCAATATCAACAAAGAGGAATTAGCCAATACCCACAATGAAATTTTTGGTCTTTTTTGATTTATGAACAAAACACAGCCTGCTGTAATGAATATGACAGTCCTAAATTTCTCGTAACCTGATCAATAAAACACACACTGAATACCATGCACAAATCTTGCGTACAAAACAATCAAACTACACTATCTCACCACTAGTCGCTATCTTTCAAGCGAGAAGCAATGCCAAGCTAGGAGGCTTTCATTCCTCGAAGCAATCCCAAGCCAATTCGGCAGCATAACATTCCTGTAGTTCAAGATGATCCAAGTGAGGACCAAAGGCTTCCTTTTATAATTTCCGTTTGACCCTTCTAGAAACCCTCCCCCAATAGGTGGCATCCAAATTAAGCTTGGATTAAATATTCAATAAGAATTATAATTAATTCTTTTAATGAGGCGCCCACCCCATAAAGAACATCTTTTTAAAACAACTTAAAGTTGTTAAACCTAGGCACCAAGGTCCAATTTAAATAATAATATATACTTTGCGGACTTTAAAATGGAAGCCAAGATGATGTCAGAAATCGAAGATCTATAGCTCGTTGGAAAGGTCTTGACGAGACGAATCCAATCCCATTTTCAAAATTCTGATTCGACACCGATCCTAAACTTACTAAAAATAGAAAGTCCCTGAAAGTGCTCTGTGTGCCATGTAAAACATATCACGAAGTTTTCAGAAAACCCAGAAGGAATCCACAGTCCAAGTTCAACATTTCCAAGTGCAAGCTTTGCAAAAAGACGAAAACGTCCTCCAAGAAGTTTGGAAACCTTGATTCAAGCTTCTGCTTAATCTACGAGTTCCCAAAAATAGGCTAAATCCAAAAGAAGAGCGTAGGGCTAAAATTGGGGACATTACACACAAACTCTCATCTTAAAAAGCAGCCAGCCCCACTTTTTATGGCGAAGATTATTTTTATACCTGTAGCAGTTTTAAAAACTTGTCATGTGACCATCTGCACATGAAAAATAGGAGCTGCAGCCCCCTCCATGAGACCCCATCCAAAGAGAGATTCTGGAAATAATTGTGTAAGGCTGTTTTTATTACATAGTTATTTTTGGAACCTTTCTTACTCATATTTAGAATAGTTTAAATGCATTTTCCACTTGTGCATTTTGTAACACGTTCTCTGCACACTAATTACAAGCATTTTCAGCATCATTGCTATACATAGTTATTTCTGGAAGCTTTCTTACTCATATTTAGAATAGTATAAATGCATTTTCCACTTGTGCATTTTGTCAAACACTTTCTCTGCACACTAATTACAAGCATTTTCAGCATCATCGCTATAGCAATATAAGATTCCATACCAAGATGGATTGTTCTTAACATTTTCTTACTTTCTCCCCCATTCTGATTCAACTATTGATGCCATTTTAACCCGTCACAGTAGGCAGTCACTACACCAAAAAAAGAAAAAATTTATTTACACTTGAGTTGCAAACAACCATCAATTTATGGTAGCAGACAGCCACAATAATGTTGGGTCAGTTGATCCACAAGTTTTTTACTTAGTTTTCTTTGTATAGGGGCATGCATCATTTTATGTGATACCCCCTCTAACTTAATCTTATGGCAGTAGGTTAAATTAGTAAATAAATGTTAGTAGTTAGTTCGGGTTGGTTGAACCCATTGGTTGGTTCACACAACCAACTCTCATAAGTTTTAAAAAGCTTATGTGACCATGTATAAAAATAATGTTTTATTATTGAATAAATTTTATATTATTCCTCCAATACACGGTTTTAATAGTGGTACCAGAGCAAGGTTATAAAGGAATGAAGACAAAGGGGCAAATTTGATAATTCAAAAATGCAAAGAAGAGAGCAAGCCAACAAGAGAAGTATGGCATTTGCGATTAAAAACCAATCAAATGACAAATTTTATGGCGTTTTGAATTATTGTTTAGCTACTGTATGGCATTCAAAGCATTGCACCAAGTTTTTTAAGGAGTGTATAGATTTTTGGATAGTGAAAACCCCATTTGGCATGCAAAAGTTCGCCCTGGGAGCATGTGGGATTCATATTACGCTGCTGTGTTTTACCATTTTTTATACCATCTTCATATGGGTCCCACAAGAAGATATGATGCATTTTTCACATGCAAGTAAAAAGTTGAGTGACTCTTACATGCACACAATATTTCTTTTTTATTTTTGAAAATCTGGTAAATGCATTTTAAATGAAGCATCTTGCATGTATGTTTAAAAATTCCTTGTAGGGGAGTTGGAAAAGGATTTTTTGTGAGTGCAAAAGGAGAGATCTCAAGTTCAAATGCCACCAAACTATCTTTTTGGTCAAACATTTTTTTGGCCAAAATTAGTTTTTGGGAATCTTTTTTGAATATTCCAGTTGGTTTTTTTGAAGTGGTTACAAAAGCAAACGTATTGAAATTGGTGAAATAAGGGTGTAAAAGTATTTTTTGGCAGCTCTTGCATGAAACGATTGACAGGGCCTAGAATCAAATAATGGTAACTAGGTTGTACTTGAGGATCAAAGCAAAGCCCCGATATACCTTTTATTATCTTGATTTGTTATCACTATGGCAAAGATTGTCAATCTTATTTTGGAAAATGGTCGATTCATTCCTAAAAACTATAAGGAGTGGAGCCTGAATATGGAGAACAACTTGGTTTTTAATGACTTGTGGGAACTCGTCAAAAACCAACCCACACCTCCTATTGAAGCAGCGAAATTGATTGAATTTCACAGGCATGATAAACGGAGCACTTGCGTTATCAAAATTATCTTGTTCTGCGCAAGTTATCATTCATATAGAAGTTATTAAAATTGAAGCATATAAATTGTGGAAAGCACTAAAGGACTTGTATCATAAACAACTTGCATACAAGAAAATTGATGATCTCATGCAGCTTCTAAACAATAAATTAAAAGATGATGAAGATGTATCTTAATACATCTCACGAATAAAAACTTTGAAACAAGGGTACTCTATTATAGGTGGCAAAATAGATGATGACATGCTCCTTTCAATCACTATTGAATGGACTCAATTCTACCTATACAAATTTTGTCGAAATGTTGTAGCTTAGTGATAAACTCAATAAAACAACATTTGATTCAATCTGTGAATTGCTCACTCAACATGAGCATCAGTTCACAAAAAAGAAACTTAGCCTACAAAAGATGCCTACTTCACAAAGGCAGGGAAACACCAGGTCCATAGAGGACATGCTCAAAGGCATTTTCAGAAACTTCTCCCAAACATTCTATACGATACTCTTTGAAACATTCTCTGAGATATTCCCATAGCATTCTCATCGGCATTTCTCTCAAATTCTCCAAAGTCCTCCAGACACAGATATTGCCATAAGCATTCTTCTAAGTCTAGTGGTTGTTGCAGTGATTCTTTATCATTTGGTTCTCACAAACATTGGAAAGAACCCAGATGTTATAAATGTGGTGGTATTGGTCATCTTGTTGATGTATGTCCTTCTCGACGCCCATGTTCCCCACACAAAATGAAGGCTGAAGCAAATTATGTTGGTTATTTTAGTGGCATTTCTTTCGGCTACTCTAGCTACTCTAGTTATTCTGACACTTCCTCCGATTATGAGTCGTCTTACATGGTCGAGGTCTATGGTCTTGATGGACTTGATGATCTGTTCTGAGTGCACAAAGATTCACCCACCTCGAGTGAGGTGTTAACTTAGAGATTAGGTTTTGCTATAGTGGCAGTTTTGGCTTGGATTTTGTTGCTTTCAGTTTAGTTTTGATTTTCTTCACTTCATTGATATTCTTGATGCGAAGTAGACATAGTTGTTTGGATCGGATTTTTTGCTGCATACTTCTCACCTCTTTCCTAACGGGGGGAGAACCTACTGCATGGCTTTGGATGAGTTGTCAATGGGTTTTTGTGTGAGACCTTACGTGGATTGATGTGGTTGAGTAGGACTTCATCGTGTTTTATTGCAGTACATTGCAAAATGGTCAAAGGGGATGAGCAGACCTTGATCTTGTTCACCATTCATGCTACAACTTGCAAGGCGGGCTTCTGTATGGAACAACATCGGTTGATTAGTACCATGGTGTACAATATGCTAGTTGTAGGTGCGGTAGAGATTGATGATGACTTCATAGTCATAGCTCTAGATCATCTTCTTTTATACCCTTTGGATCAAGGGGGGCTTTTTGGGTCGGATGCCCATTAATTAACAAATCATGTTACAATTTTAGCATCTAGTCCGACCTTGTTATGTTAATTCTAGGAGCAAACATTGCAGTACATACAGGTCAATTAATCTAGTAAGTTTATATTTTACATACTTTGCAAGTTGCAACATTTCATTTTGTGAAGAGTGATACTTGAATCATGCTCCACACAGGATTCATTGCACACACAGATAAAATATTCACTCTTCAACTAAGCTTCCAGGTTTGAGGGTATTTTGTTCTATCAAAAGCTACCTAGGACTTGCACTTGGCCACAGGCCACATGATTCAAATCTCAGAGATTGGCTTGAATCTTACTGAACATACCTATATACAACCACATTTTTTCCTTGGTAAATCTGGGGTTGGTGAATCTACATGTTCACATAGTTTGGTGTAAAGCTCATACCATATTCTAGTGCTGGGTAAACTTCAACCACTTTCTTAAGACATGTAAATCTGGGTCACACTCGAATTTATCTCATTAATCCTGCATCATGCTCGAGTGTACCCTATAATTTTTACTTCAGAACTATATTGTTTGGGTATGGGTACGGGTACGAGGACGTCTCGAGTACGCAGGTACACCATTTTTCAAAAAACCTTGATTCGAATACGTCATGGGTACGTATGCATATTACTCATTTTTTAGTAAAACACTTGAAACTACATAGTATGAAAATATCTGTCTATCAAAGATAAAACACTTAAAAATATATAATATTCATTCATTCTTTACTTCAAAGACAAAATGTACATTCAAAGCTAGAATAAATCATCTCGATTGCCCTCAAAATCATGAATGCGACTCCCATTATTTTTCAACTTTATCATTTAGTGACGCTTTCTCTCGCAGAGACTCACCGGTTCATTGAATCTCCTAGAGTGTATGCTTTAAGGCGTGCACAGGGAATGGGGTGGGATCGGCTTGGGGCACTTTATGAGAGATGTTCTCATATTATTCTATCATACCTACATCACTTCATGCAACCTTCATACCTCCTATGATGTCTCCTTGAAATCGTGAAGCCCTGAAATACGGCTAAGTCTAAAACCTTGAAACCTTGGAATCTGACTAACTTTGAAATTTGATAGGATCCTGCAAAACCTGGAATTTGCATTATAGCTTCTAGAGGTTCGAAACCACTCTCAAACATCTTGAAAGTATATAAATAAAATATAACTTAAAGTATACTTATACTTGAATGTTTATTTTATTTATATACTGTTTGGTTTGGACTTGGTTTACATTTAAAAAAAAAAAATGTTGACTTCTACTATTTTTCCCTGTCAGAAACACCTCGAAAACACCCGGTTACCTCCCGAAAACGTCCGAAAAGGGCCTGGAAACGTCACAAACATTTCTGGTACCTTTCTGGGTGCCTCTAGGACATCTCCGATAGGTACTTGGGACGTATCAGTACCCGAGGCATACCGAGATGGGAAACATTGGGGGGGGTGATTCTTGCAACACAGCTTCAGAACCTTGCAACATGCCGACTTGGGCTATGGGCTGCCTTGTTGCAGTGAGAAGCAAACCCCAGTACCATTACTTGCGCCTTGGACACTTGTATATGATATATTGTAAGAATGCCTTTCCAACATTAATTTAGTTATTGACTGTGAATACCAAGTCAAGGCAAATGATTTTGTAATAATAGTTCTTCACATAAAATATTGCTTAAATATGAATGTGTTCATGATTTTGATTTGTCTTTTATTCTGCATAGTGCATTCCTGGACTGATGTAATTGTGATTGAACTTTGAACTAGTTTCCACATGAAGACAATTCATGCATTGCAGTTGGCTGGACTGAAATGTCTGCAACCAAAGTTTTCAGCTCAAAAACTCAATTTATATGGTGTTTTAGGCTGTTGATGGTGATTAATGCATTTGCACTACGTTAGCATGTACATTGAAGATGTGATGTTGACATTATTATTGTTTATCTGAAAAGTATAGAAGCAATAGGAATTATGTGTAATGTCCCTTCCAAGGGATATTAGGAAAATAAAAGATATATCCACTCACTTTGGTATTAGTTTCCAGATTTTCTACAAACCCTAGCAAACTGAATTTTGATAAAATACTATTGTAAATGATTTGAAAGCAGCTCCAAATAATTATTGAAGTTTTCAAGAAATAGCAGAATTTATATAAATATTTAATAGCCAAATAATCAGCTAAAACCCTTATTTTTGGGTATTCAAGTGGCTGGAAAAATCAGATAAAATAGTAGAAAAATTGGTGTGGCTGTTCCACACCCTCAAAAAGCTTCAATGGGCCCTCCAAGACCTTCGCTCCACCCCGAGATGGGTTTGCTGCCACCCAAAAGTGGATTGCTGCACTTCCTAGCAGCTGTTTGCCCTAAACCAGCTCTTAATTAGTGCTTACAGTCCACCAACCTGGTCGCCCACCTGCAAATAGAGAAATGGTGTTGATAACATCCTTTTGCTGCCAATACAACTTCTTTGTGAAGTTGCTCTAGATCCGAATCTTGGGTTTTCATCCTTGATTCAACTCTCCTGAAAGGGTTTCCGTCCTTCAAGAGAAGAAAATCGTTCTCCAAAATGTAAAACATGAATGAAATGATTAACCCTTCCTTTGCTTTAAATAAACTTCCCAAGAGTAGCGCCCAAATTAGGGAAGGGAGGGTGATTTGAAAGATCTTTAATAGGTCCTCCTTATGATCTTTTCTATTTTCCCCCTTTTCTTTTTATAAAATCACTTAAGTCATCTTGGACCTTTAAAGGGTCCTCTTTTAAGTGAATTTGAAAACATAAAGTACTTTTAAAAAAGTACTTTTATTCATATTCACTTAAAAACATGGTAATCCTTACTTCCCTTTAAGAATGTCCTTTAGCCCCTGGGAAGGGGTTTAAGGCTAAAGGTCTTTTATTATGTCCCTATCAAAAGAGGGACATGACAATCCTCCTTGTCCAAAATTGCTTGTCCTCAAGCAATAGAAGCAACCAACAAGTTATCTCCGTGGTTGGCCTTGTGCAACTTTCACCTCTAGGCTCTTTCCAAGGAAGGGACCCCTCTTGATGATGTTTGCCACCGCTGTACATGAAGTTTTTGCATGGTTTAAGCAATCTGAAAATGTGAAACCGGCAGTACTTTATGTTGCTCTTTTTTCTTCTTGACCCCATATATTCCCAAGATACTTCGAAGATGTGAGAAGCAATAGAGACTTGGAATTTGTCCTTATATGGGTGGCTGGAGATTGATGTTCCAGCTAGGTGGTCTTTGTTTGCCCTTGTCTTCTTATCTGCACATGGAACAATTATGTTAGTAAAAACAACTCCTTTCCTTTCCTCTTGAGGGCTGTTGGCCAAGGTTGGCTTGTGGAACATGGCTGCAATTCTTTGTGTGTCACCAATTTCGCAGCCCTTCTCATCCTTTTTAATCTTTTTTCCACTGCTTTTTCTCCTTTCCCTCTTGCTGCCCCACTTGTGCACTGCTGGATGTAGAACATGATGGCTGAAAGGAATCTTCAATTTCTTCTCTTGATGCATTCTATAAACTGAATTTTTATGTGTAGGGATGCTAGATCTTTTTTTATCATACCATTTTTTTGCACCGTGGCCTTGGAGCGAGCCCATTCCCTTGTCATATAACTGCTCTGTTTCTTTACCACCTTGTCCTTCTTGGTTAGAGCGAAATCATTCAATTTTTCAATGCTTATGTCACCTTCAAGAGATATTATGATCATAAAAAGGAAATCATATTTGTAAGAAATTGAATGACTTTCCTTCTTATGTATCTTGGAATTTTTGGAAACACAAATTGGTTTCCCCAAGCGTGTATGTTGCTTGTTAAAACAAGCCGGAGTAGACTTTGGCCCTTTGCTTTTAGAGAAAACCTTACCCTGTGTTGCAAAACCAGACCTTGTAGTGGGCTGTTTATTGCTTCTTCCAATTTGCTTCCAAACATACAAACCCAGCTATAGAAGATGATTTGCTCCCTCCTTTGTAACTGTTCCAGATGGTCTTTTGACTTCAGATTTTTGGGTGTGTCTTCTCCACGGAATAGGCACATCAAGCAATATGTTTACAATTTGTATGACAGGCTGGAATGACCAAAAATACTCAGAATTTTCTGGGTATGTTTGGGAAATCTTACTCAATTCATCTTCAGATTTCTTTTCTTCCTTAAAACTTGGACTTTTAAACTTGTCAAATATCCAAGTTAAGCATAATTTTTCAACATAGGCAAGGAAAGGGGTAGCTGAATGACTCATCCCACATTCTACATCCTCAATAACATTAGTTTTTTTCAATAAACCTCTCATACTAACATGTATTGGGATACATACCATAATGTGTTTAAAAAACCAGCTTATGTTCATAGAGTTTTGGAAACATTTCCCATACCTTAGAGGCTGCCTTAGATTCTTCATACTGTATTTCCCATATTGGGAACTTTTACCCATCATGCCTTTGCTCCATGTGTCATCATTAAATATTTTTTGCTTAATGATAGTTGGCTGTCCCAAATCAGAAAATTCTATTTGCTTAGTTGTCCCAATCTGAATTGCTTCCTTAATCATACCTTCCATTCTTTTGGACATGGCCCCCTTGGGTGTCCGATCTTGTAATACATGCAAACACACTGCTTTCCCATTGGCATCGAATTTGAGCTCCATGGTTTGGTAGTTTTGGGTGTACTCTCCAAGAGAGTGCAACCATTGTATACCAAGAACAAGGTTAGTTTCTCCAATGCCAACCACATAAAAATCATCTTCAATGAGATGTGTCCCCATCATTAGATTGAGTTTGGGAATTTTTGTGGTGCAAAAGATGGTGAAGCCATCCGTCACAGTTACATGAAAACCACTGAATTCAATAGATTGCAAACCGCATAAAACTACTAATTTTTTATCAATGAAATTATGTGTGGCTTCACTATCAATAAGAATAGTGACTTCTATATCCTTTAAACTTCCCCTCACACGAAAGGGATAATACTTGATAGGGAAGCAAAAGTGCCTTCCAAATCTTCTCCTCCAAAAACTATCAAGTGCTCCTCTTCATAGGTGGCTGCCTCCTCTTCAACATCCTCATCCTCTCCATCTGAATGCACTTCAATGTAGTGTACTTGACCGTTTCCACGGCAATGATGACCGAGTGACCAAGGATCTTTGCAATCAAAACATAATTCTTTTTTCTTAATTCATTTCTTGTTTCAAAATTCCCTCTTGGCAGCTCTCTTTGCTGCCCCAAACCCTGCTGATTTTGCTTGTCTAATTGCCCCAAAGGAGCTGGTCTAGGTGGTCCAAAATTGCTGCTTCTTGGCTGTCCCCAATTATTGTTCTTTGGCTGTCCATAGGGCTTTAAAACATTAGTTTTTTGAAAATTAAAGGGCAGAATTTTACCTTGTGGAGTTAAGGACTCAAGATCAAGAGCTTTTTCAATGGCTCCTTGAAGAGTAAAAGGGTCAAAAGCTTTAACCAATCCTCTAATTGAATCTGTCAAACTTTCCATGAAGAGAACTACTAACCTTCTTTTAGAAACATCTGCAACCATAACTGAAAGCGTTTGAAATTCAGGTACATACCCTTCCACTGTGTTTTTCTGTTTGAGTTGAGCCAATTCTCTAAAATGTAATTTCGGATCAGCGCTATTAGATAGCTCAACAATCCTTTTGCTGAATTCCTCATAAGATGAAATGTGTTGGTGTCCTTGAGTAACCAACCCATGATACCACCATTCATGGGCAGCCCCTTCCAAGTGCAAGGTAGCAAACTGAATGGCCGCTTTTTCCATCATAGGTCTTAGTGAAAAATAAGTATCTACTTTTTGAATCCAAGCCCTAGCTGAACTTTTAGGGGAACCATCAAAACTTGAAAGTGCAAGCTTACCCAAAGCGTGGTGGAGTCCTCCTTGGCTGCTCTTGTGCTTGTGGCCAGCCCTAGTGCCTCTTATTTGACCATGCTTCCAAGAAGTGAAAGCTGAAATATCCATTTGCTCCTTGAAGGGGGCTGGATTTGTCATATACTCTTCATAATCTTTTAACAAAGTGTCCCTTAATGAGGGTTGTGCTTCCCCCTCGGGAATGACCACCTCATCTTGCAAAAAGGTAGGCTGGTTAGGCCTATGTGATGCTCCTCCCAAACCCTTAGAAGGCTGATCCAAGATATAAGCACTGCCATCCCCATTGGGTGGCTTGTCACCCTTCATCTCTTTCATGATTTGCACAAATTCTACCTTCATAGCCGTCATTTTTTCTTGGGTTTGTGTGTACCGCTCTTCTCTATTCTCTGCCCCTTTTTTTGATTGATCTTGGTGAGACATGTTTTCCGTGTGTGGAAGCTCTCCTACCTTCTTACTTCTCAAGTTATATCCTTCTTGCATGTATCAGTGCAAAACCCACAACTAGCCAAGATTTGGCTTTGATACCACTATAATGTCCCTTCCAAGGGATATTAGGAAAATAAAAGATATATCCAATCACTTTGATATTAATTTCCAGAATTTCTACAAACACTAGCAAACTGAATTTTGATAAAATACTGCTGTAAGTGATTTGAAAGCAGCTCCAAATAATTATTCAAGATTTTAAGAAATTGCAGAATTTATATAAATATTTAATAGCCAAATCATCAGCTAAAACCCTGATTTTGGGGTATTCAAGTGGCTGAAGTGGATCACTGCACTTCTTAGCAGCTGTTTGCCCTAAAACCAGCTCTTACAGTCCACCAACCTGGGCGCCCACCTGCAAATAGAGAAATGGTGTTGATAACACCCTTTTGCTGCCAATATAGTCCAATACAACTTCTTTGTAAAGTTGCTATAGATTTGAATCTTGGGTTTTCGTTCTTGATTTAGCTCTCTTGAAAGGGTTTCCGTCCTTCAAGAGTAAGTCTTTGCTTTTCGTGCTTAGACTTAAGAAAATCGTTCTCCAAAATGTAAAACATGAATGAAATGCTTAACCCTTCCTTTGCTTTAAATAAACTTCCCAAGAGTAGCGCCCAAATTAGGGAAGGGAGGGTGATTTGAAAAATCTTTATTAGGTCCTTATGATCTTTTCTATTTTCGTCCTTTTTCTTTTATAAAATCACTTAAGTCATTTTAGACCCTTAAAGGGCCCTCTTTCAAGTGACTTTGAAAACATAAAGTACTTTTAAAAAAGTATTTTTATTCATATTCACTTAAAAACATTTTAATCCTTACTTCCCTTTAAGAATGTCCTTTAGCCCCCGGGAAGGGTTTTAGGGAAGGGAGGGTGATTTGAAAGATCTTTATTAGGTCCTTCTTATGATCTTTTCTATTTTCGCCCTTTTTCTTTTATAAAATCACTTAAGTCATTTTAGACCCTTAAAGGGCCCTCTTTTAAGTGAATTTGAAAACATAAAGTACTTTTAAAAAAGTATTTTTATTCATATTCACTTAAAAACATTTTAATCCTTACTTCCCTTTAAGAATGTCCTTTAGCCCCCGGGAAGGGTTTTAAGGATGAAGGTCTTCTATTATGTCCCTATCAAAAGAGGGACATGACATTATGCTTGTTTGATTTGCAACAACACATCTAGGCCATTGCATGGATGAATGGACTGATGTCATGGTGATTGAACTTTGAACTAGTTTCCACATGAAGACATTTTGTGCAATGCAGTTGGCTAGGCTGAATTGT
The DNA here is from genome assembly GCA_037957365.1 of Torreya grandis. Classification (NCBI taxonomy): domain Eukaryota; kingdom Viridiplantae; phylum Streptophyta; class Pinopsida; order Cupressales; family Taxaceae; genus Torreya; species Torreya grandis. The sequence continues at coordinate 2,048,726 of JARHVA010001378.1, forward strand.
CTGCATCCAAAGTTTTCATCTCAAAAAAAGTTGTGTGGTGTTTAAGGCTGCTGATGGTGATTAATGGATTTGCACTGCTTAGCATGTACAATCAGAATTTGATGTTAATGTTACTTTTGTTTTTCTGAGAACTATAGAACCAATAGAAATTGTACTTGCCTTTGAAATGCAACAACACATCAAGGCCATTGCAGAATGGAGATGTAAGGAAGTAAAAATGGCAGTGCTAAAATTTAGCGTGCCAATGATGCATCTTAACTTGAGGGTGTATTTTTATCCAGTTGCACAAAATACAGAGAAAACTACATATACACTAATAACTTGTGCAGTGATAGGCGTCCAAAGAGCAAACAGTCTACAAGAGTTATTTTATTATTCATTTACTATTTATTGATTGTCTATTTGGGGATTATTTTCTTTTTGATGGCAAAGAAAAATATTATATTTACATAAAAGAGTACAAAATGCAGATAAACGTGGATGTTTGCTGTAAGCTGTAGTCCATAGGCTAGTTGAAAGATATATAAGCAAAAACTTGGTGAAACAAGCTGTTGTGTCTGACATTACAAAAGAACCAACAACAGTTGAGAAAAAAATTCAAATACCTGATCCTGAAATCTGTTACCTAAGAGCTTATTAGAGCACAGCATTATATGTTGCATACAATCTGTGAAGGCCAATAAAACAAACAATACTTACCAAATGAAAATCATCTGAAAGCAGATATCTTTCGCAATGAAATCAAAATGCAATGTTCAGCCTGCAACAGTAAATTATTAAGTTGCACTGTATCAGCTACCATAAAGCTGCAACTAACTTCCTGCTACATTTTAGTATGAAATCTTACAAAATAGTAATAGAAATATTGTGGGTGTTCAAGTTTAGGGCAAGTTGGGAAGTCCTTAGGTGTATTACAGATGTAGTCTGTGGGTGTGAAGCAGAGAATTTTTTAATGGCGAATTATAGCCAATTGGATTTTTTTTGAAAATATTTTAGGGGATGGGTGAATTATTAAAATATAACTTATTTATAAAATTTCACCAAATGTGGGGTATATTTTTAAATTAGAGCGTATACAGCCAAAAACCAGTTGTGATTGTCAGGCGAGTTTGCCAAAATTTTCCAAAATCTAAAATAGTTCCAACATGATTTTCACTTAATCTCACTTGTTTGGAAACATGTGTTTATTTCTGCCTGTCGTTCCCTTGTTAGCAAGGGTATTATATGTTTTTTGCCTAAAATAAAAGAGTCTCTGTGGATATATTGCAGTAGAACATCGTTCAGCATTGAGCTTCGAACTATTAGTTAAGAAGAAATCCTCCATTAGATAATTACAAGGAGAAACATTCCATATAACCTTCAAACAACAGTTCAAGGATTTATTTTGGAAGATAAATTCCTATATAGCCACAAGTGTTTTCTGCAATTTTCCAGGTAAATATTTTTTTCTTTAATCATCAATACAAAGAATTTAAATGGGTTTTCTTATGTGATAATAACATGGGCGTAAAGTGTTTGCTGGGTCTCGGTTTATCCCTCTACTGCAGGTAAATTCAGAAGAAGGGTTTGTTGTAAGGAAAATAAACTATGATAGTCAGTCATTTTGCTTCGGAAAATATATTTGAATATGCATTGCATATTTCCTATAATCATTCTAATGTAGTAAATCACATTGTGATGTCATTAGGATGATACATGTTTTTCAAACTTGATTCACATTCAGTCTGTAATATGGTTGCTGGCACATTTTGCATGCATGTAAATCAGGGAAGTCAAGGGGATAATACATTTTGTCAAACAATTCACTTTTTTTTTTGTATGCTGGCACATTTCACATGCATGAAAATCAGAGAAGTCACTAGCATGATACATTTTGTCAAACAATTTATATGTTGTCACATTTTGCATACATGTTAACCAGGAAAGTCACAAAAAATTGCTTCTGATTTTTTTCTTTGATAGATATCTATGCCCTGTTTGAGTTTCCTAGAGAATACATTTCACATACATGCAAATCAGGGAAGTCACTATGATGATTCATTTTGTCAAACTATTCACCTTTTGTATATGTTTTCAAATCAGGAAAGTCACAAAAAAATTCTTCTGATAGATTTTTCTTTGATTGATATTTATGCCATGTTTAAGTTTCCTATAGAACTATTTTACCAACCATTTTGAAAATCAAATGTCCTTTGAGTTGGAGCATATATGTTCTTTGATGAGTTTGTCAACAGAACAAACCACATCGTCATAATTACCATGCTGATATAACCATTTTGCTTGGCTTGCAGAAAAATATAATTATCAAGCTATTAAAACATAACTTTTTGCAAGCTTCTGGGCCTCCAATGAAGCCCCAAAGCCAATGCTTGTTGAGTGGTTTGCTGATGCTTACCTTTGGACTTCCTCAGGTCTAGAGCTTGACGCACTTTTCCCTTAAGGCCCTTTTCTATTTAGGTACTTTAGGGCTTGACCCAAGCGAGAGAACTCAGCTACTTCAGAAGTGAGCATTAGTGAGTTGCTCAACTGATAGGGATGGATATTATAATATTAAAAATGCTTATAACCAGAATTTTTTCTCTGTAGAATTAAATTGTTTCGGCATGTGATCACAAAACATGACCAACAATGTATGGTTCCACTATAGTCTCTTGTACCTAAGTTAACCAATAATCCAAATGAATAAGAACAACGCTCAGGTGGCCCCTATGTCATAACTTAAAGCGGGAAATTCATTTGATTTGTTGAAAATTGTATTGTACTTCACTCTACTCTCAAATTTTCTGAAGCAAACTCTTGCAAAGGCTTTAAAATCTCCTCTGTTTAAAAGCATGCCAATCAAAATCCTTTAGGCATATTATAGTTTGAAGTGTAGTTTCATGAATCTCCACAAACATTTTTTAGGATACCCGACTTGTGTTAGATTCTTGGAATAATGGCAACCAATATCACTGTGAACTAAGCAGAATACTCACAATCATCCATGCATAATGAAAAACACAGTATTTAGGGTGGATAGCAAAGCTACCACTATTTGAGTATTTTTTGTAATATTGAACTCAATCTTGGCAGAGTGCCAATACAATACAAAAGATTACTCTCTCCAAATTAATCACTCATTGAAAAACTCTCATACCTTTATAGGGAAGGCAAGAGACAATTAGGGTTGAGAAAATAGAAAATACTCTAAATATAGGAGAGACTTGTGCAAGAGCCCTATATTTTGAGATGTGCTAATATTTCGGTTTTTTACAGTTTACAAAGTGCATCTTAATAATCCTACAAAGGTGTACAATTATCAAATACACTAACTTCCCCTCTTAAGATGAACTTTGGGAATGGGAAGGAAGGGGTAGTGATAGGAACATCCCCCCTTGAGATCTGCTTCCATGAACCTGGACACATATATCAAATGTAGAGACTGAACATTAGTGAAGGGCAGATAGAAATCCCCTGCAACATTGTGCAAAGAATGGTCACAAATGTCATGCTGCAAGAAACTGGGGTGTGTAAGCCCATTTGTGTCGATCAACTTTCCATAGAAGTGGATCAACAACTTCAGAATGATGTATCATTGCAGCATGCCCTTATGTGATATGCTTTGATTCACTGATTGTCCGGGTTTGTGGATGTTAAGCAATACAAACAATGATTGTAATAGGAGGTCCATGAACTTGTTTTTGATTAGTAGTTGGAGGTAATGAAGTTGTTGGCTAGATTAGTGAAGGAATATCAAGGTATCCCCCTTCAAACTCATCATTTGATGTGTCTGAATCAAGTTCAGTGAAGAGGCAGAAGAAGTAGGCACAGAGGCCTTGTCATTCTTGACCAAAGAAGATGGTGAAGGCCCAAAGTTGTCAAACTTGTATAACTGGGATGAGTCACAAACCTTGCCAATTGCTATGATGGAATGGAATGGTCTTTCAAATCTTTAATGACTACACTATGTGGTGAAAACTCAACAATTTTGCCATTGCGTGAGTGTATAATCTGATAAATGGACAAAGTTTTTTGAAAGTTCAGGAACATGTAATACCTTTTTGAAATTGGCCCGTATCTATCTCAACATTGCCAATCACCAAAACATCTAAGGAAGTGTTATTACCAACAAATATTTGGTTGATTTTAGAATGTCCGAGAGTAGAAAAGGAAGATTTTGACTTGGCCATATAATAAGTGGCACCTAAGTTAATAATCCATTCCTATGATGTAGGAAATTTTTGCTGAAGCAGAGAGGGCAAAGCCAAAAGTGGAACCTGAAGCAACACAAGTAATTGGACTTTTGTCAACTGAAGAAGACTCAGAGGAAGGAGTTGGTTCTTCATCCTACTTGATGTTGTGCTTCTTCAATGCAGATTCCATTCGTGCCATTTTCTAATCCCTGCCTTTCTTGAAGCAAATAGTTTTTGTGTGACCTGGGCAGTTGCAATATTTGCATGTCTTGAGATCCTTCTTCTTTGACTGCTTTGAGGAAGAGGAATTTGACTGAATGCTTTTAGATAGGCCATCCTTAGATGATTATGGATCTTTAGATGGTGCCGTGGTCTTCTTTGAACCCTGTTGTTGTGCTACAAGTGCTTGATATTTGGAGCGTTGAGGAGATATAATGCCCATATGTATGAGTTTCAGTTGCTCTTGTGACATTTTCTTGCAAAAAAATCAAAGGTGGGCTGTACTTATCACCCCAAGATTCCATGTGATTGTAGAGATTGGAGATAAACACTGAATATTTTTCTCCCAACTTAGAAAGGACCACCATTATGAGTTGGCAATATTTCTTCTCAATTTTGCATTCAGTCATTTGAAGCCTAAGTAGCTTGAATTGAGATATGAAATCCTCAATGGTGTTGAAGTATTGAGGATTTAATGCAATGAGGGCATTCTCCAAATTGTGCCCCTTGATAGGATTTGTCTTGTCAAACAACTCTTTAAGCTTATTCCAAGTGCCGTCAGGAGTCTCTATTTAATGAATGTGAAACTTGAGATCCAATGAAAGTGAGATGCTTATCATTCCAAGTGCTTCATCACAACGATTGAAGAATTTCAATTTATTAGCATCTTCAAATGGTTTTATTTCTTTACTTGCAGTCAACCTGGACAATGCTTTACTTCTCAGATGCTCTATCATGGACTCCTTCCATGTGTGAAAATTGTGTGAGAGTTAGAAGAGTAGCTTGGGATTTTGGCATGTTTTTAGGTGATGGGACTCAAAAATGAAAAACAATGAGAAGAAAAAAAACCTCAAAGAATGACCTGATTTTTCTTTCTTTCTTTCTTTTTTGTTTAAAAAAAAAAAAAATCCAAGGCTGTGAAACAGTGTTGCTTAGGCGATAGTTTTTGAAGTTAATGGGTTCTAGGTTCAAAACTGTCAGGAGTGCAAAAATGAAGTTAGTGGGTGCTAGCTTAAAAAATGGGGTACTCAGTGATAGTTAGCAGCTGCTAGCTCTAATCAAGGTTTGGTTGGTCAGAAGAAGGTCAATGGGAGCTAGCTTAAAAAAGGTTATGAAATGAGAGTTAGCGTGTGCTAGCTTTTATCAGGCTCTGGCTGGTTAAAGGATAGTTAGCGGGTGCTAGCTTCAAAAATGCATGGGATGGAAAAGGTGTCACTAAGGCAATAGTTTTTGAAGTTCGTGGGTGCTAACTTCAAAATGTCAAGAACGCACAAAGCTAGCGGCCGCTAGCTTCAATCAGGCCTTGTTTGGCTGAAGGATATTTAGTGGGCCCTAGGCTTAAAATGAAGTTACCTTTTGGATAGTTAGCGACTGCTAGGCTCAAAAACAGGGCTGCTAGATGGTGTCTGAATATTTTGGAACTGTCCAGGTGGTGGCTGGAATTTGCGTAGGGCCAAAAAAATCACTTAGACGCTATTGTAGTAGGGTTCCAACGTCTGAAAAAACTGAATTTCATGGGTGTCTGGAGTCTTTTTTCTGAGGTCTAGGACAAACTGTTTGCTTGAAGGTAGGCCTGTTAGAACAAAACTCAAAAATGTGTTTTTGTTTGGATTTTTGGGACTTAATAGGGGCAGTAAAAAAAAGGTAATTTTTATGGCTTTTTTAATAGGAATGCAGCTGGAAAGGGAAGGAAAACAAGAAATAAAATTGAACTTAAGGGAAAAAAAGAGAGGAAGAAACTTGAACTCACAAGATACCACCATGCTTGATCTGAACCCAAAAAATTGATTTGCTAGATCACGACAACACTGATCGGACTCAAGGATCTCCCACAAATTCTTTCCAGCAAACAAAACCTCGCGAATTTTTGAAGAGCCAAACAGGTTTTCAAGCATGTAGAACTGATTTTTTTTCCCAAAAGAATGAAAAACTCTAAAAAATTTGAAGATCCATGTAGTTTTTTGGGCATGTAGATCTGAAAAAACGTCATGAAATCTTTGGAAAAACTGAAAAAAATCCTAAGATCTGAACCTCTGAAAGCTGAATCATTGCATGTAAATGAAGTGCCTATCTGGGTCTGATACCATGTTAGATTCTGGGAATAATGGCAAGCAAGATCACCATGAACTAGGCAAAATACTCACAATCATACATGGATAATGAAAAACATAGTATTTTAGGTGAGTAGCAAAGCTATCTCTTTTTGGTATTTTCTATAATATTGAACTCAATCTTGGTAAGAGTACCAATACAATACAAAATATTACTTTCTCCACATTACTCACTAATTTAAAAACTTTCATGCCTTTATAGAGAAGGCAAGAGACAATTAGGGTTGAGAACTAAGTAGCCAGTCTTGATATTGGTACGGATACGGATGCGGGAATGGATATGTGGATACAATGAATTTTTTTTGGGGCCTGGATACATTTTTGGATACGGCTGTACAAAAATATATATAAAAAATAAAAACTATAAAAAATATAGCCATATAAGGCAAAATTAACCACATAACATGCATAGAGGAAACAAAATAAGTTAAATAACCACAACTTACTAATAATTCATTGCCAAATGTCATAAATTATTAGTAACAACAGAGCCCGCTGAGCTAGCATCGTATGTGGTGACAGCCCTTAGTGTCATTTCCAATGAAATGCTCTGTAACGCGATGACAATCTAAATTCTTTGCAACAAATAGATTTTCATGTCTCCAGTTGCACCAGGTAAAATTCCCTATGCTATAATGTATGCCAAGCAGTCTGTTAGAAGAAATGTAAAACAATTTTGTCTATTATTCAGAAGTTGCTTCAAATATTCTTTTAATGAGGATAATATATGGCATTACAATAACCTCCCATAACTAGAAGGCATTACCGAGCACATCAGACGACTTTCTAGCAAGCACCTTTAGCTGCTGAAGTCTGTGGTATACAACAGAGAATGTAAGCTGTTGAATAAATTCATAAGAATAAAAAGGATAACATTTCCCTAAATATTATTATTATTGCAGTAGATGAAATTTATGGGTATCTCTTAGAGGTGTCTTTTGACCATGCATTGCAACTACTTGCTATGCAATTTGCTGATGTCATATTTGTTAATTTTAAAATGTGTTGTTGTTTTCTTTTGATAAAATGATTGTGAAAGTTGCTTTTAGGGGTGTCCCTATACTTTTTTTTATTTTTAATTGTTTTTTGAAGTCCATATTTGACTTTTCGTAAAGTGAGATTGAAAATAAAATTAAAAAAAGACGTCTTCCTTGCAGGATACACCCTGGATATGTCCAGGATCCTCCAGGGTACTTGTGGATATGGGCATATCTGGAGTTCCCCTGTAGACATATCCGTGTGTATTCACAGTTCCCTTGCAGACATGACATATCCAGGCATATCGGCAGGACGTATCCAGGGCGTATCCTGATATGTTTTGTATCAGGATCCAGGGACCTGTGGAGGAGTATCCGTCTATGTAGGTTGAGGAAATAGAAAGGGCTCTAAATATAGGAGAGACTCATGCAAAAGCCCTATAATTAGAGATATGCAAATAACTAGGTATTTACACTTTTCAAAGTGCATCTTAATAATCATACGAAGGTGTATAATTATCAAATATGATAATATTTTGTTCTTTTTTTAATTGGATATAGCTTTCAACTCAGTACCAAGTTCAGTATTATTTATAGATAGAGAGATTACATTGTTTGGAGATTCAGGCAACTTCCAAACTTTGAGGCATATTAAAATGGTATAAGGTAACATATGGTTCAATACCTGCAAATTTTAGAGCTGTTATCCTTGTCATGGAGAACAATCTACATATTTTTGGGTTTTACCGCAGATTTTTTCATTTAAGTTTTTTTAAGATCTCTTCAGTTTCAAGGATTTCTTTTACCCTGGCATTGTCTATTGTTACCAATTTTACTATCCACTTTCATTGATCTAATTTCATAATTTCTAGGTATTAATATAATTTCCTTTGTTTGGACACTGCTGCAATTAATGAATGACACAGTCTCCTTTCAAGTGACTGTAAAAGAGAAGTTCATTGATGAGATTTTTGTAGTATTCCAATCCCTTGGGATTGATGCACCCTTTCCATCTGTAGAAAACATCTGGAAAGTTAGAAAAGAGTTATTACACACAAGACTTTGATTTTCCCTCTAATCAAAGAAGAGTTTTGTAGTAGATAAGAATAAGAAAAAAAGTAGATTGTATCAACACTGCTATTGTACTTTTTTACTAGATAGGAAATATTCTTTGGAAGTACCAGGTATTAGTCGAGACCATGAGATTCCCTTATAATGGTGATATTGTTCTGTATAAATACCCCCCATGGTTTCATCTTGCATTTTCCTTGTCAATGGGAATTTAGCTCAGTCCTTGAATTTGGTTTATTCGAGAAAAAAAAGTATATTAATGCCCACAAATGGCCAAAAGTGTTGTTGGACTGTAAAAGTACAGCTATCTTGAAAGAGACAAAACGAGTCTTCAAGACATCTCCAATGAGCTATAAAAGACTAACTCAAGTTTGTACCTTTCACTAGAAGAATAGAAGCATCATAACACTACCAATCTGAAGAAATACAAAATCTAAGAATGTTATTAAGAGAATAACTTAGAGTATGGGGATTCTATTCTTAAAATTTTATATTTGTTTTCCAAACACCTTATATTGTTGAAATAATGGTATGTTTGATAACTTTATATTGAGGTACATTTACTTGAGGAGTGTGAAACAGTTTTAATATTAAAGAATTGAAGTTTAGAAATGCATTTTTAAAATGTTTTTATTATATCCCATCGTTTCAGCTTCTCCAAACTTTTATTAAATATGGAAGTCTTGTAACTGTTATGTGCCTCTTTATTAACCACTTTATATGCCAGAGCATATGAAAAACATGGGTTTAAATCTGTACGCTTTTTGAGTTTCAATTTTTCTCTGCTAGTCTTTATCTATATAAAATGGAAACCTAAACTAAGAACATTTATCCATCATAATGCCTTCAATAGTGACTCATCATATCTATACCGTTGCAATATTAGGTACTAATGTATACCCCGTCAGTGATGTGAGAGTGAATTTGTTGACCTGTTGTAATAGTTGACCTTGCAATGCAGGCTTGCAATAGTGGAAGATATATAGGAGAGTCTACAGATGTCTTGGCAATGTATGCTTACAATAGTGGTACATATGTAGGAGGGTCTGCAACAGGGTTGTTTGTCATATGCATAATGTGTTTCAAATGACCGTCTACTGAAGTAAGTTGGCAGCTATATAACACTCAACATGATATATATTGAAGTTTGTTGCATACTTGGAGTTACTACACCAGGAGCTGAACAGTGGATCACTTCACAGTATTGAATTGGGGTCAAAAGGAGATATTGCAATTTATTTGCCCAATCCCAAGTCTCATCAGGTAAAATTTTATAACAGTTATCTATTCAACATTACCATTGCGATGTTGGGATAGTTCATGGTTGAAGAAAGAGACATCAAAGGCTGGTAATATATTATCTTTAAAAATTTAAAATGAGGAACAAATAATAGAAAATAGATTTTGTCAGTTAATTTGGTTGTGAGACACATTGAACCTTCAGGAAGGGATATATCTTGATGAAGAAAGTATGGCATGTGTCATTTCATACATTTTATATTTTTTTTCCTGCATACATGCACACAATTCCTCTTTTTGAAGCTTTTGGGAAAATGTTGTGGTGTTCATATTAAAAAATCCATGTAAAAGTGAGTGCTTTGATGTCATTTATTTGTTTTCCTACATTTTAACTTTTAGTTGATAGGTAACTTTAGCGATTTTTAGTTTGGAGTGGCGGACTTTCATCATTTACTTATATTTTGGTTTTTAAGAAATGCAATTGCCAAACTTGTTTATCTTTTCCAAACTTGTCAACATGTATCCTAGTGAAGAAGCTTGGTCGATGCGTTCAAAGTTTTCAACCACATGACTGAATGAGACATGGATTAATAGGGACCTTTAGAAACTATTAATTTTTAGTGGTGAATTTTCATCATTTACTTATAATATTCTCAGCCAAATACTAACATTATCTTTGCAAACATGCATGTAGCTGGTGAAGTGTCTGAAACTGAATGGAAAGGTTATTTCCAAACAATATTCCATTTGTAAAAAAGAAAGTCTCTGAACACACCCTAAAATTGAATTTTTTTCTTTCTTGTATCATAACCATCATCATCATCTTTGTCAATGCTATCTATGTTCTATTTTCAATTTTTTTCCCCAAGCCAATGCTTCAAAGTTTCAAATAAACTTCCATCCATATGGTCCTTAGAATGATTGCCCATTATTCCTTGCACAATCATGTATAAGGGATGGTCTACTAAGTCTTTTTCATTTTCAGCTGCACATGTCATCAAAGAGATGTGGTCTCATGGACTAAAATGTTTGCAAGATGGGTTTGCTGAAAAGGCTTTGGAAACTTTTAAGTAAAACAATTAGTAGGTGTAAAGCCAGATGTGACAACCTTTGCCAATATCCTACCAGTCTGTGCCAAAATGGGAGCTTTGGAACAGGACATGGACACCTGTCAAAGCATAATCAAAATCAGATTTCTTTTTTTCTCTCTCTAGGATCTTCTAGAGATGTCTTTTAAAAGGTGCTTAGGCCTTTTGCTATTACCATAATTTTGTTTACGGTGCAAGATAGCGGTTCCCACAAACCCTGGCTAATATGGTGTTCTTTTCAATCAATCAATCAAAAGTTTTTCTTGTATGTTATGGCATAGTTTAGAGAGGTCCCATGGAGAGTCCAAGGGGTACTGCTCCTATTTTTATATGTCGGGGTTGGGTGGCTCCTCAAAAAATCCATAGATTCTGCAAACCCAAGAAATGGAATCTCCCTGTAACATTGGAGCAGCTATTTTTTGGAAGAAAATGTATGGCGACTCACAGAAAGTGTAAGTAAAGATATATAGCACAGCTCTTTAGGATTTTTATTACCACATGGCAGCACAAAAATAAATTTATGTGGAAATTGTTTTACGAAGAGTAGCCACCTGATATTTTGAAAAGATGTAGTGGAAGGGACCATTTCTAAATTAACCATATAGTACTAGTACCTTCTTGGAAATTTATGAAAGCCACTGCAAAAGACGCTTAAATTTTCTAAGCAGCGCTATTATAAAATTTATGGAAGCCACTGTATATTACTCTTAAATTTGTTACTATGCAGTACCTGCTTGAAGAACTCAGAAAAGCCTCTGTAAGAGGCCCATAAATTCATCGAACTGTATCTATTTGGAAATTTTATGGAATCGCCTTGAAGGTGATGGGACAGTTGTGTACAAGCTTTATAAATTAATTATAAGCATAAATGGCTAGATGCCAAGCTGATATTCTCATTGAGACAAAAATATATCCATGCTTATTTTGCAGGGGGTAAATTTGACCACTGCAGATGATTATAGTCATTGCCACGGTAGATGTTTTAGTTTTACCCAGTATTACTAGAATAAAAGATGTATCCAATATAAAATGTAGAATTGAAAGAAAACCAAAAAAATATGAATGTTATTGATATTTGCTGTCCAATCTATTGTTACTCACATCCAAAATAGCGAGCTGAGGATGTTGGAGAGAGTTCTGGGAATGGAGCAAAAGAGGTTTAACTGAGTTCCAGCCTTGTCAAGATGCTTACCTTCCAAGAGAAATTGGTATCGCTCCACTCAAATCATTGTTATACCTCACAAAGTATATGTTTCCTATATAATGAAGACATTTCCTTAGTATGTGGTCTGTGTGAAATACGAAAGGTTAAAATGTTCGAAATTTGTTTAAAGACATGCTAAGAAAAGGTTGCTCTTAAATGCTGTTACTTAAGGTCAAATGAAAAGGGTATGTAAAGCATGCCCATTATTCTTTAGGATGGGAAAAATGCGTGCCTTCCCATTGTAGTGACATGATTTTCTGAGTTTTGCATGCTGACACAATATTCCTATTTGTGTGTACTGTAGGATGGAAAAGTTGAATGGGGCATGGGAGATTTTAGAGGAAATGGAAAAGGGTTTTTTTGGTAGACTTAGTATCATTTATTTTATAATATATGGTGCAGGCAGTGGTGTGCACATTGTATGTGCCCTTTTCCTCCCAACATGTGCCAAAATTTGAGTTCTGCAAACACAGCTACATCAAGTTTTATTGACACTTTGATGAGAAAGCTTAGGATGTCCTCAAAGATAGCAAAAATGGCTAGATATGTCAACAATACATAGTTTGATTCAAGGTAGGAATAATGCAATAAGAGTCATTACAACAAAGTAATGGTATAGGATCTTTGGAACAGGATCTGAAAATTTAAATAGGATCTTTGGAACAGGGTCTGAAGATCTCTGGAACAATGATTTGTTCTGGTGAGCCTGTTTGGATTTCCATTTTTTGCTGATCTTTTGGCCTGAGTATTCTTTGAGTATTGAAGAAAAACAAATTCGATAATCAACTGCCACTTAGTGATGTTTTTCAACTCTATCTTCAAACATCTAACTGTTTATAATGTTGTACTCAGAAAAGTAAAAAACTAAATATATATTATGTTTAATATTTTTGATACAGCTATTTCATTGTCGGCAAGCTACATATTCTGAAATTCTCAGAGTTTTGCATCGATATGCTCATGATTTTGTACTCCTTAAAAGCACTTTCCTCAATATTATCTTCCAATTATTGTTGAGTAACATGTTTTCCACAGTTTGGAGATGAAACATTTTATCTACATGTGGTTTATGCTTGAGGTATTTGACTTTTCCACTTTATTTTCAATTCTCTCTCTCTCTCTCTCTTTTGAGAATATTCATACTTAAGACTGTGAGATGACGGGATGGGGGTCATAAATTTTTTCTGAATTTTGGCGACGGCTATTTAAATAATATATAAATTTTAAAAATATACAAATAAATAAAAAAAAAATATCTTAAAGAAACTAAAATAAACCGAAAATAAATTAAGGGTAAACAATACGAATAAATTACTAAATAAAACCATTATGATTAATCATAAATCCGAAATTTTAAAAGATATAGATACATCAACAATAACATGTTAAGTTGAGATGTCAATTAAAATGTCTGTTCTTAAATTTCACATCTATTTGACCATCAGACAGGGTTTTTCTTCTTGCTTGGAGAAGGTGATTGAACAATTGTGATATCTTGGACATACAGTGAAGTTTAGACCCTGTTCTTTTTATTCCAGAAAGATTTTTTCGACCCTGAGTGTGTGGTGCAACTAAATTGAGACCATTTGTTACCAATTAGCAGGAATTTGTCGAGAATATAATATAGTCTTTAATTAGTATAGTAGATGTTTTTCAGATAAATATATTTAAGATATTTTACTAGTATTTAAGTCATTACAATACAAAACTATATTTTTAAATAAAAAAGAAATTAAAAAATTGAAAAAAAAAACTGGTCACGTCATGTAATCCCCAAAATATATTTTAAAAAAAAGGGATGTTTTGAGGACATCCATTAAGTTTAGGGGACATCTGAAATAATCCGAGCCAATTTTTTCTTTGATTTTCAATTATCAGATTACAACATTACATTTAAGTACCCGTTAAAGTTAGAAGATAAACCCAAACGTACTGAAACAACTCTAACCAGTATGGTGTCGATGATGGCGAGCATTGGTCAGAGGATCTCAATGCAGAAACAGAACTGGAATGAACTCTAACCAAGAATGGCGCCGATGAAGGCGAGCATATGGTCAGAGGGTCTTCTACTACAAGTGCTGAAAGAGAACTCAACACCAAGTATGTGCTACCCAATCCGAGATGGAGTTGAGGCGACCATATGGTGGAGTAATAAAATTTACAGTACTTAAAAAAACTCAACACCAAGTATGTGCTACCCAATCCAATATGGAGTTGAGGCGACCATATGGCAGAGTATTACAATAACAATGCTTGAAAGAGAAATGCTGAAAGATGAAACTACTCAACACCCAGAATGTGCTTGCTAACCCAAGGAGGGAAAGTAGCTACCATAGGGCGGAGCTATAACTATTACAATGACTTTAATTGAAACTGAGAATTACAACCAGATCTGAACAAGCAAAGAATGACTGCCAGTACTACTGTCAGCGTTACAAAATAAGAAGGATTCGCCTGCCAATGTCTTAAGAAGCTGAAAGATTAGCATTACATCATAAAGTACTACCCATATCTTGGATAGTCATGCCCAAACAATAATTCATTCAAAGAGCAATACAATAATTTCTGATTTCTGATACAAATCTACTCTTAAAAGAAATAACCAGCAACCTATGAATTGCTCAGATGCTCATATCTCACTAACAACTTGTTCAATTGACATGATTTCTGATGCACAGTACTTTTCTTATGATGGCACCCAAACTAACACCCAAAAGAGACCCCAAAATGCAACCAATAATTACTTACACGAATTTTAATGAGGTCTGAAATGTACAGCCAGCTGAAGGGCGATTTCCTTTTAAAAATTACTGCCATCTCTAAAAAATCTACAACTTTGAGGATAGTGGCGCCCAAGCCTAGCAAAGACAATAAGCTATTACCCAGAACATTGTTTTTGGTATTTTTTGATTTATAAATAAAACACGGATCTGCTGTATCAAGAATGCAACAAGCTGAAAACACTAATTTGCCAAATAAAACTAACAATGCAATAAGCTGAGAACAATACACAACTAAATGCAACTCACAAAGACTAAATCACCACTAGATGTTATCTTGCAAACACGAAGCGATGCTCGAGCTAGGAGGCCTTCATTCTTCGAAGCGATTCCAGAGCCAATCCGGCAGTATAACAATGTAGTAGACCAAAGATAATGAAATGAGAGCACTCTTCCTCCTTTTATACTTTTCCAACTAGGAGTCTCTAAAATCCTCTTGTATATGGGATAAAACATGAGAGGAAAAATAATATAATCCTCTTTAGTTCTTTATTTTTTTCAACCTCAACATTAAGTCGTTGAGCCTAGGCACCAAAGTCCAAAATTAAATAATAATGTTTAATTTACGGACTTTAAAACGGAGGCCAAGATGATGTCGGAAATCAATGATCTATAGCTCGTTGGAAAGGTCTTGACAAGACGAATCCAACCTCACTCTAAAAATCCCGTTCCGGTGCCAATCCCGAACTTACTAAAAATAGAAAGTCCCTGAATGTGTTCTGTGTGTCAAGTAAAACATATCACCGCGAAGCTTTCAAAAAACCCAGAAGGAATCCACAATCCAAGTTCAACATTTCCAAGTGCAAGCTCCACAAAAAGACGAAAACGTCCTCCAAGAAGTTTGGAAAATCTGATTCGAGCTTTTGCTTAACCTACAAGTTCCCAAAAATAGGTTAAATCCAAAAGAATAGCATAGGGCTAAATTGGGGACATTACAGTCCGCCCTTCCCAAAATTGCTTGTCCTCAAGCAATGCCACCACAACTCTAGAAAAACTCAAACTGCACCCAACCAAACCAAGTACAATCCCAGGGTCCCATATCCGTCTGAAGGAGGACCCACCATCCTGGTGTTGCACTACTCTGATCACAATAGTGAAACCATAGTGGCCAAAATGCTCTGAGTCAGCAAAATCAACAATGCCATTGTCTATCATAAACCTAGACATTGGAAAAGATAGTCTACTCAACTCAAAATTGTAATCCTTGGCATATCTCCCCAAGTTATCCAACATAGCCAAAACTGCAATTGTGACCTCTCCAAATCTTCTTGCAAAGAGGAAAGTAATCCTTTGCAAGAGCTCATCAAACTCAAACTCATGACTCCACATGAATGTACTATGCCTCCTTTGAATTTTTCTGATGCAACCATGAGGATTTCTGAAAACTCTTATAGTTCCCACTCCAAGAGCCTCAAAATGGTGAACCAAGGCATGTGAAAGATCGTTGTCCGGAACCCACACTGAGAGTAAACTGTCAAAGTTTACATCACAAACCTTCAAAAGATGAATTTGGAGAGTAGGAAAGGTGTGAAAGAACAAATAATTGTTGTTGATCAAAGCTGGGACCAACGTAGTGCAATCTGATTCTAGAGTCCTACACAAGGAAAAACAGCAACACCAATCAAATTCCCAAATGTGAGCTTGTGAGATGAGCATCGAGTTGCAAGTTGACACCTCCAAGGTGGTTGGAAAACAAACTGGAGCAATGTCCAACCGAAAATTACCACCTTTTTGGCAAGAAGTGAAGAACCAGTTCTCTTGAATGAGAGTAACTCCCCATGTAAGGTGGCTGGTCTGTCTCCAACTAACAAACTCATATCTCAAAATTTGCCTTTGTCTAAGCCGATAATCACTCCCATGAGCAACCATCCATTTATCTCTCCAACCCATACTCAAAATTTCTCTCCAATCGATTGGTTGATGAACAAATGGGTCCATCAAGTGGTTGGTAAAGAAAAGAACATCACCCAAAGGTCTGAAAATTTGATCACTGTCCCACCAAAAATTATTTTTTCCACAATCCATAAATTCCATCAACCCAAATTGAGAATCCTAAGCACGGATACCCAACTGAATTTGATTTTCAACACAATGCAAATAAAGTTCAATGCGTACCCAAGTGCTAGTGAGAACCAAGTGCATTCTCACGAAACTGGTGTCCCCTCTAGTGAATCTTTGAAGCTTAAACATGAAAGCTTCAACAACATTGGAGTATGAAACATAGAATGACTTCAAATTCAACTCCCAAAGCTGACTGGTATGAGCCCAAACATCATTCCACCCAAGAGATGGATCGTCAATAGTGCAAACACCAAGCTCAGGTCCACCTTTCTCCCATTGCTTATGAGTAGTAGGTCTGAAAACTTCACTCCTTGCTGCTGTAATGAAGTTACCAGCAGCTATCACAACTTGTCTCATCAACACCTTGATGTCATAGATGTTGAAAATACCTTGCTTCGACACTTCCCATATGGACTCGTCATCCTCAAACCCACTCATGCATTCATTACTAATCAACAGACTTGGCATATTCTCATGGAGTGATAACAAAGCACCATTAGCCGGAGGTTTATACTCGACCTCTTGCTTGGTTTCTTCTCTACATGACTCTTTTTGCAAATCAAAGAGAGGATTGTCATAAACTTGGAAGCCCTCCTTTCCATCTTGCTGATCCAAATCTGAACTTGCAACTTCAGTCTTTCTTATGAAACCTTCGAGGTCAAACTCCTCTCGAAGACTATGAAGCTCACCTATTACTTGCTTGATTTCTTTGGCATTATATGCATTCTCTTGTTCCTTGGAAAGTTTGAAATCAGCAAACTGGTTTTCAACCTCCGTTAGAGCCAACTGAGTTTCTTTCAACTCGTCTCTTGTTGATTTGAGCTCCACAGTGAGCTCATCAACTACACTCTCCTTTTCTTGGAAAGCACAAATAGTCTTCTTTACAACTTCAAAAGCATGATCTCTATCTCCAATCAAGTGCATGTACTCAGACTTCAATGTCTCCAATGAGTCTCTGATAAGTTGCAAATTGGGTAAAGCAACTTCATCTTTCACTTCTCTTTGTCTCTCTTCAAGCTGAGCCTTCCAGTAAAACTCTTCAACCAAGCTATGTGTCCGATCAAATAGGGATAGAGCTTGCACTTCCTTGTTAACGGACACCTTGAATTGATCTTCCCACTTATAAGAATGTGAAGATGGTGAATTGCTGATAGGCTGCAACTGAAAATCAGAACTTTGTTTCTTGCCTTTGCTGCCCTCAAAGTTGCTCCAACCTTCTTGTCTTTCATCCTCAACTAACGGAGAATGCTCAGTGTCATGGAGAGGAACATACTCCACATTTTCTTTGACTTTAAGCTTGCCATCAACTTCTTGAATTGGTGAATCAGCCATATGTTCTAAAACCACTTTAAACCTTTCTTCTTCAAGAGCCATGAGGCTTCTAGCTCTTCATCCACCTCACCGTCTTCTTGTTCAAAGGCTATGGCAGCCCCTAATTTGAACGAAGAATCATTGAATGTCGTTCTGAACATTTCGGAAGTAACAACATCCCCCTTGGTGGCTGCAACCAACTTGAAGGGATCACCATGGAGCTTTTTAGAGTAAGCTTCTTCATAAAAAACAACTTCTCCTTTTGCCTCCTCATAGCTTGCAATGAAAACAATATTTTGGTCTTCATCGGGATCGAAGGGAAACTTATCCCACACAGGTTCTTTGTCATATCTTGAAGCCAACACACCTGGATCCCACATGCTAACAGTTTGATTGAAATGGTCAGGAGAAAGATTCTTATCATGCTCTTCTCGTAGTGTTGACTATTTGAACAAGTCAACTCCCAAATCACTTAAGCTGATATTTTCAAAAACATTTTTTTCTAAAGGTTCAGTTTGCTGGTCGAACCCAATGTCGCCATCATAATGAAATGAAGAATCTTCTATGCTTGATGTTTTGTAAACTTCGACATCTTTATCTCCATCAAGAGGAAGTGTCATTGATTTCTTCATGTGGAACTTCTTGGGAAGTTGGGACAGCAATAAGAGAAAAATCCTTCATTACCAAATCTTCGACATGATCTTGTATGAGCTCTTTGAAATCATCTCCAATATCATGTCCACTAATCTTTTCTTCATCACGCTCTAACTTCTTCAAAAGTGGCTTCAATTTTTCCTCACATTGATTAAACAATTCCTTGATCAGCATAGAAGTAATAGGAGAATTCTTTTCTTCACACTCATATGTGTCCAAGAGGAGAGATTGGACATTTGGTGGAATTTCATCTGACTCATTAATGGTGAGAATAAGGATTTTCTTCACAGCTGCAATAACATCCTCTTCTTGTTCGCTCCAAGTGGATATGAAGAGGTAATAGAACAAGTGATAAATCTGATCATGCATTTCCAAGGCGAATAGCAAGTTACTTACCCAAAGATCTGAAAATGTCTTTAACATAGCAACCCTTCTAGCAAATAGATTGCTTCCAGTTTCATCAAGATCTTGGAAACTTTCTACAATCATATTCAGAGTGATTTTCATGGTTTCATCATCATAGGGTGTCATGGGGACCATCATTCTCATCAATTCCATGAAGCAAGAAGAAATCAACAGCTTGATTTCTTCATTTGGATGTCCCAGCCAATAGGGCCGAACTAAAAGGTGAACTGTAAGTGGCAATGCCAATTGCATCCATTCAGAAGGTGACTGCTCCACCTGCCTCAAACATTGTTCCAATATTTGAAGATTATTCTTTTCGTCTTCCCTCGACTTACATTCTTTGCCAAGTCTTTTTCCGATCTCAAAATGTGTTTGTTCCAGCTTTATCTCTTCTCTGTTAGCCATGTTTAACTGCCACTTCTAAACTGAGTTTAACTCTGTTCTGACCTCTGGTGTAGAAACTGATTTCTCTATCATTCAACTATCAACTAAACCAAATATTTCAGGATGGCAGGATTTTGGCTCTGATACCACTGAAATAATCCGAGCCAATTTTTTCTTTGATTTTCAATTATCAGATTACAACATTACAATCAAGTACCCGTTAAAGTTAGAAGATAAACCCAAACGTACTGAAACAACTCTAATCAGTATGGCGCCGATGATGGCGAGCATTGGTCAGAGGATCTAAATGCAGTAACAGAACTGGAATGTACTCTAACCAAGAATGGCGCTGATGATGGCGAGCATATGGTTAGAGGGTCTTCTACTACAAGTGCTGAAAGAGAACTCAACACCAAGTATGTGCTACCCAATCCGAGATGGAGTTGAGGCGACCATATGGTGGGGTAATAAAATTTACAGTACTTAAAAAAACTCAACACCAAGTATGTGCTACCCAATCCAATATGGAGTTGAGGCGACCATATTTCGGAGTATTACAATAACAATGCTTGAAAGAGAAATGCTGAAAGATGAAACTACTCAACACCCAGAATGTGCTTGCTAACCCATGGAGGGAAAGTAGCTACCATAGGGCGGAGCTATAACTATTACAATGACTTTAATTGAAACTGAGAATTACAACCAGATCTGAACAAGCAAAGAATGACTGCCAGTACTACTGTCAGCATTACAAAATAAGAAGGATTCGCCTGCCAATGTCTTAAGAAGCTGAAAGATTAGCATTACATCATAAAGTACTACCCATATCTTGGATAGTCATGCCCAAACAATAATTCATTCAAAGAGCAATACAATAATTTTTGATTTCTGATACAAATCTGCTCTTAAAAGAAATAACCAACAACCTATGGAATTGCTCAGATGCTCATATCTCACTAACAACTTGTTCAATTGACATGATTCCTGATGCACAGTACTTTCCTTATGATGGCACCCAAACTAACACCCAAAAGAGACCCCAAAATGCAACCAATAATTACTTACACGAATTTTAATGAGGTCTGAAATGTACAGCCAATTGAAAGGGGCGATTTCCTTTTAAAAATTATTGCCATCTCTAAAAAATCTACAACTTTGAGGATAGTGGCGCCCAAGCCTAGCAAAGACAATAAGCCATTACCCAGAACACTGTTTTTGGTATTTTTTGATTTATAAATAAAACACGGATCTGCTGTATCAAGAATGCAACACGCTGAAAACACTAATTTGCCAAATAAAACTAACAATGCAATAAGCTGAGAACAATGTACAACTAAATGCAACTCACAAAGACTAAATCACCACTAGATGTTATCTTGCAAACACGAAGCGATGCCCGAGCTAGGAGGCCTTCATTCCTTGAAGCGATTCCAGAGCCAATCCGGCAGTATAACAATGTAGTAGATCAAAGATAATGAAATGAGAGCACTCTTCCTCCTTTTATACTTTTTCAACTAGGAGTCTCTAAAATCCTCTTGTATATGGGATAAAACATGAGAGGGAAAATAATATAATCCTCTTTAATTCTTTTTTTTTTTTTCAACCTCAACATTAAGTCGTTGAGCCTAGGCACCAAAGTCCAAAATTAAATAATAATGTTTAATTTACGGACTTTAAAACGGAGGCCAAGATGATGTCGGAAATCAATGATCTATAGCTCGTTGGAAAGGTCTTGACAAGACGAATCCAACCCCACTCTAAAAATTCCGTTCCGGTGCCAATCCCGAACTTACTAAAAATAGAAAGTCCTTGAAAGTGCTCTGTGTGCCAAGTAAAACATATCACCGCGAAGCTTTCAGAAAACCCAGAAGGAATCCACAATCCAAGTTCAACATTTCCAAGTGCAAGCTCCACAAAAAGACGAAAACGCCCTCCAAGAAGTTTGGAAACCCTGATTCGAGCTTTTGCTTAACCTACAAGTTCCCAAAAATAGGTTAAATCCAAAATAAGAGCATAGGGCTAAATTGGGGACATTACAACATCCCCCTCCTTTTTTTTTAAATTTGCGACTTTTGGGGGACATTTCATCGTCCAGCCATCCCTAAGATGTCTGTGGCCTCCCAGATGGCTATATGGCCCGGGGGGGCATGTCCTTTCGTAACTATTATCATAGAAAGCTATTGTGTCGTGGAGGACTTTAGTTTTAATTGGGGCCATGTCACTAAATTGGTAAAAATATTACAAGTAAAACACATGCTCATCCACAACCTTTACTTGTTTTGGGTAAAAAAAGGGTATATTTTATTCAAAACATTTTTTTCCATTATATTGCAGTCAGATTTTAGAAGTTACTTTATACAAGGCAGATTATAGCAAATCATGGCATACATACAGAGCTCTTAGAAATTTCTGGTGTTGTATATATATATTTTGATCTCAGCACTATTCAAACCTTGTATTCTGAATGCATGGGAGGGATGCTGATATCTATGTAATTCAGTTGTTTCCAATATTTTTTTTTCCTACATACAAAAAGTTTTTTCTATAAAAAACGATATACAAAAAATAGCGTTCTGCATGCACAATATCCATACTTTATTGGCAATGGATAACTTCTTCATAGACCAGTGCTATAGAATAATAATCTGTCGAAAATGCTCTGCAATTGACAATAAAGTTTTAAGTCGAAAGAAAAAGCTTTGGGGTAATCTTTTTCCATTGCATCCAGAAGCTTTTGTTATTTAACCATGTTTCTATTCATTAAATTCATCCAGGTCTTGGAAATTCACTCACTTGAACCAAGGCCATTCATCATTGGCAAGACACCCAAGTTATGGTCAGCTACAACATGATCACAGCATCCTTAGGTATTTTTGTCTCTCATGTTCACCAATGACTTGATTCTGCCCTAACTTACTACTAGACCATAATCTATAAATTTATTGTTATATTTATCTGAGGTGTACTCTTGGTGTGGGTGGATTGGCAAGGCTTGGGTTACAACTAAGCTTTTTCATGAAGGTGAAACCTGAGACCCCTTGCGATCCCCTGCTTTGAAGTGCTGGCTATTCCATGACCCAAAAAAGTACTTTCAACTTTTATCTGAATAAAAAAAACATTATATTGAGTGCTCAAAAATACAACAGTACAACAGATTGGAAACATTCAATTTCAATAAAAACCACGATTCTACTATTCTTTACCTGAATAATTACGAATCATGACATTGGTTGCATTTGCACGGGGTCCTGTAACTGCCAGGGCCTTGAATTAGGAAGCTGATGGGCAATGACCCATCGTTCTTCAACAAAACAATGTCCCGCTTAGCTGCATCCAAAGGCAGTTGCTGTTGCTCAGCAGTGCAAATGTCCTTTGGGCCTAGCTTGCCATAGGCTTGGTTGGAAGGATCACCATCAAAGAATCCAAGGTGCATCAAAACCACGTAGTTATTTGTGAGTGCTTGATAAACTACGGACTCCCCCGCTTTCCCTGTTTTTACTGTGTATTTCCCAAGGTATGTTCCACAGTTTAAGTCCAACCCTGCCATTGTAACAGATCCCAAAGATTTAATAACAATAAAAAAAATTGCATACATCTACTTTAAATTATTGAGGTCTGAAATCTCTGTAAATTCTCAACATAACAGCTTTTAGAGAATCAGCCACTGCTTCTTCAGGGGTTTTCGTGTAGTTGTGGATTGAATTATAGAATACCTCCACAGAATCACAATTGGACACAATGGCTCTGTGCAATCAGTACAATGCTAAACCATTACTTTAGATAGACAGGTAGATAAATAAATAGCATCCAAATATGTAGATTTGGCTTACCCATCTAGACCCTGTTATCCTCTTACAATTCCTTTGAGTAGATTCCCATCAGCACAAGTTGGAACCCCATTGACTGTGTTATGGGAGGCATATAATGCTACTCACACGGCCTTCTTGAACACAACTCTTTAAAGGTCTTAGGTGGCTGATAAGTATCCTCCAAATCTTGTTTGGTAACCTTTGAACATGAATAATTTACTAAATTTAGCTAATGATTCCTTTATTCAACTCTTTACAAATTTAAATCAAATTAGTTTGTTATAACTCACAAATTCTAGCTCTGAGCTCTGAAATAAAATGTTTAAATATAGTATTATAACTCACCTCAGCGGTGAAGTGAAAACAATCCACCCCTTTCCAGTTATCAAGATCATAAGCAGTGTAGTGTTTGCAGCAGGTGGAGACCTTGAGTCTGTCAGACTTGTCATCTATTTCCTGAAGTCCTTTGACATGGTTAAGTGCAACTGACTTACAACCAATGGATCTACTCCAGGTGTTTCTTGGCCACAATCCTATCTTGGATCTCTGAAGATGTTGACATGGGGGCTCCAGTATGTCAGACCAGCCTGCGCCAAGCTTTGCCCTTGCTTCTGTGGACACAACCTAAAAAACAAAAAAACAATAGAATTTAGAATTATTGAACCATGTAGACAGGTATGATATTGCTTCGTAATTGGTGCTTGAGGGGAGAGCGTAGGCATGAGCTTCGTGTGAAATCTGCAACAATGGATATGTCACATGTAAGTTAACAAAACATATAAGCACATAAGCCGTTTTAGTGCTAGAGAAGGGAAGGTTGTTAATGCTACAATAATTGCTTTTACTGTAGTACTAGTTTTTGGGGCATGCAGTGTCATATAAATTATTTTTGTTGTCCGCTACAATAGTCAGTGTAGTAGCATACTCACACCCAACACAAGGAAGAGAGGAGGTATTAATGTGGAACAAAACCCACAACAAGATATCAGATTCGCTATTGTTATCAAAGTCACTATACTCACACCCTACACAAGGAGGAAAGGAGTCATTAATATAGAACAAAATCTACAGTCAATTCATAGTATGCTCAAATCCAATCTAAGGAAGAGAGGAGGTAGTGATAATAGATCCAAATCTGCAACACAAGATCTGATCTGCTACTGTTATCAATATTGTAGATTAATCACAAGAAACACAAGGACTGCTTCATTGTTGTTTAAGATTGCAGATATGTCAGAAAAAGTAAAACATTTTTGTATGCCAGATAACGTATGCATAGTAGATACTAAAGACATTAACATGGTTTCTTGTAGATCTGCTCCAACTTTTATTGAAAGAGGCATGAAATTATCAGCTCATGAAGACTCAATGCAAGTGGATCACTGGATGCAACATTTGATAGGCAGCTAGTAGGGACCCTCATATACCTTATTACTATGGTTAATTTAAGATATGATGTTGACATTGTGCCAAGTTTATGACATTTACCCAATCTACTTATTGGAATGGTTCAGAAGGAATTCTTAAGTGTGCCAATGGGACATTGCATGATGACCTTGGGTATGTTTCTTAAGGACGATTTTAAGCCGCTTGGTCACACAGGTTCATATTGAGCAGGCTGTAGGTTCATAGATGAGAAAAATTCTGGCACATTGTTTTCATTAAGCACGGGGTTCGGGAGTAGCAAGCAACTGTAAAAACTGACAAATCATTGGATTTGCTCTCCGTAGAAGTAGAGTACAAGGCAGTAGTTGTGTATCCTGTGAAGCAGTATGGCTTGGGAGGGAGAAAGAGATAACATAGAAACAATTACACCATCCTGAAAAGCAATATGACTTGGGTTTTTTTTTAATGATTTGAGTCCACCAAAAACTTTTGCTGTGCCTCCCCTTTGTAATAATCAAAGAGCTATTTACCTAACAAAGAATTCGGCATTTCATGTGAAGACCAAGCACCTTGAAGTTTGCAATAGAGAGCAAATGCAAAACTAAGGAAATTCAATTGATTTACATCAGTTCTCAAGATGAACAAGATATTTCCCCCGAGGCATTAAGCAAGGACAAATGAAAACAAAATGGCCATCAAAGAGACGTGGGTTTGGGGAGGCGCTGTGTTAGAAATTAATGCTCTTTTTGTATTCCAGTTACCACGTCAACATGTAGCAGGGTAGTTGCATGTATTCATGCAATTTCCCAGGTGGAATAACTTGTATACCGGCATTTCTGAACTCTTGTAAACTTTTTTCTCACCTTTTTCCCCAAAATATAAGCACTTAGAGCCATGGGTTTGGGGAGGGGCCGTGTTAGAAATTAATGCTCTTCTTGTATTCCAGTTACCATGTCAACATGTGGCAGGGTAGTTGCATGTATTCATGCAATTTCCCAGGTGGAAGAACTTGTAGACCAGCATTTCTGAACTCTTATAAAAACTTTTCTTGCTTTTTTTCCCAAAATATAAGCACTTAGTTTTTCAAGCACATTTGTGGCACCTTTCTATTCTCTTTTCTGCAATTTAAAGCAGTTTCTAGCTGTAGCAACACCTCTTGAGATCCTTAAAAGGGCAAAAGATGAACTTTGCAGGGCATGTTAAATTTATTTTGTGCCAAAAGATCCATTTTTCAGAGTATGTTAAATCTATTTTGTTATGTGCTTTAAGGCAGGTGGCAATAATGCTTAAAATCATAGAAGAAAAAAAGGTTTTCTTGTATATTTTCTCTCCATGGTATTTTTTCTGCACCTATTAGAAACAAAAAAAAAAAAAAAAAAGCTGTCATAAATGATGCATAATACTTTATGATTTTTAAACTTCACTTGTAAAATACTGAAAAGAGAATTTGGGAGACACGTCGAAAGATTTTGTTAGATTGTTCTTCTGGACATTTGTTTTATCTTTATTTCCATCAGATCATCTAGATTCTAATGTTAAGGGTTGCTGTAATGAAGTATTGTAATTGGTATCAGAGCCACGACATAACCGTGTCTGTAATTCTGTTCAATTTATGAATGAAAAGAAAAATTTCTTGAATTCCATTATCTTTTGTGAGATTATTGTTTGAGTGGTTGTGAGTACATACCATAGCTGAAACATCTCAAGCATGATCAAGAACATTGCGCAGATAAATCCTGTCATAGGGGGGTGGCCACTTCAGGGTAATGCAAGCCACATAAACCGTCAGAAAATTTTCAGTCGCAGATTCATATTGGTAAACGCCTCATCTGTACTCGAGCAATTTATTTAAAATGGACAGCTCAGGTTTCTCTCGAGGAAGTTTGTCTTGGACTCAAACCCTACATCCATTAATTGAAGAATCTAGTTGTGTCCTTAACAAAGATGGTTCTTTCACTTTTCCTGAAGTTAGCAAATCTGATTTTTATCCTGAAAAAGGTTTCAAAGCTAAGATCATTAAGTCTATCAAGTCTTCCTAGTTGAACCTAATGGTGAAAGGAGAAGGCATCCGTCCTGTATTTCTTCCTTTTGTAACAGAAGAAGAAATCAAATCCTTCATATACACCATTCTCAGATAGATCTAATAATCCATTTCCACCCTAACCATGTTACAAGAGCTAGATATTTTGTCACACTTAGTGACATCAGAAATCCAGACTGGTACGACGGTGTTGTAGCCTAGTACACTGGACTGTTAGCATCAGATGGCATTATATCTGTTCAACCTAACTTCAACTAGGATTGACAGATGGTAACATTTGTAATGCTTTTATTTTATGTACTGAGTTTCAAGACATCCAGCTCATTCCTGGATCCGTCTATGCAACCATAGGTAGCAGACATGTCTTTAGACTGCTGAACATTGTTGCTCCTTCAACAAATTTCCCTCAAGGTGTAAGATACCCTATCGGATCAAGAAACCTGGATGATTTTGGTAGACACATAGATTCGATGGACTTCCATATAGGATGCCTGTTAGTCAAATATTTTCAAGATCCAAGTTCATCATTACAAGATCCTCCTGTGTCAAGATCTATATTTTCTCTACACTCTCAATCAACCCGTAGATGCACTGCTACAATTAGCCGCAATGGCTTACCAGCGCTAAAAGAGTTGCAGCCAAGCGTTGGAGGAATTTCCCATGAAGCACAATTACAATGACAATTACCAACTAAAATAAGCCACATTCCTTAAAGACAAAAACCTATGTTAAGTTATAGTGTTAGAGATCCAGTATCTGCCCTCACTATGTTGAATAACGAATCAAGATTTTAGCATAAATTCCTCTAGGAGACTATTGTCTGAACCATAGTTAACATAACCGGTTGGGACAAGTACTCGCCAAGGGGCTAAAATGGGTAACCGGCGGTTATTCGACTCGCTCGGTCGAATAACTGGCAATAACCGACAAATGCAAAAAATACTTGAATTTATAAAAAAAATCATTTTTTTTTTGAAATTATAGAAGCAAAATAGATGAAATGAGTCTGTAAAACATAGGGAAATTATTTTTTATTAGATTTGAATACAAAGTAGGTACAAAATCGCATAATCATGTGAATACAACAAAGTCACAAAGTACAAACTACAATGATACTTATAGACTTATAGTCTTATACAAGAATCTACAAGACTACTAGTACAAATTATAGTATTTTATAATTTTATCTTCCCTACTCTCTGAAAAAATAAGGGAGACTGAGAAACTCTAGTCCTTCCACTCGGTTGCCCCGTCTCGCTTTGTCTATAATGCTGCACCTACCCCTGTGGCTCCACCTTTGCCTTTGCCTCTGCCTCTACTTCATCTCCAAGGATGTCCTCCAATCCATTCTCTCATGCTTCAGTTGCACCCGCCATAGCTTGCCTTTCGAAATCAACAATCTCCTCCTCTGTGAACATGGGGGCCTCCTCCTGTGCAATCCATTTGCTGTAGGGATCGATCTCATCTAGATCGATAGGCTCTTCTGATGTGTTCTCCAACTTCTTTGTGTGAAGTCGAAGGTTGTAGTGCACAAAAAACAAGTTATTGAGACATTGTTGGCTCAACTTGTTGCGCTTTTTCGTGTGAATGGAGTCAAACAAACTCCAATTGCGCTCATAATCAGAGGCACTACAGCACTGAGATAAAATTTGGAGGATTAGCGTTTGAAGATTTGGGGTATTTCCACTCGTCTTCCCACCATGGTCCTACAAACAAGATATTCAAAACTTTGTAAGAAATTAATAATTGTAAATTTGTAAATATGTAATTGGTAAGGTACAAGTAAAGACTTCATTTTGTATTATTTGGTGATTGCGTAGCTCTTCCTCGGATAGCTAGTCTTGAAGAAAAGAGCCTTCTTCTTGCCTACTTGTAGTTCTATAACTCTGCAATAATGAGGTCCCTCACCTCAACGTCAGGTGCCATCTCTCAATACATGTTGAGAGCTCTTCCATAACCTCTACACTAGCATTTGTGAAGCCATTGGAGTGGAAAAATTTGGGGTTAAGGTAGTACCTCGTTGCATGGATGGGTTGGTGGAGTTGATTGTTCCACCTTCAATCAATCAACTCCTAAATGGGATCAAATTTGGCATGATCCTCTTTATAATAATTGTGGACTGCCTTTTTTGCCCTATCCATGGCCTCATACATATATCTCATTGGATTTTGTTCTCCATCCATCAATCATAAAACCCTCGCCAAAGGCTCTGATAGCTACAAAGTTACAAACAAATTAAAGTTAGTGTTACAAATAAATTATAAAATAAATACTTTAAGTTCAAAAAATTGAAAACAAGAAAAACAACTTGCAATTTAAATTGCAATTTCAGGTTACTTTGACGATCTCTGTAGCTCTCATTTCGAAGGCCTCATTGAAAATTGTCTTCAAAACCTTCACTCCATCAGCTTTCTTGGAATAAGATGACTCCATCCATGCTTGAGAGACAAACATCTATTTCAAAGGAGTCAACAAATTGCAAATACTTTGCAATGTAAGAAAGTTCATTGCAAACTAGGTGACCCTTGCTTGAACAAGATCTTTTCTTTTGGTGTGCTCTCTCATCAAGGTGAGAACCCAAGGGTGATTGTAAATATATTTAGTTATTTCTCTAGCTTTTACAATTGGTCGCATCCAATCAAGTTTGCCTGTCTTTCAAAAGAAGATCAAAGCAATGCCCTGCACAAGGTGTTCAGAAGATGGATTTCTCTCCCTAAGAAGTCTCTTTGCCGCCACATATGCTGCTGCATTGTTTGTGATGATTTGGACAACATTCTCGATGCTCACCTCTAAGACAACCCTCTATAGCATCAAACTCAAAGTTTTTGCATTTTATTTTACTTGATGCATCGATAGACTTAAAAAAAACTAGCTCACCATTTGAAGATGCCAAAAAGTTGACGAGGGTGCAATTTTTTGCATAAATCTATTCATAAAAAAGAATGGTGCATCCAAATTTATGTCACAACCTCTTCTGATCTTTGACAATCACCGTTGCATCTTCAACTGTATTCTTGAGCAACTTTCCACTCAAGTATTTTGGAGAGGGTGCCTTGTACCTTTTTTCTGCAACTGTCAATGCTGTAACAAAATATTCCTAGTATGGGCTCCTTGTCACGTTGAAGGGAAGGTTGGTGAAGTACAAATTTTTTTTGCATGCTTTATTTGTTTTTGGTTGTGCCCTAGGTGTGTTTCTATGCATAAAAAATGAGTGTAACTAAGTTGAAGTCGGTGTAGATGTGCCATGGCGTTTGCATAGACCACGACTAGAGCCCATAATTTTTGTCATCGCTATCGCTTCTTTCTTTGTCGATGTGGCACCAATGGCCACTATTAGGGTTGTTTGCATATTTACCTTCTCTAATTTCTTTTCGTCCAGTGATGCAACCTCTGCCATCATCTCTTGTTTTGCCTCTTTAGTGACATTGGGACAAGGCGCGACGTCACGACAAAGAATGCATGAAAGATGGTACTTCATGCGATTGATGCCCCCTGACATCTTTTTTGAGTAAAAGTTGCAAATTGAAATCATTTGAGACGTTCCAACTCGCGTGGCATAATTCCAAGCACCGGAGCGAGCATTAGGGGGAGTCGATTGACTATCATTGATTGAATCTGAGCCTGATCCACTTTCAGATACCATTGTTTGCTAATGGATAATCTGCAAAACACAAACATGTTAAAAACAACATAAAAAAATAAAAATAAAATTAAAACATTCAATACAAATTATTAATTAAAAAATGATAAATAAATTAGAATTATAAACTATAAAACGAAAACTAAAATACATTTATTATTTACAATTTTAACGAACAAATTGTAATCTATAATGGTTATTGTTAAAAAGAACAATAAATAAATTGTAATAATATATCACAGAAACTAACCATTACACCAACGGTTAAAATACAAAATTTTTAATCAAAATTTAAAAAAATTTAAACATAAATTGTAAATACTAAACACGAAAATTTGACAAAATGCATGAAATTAAAACGGAATGCATCAAACTTTTATATTAAGCATCAAAAATATTTATTAAACATGTTTTTAATTAAAATACAATTTCTTTACATGCTTGGTAATAAAAAAAAAAAACAAATGCACTACCCTGGAATTTTTTTTTTTCAATTCTCCTCAATCCGCTCTTGAATGCTCCAAATTTTGTGTGAATAAAATATGAAGAGCTGTGTTGCATTTTATAAGATTGGATTCTTCATATATTTCGTGTTTTTTGAGTGTTTGGAAAGAAACCTGCGGTTTTGGTTTCGCTGGGTTTTCAGTGTAGGTTCCACAAGGCGCAGAACCGGCGGGTAACTGGCGGTTACTTGCCGGTTATATATATATATTTTTTTGGGTTGAGCGGTGGTTATTCGCCGAGGGGAATTTCTGGCGAGTAACCGACCAACCGGCGGTTACTCGCCGGTTATTCCATCCATGGTCTGAACCCATTATTACATATCTATCTAGACATAGTTTTGCGTCCTCAAGCAAAGTGGATCCTTTGTTTCCAGATCTGATAGCCAGAAGAGTGAGCCATAAACTTGCTCTTACCCCGAAAGAAGAAGAAGAAGAAGAGGAGGAGGAGGATGACAAATCTTTAGAAAATGAAGTAACAATCGCAGGAGGAAAAGAGATATATAGGATGATCTCTGTAAGAAGAAAGTTACCACAGCAAGAAGCTGAAAGGAACGTTGAGCATGATGTCCAAATCGGAACCCAATCTAAAAAAGTTATAAGATATGAGCCCGGTAGATGGCCAACTGCAGAATTATTTTCTGTGTATAATACTGATAAGAAACTATGGGGAAGATATGAAACCAGACTACATCCAGAAATTGACAAAGATGTAAAGGCGTCAGAGGAACAAAGAAATTGGTTGGCACATCGGAAATTTTCAGCCTGGCAAAACTTTGACTGCAAAGTTAATTTTATGTCAGTTCTTAATAAAGATGTAAAAGTTACTATAATAACTAGTCATTCAGCTGTTAATAGTATCCATAATATTGTTTCCGGCACTCAGCCATATGTACATAAGATAGAAGCTGATTTATCCCAGTCAAAAGCTGCTGACAGCAATGTCTAAAGCAGAGACAGATGTTTCCAGAATAAAATCAAATGTCACTGCCACTTCCAAACTAATGCTAAAGGTTAGCCAAGAACAGGCAGCCTTTGGACAAGAGGTTGCCTCGACATAGTTCCTCAAGTCTAAACTTTGCTGAAGAAATAAAAGATAGCCAAAGTCAGCATGCTGCTCTGCTTATAAGGGTAGCCGAAAAGCTAGAAATAGTAAGAGCCTATACAAAAAAGATCTGCACTTCTCAAGCGGAACATGATAGCCCAGATGAGGAATGAAATAGATCTATTATCAGGCTTGAAGTGGTAAAGCACAAGGGACTAAAAGGGGGACCATCTAAGAGAAGTTTTCTAAAAAAAACAGGAGCGCTGAGCTCCTAAGAATTCAAGCAGTTAAGAGGAAGAACAAGAGATAGATTTGATGGCCGGTCCGAGATAAGGCCAATCAAGTTCCACAACAAATCGACCAAGTCAGAGAACCTGAGAATGACAAATTTTCTGCTATGCAAAGCTCAGAAGAAGATGCAGAATGGATAGAAGAATCTTCTACTGAAGATGAAGAGCAGCTAGAGCATTATACAAAATTAGAAGTCGGAGGATGTTCAGAAATAAATATGGAACAAGTACTTGATTAAACTTACAGTATCAAGTATCAATGGTTATATTTTGAATATTGATAAACTGCTAGATCCATATGATGCTATAATGCTGTGAATAGATAATATATATATATATATATATAAATTTGAGTTAGCTTACCCAGAATGGGTTAGAATATCATAAAAAACTGTATATTTTGCTGTTAGACTTTGTTCTGGTAAACTAAAAGACCGGTGGGAAATCTTAGTAAATGCCGGACCAAAAGAAGAAAATGGATCTGCCAAACCTGAAAACTATGAAAAAAATGATATTGCAAAACAAGGTTTGCCACAGTTATAATTTGAATTTAAGAGAAATGATAAAGTAGAAGAAATCAGATGCCAGTTGTATACCGTGAAACTTGTAATTTAGCAAAGTTCAATGAATATTCATTGGTGTATGAGAGACTCACATATAAAGCAGGGGACTGGCACCAGCCAGCTGTAAAAATAAATTATTTAGCATATCTCCTCCGCAAACTAGTAGAATGGGAAACAAACCATCTTACCAAAGCAGGACAAAAACTAGAAGACAAGACACTAACAGAATCAAGATATCTTATTTACCGGAATTTATAAAATCATTGTTTGCAAAAGTTCGTATTGAATAACTTTGGTGAATAGAATGCTTCCTGTAACCTGCAAGGATTTTGTAAAACTGCTGCAGTAAAGAATCCTTGCCAGCATGGCTCTACTTCTTCTTGCTGGCGTGGCTCTGCCCCTTCTTAATGACATGGGTCTACTACTTACTGGTCACCCTTCAGACCACAAAGGCAGACTCACATTACGGGTTTCTTTTTTACTATGGGAAGCACCTTGGCCTTGGATGTTAGGGGAGATTCTAGAGGAAGTGCTTTGCTTCCCCATGGATCTCCCAACCGGGCCCCTCTGACATTGCGTACTCTCCGATGAACACTATCAGATCTTTTCACAATGATTGATGATGGGTTAGACGGCCCCTCCACTTCTGGGATAGACAAAGGTTTTCAATGAGGTCATCTAGTCTTCACTAGCACATGCTTTTGGGGGCTCTTGTTCACCCCCCACTGCTATTTGTATTGGTTCCATTACCACCTTTGTTAGTGGCACACTGCTTTACTTTGTCTTTTGTTTTTTAGCTTCTTGGATTCTCTTTCCTTGAACTTTCTATTGTTTACAGTTGTATTCTCGAGTCCCATTGACCTACTTTTGGTCATCCATGGACATTAATATAATTTCTTTCTTTCTTTCTTTCTTTCTTTCTTGGGGATGTAAAGATAAGTGTGATTATAGTCACAAGTCAGCATCAATCCAATCCAGCAGCAAGTTCAGAAAACACAATTTGTGGAAATGGCAATCAACTACACCTCGGAATCCACCAAAGAAGGCAATTAAAAGAAAGCAAAAATTCAGAGCTGTTCCAATTTCTAAGAGTAAGTTTCCCCACTGGGCAAAGGAAAAACCCAGAACTATACTCCGGAAATGCTCTGCGCCACACCCAGTTCCTCCGCACATCAAGGCTACATCTGCAAAGGCCTGCACTATGCTACCGATTGCCCTTGTAAGAATGCCAATCTGCAAAAGTACAAGTGTGGTGGGATTGTGTCACAGAAGAAGAAGCACTCTCCCATCCAAAAGAACAATATTACGAACTGGTTGAAATAACAGAAAAATATGGTATGGTGAGAGAAGCCAGAGACAAGATTCTTGGAGAAAGGATTGTAAGGCAGAAAAGAAGAAAAAGTCATCTATACTGTTATGGTACCTACTTTTTCCCTCCAAATACCAAACTAGATAACCAATTCTTGATAGGGAAGCTTGGGAAGTGCTTTATTTGTTGACCCTTAACAACTTCAAAGTGCTTTGTTTGTTCAAGGTAGAGTTAGCCTGGGATTTTTCTTCCCCACCATGATTATATCTACTAGTAATAGGAATCACCAAGATTAATAGTTTCACCTCTTGTATCACATGGTTGATTGTTGCGGGATGAGTATATTTTCATGCTCGACCTTCTCATCTTTTCTTATGTGGCTTCATAATTCCAAAAAAATCTCATTTAAATACCTCTAAATACATGCCTTTCTACTCTGAGTGGGATATACCTCTTGGAATTGCTTCTACAACTCTATCTTTATTCATTCAAAAAATTAAATTGACACTAGTTGGCAGGCTTGGTCTGAATAAACATATAAACCCAATATTCCATGATCTTTAAGTCAATGGAGTGATACCATAATGAAAGTGGCCCTCCTATTAGCATAATGGTTGATTGGTTGCTGGATGAATGAATGATTGAGGATTTTAGAGTCATAGAAGCAATTCCTAGATGCAATGAAGAGGCATATCCAACTTGGGGTGGTAAGGAATGTATTTAGAAGCATTTGAGTGGGATTATTTTGGGATAATGAAACCACAAAGGAAGAGAGGGTAATGAGTAATACACCTCTTTCAAGAAGTTTGCACCTCTTCCAAGAAGTTTGGTAAAACAATTACACTCAAAATGGAGTTGATTTTTACTCATTCAAAAATAAACAATGAATATTTTTATCTATTGAAATACACTTGATTGATTGAGTGAAACGTGATGGAAACACACTTGGTTGATTGAGTTTATATTTCTTGCAACACTATACAAATAATGGAAGACAAGGGAAAAGGAAATAATTCGTCTTTGAAAGAAAGCCTGCTTTCATATTTTGATAAGGCACAACATGATTTGCACGGATAGAGAAATGAACATGAACATCCAGTTGACCTACATAATGGGGTTGGTGGATTTATTAACCACAAAGTGATTGTAAATGATGCCAGATATCCACTAGATGAAAACATTGAAAAAAAATGCTATTAGTGCCAAAAACTGGTTGTTGATTTGACTAAAGAATTAAAGGAATCATGCTAGCCAAGAAAGCATAGACGAGGGCATTTGGATTTTTGGACATCGTTTCAATTGGAATGGACATCTACATTTTTGTTTATGGGGCTTGCAACCTCTGAAATGGCGATTTAAATTAAGTGAAGTACACGGTCTGTAGCTAGAGGTATAGTAGAGATGTAAAGTTGCAATTAAAAAAGGAAACTATTGAAAAGCATCGTCGAAAAATATACTGTAAGAGTTGATGGCAAAGTGAAGAATAAGTAAAGCTGGAAAACTGCCAAAGAATGCAGGCATGTTGAGAATGCAAACGTACATGAAAATCAGATCAACAATAATCATAAGAAGGAAATGAAGACGACACTTTCTGGCTTATTCAAAAATAAAATGTCAGCAAATTTACAATTGAAAACTGCGCAAACAAATTCCATCTTTCACTTTCTAAAACTTGGAAGACCAATGTCAGATACATACTGTATTAGAAGCTCATGATATATACTATTCTATTTCAGTTGCAAACTTGTTCTCAGTAGAATGAAAGTCGTGTTATATCACCAAAGTTTAGAATACAAGTAAAGCTTGTCTTTAACTCCATAGGATGTTGCATGATGCAATGCAATATGGGATGATATATCTATGTGTTGGTTTGCTGTCTATATGATTGAATTACAAGTACTATGTAAGAATTGTGTAAGGTTTCAATGGGCCTGCATAGGATGGAAAAACTAAGGTCAACGATGTCAAGAGTTGTCTTACTTTGTGCATTGGATGTAAAGAAATGAGATAACTGGTCTTTTCTTTGACCGTGGCAACCTTTGTAACACATTGATCTTATTGGTAACCATGTACATGTATGTTCACCCTGGAAACCTAGTTTATGACTTGGAAGCTTGTAAGCTGTATTATGTTTTGTATTGTTCAAATAAATGGTTGACTAGTTTACTACAACTAATTGTAATGAGAAAATGTAATTTTATGATGGATGTGTTGTGATTATTATGCTCTTGGATGGTAGGGAATGTATATGATTTGAAAGATTGTGTTTTCAAATACTACTGCAGGACTTCTTGTTGTTTCCGATTTTGGATTAAGATATGGGAAAAGTAGGATTATGAATGTATGTGATCAAAATCATAGACTAATTGTTGGAATCTGAGTCCGTCCTTTGGAAAATGCTTAGAAAAATGAGGTGTCTTTACACTATCTCTTTGGCTATTGACTGTACTCTTTTCAGAAGTATAAAATGTAATCAGTTGGTTATCTCATCGCTGAAGACTATTGTATCACATTTATACTTGATAGAGAAATCACAAGTTCAATCCATTCTTCTACATATGAGCTATAAGATATAATCAGTTTGGGTTATAAAAAGGGTATGAAATTACATTCACGTGTTTTCTCGATTTCTACAGCCGAACTATATTCTTCAGAGCAAAGGTCAATACATGGTTTTGTTGGCCCGTGTTTTTGACCAAGTATAGAAGTGCACACATGATTTTGTCTACCACCAAAGGGTAAGAAAGGTGCAAGTATTTTGTACGTAGTAGTGTGCGAAGGAACATGATGAAAAGGCTACATGTACCAAGCACTACCACTAAAGTTTTTGGCAAAGTCCACCGAGCTTAAAGGCACACAAGGAAGTGGTTTTGCAGATGTACCTAGATACCCAGGAGAGCTTGAAATGTAAGGACCAACATGCTAAGAATGACAAGATGGTCGACGTGAAATATGAAGCACAACGAGCAAGGAGGAGGTTGCAAAAACTACGAAGCGCAATTTCAAGAGCATGCATCTAGGAGAGTTGGTAGGGAGACTTAGTTTTCAGACTACTATTAATTTATGGAATTCGTTGATTGTAATGACTTGAGCGAATCTAGGGCGACATGGCATTAATGACAAATTGTTATGCTTGGCCTTGTTTGGAAAGATGTTCGCTCTTATAGGAAGGCATAACCGTAGAATGTAATAACGAGATATTGGCTTGTACCTATAAAAGCCCACCTCACATCTAAATTTAGGGGTGATAAGTGGACAACTTGCTATGTATGGAGAGGTTGTTCATGAAGTGTTGAAAAGTTTATGTATTGCTATTGTTGTCAACATGTACTTGATATCTGTTTAATGTAGGGAGCCGAATGCACCATTATTGGATGATTGATTTATTAAAGCTTGTGTTCTTAATTTTCAGTAACAATGATTAGAGTTCTCAATGGAGTGTGTGTGTAATTCTTCTTCATTACCTCAATGTTTAAGTACTGATTTACTTTGCTTGTCTCCTAGAGTGCATTATGGTAGTTTTTCACAAGTCATCTTCTGCGTCTAACCCAACGTGCCCCGATAATCTCACTCTGTGCCTTAGGTGAGCGCACAAGCTGGCTTGTGTGATATGTCGACATGCTGATTGCTATCTATTAGGGTAAGCACATTGGCCCAAGTGTATTGTTAGGCACATAGGAAAGTACCCCAACATTTTGGTTATGTTACAAGGATGTTGTTGAACCAGTTGCAAAAGACGATGTTCAGAGACGATTCATTGAATTTCTTGGGAGAGAGCGTACATTTGCAAAGAATTATCCAAGCTTAGGAAAATTATCGTCTTATAAATTGGCAGAGGAGCATGTGTATGATCCAATTGACGAAGTATTTTTTTGAGAGTTACTTGAGCACTTGCATGCATGGATGGCTGCATATGTTATGGTTCGAAGTAAAAATTTTGGTCTAAAACACTCTTATGAAGGTGCTGATTGAACAATTGTAATGAATCAACAAAGTCTAGACTAGAGCAGTTGACATGTGGTGGAGAGGTGCATTGAACAGTTACCTTCTAGAATTTGTAGTCTCTACATGCTCCTCCTTGGAAGAAGCAAAATACGATTTTTTGCACAAGTTGAGAAGATCTTTTATTGCTCAAATACCCTTGGAAATCAAAAAGCATATGGTAGACTTTAGTATTGAAGATATTCCCATGGAGGGCTAAAGCTCTCCTATGCATGGGCCAAACAGACGGTAGAATGAGAGGGGGGCAAGGTTTGCATGTTGCGTCAATAAAGGGTGGAGCGTCGAGGAATTTCAAAATGGAGAATCCACATGCTTGTGAGCTCAGGTGGTGCATGTATGATGGTCGGAACCCTGAGGAGGGAGAGGTGGGTCAGATAAATGTTGCGAGGACTTGCACAGGACGGAAAGGGCATGAGGACAACTCCTGCGTTGAAGAGACACTCTCCAATGATATAGAGGCATGTGTTGTTGAGCGGGATCCTGACACTTTGGAAGGACTAGCTAAGGAATCATTTGGGACCCTCTGAACATGTAGGATTACGTGATAGTTGAGGGTACACCTGCCCTTGATTTTCTCAAGTGCCAACTCATGTGCTTCTTACTCAGACGGAAGAAAACTAGAAGGCAAGAGGCCCAAAAGAGTATTTTGCAATAGATAATACCATACCAATTGATAACCCCATTAGTAAAACTGAAGAGATTTGAGGCGGTAACCCACTTGCGTAGGCTAATACCAATACAACAGGGGGGAATAATGGTTGCAGGTGCGACCCCTGTTATTCTAGGTGCAAATCCAGCCTTTGCGCAACCTGGGTTATGAGTTGGTGGAATTGCCTCCCCACCTGGATGAAACACTAGTGGCTTAGGTGGAAGTAACCTTGAAGGAAGTCAAGTTTTGAGCGCCCAAGCAACAAATAGTGCATCGTTAGTGTAGGTTCCTCCCCTCGAGCATTTCATTTATGAAATGTCAATGAATCTACCCAAATACTGAGTAGTGGAGAATGTCACATAGCATGTCCACAAATGTGAGACAATATGGCGTGCCAAGAACCAGAGAGAAAGGTGAGCCAATTCGCGACTACCCTTTTAGATCATGCACACACTTGGTATTGCAAATTTGATCCACAATAGGCTATTGTGGATTATGACCTTCTGAAGGAGGCATTCTTGAAAGAGTTTGATATTATAGAGTTTGAATAAAGCATCTTAGTGCTCAAAGAAATCAAATAGGTTCTCATTGAGAGTGTTTACGCATACGATGCGAGGTTCAAAACCATGATCTCTAAACTCTTGTACGAGATCCACCCTTTACAACATGCTCAATGGTTCATAGGGGATTTGCTTGTACCTTTCAGGTACGTGTTGTCAATGAAGACGTTCATTGAATCAAGAGAAGCTTTGGAAGCAATATTGAGAGCTGAAGTAGTGGGAAGTGTGGACACGAGGATCAGCCCCTTCATGGAAGCGCAAATCACGAAAATGACCTTGCAACTCCAAAGTCTAACTACCAACAACGCGCATGACACTCATAGTAGCTTATGGTGTACTGATTGTGAAATCGAAGGCCATGACAAGAACATTTGCCCGAGGCGCACTGATAAAGTGCTTATCAAATCCTACAAAATTTGTCGGGAGGATCACAATGTGCACTCTTGCCCAATGTTGCAAAGGGCTAGGCAGGGAAACATATCATTATATTGTAAGATTTGTGA
The DNA here is from genome assembly GCA_037957365.1 of Torreya grandis. Classification (NCBI taxonomy): domain Eukaryota; kingdom Viridiplantae; phylum Streptophyta; class Pinopsida; order Cupressales; family Taxaceae; genus Torreya; species Torreya grandis. Next base: position 2,088,699 of record JARHVA010001378.1, read on the forward strand.
CTCCTCTTTGCACAACTTTGAAAAGTGTAGGGTGATTGATGAGATACATGAAGCGTGGGAGCGAAGAACATGGCAAGCAACTAGAGTGCTTGCGAATCAAGAACAAGGAAGATATGGTGAGTGCTTGCACAAAGGAAGAGGTGCAGAAAAAACCCCCCCACGGTACTTGCTATAAATGTGACTTGCCTGAGTATTATCATAAAGATTGCACTAAGTACCTGTCTTGTGGTTATTGTTGAGGGCAACACAAGATTGGGGAATGTCTCGACCTATATACGAAGATTATCCAAAAAGATAAGGTAGTAAAGGTTGCAGGGATGATCATGATTGTGAGACTAGGGGATAGATGGGTGCCAAAAGGTGAGTGCAAACTGCTTCCGGGACCAAAAGTTAATATCGTGATGCGCAACAGTACTACAACTCTGCATTGGGGGATGGAAGTGCTAAACGAGAAAGTCTAGTGCACACCACCCTCTTCGGACCTTGATTATACTAATGGCCTAGCTTAGAAATTAATTTGGCAGAAGGCCATAGATGTGATAAGGAACCTTCATGGCGAGCTTTAGCATGCACTAGATATAGAAGCAAGAGCGAAAGAGAATCTCTATAAAGGAGCTAGTGTGAAAAAGGTTGAAGAAGTTTGAGATCTTCATATTCTTACAATTGGAAGGTGTCATCTCCCTTCTCAAAACTTGGTTGGAATAGAATGTTGCAAGCATAATGGAAGAACCACCAACCAAAGGATGAGAGAGAAGAATTACGTGGAATGCTAATTATGATCAAGAGTTATTGATTGACACCACCATTGATGGGTGGGCAATATGCAATATTTTGGTTGACATTGGAGCAAAAGTGAACATCCCCACCAAAGAGGCATGGCGCAAAATGGGGAGTCTGTTGTTAAAACCTTATCCTCATGTCTTGTTCATGGCAAACAAGGCGCATATCTCCTTGGACATTATAGGAGCAAAGTTTAGTGTTGATTTTGAAGTTATCGAATTGGTGGAAGCAGACAACCATTCATCCTTGCTTGGAAGACCCTCGTGTTATGCAAATAATTGATATGTACTCTAAAAGTGCTATATGAGCTTTGAGAATGGTGAGTAGCATGTGGTATCCCACTTGATAACAATCATGGGCCTGTGTATGTGGAAAGTGTGGACATGGATGAAGAGATTAACCACATTTACAACATCACCTTGCAAAGGGTGGAACATTCGAACCCTCGAGATCATAGAATTCTCAGTTGGGAAGATGCAATCTCAATCTCAGATACCGTGAGTGTTGCATGTGATTGATGGATCCAAGGGTCTTATCAGCGGACCGAGCGCAAATGTGGAAAGGTGAATATGGGACCCAAACAGTCGGTTGGGTGCAAAGAAGCGAATGCGACTAAGGTTAATGTTATCCAAGCCCTTAGGACAAAGATTTGTGTACCACATGACACTCTAAAGGTGAAAAGAGTTTTCCACCTTAGTAAGCGGAAGATTGCCAAGCTTCCTTGCTTTGATGGTTCAACGTGAATGTCGGCTTATGTAAACAACTTGGAAGGATGCCTACACAATGAAAAGGAATGTTTGCTCTCCTTGGTCTATGATTTGAAAATCACTACCATGCATTGGTGGACGACACATAAACCCTCAATACATACCTGGGCTACTTTCAAGGAGGCAATCTACAACAAATTTGAGTGTAATAACCTTAAGCAATGATTGCCTAGTTATGGTGGAGATTCACCACCAGATAAATGCATGAAAGCCTGCGAAGAAGTCTAGACAAGATGTGCACATGTCCACCAATGGGCCAACGGGTTCATGCTGTTTATGTTACCCTAAAAACCTTGGCATGCACATGGTATATCATCAACAAAACAAGAAGAGAGATCGCTGAGTGCGAAATGCTAAAGGCAGATTTCATCCACACCTTTTCTTTTTCTTCTTCCATCCTTGAACTTTCCAAATTATTACATTAGATTCATAGAGCTATTATGGAGAATGATGCTATCATGGAAGAGCATGTGTAAAAGATGCATAGTGAAAAGGGTCTTGCGTTGCCTTAGTTGTCTGGGGACAGTAATAGTGAAAGTAGTAACTCTAGCGAAGAAGATGGTTCAAGTTCAACAAGGAGAAGGTCATCTAAAAAGTAGAAGAAAAGAAACTTGATGATGACTTGGATCACTTGAATGTTGAGACTTCATTGGGGAGCGCAAGGTATTAGATGCACAAAATGATAAGTATTATAATGGACCTTTGAAAATTAAGAAGGTCAACATAGGTACCGAAGATAAGCCTAAGATTGCAATCATTGCGAGACTACTGGACAAATGAAGAGATGGGATGGGTAGTTGAACTATCGTGCGAGTTTTAGGATATATTTTTGTGTACCTACAAGGAAATGAGGGGCGTGCACTCTACCTTAGGGAAGGCAAAAATCAAACTAATCGAGGGTGCAAGACCAACCAAGAAAAGATCTTACAGGATAAACCCCAATACCTGTGCCAAGGTCAAAGAGGAAATTTACAATATGCTTGCCACAAGGGTTATTTATGCAATTGATGAGTCATAATGGGTGAGCCTGATGGTCATCTACTTGAAGAAGGATGGGCGCATCGAGATTTTGGAGGATTTACGATTGCTAAATGTTGCTTGTGTCAATGATCCATTTCCAACTCCATTTACCAAAGAAATTCTAGGAGTCGTTGGTTGCAAAATCTACACATTCACTAATGGGTTCTCTAGTTACCATCAGATCCAAATTGAATAAGAGGATAAGCCCAAAACTACATTCGCAACAGAGTGGGGGTCCTTCACTTACAATGTAATGCCTTTTGGGCTGAAGAATGTGGCGATAATCTTTTCACACATTGTGGTTGCGGCTTTCAAAGAATTCATAAGTTCCTACATGTTTATCTTGGTAATTTGACCATTTATGGGTTGGTGAAAGATCACTCCAAAAACTTGAGGCTAATGTTTGAGTGGTGTCGGTAACTCGAAATCTCTCTTAACCTAAAGAAATGTGTCTTCGCCATGCCCTTTGGTACGTTGCTCAGACACGTCATATGCAAGGAAGGGATGCTTGTTGATCCCGTAAAGATTGCAATCATTTTGCTATCCAAAGCGCCAACACTCAAAGGGACACGTGCACATTATTGGGTCACACAAGATACCATGGAAAGTTCATTAGAAACTATGTGAAGATTGTTAGGCCATTGGAGCAACTCTTGCGAAAGGATGGACCTTTCCTTCGGACGGGCAAGCAACAAGAGATGCTTGACACACTAAAAGAGAATCTCGCAAGCGTGCCAATTTTGCAATTTCCCGACTGGAAGACACCATTCCATTTCCACACTGATGCATTTGGGTCACAACCATTAGTGTTGTTCTTGTGTAGCCAAGGTATTATAAAGTTGACCACCCCATCTACTTTACAAGTAGGAAACTTCGCCAGTTGAGCGCATTTATACTACCACCAAGTGAGAAGTGCTAGCCGTGGTCTACACTCATCAAAAGTTTCGACAGTACTTGCCACCCTGTTTGTATTCTTCATGGAGTCAACAAGCTGGTATTGCATGAAAGAATTTGTAGATGGATAGTTTTCTTATTTAGGAATTATATTTCTTTGTAGTTGTCAAATCTGACAATCATAATTGTGGGCCAGACCCTTTATCGTAGGTAAACTCAGGGGAGGACGTGCAAAATATAGAGGATAGAATGACCGACGCATAACTTTATAATATCCAACGGGTACCCGAGAACTTTGCTGACATTGCAATGTTTCTCACTTCTAAGGTTGCTTCAAGTGATTGGAAGACTAAGGAAAAGAAACAACTGGTAGTCTGCCTTGCCCCATGCGAGCTTATTGGAAGTGAGTTATACAAGCTTGGGTGTTATGAGGTATTGCGTTGATGTTTAATGGAACATGAACGAGTAGATGTATTGCACGAAGATCAGGAGGGAATCACAGACGAGCACTATAATGGTGAAGCTACAATGTGCAAAATTCTATTTTTCGGACTCTGATGGCCAATGATCTATAAGGATGCTAAAGAGTTCACTCTTAAATACGAGATTGCCAGTGCATTGGGAAACCCAACAAAAGAGTTGAAATGTCATTGATTCCAATTATCGCACCAGAGTCGTTTGAGAAGTGGACTATCGAATTCGTAGGACCAATCTCCCTTGCTGTGCTGCACGATACATTATAACAACTGCTATCTATCTTACTAGGTGGGCAGAGGTAACCTTAACAAAGGACTGTATGATAGCCAAAATTGCACATTATTTATGGGAAAACATTAAAAGCAGATATTGGTGCCCACTAAGTCTCACAAGTGATCGAGGTATTCATTTTTTGGTGGAGACAGTGCACATTTTGTTGGCTGAGTTCATGGCATCGCACCACAAAACTACCCCATACCATCCCCAGGCAAACGGGATGGTGCAAGCCTTTAACAAAATTTTGGCCACAACTCTAAGTAAGATTTCTTATGTAGGGCACAAGGATTGGAATGATCGATTCTTAGCAATACTTTGGGCATATAAAACAAATTACAAGCAGCTCAACAAGTCCACTCTATTTTCACTCATATTTGGTATGGAAGCCGTTTTGATAGTAGAGTTTTTGGTTCCTTCCCTGCGCATTTTGCACGTGGTGGACATTTGGATGACAAAGACTTGGTAGAATTCGAGGCTTGAGGAACTCATGAAGTTGGATGAAAAGTGCGTCTTAGCCAAATGGAGGCAAGGGATAAAGAAATCAAGACAAAAGGTGTGGCTCAAAAAGTACATCAACAGTAAAATATTGTGCAAGGTTTCACATGTTCTCTACGACTCGAAATACGCAAAGCACCCTCACTTCACATTCGATGGATGGGTCCTTACATCATCCACGATGTATTGAAAACATGTGCATATCAATCGTGCAGTTTAGATGGATAAATGCTACTAGAACATTTCAATAAGAGTATTCTAAAGCCTTTTCATTTGTAATCATTGATGGACTACTCCAAATAAGGCGTATGCTAGATTGTACCACATTTTTTTTATTGCTTTGTGCAGTTTAGATGGATAAATGCTACTAGGACATTTCAATAAGAGTAGGCGAAAGCCTTTTCATTTGTAATCATTGATGGACTACTACAAATACGGCGTATGCTAGATTGTACCTCATTTTTTTTATTGCTTTTTAGTTTATTTCAGTGGTTGTTTTTGCTTTATGCATATAAGTGTCAACATCTTGGTGCGCCATGTAGGATATGAATAAAATGGACATTCTTGTAAATCCAGTTTGGCAAGTCGAGTGGGGAACCATTTGGGATTCTTATGCGAGACATCTAAGTAGCTATGGGAATGAATTGTTGCATCATTTGTATTCGGTCTCCTCTATTGGTAATAAGAGCTAGTTTTTGTCAAAGTGTAGTGTTGCACCAATTGTGTATGCATAGGTAGAATAGGTAACTCTTGCATAATGTTTAGTATAAACTACGCAACTGAGGTGGAAGGAAGAAATGGTGTTTATGTAGAATAAAATTGTGTGCGCAGTTGAAAATAAGGAACTATAATTTAATTGATGCGCTAGAGGACCGTGCACATAATTAGTGTGGGGTAGGTTGAAAAGAAAGGCTTGCATCATCTAGAGAAGTTGGTGGATGCATGCACATAAACGACCTAGAATCCGGCTACGTGAGGTTTGCGGGGCATGGGAGAGCGAACAAATGGAATTATGTTTCGCACCTAGGACAACAAGAAGGTAGAAAAGGCACATGTCACACCTAAATGATGCATCACATGGATGACGTTACCATGAGGAATGATGAGTGTACAAAATGTTAGTTGACGATGAGGAAATAGAATGGCAAGCGCCGTTAGGGAAATTAACATCGACAAGAGGTAAAAAGTGACCTTTGGACATCAAATTTGTCACTTTGCATTTTCAAATTTCAAAGAGCCGAAGAGAACAAGCAAAACACATCGACAAAAACCCTTAAGGCATGTGAAGATTGCAAAGAAAACTACAAGTTTGAGACAATTTCACGGCCATAAATTAGTGAAGTACAAAGTGGACTGTTGCCAAACAAATTTGAGCTAGGGGAAGTTGGATTTGGTTGAATAGAGAGAAAAGAGTGCAGAGGGCACGCCCTCCATTAGAGACTGTTGAAGCTCAGAGCCGAAGGAATTTTTTTAGGGTACAGGAGAATAAATCGACCAAGGGTCTACATGGGAGGACAGAGATCAAGGATGTCCTTGAAATGTAAGCCAGTCAGCGTGACGACAGTAAAGAATCAACACTAGAGGTTTTCTTACCCACCAGGTGCTGATTTGGTCATCATAAAAGAAGCAACAATGTAGCAATTAGAGGGCAAGGACATGGAGAATGCACAGATGGAAATAATGGAGATGTAATTCCCAAATTCATGGTTGCTCTGATAAAAATGGAGCTCCAAAGTGGAACAATGTAGAATTGAACACTACAACCATCACATAACAAAGAATGAGCTACACATAAAGGACTCCATAGTTGAGGGAGCATCAATAGGTGTGCATTAATTGTTGGTTGGATTCTGGTAAATTTTAATTGTAAGACACAAATTCTCTAGAGTGTATTTAAATTCTAATTAGCCACTGAGAGCATGGTGGAGTAATATAATTTATTTCAATAGTGAAATATCTTCAAGTGTAAGGATCAAATGCTAAGTTGTAGGATCAATTGGACTCTAGGTAAGGAGGCCTGAAATTTTGCCACATTATCATTTTCACTATACGAGTGGAAAGAATAGACTAGTACAACATCCCAAACAACATTTCGAATTATGCCACCTACCCATGCAATCTCGCAATTTCCCTGTTGCACAATCATTGAAATTCTACTTACAAGAAGGGGGCTAGCAATGAGCATGTAGCTGAAAATGGACTAGTGTAAAGTGATAAAAATAATGGATATGCGAAAATTGGAGAAGAGCTATTTTGGAAGACTTGAGGTTTGTGAGGCTGATGAAGCATACATTCCTAGGGTTTTGTGGTGAGTATTAAATCAAATACACCCGAGCAAATGCGATTACTCTATTTTCTACAATCTGGAAATTTGCTCATTCCTCTCCCCAACCAAATTGTTTAGCAGGTTAAATATATAGTGGTCTATAGGAGATGGTTTTTTTTTGGATGAGGAAAAGAGGGTTCTATTGCGGCCGTCACCCTTGTAGAACTTTCCAAAACATTGAATTCATATGATAATAGAAGAATTAGAGGTTGATAAGAAGTGGAAGAATGATGCTATAAGGAGAGGAAACCTGTATTTAGAGAGATAATTGTTGACCTAAGTAATTACAAATGCTATGAACAAAAACTTGATTCCTTCAATCTAGAGAACTATAGATAATTAAATGGCAAACTCCCCTGTGCTCCTTTTACTCTTCTTTTGAAGCATATTTCAAGGATTTTTTTTCCTTTCGTAAAAGTCATGTGGGGATTGGTGTGAGACCAGGACCCAACCTATGTCTTCGGCAAACAAAGCTCACATGTTGTAAGAAGTGATCAACTGATCAAAGGTTTTGTTAGGACTAGCAAATATTTTTGAGATAGATGGCATACCAGGAGTCTTGCATTCATACTCTATAAAATAGTATTTGCCATTGTATTTCTCGGTGGGCTTCATTTTCTTCCCACGTTTGTAAAGCCTACTTGCTCATGGGCGCTGCGGGCTTGGTTGGAAGTAGGGTAACCGTGGTGGGCCTTTTCAAAGACTCAATCTTTTCAACAATGATGCATAAAGGAATGTCAGGCTACTGGATGACTTTTGCTTTGTTCCTTTCTGGCTTGAATGGTAGGATAAATTCCAAGTTCTCCTTGCTCCATTTGGAAGAATTCACACCCGTCAAGTGTGATGGGTTTGATGATATATACGGTGACTAGATTTTCTTTAGTGTCCTCGGATTAGGCCAATATTCATTAGGAAGAGGCGTGGAAAAAATATATTAGAAGGTGAAAAAGGTGGGTGTAACTGGAGCCAAGGCGAAAATGAGATCATCTCTAAGAGATGTAGCCGAGTATGGAATGTTTCGAGTAATTCCAGCCTTAGACAACATAATCCATATGAGTTCCACCATTTTTATGTCACCTTCAAAACTGTTTTAAATGCTTTCCTTTGGTAATGGCTCATGTGAGGATGACAAGATGTTCGAGGCCATCTTGGAGTAGATGATAGTGCAGAGAATGTTATCTTAGCATTGTTTGCAATGAATTATAGTGGAGATGGTGGCATGGAAAATAAAGCCATGAGATATGGTGTGCCTAGTGCAAATTTCATTCGGGCCATGTGTTTATGAGAAATGGTGATAGCTTAGTGAGGCGGTGAATGGGATTGTTGCCTTCAGAGAATTTGTGATTGTGAAGCATGGGGATGGGTGTTATGTCCAATGATGGCTTTGAGGCCATCAAAATTTGAATCATAATTACTTTCAATGAGATTGAACAATTCCATTTTCACCAAGTTTGCCAAATGACCAGCTACTGAATTTGCTTCTCTGAAGCAGTGAGAAATAAACATTTGTTGAAAGGTGGGAAGAATTGAGGTGGCTGGCATGAGTAGAGCATTTAGAGACCAAGTTGGCATAGAGCCATTCTGGAGTGGATTTATAGCAATGAGAGAGTCACCTTCAATTTCTAGGTTGAAGAGGTTGCGATCTTGTGCTATTTTGAGTCCAATGAGGAGGGCTCGGAACTCTGCGTCATTGTTTGTGGCCATTGGAATGCGAGACGATGCAGCTGCTATGCAAATTCCTTTGTGGTCTCAGAGGATGCAACCAATGCCCGCTTGGCCTAGATCATCTTTCGATGCTCCATTGAAATAAAGATTGACCCAACTGAGCTTTGGCGGTCTCCAGTGTGAAGTTTGCCCAGTTTTGTTGTGTACTTGAACCCCATTAACGGGGAGATCTGCTGGAGAATTTTTAATAGGGGAGAAGTTAACAATAAACACGAGATTCAAATTGACATGAGATCCTTTTAAACAGGGAGAAGGTAGAAAACAGTTGAGATAATGTGCATTAGATATGCAATTCTGCCCCTTTCCAGTGGGGCACCTAGGTTAGTTAGCCTATCTGTGACTTGATAGATTCTTCTTGAAACTAAATAGAAGTTCCAAAAAGAGGCCAGAAGCTAAAATTAAACTAAAAGAACAACAATAGAACAGCCTAGCTAACAAGGGACGGGTGGAACCGAAGCGGGTAAACCCTGAACATGTCAAGACGGTAATGCCATGTTTTACAACGTTACAAGGGCACGATTGCATATCTTATGCGTGTTCTCTCTTTTTAAACATTTAAAGATAGATAATAAGTTGAAGCAGAAATGTTAGATGAAATTTATTGACAAGGAAACTTCTGCAAATAATATTTCATATGCAGACAAGTAGGTTGAGAACATTGATATTATGTCTAATATGATGGGTAATCCATGGCTGAAGATCCTCCATAAGAAGGAAAGAAACCAAAAATATGTCTATGCGAGTATCTTGGAATGAATACGTTGATGGGTAGTTGACCCCTTAGACCAGAGAACATTGGATCTATCACATTTGGAATGAAAGTGAGAGAGTTGGGGTGTTATAGTAGTAGCGTGCAAATAGTTTTGTCGTCTTATTGACATCTCACTATTTGTATGTAAATCAATATTCTCCAAGGGGTGCATAACAGCTCCAATGTTAGTTATAAGATGAAAGGAGGATGCAATCATCCTAGTGGCTCGAGGAGTTCCCTATTAATATCTTTATTTAAGAGTATTGCCCTACCAAAAGAAAAGAGCCAAGCATCTCTGTTGAGCATAGGAAAAGAAACATGAAAAGCCATCGTGACTTGTTGTACCGAGAATGGTATCTCCCTCGGAGCTCATGGTAGATAGGACACTTGAAAATAAAGTGCTCCCAAGTCTTGAGTTCCTAGAGGGAGAGACACAAATTCTTGTCACCACAGAATAAAATGGTCGGTCTCAACCATCAACACGCAGGAGCATGCCTTGAGTTGGCCATAGGGGATCCAATATGTAAATAGAAGCTCCATTAAAAGGCTAGAAGCTAAAGAGCAAAATGAAAGAACAACAATAAAAGAGCCTAGCTAACAAGGGGGTGTGAAACCAAAGTGGGTAAACCTTGAGTATGTCAAGATGATAATGGCATGTATTACAAACGTTACAAACATTGCAAATAATCTTGAGAGAGGATGACATGTTGCCAAAGAAGATAGGGCCAAGACTTACCCCAATCTGAATCACATGAATAAGATACCGCTCCCTCATCATCAACCCTGTGAAAAAACCAATACAAGCTTTGATGATAACCATGGGAGAATGGCCAAGGCCCAAGACTAAGTGCGTTTAGCTAGATGATCTTGAGGGGCACCAAAATGTCTCTTGAAAACTCTCCTAACATCCTTGGCTGAAGATCCCCTGGCAGTAGAAAGGAAACTAGTAATACACATTTGTGTGCACCTCTTTGAATGTAGATGAGGGGGTAGACGATCCTCTAAATAGGGAATATTGGATCTACCACATCTAAAATGAGAGTGACAAGGTTTGGATGCCTGAGTAGTGGTATGTAGACGAATTTCATTTCTCTGACTTGTCTCCATACATGTCCGAATCAAATAGTATTGAAGAGGCACTTAACGCCTCCAATGCATGTGATGAGCTGCAAGAAGGGTGTAATCAGCTTGGTAGTTGTAGGGGCCCTCTATAAGGATATATGTCTAGGAGTGACAACCTTGTGAGGAAAAAATGCGAGGCACCTTTAATCAGAAGAGTGGAAAGAAAGAGGATAAAGAATTGCTAGAATTTATGTACAGACAATGTTACCTCAACAGATTTCGTAGTTGATAGGACATCAGAAAATAAAGTGCTCCTTAGTCTTCACCACTTATAGATTAATAGTACTAAATAGAAAAATATTTTTTTCAGCATAAGGCTTGGTTACCCTCTTATATTCACTTAAATTTCCTGAGTTATCTGGCAATGATTTATGTGATCAAAAGCATTATCTATGGAGTGATATTTACTATTATCAAATCAGATGCATTATTTATGAAAAGGGAATAATATGATTGAAAATTGAAAGTTACCGATGGCAATGTTAACGGATCTAATGGCTGATTTTTTCTCTCATTATTTCTAGTAATGGTATGCAAAGAGGAATTTTGTTTCTGTGACTTGTTTCCATACATGTCTGAATCGATAGTATTGAAGGGGCACTTAATGCCTCAATGTATGTGATGAGCCACAAGAAGGGTGTAATCACCTTGGTAGTTGTAGGGGTCCTATATAAGGATATATGTCTAGGAGTGACAACCTCGTGAAGAAAAAATTGCGAGGCACCTTTAATCAGCATAGTGGAAAGAAAGAGGAGAAAGAATCGCTAGAATTTATGTACAGACATTGTTACCTCAACAGATTTTGTAGTTGATAGGACATTGAAAAATAAAGCGCTCCTTAGTCTTCACCACTTATAGATTAACAGTACTAAATAGAAATTTTTTTTCTTCAGCATAAGGCTTGGCCACCCTCTTATATTCACTTAAGTTTTCTTGAGTTATCTGGCAATGATTTATGTGATCAAAAGCATTATCTATGTGAGTAATATTTACTATTATCAAATCAGATGCATTATTTATGAAAAGGGAATAATATGATTGAAACTTGAAAGTAACTGATGGTAATGTTGACGGATATAATGGCTGATTTTTTCTCTCATTATTTCTTCAGGAATATTAGCAATGGAATCGGGGAGAATTCCCATATCATTACCTACCGGAGCACATCGTCCTCCTGTACAGATGCTCCCTCCCAATATGCCCCCAGCCAGTCCTCTTTGGCAAGGCGCACATCTGCAACAGAAGCTTACGGGCCTTCTAGAAAATATTGATCTTTTGAAGGCTTTGTATGTTTAAGTGCTTCATTTTATTTCTATGCATCTTTTCTTTTCATCATTTAATCAGTTTCGCTAATGGGAATGATTAAACTCTTGGACAGAATAGCTTCTATTTTCTGGTGTGCATATCATTGCTCAAATTTAACTAGTCCTGAGGTGATTGAAATATTTTCTGTTTTGACTTATGGATTTGTAAGGTTTTATGTCATAATTTAGTGTACTTGCAACTGTTTGTCCTGGAGTTGCTGTCTGTTTTTACACTATTTTATTGATCTTTTGAAGGCTTTGTATGTTTAAGTGCTTCATTTTATTTCTATGCATCTGTTCTTTTCATCTTTTAATCACTTTCACTAATGGGAATGATTAAACTCTTGGACTGAATAGCTTCTATTTTCTGGTGTGCATATCATTGCTCAATTTTAACTTGTCCTGAGGTGATTGAAAATATTTTCTGTTTTGACTTATGGATTTGTCAGGTTTTATGTCATAATTTAGTGTATTTGCAACTGTTTGTCCTGGATTTGCTGTCTTTTTTTACACTATTCTTTTTTTATAAGGTTTTATGTTTGTCTTAAACTTTAACTCTACTGATATTTTATTTTTTCTTCTTACAGAACAAATGAATTAGATGCGATTTCTCTGATGAAAGAATCAAGAGAGGTTGTCAGACAAACAAATAATTTGGAGAGTCCAGAATACGAGTCAGGGTCAACTTCAGTTCTCAAGGGAGACTTTGTTGTTGACAGAGGAAATTCAGAGAGCGGGGGAAAGGATCAGACATTGCTGTTTCAGATCCTTATGGAAGTGATTAAGAAAAAGAATATTGATTTGAATACACTACAATACATGGCCTTAGAGGCTGGAAAGTTTGTGGAGTCAACTTTACGGAATGAATTGGCTCCATTGGATGCAGTCATTAATCAAACAGGTAGATGGGAAGAGAGATCAGCAGCAATACGCTTAGCAGACAAACAACTGAAGATTAAGCGCAACCGACGATGGAGGAAGAAACAACGACAACTTGCAGCTGAAAAGCGTCGCAAGGTAATGGAGACTGGATTTAATGTACCGCTTGGGATGAAACATTGAGTTTCATTATGGCAATGACAGTTTTCCTTTGCTTTTTATGCTTTTTGATTTGCAATTTTCTCTTTAATGTTTACAGGAGCATGAAAGTTTTGAAAAGGCTGACCAGGAGGCTGATGAGTGGAGGGCAAGACAGATTGCAAAGGACATAGCGAGGAGAAAGGTAAAGATTACAGTTTACAGAGGAAGCCCTTAAACTTTAAAAATGAAATATTGATTGTGAATGGTAAATTATAAAATGCCATGACATCAGATGGGATAGCTCTAAGTCACAATTAAGGCCTGTGCTAGTCTACAAGGATGGAGTTAGGGTCACAAATTGCCTGAAGTTAATTAGGAAGGGGATTTCTTTTAGGGAGGTTAGAGCAATTTAGGATTGACTTCCCCTTGCTAAAGTTCCTGAAAGCTTTCATGATAGCTATACAAATTGAAATAACTAAATTATGATAGAAATCAAGCAGATGATAGATTATCAGTTGACTTAAAAATCATTCAATTTGCTTCAGGTTTCTGTGTCAAGAAAAAATCCCCAGTTTATGTTTAAAACCATAATTTTGCAAATTTGGTGAAGCAGCCTGTTGCCTTACTTTTCAAACAAACCAGTCTCCAAAGTTTGCCATTACTATATGTATATAATACGGTACATCCCCTTAATAAAATGAATAAAGGAACAAACTTATAAATGATGACTTTAAGGACTGTTTTAACCAGATTGTAGAGAGGGGATTAAAATAAAAGACGTGGCTGAGGTCATGCTGGTGGAATACTCTGTACCAGGTCTGGTGCGATTTCTTCTGTTTCATCCTATTTGCTTGCTTGATCACGAGATTCACCTTCTTCCCCCTCCATCCTATCTCTGTAGTTTGCTTTTCCTGTAATTTCCCCTGTTCCTGCTGCAATTTATGAATGTTGTGCAGGATTTCCTTGTTTTTCAGATTGCTTCTTAAACATCTAAGATTTCTTCTTATGCATTGCTCCTTATGTCCTCAATTCTAAAGAGATCTTTGGCATGTTGCCTCATTTTCATGCATTGGATAATAATAGTTTTGCAGGAACACGATCTCGTAAAGTTTTCATGCCCTCAATCAAGTGATCTTGATGTGGGAGCATATCTTGTGGAAGGCATAACTTTTGATCCGGGACTCCATTCTTGCCTTTTAAAAATAAAAAATGAACATCTTCGAGGGCTTCATGTAGCCATAAGCGGCGCTAGCAGCTGAGCGACTTTTTTGACAAATTTTTAGGCCCTAACAAGAGCATCTAAAGCTGAAAGTTGCTTTTTATCTTTTTTATGCTTTTCATAATAGATACGGGAATAATTGACAGTTGGTTGACCCGTATGAGCTTGCATGCAAAATTAATAAAAATAGCAGGGTTCAAAAACTGCTAAAATTACTAAGTTCAGTTTAAATCTAGGATTAATTTTTCTTTTAATAGCATGTTAGTTGTGCATACGACTCTATCATCGAGTTGCATGAATAAAAAAACTTTATGCTTTGTTTTAGAAGAATAATGAAGAATTAGTGTTCACTTTTGATGCTCAACATATATTCTCTCAGTAAATTTTTATTTTTGTATTCTTTTGGTAATTTTTGAGCACCTAGCCTCATCATTTGGTATTAGAGTAGGTTCAGTTCTGGGAAGAAAGGAGGAAAAAGAGAAGGGTTGCTGAAAATTGATAGTGAGATTGTGTGTGATTTTCTTTCTCGTGTTTAAAATTTCTTGTAGGGAAGTTATGTTTTGAAGAACATTGTTTTTTGAGAAGAAAGATGACAAGAAGAGGGGGAGGTTATGCTCAGTTGATTAGGAATCTACAAGATTTGCAGAAGAGAGTGGAAGAGCTTACGTGAATTATTGCAGGGCAAAAGTCATGGCAAAAGAGGAGATGAAAGTGATGAAGAAAGAGTAGGAAGAAGCGATTCAGCAGAAGAAAGACAAGAGGAGCCACAATCATTTGAAGAAAGACTGGTTAGGGCATTAGAAGGAAAAAATGAAGTAAAAGTCGAGGTTTCAGAGTATGGGGGCAGTCTAAAACCAGAGGAGCTGATCAACTGGTTGAATGGTATAGAAAAGATTTTCGAATGGAAGAATATGGTAGAGGAGAAGGTGAAATTTGTTTGTACCAAATTGAAGGGTCATGCCATGATATGGTGGGATCATTTACAGAAGGAAAGGAAAAACCAGATTTGGAGTAAAATGAAGAAGAGAAAAATTCCTGCACAAAATCCTCTATAGAAGATTTCAGAATTTGAGGCAAAAAGGAGTACAATGTCGAGGACTACATAGATGAATTTTAAAAGCTATCCATTCAAGTGGAGCTATCCATTCTAACGAAGCATGAAGAAATATAGGAACAAATGGCTGCAAGGTACATAAATGGTTTAAAGTTTTCTATGCAAGATGAGTTAAGCATGCATAGAATCAAGAGCATGGATGATGCATATCAACTAGCTTTGAAGGTAGAAGGCAGAAGAGAACCAAACTATGCTGACTTTTCGGAGATTGCTTGGGATGAAGAAAGGACCCTCATCTCCAATCGGGGGACATGGTGGATTTACTCATATGAGAAGAATCATCCCGTAGGGTGGAAAGACAAGAACATTCCAGACAAGGGTTTCAAAACCAACAAAGAGGGAGAGAATTTCCTAGAGGTAGAGGCTTTGGTGGTGGTAGAGGATGAAACGCCCCATGACGATCTTTTATTTGCTACAAATGTGGTGAAGAAAGGCACAAAGCATTTGAGTGTCCCTATTATCATGCACAAGAGAGGAGCTGCCAAGAGTAAATTTCGGTGAGGTCAAGGTAGAGGAACAAAATGTAAAATCTATAGTAGATGTAGGAGAGACTCTTATGATGAGAAGAATAATGATTGCTTCAAGGAAAGAGCATGTGTAAGATAAAGACATAGTGAAGGCAAATATCAACTCATGGCTTCATACAAATATTTTTTGAACAAGGTGCACTTTAGGAGGAAAGGTATGTAATGTTGTCATTGATGGTGGAAGTTGTGAAAACATGGTTTCTAAAGAAATGGTAGACAAACTAGGTTTTCATTGTGAGGCTCATCCTCATCCTTATCGTATATCCCTCAATTCCAACTACAAAATTCTTCAAGCCAAATCTTTATTGGCAACCCAAACCAGAATAATGCGCAACCAAATGTATAATTCCAAGTACATCCTAATCCATGTATGCATATTCCTGGTTCATTTCCCAACCAAACCAATATACCCCAACAGATATCTCCATTATAAACTGGTCAAAGTGTCCCACTTGTGACCTCCCAACCATCTACCCAAACCAATATTCTCCCTCAAACCAATGTTCCTTACAGTTTCTTATCCCAAGAATTGCAACATATGAAGGATGCAATTGTTGCCATTCAGGGTGGGAAATAGACTAAAAGGTTTAAGTTGGATGACGTGTGTTCTTATCCGTTCAACATGGGGTACTTATAGATACTATTTTCTCCAAGATATGAACCATCGAAATTCGACAAATACAAAGGGAAAGGTGACCCTAAGGCGCATTTAACTAAGTTCTTTGTCGCATGTCAACCGGTGGCATATAGCGATACATACCTTTTGTTGTTTCCAAGGAGCTTGGTTCGACAAGCCTTGGAGTGCTTTTTAAAGTTGCCCAAGAATTCAGTAACAAATTTTGATGATCTTTCTGATAAGTTTGTGCAACACTTTTTTTATAATCTTGAACATGAGATTTCATTGGTTGACTTAACACAAGCAAAACAAAAAGCTGGTGAGAGTTTTGCAAGTTATCTACATTGTTGAAGAGCCCTTGAACCCACAGTTACCAGATAAACAACTAGTCGTTGTGTTTATTAAAAATTTGCATAGTGAGATAGCTTATCATTTGGAACTACAATGTGCACATACTTTCAAGAAGATCATTGATAAAGGTTTGTTGATCAAGCGAGCGCTCATCAATAAAGGAGTCATCAAGCTTAATTCCACTAATCAGAATCAATGTACCAATAAGGGAAATGGCCAAAATCAACATCCCATTCAAGCGCAAGCATTGCAATCGGCACAGGGCAATAACCAAGAAAGACCAAAGTAATTCAACCGCAATAGGAATGTTGTGGGAAATGGAGTAACTAAATCACGTCATGTTCAAACGGTACAAACATCATCCACACCACCTTTTCAGCTTATACCTACTCAACTAACTCTTCAACCAATGTCGCAAGCACAACAACTAAGCCTTGTGAAACAAATACAATAGCTTTAACCATTGCAAACCCCTCCAAGGAGAACTGTGCCTACACGTGTCTTTAGTGACCTAGGAGAGCCTATTGAATCTGTATTTCACAAACTTGCCACCGCTAATTTGATTAGTTGGCCTATACCAAAGCATTTTCTGCAAGGCATTTCGTATCTGATTGGTACCATGAAAACGAATTCTGTGAATATCATTGGGTTAATGGGCATAATCTACGAAGATGTGTTCAAATCAAGCATTTGATTGAGAATATGTTGGAGAATGGGGAGATAACATTGGATAATAATGTTTCCACTTCCAATCAAACTCTTGGGATTTATCAAAACCCCTTTCTCCGACATAATAATCAGCAACAATAGCAACAACACGGACCAGTGCAACAACAAAATCAATAGTATCAAAATCAAAGGCCGAACCAACAAAATCAGCGAAATCAACAGCAGAACCCACAACGACAAAACAATGGACAAAACCAAGGTCAGAACGGTAACAATCAACAAACCTACCATGCAGTTGCACATGATTACAATAGGGTTGTAGGTCATATTGCAGGGGGTAGCGTTAACACCATCTCCATTAATCCTAGACCAAGCGTTAATCAATCTAGATCATTGCTAAACAACACTTAGTCAAATTACATGGATAATTTTTTTTTGACGTGGGACTGCATACAGACAAGCCAACGAACTCGGACTTCCACTTTTGGACCTTATATTGACAACTCGTCCTTGCCATGTGACCACATACAAGTGCACCGACAATCGAGACTCGTCTTATTTGGTCTTACACCATTCCTAACGTTTGTTAGCGATCATGGTCCAGTATCTAATCTCGATTGTGCAATCACAACTCGGAGGTCAAAGATTACTATCCCAGGCCCACAACTATCTGCCGCTTTACCTGTTATCCAACCAACCGTTCAACCTCGGAATAAACCATTCAATACTGACCAAGACAATAAGTTTGATATTGTGGAACAATTGCAGAAGACATCAGCACAAATTTCTATTTTAGATTTGCTGCGAACGTCATTTATCCACAAGAACATCTTGAATGAGTTTTTAATCCAATCCACTGTTGCTAGTGACATATCCCCTGATAAATTTCAAGCTTTGGTTGGACACCTAACTCCAGTCCAACAAGTCACATTCAACCAAAGCGATGTCTTTTTTTGGCCTGCTCCATAATAACACATTGTACATAGAAGTTTATATAAAATGGCATAAAGTGAAACGTATCCTTATAGACAATGGATCAGGTCTCAACATAGTGTCTCTAAAACTCATCAAGCTTCTTGGATACACAATGGCAGATCTCCAACTAGAAATGATAACCATCAAAGCCTATGATAATCAGGAAAGAGAATCACAAGGCACCATTAGTTTGCCGGTTATCATTGGGCCTTTGACCCATGATACACTTTGTCGTGTGCTTGATCTTGAGTTATCACACAATATGCTTCTAGGTAGGCTTTGGTTACATGAGATTCGTGCAGTCTTGTCAACGCTGCATCAATGTATCAAGTTTTTCCACTCAGAGATGGAAGTGAATATTCCAGTAGATTTACACCTATATGACCACTGCAAACATCTTGAGGCCGAATTTCAAAGCTACAATTATCAGTATGTCATGAATCCAAGTTCCAAGCAGGTAAAGGAAAGGCTATACTTATTGATCCTTCACCGGATAATTGCATGGATCCTAATATTTTAGATTTTTTTTCCCACATGCCGCCTCTTGAAGCTTCTACTTATTTCACCATTTCAGATAATGCACTGGGAGAGTATGTGATCCATGATACATTTCATATTGCCAATCTTCCTCAGAATTCGAAAACCTTTGGGTGACCTAAAGTCACCCCACATGCATTGACAATGAAAGAACAAAGATAAGGGCCCTATCACATTTGTACCAGCATCTGGCCTAGAACCCGACCCTCTTGAAGTTGACGAATCATGGTTATACAACGACGACCAAGCTGATTGTTATAAAAGTGCAAAGTATCCTATCCCTAATAGGATCATGGAGTGTCACAATTATGAAGGAAGAGGCCTCAAACCGAATCAACAAGGAATTGTTGTCAACCTGGAGTTGCACCCTGAATCGAAGACGTGCTAAAATGACTAATCCTCTCTCCAGTTGAAACAATGGGATCTTCTCACGAGGGTGGGTGCCTCAATGGTGAGAAGAACCTCCAGAGAAGGCTGGTTTCTGTAATATGTATCAATGAGGATCTGTACTCTGTGTTGTGGACTACCATGGAAAAGGGAGAAAGAAACTTGAAGGGAAAATCCTACTTTATGACGGTGATACACTAGAATGTTGATCCACCCTACTTGGAACATTGAACACTGAACAAACAAGGGAAAATGAAGACATTTGATTTCAATTGATCATTATGCATAGGTATTTCATGAGAAGGTTTGATCCAATGACAAAAATGTGAGAGAAAACTATGGTGAGAGGTCTGATACAAGACACTTTGTAGCCACCTAACATCCACTTACAACTTTAGCAAAAGACATATAAAACACAGAACATGACTTGCATAACATGATAAGCTAGTAACTAGGTACGAATCAGAATTTGAAAAGGGAGAGAAATTTACCATATATGCAAATTGCTGAATGAATGTACACTATCCTAGCACTTGAATTTTGAAAGTAAAGTATTATTGATTAAAGAGGTTACACAACTCAACAATGGTAGAGTCTAGTCTTATCAAGAGATGGATGGATGTTAGAGATAGGTTAAAAACCCTGCTTAAATAGCATAATTTAAAAGAAAAGAGTAGAAAATAGAAGAGAACTAAAACTGGAAAAACTACAATTGTAGCAAATCAAAAATGGATTTGCCTTTGCATGTGAAGCGCTGGAAATGGACCATGTCCTCTTTTGGAAGCTCCTTCATGTGCATGAAACTTCTAGTTGTTTGAAACGTTCAACACTTTGCCCGTTCATCATGCAAGACAACTTTATTTTCAGAACTGAAACATGCTTGTTTTCTTAAACGTGTTCACTATGTTGGAGTCACTCACATTAGTCTGTGCATGATCTTTGTTCATCTTGTCTTTGTCTTTATTCTGCATTTGTTTTATTCATTGTTCATGCTTATGTCCATGTTCAGTTCTGCTTCAGTCTTTGCTCATGCCTCTATTTCTACGTTTGTCTTACTTCTTGTTCAGTCCTATTTGTGCTTACATCTCTGTTCATGCTATTGATCATGTTTAGTCTCTGTTCATGCCGGGTCTTGTCTTGTTTGGTTATTGTCGGGTTTTTTGATCTCGGGCTTTTGGTTTTCGTCCTTCAGACAAATTGTCAGAAGGACTCTTTGTCTCTTCTCTTTCTTGGGGCTTGGCATTTTCTTTTCTCTTTTTTGGCCTTTGCTTATGCTTTAGCCTTCGAGATTTTGTTCCTTGCTTGTGGCCTTGTCTTTTCTATCGGCCTTTTTGTCCCTCTTGAATTCCTTAGGACAAAAAGTCCGAAGGAATTCTTGTCTTTGTGCCTCGTGTATTTGTTGCTTCGTTTTGTCCCGGGCTCGGGCTTTTTGAAAACCCGAATTCCTTCGGACAAAAAGTTCGAAGGAAATTATTTTTTGTTTGTGCCTTTCGTTTTTGGTCATTGGGCCTTTTGTCCTCCGAATTCCTTCAGACTTTTTGTCCGAAGGAATTCCTTCGGACAAAAATCCGAAGGAATTCATCCCCTTTGGTTATCTTTCCCCGAAGGGCATGTGCCCTTTGGGAATTTTTGAAATGTCCCTAACACTATGAAGGTGCCCTCCGCAAGGGCGTCTGTTTCCCAAAAATGCCCTTCGGGTTTCTTGATTTGGTCCTTTTAGTCGCTTGGGTGCCTTCAGCAAGGGTAAGGTTCGTCCAGAAGTGCCCTTCGAAAGAATGGAAAAGGTCCACTTTGGTGCAAAGTGCCCTCCGCAAGGGCTATTCGTCCTCAAAAGTGCCTTTTGGAACTTTTGAAAGGGTGTTGCCATCAACCAAGTGCCCTTCACAAGTGCAGATGTCCTTCGGAAATATTGATTTTGTCCTTTGGAACTTTTGCCAAGGTCTTCTTCATGTTTGAAGTGTCCCCCGCAAGGGCAAATACCTTTCGGAGAAATTGTAAACGTTCCTATGCAATGCCTAGATGCCCTCCGCAAAGTCACTTCTCTTTAAAACATATCTTTTGGAAGAAATGTAAAGGCCACCCCGCTACACAAGTGGCCTCCGCAAGGGCTATTCGTCCTCAAAAGTGCCTTTCGGAACTTTTCAAAGGGTCTTGCCACCGACCAAGTGCCCTCCGCAAGAAATCACCTGCCCAAGACCTTTTCGGGCTTTACAAGCTCCATTACTTAAAAACTTTATAAGACAACTACCTTGCAAAACCTGATCCACACGTAAAAGACACTCTTGGGTTTTGCAAGAGCTTCAACTTCGGATTTTCGCATGCTAACTACTTATAAAACTTATAAGTAATGACATCCCGTAAACCCGATTAATTCAATAAACCAATTCGGGTTTTGACAACGCTCTTACTCATAAAAGTAATAAGTCATGTTCATGCACAAACTCGATTTCCTCTCGATAGACCAATTCGGGGCCTTGGATTGTTTTTGCTTATAAAAATTCATAAGTAAAGTTGATGTACAAGCCTGATTTGCATTTGTAGACCCAATCGGTTTTATCGACTGCTTCAGCTTATAAAAGCTAGTAAGACATGCACCTTGGTAAACTTGAATTGCTTTATAAGTGCTAGAAAGGGCTTATCGACTGCTTCAGCTTATAAAAGCTAATAAGACTTGCACCCTGGTAAACCTGAATTGCTTTATAAGTGCTAGAAATGATCATTGCCTGATGGGAATACACCTGTACCTGCACAAAAAGTGGATATTCCTCGATTTCTCAAGGGTTAAGCCCTGGTTTTCAAGGCAAATGGTCATGGTGAACGAAGTTTCGAATGGTAATGGTGACAATTTGACCTGTGGGGGAAAATTTGTCAATAGGAACCATCGAGCCAATTTCCACGACTAAGTATGAAAGACCTTATGGACTTGGATTTAAACCCCCTGGGGGTGACCCCACATAACTTATTCAAATTCCATCACCAACACCTAGTGAGGATGATGCCGACAGCAAAGCAGAGTCCGATCACAACCTCACCTTTGATGACCTAGTTGAGACTGACCTATTCGATACCAATGCCATTTGTACCCTTACCCTAGTCATTCATCGCAACCCATTATCGTTATACTATCCCCAACTGATAGATTGGGACCAACAAGAATCCAATTTGCCGATTGATGAGTTTCAAAAAGATGAGGCATTTTGTGACTTTTTAGGCCTTAGGGACAACATTCCGTTGGGAGATCACAAGTTAGGATTCTCAATTACATTGGATCCTGAAGCCTATTTTGGAGAGCGGATGAACACCCTTAGCCAAAAACAAATAAATAAAACATTGAGGTCCCAAAGTAAAAACCTCTTTGAGGCACTTTTTGACCAGGGAAAAAGTAAAGATAAAGGCTAGTCTAGTGGTGAAATCCTGTTTCAGGTGTCATTAGACGGGGGTGTTCATTCTTCTTTGAATTTAGACTAAGAGACCACCAACGATGTACTTCCCTATGGATCTGAGTTCAGTTTTGCGCAACAAGTATTTGATCGAATTCTTCAAGAATTTTCGACTGTTTTTGTCACATGGCCAGAGTTCCCATTGGGGGACTCAGATTCATCATGCCTAGGAGACGTTGAAGAGCAAGTCCTAATAGAGGACCTTGATATAGTCCAACAGTTCAAGTCTTTCCCTGCTATCCTAGAAGATGGTTCGACCCTTGTAGTCGAAGATACAATAGAGGTAAACATCAAGACTCCATTGGACCCGAAATGGATAAAATTAGGTGCATCCCTCACTAAGTAGGAATGTGAAGTCTTTACAGCTCTATTGAGAGAATTTGTAAATATTTTTGCATAAGCTTATTTTGACATGTCAGGTTTGGACCCCGCCCTGGTTCTGCACCACCTTGTGGTCAATCTTGATGCCAAACCTGTGAAACAAAAGCTGTGTAAGATGCATCCTCGCATTGCTGTCTTGGTAAAGAAAGAGTTGAAAAAACTCTTAGACGCAGGATGTATCCGGTCCATTGACTACTCAGAATGGATATCTAATGTTGTACCTGTTAGCAAAAACCCTGAAAGAATCATAATCTGTACTGATTTCTGAGACAAATAAAGCTTGTCCTAAGGATGACTTTTCATTGCCTAATATTGACATGATTGTCGACTCCACGACAGGGTATGAAATGCTTTCACTCATGGATGGCTTTTCAGGATACAACTAGATCAGAATAGCACCAGAAGAGCAACATAAAACAATATTCACCACTCCATGGGGAACATTTTGTTATCAGATAATGCCATTTGGTCTTAAGAATGCTGGAGCTACATATCAAAAGGCCATGACTGTCATATTCCATGATATGATGCATGATATAGTTGAAGATTGTCGATGACATATTAGAAAAATCCAAAACCAGGGTCGACCATCCAACAGTGCTACGTAGGATATTTAAAAGATTGCAGGAGTATAAAGTTAGACTCAATCCAAAGAAATGTGTGTTTGGAGTAACCTTAGAAAAAGTGCTACGTAGGATATTTACTTGGCTTCATTATGTCTCGTAGGGGCATTGAAGTCGATTTGGCCAAAGTCCATGCTATAATTGAGATGTCGCCACCAACTAATTTGAAGCAACTCCACAGTTTGTAGGGCGAGATCCAGTCAATCCGACACTTCATCTCTTAGTTAGCAGACAAGTGTCATCCATTTACACATTTTATGAAGGGAGTTGCATTTCACTGGGATGACCACTGCGAAACAACTTTTCAACAACTCAAGGACTATCTAGTGAATCCACTTGTTTTGTTACCTCTTATGCCAGGAAAACTGTTCTTGTTGTATCTATCAACGACCAATAATGTCTTGGGGGCATTTTTGGCTCAACATGATAACAATGAAAAAGAGCATGCAATATACTACTTAAGTCGTACCTTGGTCACATATTAATATAGCTATGCACTTGTTGAAAAAGCTTGTCTGGCCATGGTCTTCGCAGCTCAGAAACTCCGCCATTACATGTTGAATAATAAAACCATGGTCATTTTAAAAGTAGGTCCACTCAAGTATTTACTATCTAAAACAGCTTTACAAGGTAGAATGGCCAAATAGATCTTGCTTCTTAGTGAGTTTGATAGAGTATGTCAATCAGAAGGCAATCCAAGGACAGGTCCTATAGATCAACTTGCTAAAGCACCCTTTGCAGACACAAAGCTCACATTTCATTTCCCTAATGAATCCATAATGATTGTCATTGACACACCTCTTGGGGAGCATCATTGGAAGCTATATTTTGATGGTCCGTTTATTGCACATGGATCGGGGTAGGTCTTTTATTTATTACACCATAGGGGGATGTAATCCCTAAATCATTCAGAATCAGTTTTCCTTGTACAAACAACATCGTCGAGTATGAAGCACTTATTGTAAGATTTCAGTAGGCAGTAGAATGGAATATATCTCATCTAAAGGTTTATGGTGATCTCAATTAATCATCAATCAGGTCACAAACCATTTTCAGACCAAAGATGACAAGTTGGTTCCATATAAGGCTATGGTCGATACCCTAAAGCAACAAATTGCAAATATCTAATTTGAGCATATACCAAGGGCTAGTAATAGAACTGCAGATGCCATGGCTACTATTGGCTCTCTGATTCGACAAACAGATAAAGCTAGAGAGTATCAGTTCCTTGTTGAGAATTTGTCAGCACCAGTTCATGAACCTTCAACCGTTGCAATGATTTATGATATTGTTGGTCCTAATTCTATTTGGTACTTAGACCTTTACAACTTCCTTCACAACCAAGTTCTACCACCTAACCTATCTCGAAAACAAACCAAAGCTTTTATTCATCATTTCACTCGTTATACTCTACTTGGATCCACCCTTTACCGCCGTAGTTTTGATGGAACTTTGCTTCGTTGTTTAACTTTAATAGAGTCTACACTAGCGTTAAGAGAAGTTCACGAAAGAGTATGTGGAGCTCATTCTAGCGAGGCAGTCCTATCCAAAAAGCTCTTGCGTACTGGTTATTATTGGTCCACGATGGACGCAGATGCCGCTGCATATGTAAAGAAGTGTGACAAATGTCAACGGCATGCTAATCTGATTCATGCCCCAACCCAAACTTTGAAACCGATGTTGACACCATGGCCAATTGGTACATGGGGACTTGACCTCATTGGGAAGATCAACCCCACTTCATTTGATGGCCATAAACATATCCTTATCGCCACCGAGTATTTCATTAAGTTGGTTGAAACTATACCCCTCACTTATGTGATTGGAAAACAAATTTTCAAATTCATCTTCAACCATCTCATTTGCCTCTACGGTATCCCCTCCGACATTATATCCGATAATGGAGGATCATTCAAAAACAAAAATGTAAAACAACTATGTATAGAGTATTCACACAACATTTTTTCTACAGTGTATTACCCTCAAGGAAATGGTCAGGGCGAAGTATCGAACAAAACAATTGTTAACATCCTCAAAAAGATTGTCAATGATGTTGGTCGTGATTGGCACCTGCAGATATTCCTTGCCCTTTGGGCATACCGTACTAACCATCGTACCCCCATAGGAGCCACTTCATATTCACTTGTTTATGGTACTGAAGCCATCCTTCCCATTGAGGTCAAATTGCCTTCACTGCACATATCTTTCAAGCATTGTCTTAGATGATCATGACTATCGAGTAGCTCCCCTGCAAGAGCTAGACCTACTTGATGAGAAATGCACAGTTGCGCTCAACAATCTTCAGACATATCAGAACAGACTCAAAGGCCACTATAATCGGCATGTCAAGTATAAAACATTTGAATTTGGTGATCTTGTTCTTAAAAAAAATCAAAAGAATACCACAACCGAGAAAAAACATAAATGCAAATTCAAGACAAACTGGATAGGGCCTTTCATCATTACCACAAATTATAGATCAGGGGCATACATGTTTGCCACACTAGATGGAGATGAACTTCTAGAGTCGATGAATATTATTCACTTCAAGCGGTATTATGCTTGAGCGTTAGGGTGTATTGTCTGTAAGGACCATTTTAGTTATGTCATTTTATCACTATTCTTCTTTGTACAAATATCATTCTTAGCCATCCTATTAGTCGTATCCATTTTATCATTCTGTTCTATCAACCAAACGTGTTCTAAAGCCTAGCCCGTTTGATTTTGGTTTTTGCCATTCGTTACGCATTTTCAGCATTGAGGAATTTGATCAGTTTCATCCGTTGTTTCAAGTACTTTAGACAGAGATCGTATTTTGGAACAGTATGACAGAAGTTTTGGCAGTTGCATCTTTCGTTTGTTATTCCTTTCTTATCATCAGTCTTGCTACTAATTATAACCGCCTTTGGGCAATTTAGTACTATTGATCTATGACATTGTGTCCTAGTTATAACCGCCTATGGGTAAACTAGGAGCAACATTTGTTTATTAAGTCTTGACGTACCAACTTGCTACTTCTTATGCCATATTGTGCTTTTTTACCACTTTTGCCTATTTTGTTTGAATTGACTGCTACACTAGTCGAATTCCTTTGTTGTAGGGTGGAACTACAATGATTTGAGGTCCTACTTTGGGACTATGTAGGCAACGCTCGATACTTGTTGAGGTCAGTTCAGTCACCCTTTCCACAACGCTATCGTCGTTTTGCAAGCAACCTAAGTTTGAACGTTCTCGCCATTTTGCAAGCAACTTGAGTTTGAATGTTCTCGCTGTTTTGCGAGCAACTTAAGTTTGAACACTCTCCCCGTTTTGTGAACTTGAACCATTTATTGTCTCGTCATTCTTGATCGAGCTGAGATACTTCAAAATTTTTAAAAACATTTGTAAAATTGGTAGAAAATAACAAAAATACTGACCACTTCTTTGCCTTAAGGATTTTGGGAACCCTTACTAAGTTGCAAGAAAATCACTTGTTTCTTAGTTTTTCCATCTTTTTTAGCCTTTTGCTTTCACACACTTGCCGTTTTGCAAAACCATTCTTATTCTTCTATCATATCCATTGTGTTTGTTTTCATCAGTTATCACATTCTTCCCATTCTCTGAGAGAACTATTTGGCTTGAAGTTTTTTATTGGATATTACATCCATGAAACTATGTAGGCAGCGTCCATTTGCCTAGTGCATATGGAGACAACTCGGCGACCCCCTTCCTTTTTTCTATTCCCCCATTTTGTTCGTTTGTTAAGTTGTCGCCTATTTTCTAGGGGCAATGTTCGTATGGTTTCTATTGCGTTGTTTGTTTGTTTCTACTTATTTTGTTTGTTTGCTTTCAGCGCTGTTGCCTTGATTCAGTTTGTGTGTTCATTGGGTGATTCTTTGCTCACACTTACACTTGAATCTATCCATATTCATATGCTTACATTGTCATCATGGTTTCTATCATTGGTGTATTGTTTTCTATTGAGTATTGGATTAAGAGAGTCAGTCCTTATGCATATTTCGGCTGAGTCCTCTTGATGTTATACCATGATGCCTATCGACACGTGCTACAACAAACCTCAGTTTCAAGAAGTTTATTTGGCAATGGCAGCATCAACATCTTTTCAGCACCAACATCTCGATTCAATCCCAATCATATCCCAAACAAAGTAATTAACCATGAAAGAATTTCAACCTTTATTGGTTCGGACGAGCATCTCCTTACTAGTAGGTTATTCCAATTCATCATTACCCTCTGTGTTAAGTTATTATCATCATTGACCAAGTTTATTTTGTTTTCCATAATTGGGGTCTAATGATTATAACCGCCTATGGGCAAATCATTGCACACCGTTCCACTTGCATTTCTCAATGATTATAACTGACTTTGGGCAAATCATTGTGTTGTCACCACTTTACTTTTTATGCCCATACAGGGGCATGTTATTCTCTTGTTTGTCTGTCCTAACTGGAGCAGCTCCATTTTCTCAATGATTATAGCCGCCTTTGGACAAATCATTGTGTTATCATACCACGTTGCCACTATCGGGGTACAATGCTTATAACCGCCTTTGGGCAAACCATTGTACACTGCCTCACTTGCATTTTCAATGATTTTGACTACTTTTTCAATATCATTGTGTTTTCACCCCATCATCTTTCCTTTCTTTGGTCCCTTCATTTTGCTTTTTTATTTTCGAGGGACCGTTTGCCAACCTGCTTGTGCCAACCGTTCCCTCAAGGGGGCATCATACAGTTAGTTTATCATTATTGCAGTTGTAGGCATACAAGATCTTTTCATTCTTTGAGAAGACGTTACTATGCTTATAGCTTGCAACGATTTCCCAAACAGAGGCAAACTGTAGACACCTAAATCTGGTCACCAATAACCTCCAATTAGGTTTTGGACCAATTTCCACCTAAAACGCATAATTTGGCCTAAAAACACTAAAGCACGTTAAAAGATGTGAAAATGACATATTCAAGTGTCGATTTTGGCTAGAGTATCATTAAATGAGGTAGTGCAATTTATGGGCTAGTTAACTTTGATTAGTTCATTTCGAGTCAAAATACCAATTTTGCACTTGGGTGCTCTGGATTGCTCTTTCCTATCAAATCTCTTACACGAGACATGTGCCTTTGTTATTTGATGTTGGTAACATCCTAAATGGGATAACGGATCCAATGCATCTGACATTGACTTCCAATACCAATCCAGTCAAAATTTGGACTAATAACAAGGCATTTTGATCAATTTGAGTAATTTGTATACAAAGTGCTTAATCATGCCTAAGAGCTAATTAATCGAAATCAAGGCCTAAATAATTTCATGGAAATTTGTTGAAAACTTATTTTTATAAATTAATATTGAATATCTATATCATCAGATGACCTTATTTCTTGGGAAGACATTCCTAGGCCATAAATGCCACAAATATCAAGATTATGGGTCTCCCATGCCTCTTTATTACCTCCCATGCCTCATTAATGTTCCTTCTTGCAAAGTCATGATGAGGATAATTATGGATTTTAATTACATAATTCAATTAATCCATGACCACACATCTCAATCTTGAGATGGACGGTCATGGTTGATTCTGAGCAATCTCAAAAATCTATAAATAGGAGGCCTTGCGTATTGAATATTAAGCATAATTTGTGCAAAGTTATAATGCAAGATTGATTCCAAAAGCTTCATGCAATTTAGTGTTACCATGTCAAATTGATTTCAAGCCAAGCCAAAGCCAAAGGTGCTAAGGAGAGATGGAGGTAGCCAAGTTTCCATTGCCAAGGACTTCATGAGCACAAAACCTAGCTAGCCACTACTACAAAGGCATTTGGAGCATCCAAGGAAGGTGAAGGAATTCTTGTTTTTCCTTACTTTTTAGTTGTGTTTGTCATTTATTTTTGTTACTAAGCTCACCTTAGTAACTAGGCATGAAGATGTTAGTTTAGTGTGTTTTTGATTTGGTTTCATTCACTAACACGATACTAATCTCCTCTTCTTATTCAAATTCCTAGTTCACACTTGCCCCATTCTTTTTATCCATTGTTCCAACCAATCAATATTCATGCCATACAAAATGGGGAATAATGGGAAACTTTGCTTGACCCCTATGTCACTTCCAGAGCATTCTGACAGCACTTCCTCTATTTTGATTTTGGTTGGACTTGCTCATAAAATCTATGGGTTTTTGCTCTATATTATTTGGTATGTGAAGTTTGTTGTTCTCCTTAATATTTTTCTAGGTATTGTGTTGAAGACTTTCTTGAAATCTATGAAGCAGAGGTAAACTTCTTTATTATTCCGTACTTTTTTGATCTAGTGTTAAGAGTGATTTAATGATCTGTTGAATGTTTTGGTTTAAAATCTGCTTGTTGTTTTACCCTTTTAGTTTGTTCTTGTGCCCAACAGGTGATAATGTGGTCTACCATGCTTCGATGGTGGTTTGGAAGTTTGAGGGGTTGTTGAAATCTTCATTTTTAAACAAATGATGATTAGGCGGGTTGTCATTTTTGGTGGAAAACTACATTGAATAATGCCAATGAAAATGCCTTTGATGTGCAGTGCTAAGACTTGTACCCCTATTGATCCATAAGGTTCCAGAAAACAGTTCACTCCATCAAACAACCAAGAATTCCATCAGAAAAAAAAAAGAATGAAAGAGTGTTTTGTACAATGACAAAACCGTCAGATACAACAGGGTGGCAGTTGTGGCATGGCGGCTTCAAATGTATCATGGTGGTTCCTTCTTGCTATCTATGGCAGTTATGTTTGTTCCAAACCAGAAAAAAAGTAACAACAGAAAACAACATCTCTTCAAGTTCCCTCGTGTTTTGCACGAAAGGACACCTCAGTACTCCTTTTTGTAATAGGCACAAGCCCAATTGTAGAATAAGAGTGTGAGAGTCAGAATTGAAGAGTTTTAGTAGTTTTTAGGATTAGAAATCGAGGTGCAGAGGGTAGCAGAGTGAGTGTAGCAGTAGGGTGATTGCTGTAATATGCTCTATCCAAGCTCTTTGTAACTGCCTTGGCCAAAGGAAGGAGAGGAAGTTGAGCATTTTCAACTTCCAGCTGGTTCTCCCCGGACTGGGGTTTCCAAGATGAATTGCTTTGTGTCATACTTGTTGTGGTTGCTGTTCTATACTGGTTTCATGTTCTTTTTCATCTTTGTTTTCAAGCAACTACAGATGTCTTTATTCCAGCAGCTTATGAGCACTAATTCTAGCACTAAATTGCATTCTATTTCTGTCTATTTGAAGTTTAATTCAAGTAGGACAGTAACTCATCTGTTAAGTTCCAGCTAGCATAAGAAACTTTAGAGATTACAGATCACCATTTTAGATATTCTGTTTACAATTCATTAATATTTTGAGATTTCTCTAATGTTAGCTTGTTCATACCTTCCTTAATGTCTTTTAATGAGAAGAATTCTTACCTTCTGCAGATTGTGGAGAGGATATTTTTTCCTGCTCTCGCTTATACAACTGTTTGACATATTCTAACCATTGATTTGCTGTGAAATTATTTTCTGTATTTTTTACTTTGATTTAGTTCCTTCCAGGACTGCTTAGAGTTGTGCTTCCCAAAGTATGCTAACTCTTTCTGCCTTGTTCTTGTATATTCTTCTTTTTATGTCTTCTCCAAGTGTTCATATATCTTTATGTTTACCTCTTCTACCTAATTCTTTTAGAGTTTTTAAAAATCACATTCTCCATCTGTGTTGATGGAGGCCTTTAGACAAATAGTTAATGCTGCCCTATAAGGATATTTTATTTATTTAGCTATGCTTCAGTTTATCATAGAATATCATCTTATATTGATTCATGAGACACTGGTGCAGAGTTATTGAGCTTGCCAATCATTCACACTCACACACAAACGTATATATATATACGCCATGTATTGGTTCACTTCAATGGCTACAAGTCTTGACAGGCTTGATCTTTCCAAAAGACAAATGAAGAATACAGGAGGAAAATTACCTTTCAAAGTTTTTAGGTCTTTACTTTCAAGTGAAGTATAATATGTAGAGTGGATTACATGAGATGGAAAATACTTTTTCCCACATGTGGCTTTTTCAAATAATTATTTTTACATTTCTTCAAACCTACAGGTATATTCATAATCATAAAAAATTCCCATTGTCTTAAAAATAGATAACAACAAAATCCTAGTGGTTGTAAAGGTTGGACTCGTGTGCAAGAAAATGTCAAGCCAGTTTGGATCAAATGCTGGGCTGCACTACTTTTGAATACTTGTTACTATCTCCGTGCATTTTGGCAAAGTGGAGAGTATGAAGCAAGATTGTTTGTTTCGTAGCAAATGAATGCATATTGACCTACGTGGGGTATAGAATGGATGTAGAGGTTCTTAAAATTGTAATATAACATGGAGAGTTGGATTAGTGAGTTTAACCACATTATCTTTCTTTAATGTTTTGCTTCTTCCAAGAGGAGCTATACTATCTACTTCTATCAAGAACATTGGTAGGATATTTTAAATATCTTGAGAACAATTTTGGTTTTTGAAAAGTTGTTAGGGTTAGGAGAGGTAGTCAATTTGGTTGCTTCATGTTTTTGTAAACTATTTGTGCATTAATATTAGGTTTTAATTTTGCTAAGTCATTGTTTTGGATGCTATCTGCAGGTGGATAAGATGAAGGAGATTGCAAAAATTAAAGCCAAAGAGGAGAAACAAAGGCTGGAATCAGAGGTTAGGCATGCACTCTTTAAGAAAGGACGCATTGTAGAAGATTAAGAATGCTAAATGAAAGAGGGATATAAGAAAATGGCATATAAAAGAAAATGGGAAATGAGAGTCTATTTTGTAGGTTCTGTTATGTTTTCAGTTTTTGTCTCTCAATGTTACAGAAGTCATGATTCACAAGAAATCGACAAGTATCTAAATGACAAAATGGTAAAGTGAAAGATTGCAAAATTGAAAAAATGAACCAACTATTCAGAATTTAGTTTCTGAAAATTTTAAAGTTCAATAATTTTTTTAAATTTTGTTTTGCTTGATTTTTTTAGATAAAAGTGCCTTAATCAGTCTCTTTGTATCATGTTTTGTGCATCCTCATTCTTTTTAAAATTTGAAATAATAACGTTCTTCTGTTTAATAACAAAAAAGATCTTTTGGCTCTATTCTTTACTAGAACAGCTACATTTTACTTGGTATCTGGCATTGGGTTTTGCATCCATCTATGATGGGAGTTTGAATAAGCACATTTTTAATAAAGGTAGTAAACTCATTTGTAATATTTTTATAGGTCTTTCTTGTGCATTTGTAGATTCCAATGCTATTTCATATGGAACTCTTCAAAGGAATGCTCATGGATAAAGATAGTAAATTCCTTTATAGTATTTTTATAGTTTTTTCTTGTGCATCAGTGGATTACCATGCTACTTCATATGGAACACCTTAGTGCTCAGTCGTCCTTTATGTGCTTCTTCTGTGCTTGCAGTTGGAGCTTGTCTTGATTGTAGAAAAGCTTCAAGAACTTCGTTCCATCAGAGTTGAGAAATTAAAAAAACAAGGTAAGAATTTCTATTACATGTTTTATAAATCTGAGGGGTAAACCTAAATCTGGTAAACTGTTCTTTAGATGCACGGATATATAGAGGAGCTTATATAGGCTGTTATCAAATGGTAGTTTTGCCCTTCCCTTATTTATAATCTCAATATCTCAAGCATATTATGATATGTAACCAAGACATTTCTACGAAGTACAATCTCTAGTGTCACTTCCAGTTGCTCAGTTGGTTTCATCTCTCTGATGTAATTATATGAAGCCAACCACCTAGATATAAATTCAGTTCTACATTCTCATATGTATTTTTTGACCTTCATTTTAGTTCTTTGGCTTAGTTCTCCAGATGAACTTTGCCTTTGTAAACTGGTTGTTGAGGATTTAGGCATGAACCATGTTCTATGAAATGCATTTCCAATTTCTTCTAATGGGAGGCATTTGATTGTGCTGGGTGAGCTTAAAATAAGATCTCTTGTTGAGGGTTTCCATGTGTCTGATTTGCTTCCTCTTAAATTTCAGTAGTCATGCCTTTATGCTTCTTGGCCCTAGCCTCACTTCTTCCTTGCTCCCATTCTAGCTCTCTGAGTTTTGCCTCAAAATTCTCGAGTTTTAATATTCCTTCTTGTTTATAAAATCCAAGTATTTATAGAGACTCACCTCTGTTTACTCTTTATCTAATGATACTGAGAATTCTTAGATTTTAGTTCCAATTCCTTTGGAGGTGAGGTTCAATGTCCTTATGTTCAATGTGCTTAAGTCCATGGTTTCATTATTGAAAGAATGACTTGCATGCAGTGTAATGGGGTTTGGAAGCTCGCTAGTGCTTGATAACATGCGTTTAGCCTCAAGTTTTCTTTACAACTTTTAGGAAATTATAGAAACAGCTGCATAATAGCAGAATATAAAAACGATCAAACAGCTATAAATGGAAATAACTGCACTAGATAGAAATTAAATGATGTTTTCATATTCCAAAAAGAGTGTACCTGAATAAGTCTAAGGTTATCACCAAAGGTACAAACTAATAAATTATAATAATCAATTTAAGAAAATATGTTTCATGGGAAGCCAAGAGCTAGCAGGTTTCAGGGATTTCATAAGCATAGTATGGGTTATTTTGTCTTTATCTAAGAGCTTGTATCTGCTTTTTCATATTTTCTCAATTCATCCAACTACTAACATAAAAAATATCACTAAAGGAGTTGATGTCTTTGCAGACCCAAAGCTCCGGGAGAGCAGCCTCTGGTACAAGCAAGTCATTTAAAAACCAAATTAATAGTTTCCAAACAGCCAACAAGAGGAGTGATATAGTTTGTAAGAGGACACAACTTTTTCAAACACTGTAATTCGCCAGTCAAAGAAAGGCGATTTTTAATGCTACTTGGATAATTTCTTAGTAACTCTCTCAATGACCCAATCCCACACTTGCTTGAAGGAAGCTTCCAAAGCAAATGGAATACCCAGGTATCTAACCATCTTGTGGCATCCCTGCTCTACAACTCACTGCGGAGGTTCCTGAGATCTTTTTGCTTCAATTGTAGGGAAAGAGAGGTATCATCAGCAAACCTGCACTTTTCCCTCAGAGTTAGGTAACACAATAACCCTAATAGGGGGACCAAATCAGCAACCCTCGAGAGGAAATGGATGGCTTCAGCAGCAAAGACAAACAAGGGGCCAAATGGCACGCCTGCCTCATATACACATTCAGGATTTTTCATTCTTTCTGCTTCTCACCACGTTTCCTTTCATTAGTTGGGGAACCAAGCTTACATTTTCATGCATTGATCCATCCTTTTTCATTATCCAGTGACTTGGGGGAGATATCATCACAATTCATAGGCCAAAATCATCTCACGTATTAAAAGCATAGCTACCAAGTTCAGAAATCTGGATCCGTTGGGGAGGGCAAAAAAATCTGAAATATCAGAAAAATCTGATATATATATATATATATGTGAGCATAGTTTTATAAATATGTAAAATTGACAAACAAAATTAAAAACATTAATAAAGTAATATGAAATATATTATTATATAATACCTATGGTTTCTGGGCATTTATTTCCATAGAGAACAAATAAAATGAAAAAAAAATAAAATTAAATTTAAAAAAAAATAGGGCTGACTCAGATGAACTTATCCAGGCCGATCCAACCAGATATTGTGCAGATCCGGCCGTATCTGGTAACTATGATTAAAAGGGGTAGAATGTTTCTCTGCAACCTGCTGCCTTTGATAAGCACTATTAACAACCTTAATTGGAGCTCCTGGAGGAGCCTCCATTGAAGTAGAGGTATTTGGGATTACTATCATTGCTGGCTTGTTATGCCCTTCAATATTCATAATAGGGGTGGGCATACCAAACCTCTTGCAGAGTTCATTTTTGCTTCAAGAGATTGTAGCACGTCAAAAAATGACATGGCTTGAGAGATTTGGCATAAATAATTTGATAAATTGTGTAGCTTGTTGCATGCAACTATTTGAAGTACCAGAAGGGATAACTTCAACCTTACTAGTCTTCAATCTAGTGCTTTCAAGCTCCATTTTACTTTCAACTTGATATCCAGATTAGGATTTTAACTTCTCAACCACAGGCTTATTTCTCCCTTTTGTTCTAGTTCTAATTGCTGCCAAGTTAGGACAACCGTGCGCATTCTTACAAAAAAAGTAGAAAGACAAACCCACAAGCCCCAGATGTTTACAAATGACTCTTTCCATTAATATCAAAACCAATAGTTCTTGGAAACATTTCAGTCATATCAAGTGACAACAAAATTCTTAAATTCATATGAGGAAGAGTAGTACGAGCATTTTCAACTCTCAAACACCATACCCAACAGTTTCATGGCTTGTGGTACAACAGAAAATTGCTGGGGGAGGGGAGGTTGGGAGTTGCAAATTTCTACCCATCCGGGTTGACAACTATGTCAGCTCAGTAAAAATCGAATTCCGGAGACCAAGGGAAGGCTTTAGAGCAATTTTCCAACATTTCAAAATTCTCTTGCTTCAACTTTCTTAGCAATATTAGTGGATTTAAATAAAATCAGAAAGACCCCTTTCTTAATTGTTCTATTGAATGTCTCATACAACAATAATTTCCCCCCAAATAATTGTCACCAAATCATCAAAAAATTTCCTAGAAGGAATAATTTCGTCATTGGTGCAGACAAAGTAAATGACCACATTTTCTAAACAAACCTCTTCACTACCAATTACTTT
Source organism: Torreya grandis (assembly GCA_037957365.1). NCBI lineage: Eukaryota > Viridiplantae > Streptophyta > Pinopsida > Cupressales > Taxaceae > Torreya > Torreya grandis. The sequence continues at coordinate 2,125,225 of JARHVA010001378.1, forward strand.
TTGCATGGAGGGGTTTGTGGGGAGAGGATACACCTATATCCTTCTCCTTTGCCTATGCACCTTTTGACTCTCTTCAAACATCTAACCTCCAATCCTTACAACCTAAAACTCTGCATCAAAATCCGTAACGATTCCACCCTTCTGGCTGCATTTCTAAATGAATCTGTTTCCGTTTGACCTCCTGCTTTAAATGGTTCACCCACTGCTTGTGCAGAAACAAATGGGTTCAGTGAATAATCCTTTTTCATTCATCCCATCGTTTCTATTACTCTTTCCATTGCAAACCCCCTAGTTACTACCATTAATGTCGTCCGTACCTCTTATTGATGCTTTGTCCATATCCTTCCCCACCCAAAAGAATTTTTAACCCAAAGTTTTTGCAGGCAGATATTATGTTAGCTTAAAAGTTAATTAGGATTAAAGTGAGTTAAAACACCCCCTCCCAAAGGGCTGATGGGCACTCATGGAACTAGTGCGACAATTAATGGAGGTGCACAAATTTTTGGTTTCTAAGCCTAAGTCTGCTGGGATTCACTTTCCTATGACTATTGGCAGGTACACTTGTGCCACTTTACATAAAGCTATATCCATTGAATCAGATATGGTTCGTGTCACGCTTAGACCATTTCGTATTTGCCCCTCGTTTGATTCAACGGGAATGGTGGAGGGTATCCTAAGTGCTTCATTCAAACACGTTCCCTATTAGATTTTTGGATAGATTGTGACGATGTAAGGGAAGTCAGACTCCTTGATTATATCGGATTTACTTTAGAGCAAGTGACTAAATATCATATTGCAGACATTGCTGGAGAATTAGATATTGAAGATGATGGTGAAGTAATATGAAAATTACTTCTCGCATGGTGTCAAGACAACACCTCTCTCTAGGATTGATTAGAACCAAGTAGAAATAACTTCTCTGGAAAATCAGACTCAAGGTGTCCTTAGAAAAACTCTTGTGTGGCTTGCAAGCAAGGGAGTAGATGTGAAAAACGTTAGACTCCCTCCACCTTTGAAAATTGTGGATATACCTCCACCTGATCCAACAAAGCAAAATGAAAGGGAAGATCAAGCGACATCTTCCAGTGCTGCAGCAAATATTGTTGTGATAGAGGAGATAGAGGAATCTTCGCCTCAACTTGAAAAGAGGCCTTTGAAGTTCAAAATCAAGAAGTCAACTGGTGGGAAGGGTACCCCTGGGGCATCAACTTTGTTGAGCGAGACATCTAAAAAGGTGGTTCATTCGCAAGGGTGATCAAGAACACCACACTGTAGTTTATGACCGTAGATCCTCCATTCTTGGACCCTAAGGGATCCTTAGCAGTAGTGGCTTCTCTCCCTTCTGTTGAATTGCAAGAGGCTCATTCTCAGGCCATATCCAAAGAGGCCGTTGAATCTATTCCTAGAGAAGGAAAGTCTCTTCTATAGATAGAAGAATCTTCTTCTAAAGTGGTGGAACACCCACTTGTCATTCAAGAAAAGGAGCTAGACACCCAGAACGCTGTGGAGAAAGAAGTCACACCTCCACAAACATAAGAGAGGATGGAGCCTGTGAAGGATTAGGGTCTTGTTGATCAAGGATAGACACAAATAGAATCATCATCATTACAGGAGGAAATTGATACCGGAGCATCCCAATGATTGAGTAAAGTGGTAAGAAAGAGGAAAAAGACAATTCCACCACTAGAAATTGACTTCAGTTCCCTCATTCCACTGCATCCTCGAGTTGTAAAGAAACCCAAAAAGGTTTCTCGTATTGTTAGAGATGAACAACGTGAGAGGTATGATGTTTTTCCCCCTCCAGAAAGTCTAAAGATAAAGTCACAACTGCAGATTACCAAGTTTCACATGTCCACCTTGGTAAGGCTACTCATGAAATGTTGAAAGATGTATAGATGGCTATTGGTTCTTTGATGGAGAAATTCGATCATGATAAAGAAACAAAAGATCAATTGAAGGATAACGTAGACCAACTTATGTCAGTAATACATAAACTGGTCAACTCAGTTCAACCTCAACTTCAGGGCTATACTTTGGATACTAGAACTCTCTAAACAATTGAGAAAATAGGAAGCATGGGAAGGGCCACTGAAGAGTGGTCGGAAAAGCTTCTTGAGCAAGGGAGTAAGTTAATAGCCTCGGTTGTTGACGCTTATACTTTAATTGATGAGGAGATTAAATATGCTTACAGGAATGAGGATGTTTATAGAAAAGAACTCAATAAGTTGAAACGTTGGTTGCCTAGGTTTGAAGCCTTTCCCAGAGCAAATGAAGAAAGTTTAATCAATGAAGGGTTCTTGTCTGAAGAAGATCAGGTATATCAAGTGGAATTCTGGGGATTAACAAAATTCAGAATCAAGATGATAGAAGAATCCTTGTGCAAGTTTAAAGAGTCACGGGTCTTAGCGGTTAATCCATCATTTGATATCTGGGAGGTAATCAAGAAACTTCCATGCTCACTCCTTGGAGGAAAGGTGATTCATGTTGAAGACATACAAGGAGAGTTCAAATAGTTGATTCAATAGGAAACTAATCCATCTTCTATATTTGACTTTAAGTCAATTCAAAAGTTCATGCATTATCAAAATTATTTTGATAGACTGGATAAAGATTTGAAAATGTTCAAAAGAATCGCTCAACAGATGATAAATCTCCAAGTGAAGGCCGAGATTCCCTATTAACACTTTGAAGGCCCAGATCATGAAAAGGTTGAGAGGATATTAATTTTTTTTGAAAAATATGAGGAGAAATACCAACAAACAACCCATAAGGAAATCCTCACCATTGTAGATGAAGAATAAGAAGAGCAAGCGCCAGAGGAGACACCCTAACTTGCAGCTCAGAAGTGCATTCTATCATAACCTTTTTCGCAAGTTGAAGATTGCATTTTGGTTCAAAGGTTTTGCAATTTCGTATGCGGTTTGATCAAGTCAACACGTACGTTGAAATGTGCAACCAATTCTATTTTTACAATTTGTTTCTTAAGTTTTAGGAGTAGAAATTCCTATAAATAGGATGCTTGCATGCCTCTCCAGTTTTTGTCAATTCTTTGTATTCTTTTGCAAGGAAATAACTTTTGGAAAGAAGAGAAAAAGAAAGAACTTTGTGTTTTTCGAGGCATCAATAAAACTAAACTGTTGCAAGACTTGTGCTTGTTCGCAGTTGTGGATGAATATTCTTATCTTTGTTTATTCGTGTTATTGATTTCCTTATTCTCATCTTAATAAAATATCTTGGTTGATAGTAACTTTTTTTGGAGTTAATGAATGTGATACATAAGTGAAAGCTATGTTTGCTCACTTATTCTCATTCTTTCTTTTCTTCTCTCACAGGTAACTTTTTCTATTCTCTTGAATTCACTCTCATTATCATATTTCTTTTCCCATATATATGAAAACCCCCCAAAGAATTTAGTATGTATACTTGTGAATATGTTAGGTTTGTGTTTTTCTTCTCTTTCGAATAAAGGTAGCTTCGCCTACAAATAGAAGAGGGTCTCTATTCGATTATACTGTTGATTGCGACACACGCATTGAAGTGTTATACACTTTTTTCAGCCAACACTTTTTGGCGCCTATTGTGGGGCACACTTTGTGCTATCTCTAGCAACCCACAAATAGCTACAAGTGGTGATGTTGTTCTACCATTCTTGTGAAAATACATTTCACTAGAGCTAACTAAGCTAATGGAATCTTTGACCTTTTCTTCGACAACGACTCAGTTTCGAGTTGAATCTCAAAAAGAAAATAAGAGTTAGGGATTCTATAAGTTTGCCTACAAGTCCAAAAGTTACAAGATTACAACAAGGAGGTACCTTGGTGAGCCAAGCTCATGTCCTTCCTAGAACCATTATATCTCAAAATGCAGCTTTTCGAAGAATGGTTGTGCCATGGGGAAATGCCAATGGCCCACTAGCTCTTGCGTAGTTGCATGAACTGCCAAGAGGCTCATGTAAGAACTTCTCTAGGTTTTCTGATGATGGGAAACAACATTCAAATGAACACATTGCTGCATTCTTTGCCGCAGGTGGGATTTTAGGGGTTGAATATGAAGGTGTAGCTGTAAGATTGTTCGTGGAAACCCTTATAGATGAAGTTGTTGCTTGGTCCTATCATTTGGATGCAAATTCCATTACCAACTTGAATACTATGAAAGCTAAATTTGAAGCTCGTTTCAAACCAACCGAGGATATGCATGCTTTGCTTGCTCAACTGACTCATGAAAAACGAGACTCATGAACCCATGCGTGACTTTGTAGCCAAGTTCAATAGATTATTGAATTAAATTCCTTGAAAGCCCATATAAGAAAATCAGAAATGTTTCTTCATCAACTCCCAACTACTAGAAGTTGGTTTCCTCTTAAGAAGAAATATACTCCCTGATCTAGAGCAGACACAAACGTTTGCTACTTAAATTGAAGATGATATGGTTATGGCTGGTAGGTTACGAAGGGATTCTTCAAATCTAGGGGACAAGCTTCAAGTCATGAGTCCACCAAACAGTTGATCCAAAAACTAGCAAATGACTTTGTCGCTTTAAAAAGGTAGTTACCGCAAAGATAGTTGATTTCATCCCAACAAGAAACCCTTAAGAGAAATTATGTACCAATTAATAATCGGCCAAGGTTACTCGCTCCTTAACCAAAGTTGGCCATTGAGGCTCCCCCAACCAATGCGGTTTTGGAGACAAATGAAATTTATGTTTATGATGAGGGTGAGATTGAAACAAAAGATCCAAGTTTTTAGGAATTTGAAACTAAAGAACTTGTTGGTGACTCCAATAATGTTTTTTTGGAATATGAGTGTGAAGAGGACGACTATGAAGATGTAGTTGTAGATATGAATGGTCTATCCTATGCGATGTTTACAAGATCTTAGAGCTTGAATGAAGATGCCTAAAGGAAGCAAGACGTTGATAAGACGAACCAAAATGAGTAAGTTGTAACGATGCTTCTAAAGTATCACTGACGTCTACAATACTTCTTAGAGGTTCTCCTCTACCATTTCAAATGAAGACAAAACAACCAGAAGTTAAGGCAGCCATTTCATCTTACACTCAGAATTCAAAAAATTAGAAGACCAGTGCAAACTTGAAAAATAAGGTGGCTTCAACGCCTTGATGCCATATCTTCTTTACACATTCCTCATTTGACATATTAGATTGTGTCAACAAATCCAAGATTCAGATGTCTCAAGTAGAATATTTGAGATCAAATCCACATCAGTTGAATTGGCTGTACCATTTCATCAAAGGAGGTCTTGGTAATACAAATAAATCTAACTTCAAAGGGATCCTAACTACGCCTCCAAATACTAAATCTTTAACTTTTGCTATGGCTGCTGTTGATATATGAAGTCAACATTTGAATAAGCAGGTGGCAACCAAGCTGGCAGGGCAGACAATTAACTTGAGTGTGGATTTCTAGGTGGCAACATTTGAATAAGCAGGTTGGACAAATTTTGTACAATTCCGTACATGTTTTTTGGGGAGTTAGTACATGCAGTTTGTACCACACGCAGACTTGTACTACACGTGTTTTGTAGTACATGTGGGTTCGTACTAACACGGTTTTGTACTATGTATTTTTCCTATATAAGGAACCCATGAATTGTAAAGTATTATTGAGTTGTACTTATTGTACTCATTTCTGAGCTTGTGCGTGGCCACTGCCATTATTGTAATTGTGGATTAATTCTTGGATAATAAAATACTGAAGACCTTTTCCCGTGGTTTTTTACTTGGTGATTTGCCAAGTTTTTCCACGTAATATCTGTGTATGTGTCTTGAATCTATTTTCCTTCACTGTGATTATTTCTCTCTGCACACTGTCATTTTTCAACAACGGCATCTACTTTTCCTTCTAGTAAACAAGAGTCATTTTACATATCTCTTTTCTTCAAGAGTTGTAAGTTGGGTAATTGCAATATTGATATAGGAGCTTTAGACAACGTTATGCTTGCCAAGGTCCCTCATGCTCTAGGTCTTACTTGTATGAAGACTTTTGGCCGGTGCTTCTCTATGGATACAAAACAAGTATGGTTGGCCAGATCAAAGATTTCCAAGTAGCCCTAGCTTCCTTTCCACAAAAAAGGATTAAAATGACAATCCTTGTGGTAGACATTTCAGCCACATGTGGTATGTTGTTTGGAAGAAGTTTTTGCAAAGAGTGAGATGGAGAAATCTAGATGGACCTATCTCATGCCACGTTTTAGTCAACGACACTAAGCATAAAGTTAGACCTCGAGTCAAAAGCTAAGATTACTGTATGCAATTATGATGACCCAAGGGCCGATATTCTTTATGAAGATGCAGTTCTAGGTAATTATATGATGATGTTTGAGGCAGAGATAGGTATGCCAAAATTAGTGGAAAGCAATTCCAATGATGTTTGGCTTCCTGAATTTGATGGAAGTTGTTCATTTGTTGGTGTTGGATCAAGGGTTATTTTTGTTTCACCAAGCAAGGAAGATTTCCCTTTTCCTTTTCAGTTGTGGTTTGAATGTACTAATAACACTGTAGAATATGAAGCCTTGCGTCATGGATTATATAGAACTGAAAAAATGGGAATATGGACCCTGAAGGCACAAGGAGACCACTGAACTCATCATAAGGCAAGTTAGAAATCAATATCAGGTGACGAATGACTGTTTGAGGCATTACAAAATTAGAGTCTAGGATTGTATTGAGGCATTTGATGATTTTTCGATTATGTCTTTTCCAAGAGAAGATAATGCCAAGGCCGATGCACTTGTTGTTTCAACATTGCTTATGATTCTTCCCCTTGAGATTGAATATGATAAATATACTATTCAAATCGTGTCTAGGTTGAGTGTGCCCGATAACGTTGATCATTTGCAAGTTTTCAATAGTGATGAACAAATTGCCTTCTTGGAAAAGGCAAACAATTTCGAGAATTTGTACTTCAAGGGTAGCACCTTTGCTTACATGGAATCACATGCTCAACAAGATGGGAGCCAAGTTAATGATGACATTTCCACCAAGACCAAGAAAAGATCTGAAAATCCGAATATTGGTGGACATGAAGAGGTAATTGAGCTTAAAGGAAATAAAATCCTGAAAGGTTTGGTTTCCCTTGAAGATTTGTTTGACAAGCACGATAGATATATAAAATGGAAAGTATAGCCTCAGACTTCAGACTCTTCTAAATATAAGCAGGGGAACATTGGTACCTCTGAAAAGCCTAGGTATTTTAATATTGGGAAGTGTTGTTCCAAAGAGGAGAGAAATAGATTCATCAATCTCTTTAAGATATATGAGGATTTGTTCGCTTGGAGTTATGATGATTTGAAATCCTTTAGGCCTAAAGAAATGAAACACAACATTTTGCTGAAGGCAAATATGTCACCTTATCATCAAAAGCAGAGGCACTGCAATCCAAAGATCACTTTAACCATTTATGCTGAGATACAAAAGATGCTAGACGCACATATTATCTGCCTTATCCATCACTTTACTTGGGTTGCCAATATTGTGCCAGTCCACAAAAAGAATGGTGAAATTCGCAACTGTGTTGTGTTGAACACAACTATCTACTAAGAGGGGGGGTGTATCAGTAGATGAGCTAAAACTAGTCCGTTTAAAACCTTTTACAGAGGATGTATATTCATGTGCAAATCAAAGAACAAATGCATAAGTCACATACACACACAGAAGCACATAACATCAGATTTTTACGTGGAAAATCCAAAGGGAAAAACCACGGTGAGAATCAGTTGCTAGAATCTACTGTTCTAATCCAACGTCACAATAAAATGCCTTACTGACAAACCTCACTGGTTACATTCAAGGACACCAATCTTTAGAAGACACCAATCTCCTTACTGAGCACCAACCCAGTTTGTATGTAGGCACCAACCTCCTTGAACTATGGAGCTACAACTCTAGTGTACAAGATAGATTCACAAGTGAATCTAGTTCAATGTTCTTTGTTACAAGTCTAATCTGTAACTGCTCACCTTCTTCTCATTATCTATGTGCTCTATCTTCTTGCTTGCTTAATCTCTGTCTGCATGTCTTTTACTCTGTATTTGCATACATCTGGTTATGCTTTGTTCAGATACACTTCATTCCCTTTCTTCTCTATGTTTTACTCTGTCTGCATATTTCTTTTTATCGATAGCCCTATTTCTCTCTTGAAAACGCAATAGTAGCAGCACCTTTAGGATGTGTTAAGAGTCGTGTTTATACAAGGATTTATTAGCGTTTCTCGACTCACTTATTGCATTCACATTCTATTTGCACTTAACCAGTTTCAGTTCTGGATTCTCCTTTAATGCGTATTTGACTTTTGCATTTTCCTATGTCTTGGTTCTTGCATCATACAACAATTGTCTATTCTCGTTTCTATCTTTGACAACTACGGGATTCGGGCTTTACTGTGCCGCTTCTTGGATCAATCATTTTAGTATGATTGGGACAATCAATCTTGAGCCTTGTGCAATCACATGCAGGTTTTACACCAGTTCTGTCTGTTTCTCCATTTGCCCGTTGGAACACATTAAATGCGTGCCTTTGATTTCTTTCTTTGTGCCATCTCTAACTATCGAGCGCCTTTTTGTTTTCCACTATATCTTCTATAGTTAGATCGCTTTTGCTTCTTTAGATTATTCTATTGTGCTCGACCTTTACTTTTGTCTATATGTCCTTCGAGACTATTGCAAATGATCTATTTTGGAAGCTTTGTAATGGTCCATATCATCCAAAGGTATCCTTTGGGAACTTTGTTTGGGACTTTTGTTTCGAGCTATTTTCCTTGGGTTATTTTCTTCGGGACTTTTCTCTTTGGGCTTTTTCCCTGACTTAATTCTTTGGGACAATTTTTCTGACTTATTTCTTCAGGACAATTTCTCTGAAGAAATTCTTTGGGACAATTTTTCCGACGAAATTTTTTGGGACAATTTCCCTGACAAATTGTCCTTCAGAATCCTTGGAAACGTCTTCATGCCCTTCGGCTTTTCTGTAGACTATCCTTCGGCTTTCTTGAACGGTCCACTTGCCCTTCAGACTTCTTGAGAAGCGCTTGTCGGCTTTCTTGAACAGTCCACTTGCCCTTTAGACTTTCTACGGATTACCCTTTGGCTTTTCTAAACGGTCCACTTGCCCTTCGGACTTCTTGAGAAGTGCCCTTCGGCTTTCTTGAACGGTCCACTTACCCTTCGGACTTCTTGAGAAGTGCCCTTCGGCTTTCTTGAATGGTCCACATACCCTTCGGCCTTTTGCAAACTACCCTTCGGATTTTTGCAAACTACCCTTCGGCTTTTCTAAAAGGGTCCACATACCCTTCAAACTTTCTTGAATGTACCCTTCAGCTTTTCTGAACGGTCCACTTGCCCTTCGGACTTCTTGAGAAGTGCCTTTCGGCAATTTTGCAACAATCTCTTTGGATTTTTGTTTCAAGACAATTTTTCGAAAAAGACTTGACAATTTTTTCGAAAGAATTCTTCTAAAAAAATTCTTCAAGACCATTTCAGGGTCTTCATTCAGCATGACTTATAGACTTGGAAGAAGTAAAGTCATCTTAGAAACCCGATCAACTCTTCTAGACCCATTCGGGTTTTCAACTTTGCTTAACTTATTAAAATGAACTAAGTAAAGTTGTTGCAAAACTTCGATCAATTCACCTAGACCCATTCGGGTTTTTCACATTGCTTAACTCATAAACATGAGAGAAGCAAAGCCACTCCGAAATCGCGATTACCTCTTCCTTGACCCATTCGGGTTTTCCACATTGCTTATCTTATAAACATGAAAGAAGTAAATTGCTTCCGAAACCCCGATCAACTCTTCTAGACCCTTTCAGGCTCTTGAGACAACTTGACTTATAAAAATGAGACAAGTAAAGTTGTTGCATAAACCCGATCTACACTACAAGACCCATTCGGGTTCTCAAGACTGCTTTACTTATTTTATAAGTAGAAGCTCTTCATAAACCCAATTTACACTGTAAGTTTGTGCAATTCAACTTTTGACATTAATGTTTGATAGCACAAGTTGCCTTTGACATCAATGGCAATATTACAGACATCAGCCAAAATTGCCAACATGTTGATTTCAGGAATCTAAACCAAGTGTCCCTTAAGGATAATTATCCCTTGCCTATTATGAATCAGATACTTCAAGCCGTTATAAGATCAAAGATGCTTTCCATGCTTGATGGGTTTTCTAGGTACAACTAGGTTGAGGTTTTAGTTGAAGATCAACATAAGACAACCTTTACAATGCCTTGGGGAACTTTCGCCTACAGGGAATGCCTTTCGGCCTCATCAATGCCAGAGCCACATTTCAAAGGGATATGGATTTGGATTTTCATGACCTTATAATAAGATCATAGTTGTCTACTTGGATGGATCATTATGATCATTCAGTAAAAGGTTTTTGACAAATGATTGATCCATGGTATTTCATTGAATCCCAAGAAATCCATATTTGGAGTGATTGAGGAAAAGCTTCTTTGCCATGTCATGTCAAGGGAAGGGACAAATCGATCCAGAGAAGGTTCAATCCATTCAAAATCTATCCCTTCTTACTAGTAAGCAAGGCGTTCAGTTCTTTTTCAATTTAGTGAACTTCTTAAGGTTCGTTGTCATGTCCCCATTCGGCTGACATCGTTTAGCGTGACATTCTACGAGGATTTTGCCTATTCTTGACTCTCGTAGGCAGATAAAGGTGGTGAGAGGGTCTTGTTGGCGATTCGACGGCTCACGATGATCCGGGAGATAGTTTATTTTATTATGGAAGCCAAATTGTTATATTTTAATTTTAAAATGCACTTTTATTTTTAGTTTCATAAAATTACTTTATTTAAAAAGTATAACAAGTTTTATATGATGTATTACAGAAACTCTTGGAAGTTCCGAAAAGTGCATAAATAGACCCTGTGGGTCTAGTATTTGGCATCCAGAGTTTATTTTTGATCATTGAATCTCCTTGAGCGTTTGTAAGACTGCAGGGTCTGCAAATCGTCAGATTAATCCTTGAGAACGATACCTCTCAAGTGATTTGCATAACTGAGGGTGTGAAAGATCATCCGAAGGGGTGCACTTTGGAAGTGGTATTCAGCTACTTTAAGTTGGGTTTATTTGGTACTCAGAGATTTGTTTGAGGGTTTATGTTTTCAGTGATTGGAACATTGATTATTCAGCGATTTCATATTGATTTTCATTCAGTATTCAGGTTCAGTTCGAGGATTGAACAAATTTTGGCGTTCCCTGGTAAGGCAACTGAATCATTGATCAATTTAAAGGATTTCCAGGTATATATATTCCGTACAGGTACAGCCTGCACCTACAGCAAAGTACGGATAGCATTTTGGCAGGTTTAGACAGAGTTCGCAGTCCCAGGTAAACAGTACGGCAGAATAAAAATTCCAGCAATCAATGAAGACTATGGCGCGGCCTGTCTAGACAATTTAATTTCTGACAAATTTCTTGAGGCGTCCAACTTGGCAGTAGTATTATGAACCTGGGCGTTTTTGAATTTTGAAAGCAAAAATAAAAGAAATCTGTACCAGTCCGTACGGCCGTACGGACTGTACCCGCGACAAGTACGGACAGCTTGGGCGATTCCTAGAGCGGACCAATTCAGACTTCAGTATTTGCCGTCCAGCCTAACACTAGCGATCAGCTTGTATATGAGCAGAGGTTATTGGGAGTCGACCAAGGTATTGGTGCCACCAAGGAGAAATCAAAGCCGAAGCCTTCGCTGGGTGGAAACTCCGCAGACCTTTCTAAAAGGTAGAAGTATTTGCTGACAGACACAAGGGCAAACGATATGACAATGGCATAGTTATTGTGGGCTACACGAATGCCGGAAGGTCACCAATTGTAGCAGCTGCTTCCCAAAGTGACACAGTCAGTTTATTACTAAGCCAAGTTCTGTTTTTTAATCGCCATTGTTTAGTATATATGAGGCGTTGATGTCACTTAATTTTATACCTAGCTGTATTTGCATATCTGTAATAGATTAGTTGCCAATCATTTGCATTCTATCCAGAATAAGGAAAGATATTATTTGCATTGTGAATGCTAAGATATCTTGATGTAATATGAAATTGCAATCTATTGAAAAAGATCTATATTCGCACTAATTAAGCTGAGTAAATTAATATCTAGTTACAATTACAGCAGTTTAGTTGTTTGACAACTGTTTGACGAAAATCCATAAGGTAATATTAGTCTTCTGATGATCCTAACAAGTGTTTGACGAAATTCCCTAAGTGTTATATCAGTGTTTTAGTGATCCCATTAGTAAGGGACATTACAGTGGTATCAGAGCGGTTTCCTGCCAGCCTGATTGGGTTATTTCAGATTGTATTCAATTAAGCAGTATGGCAACAACAGGAGACAAGGATTTGGAAGAAAGAATGCACAATGCAAAGGAGAATTAGAACGTCCATTTCAGCGAACAGAGGACCTTCTAAGAACTTTGGAGGAGATGGAAACTTATTTAGGTAAGGTTGATCAGTCAGATTCCTATGCTATGCAAACAGCGTTATCTCCAGCATTTGGTTCGTTGGTGAAGCCCCGATTATTGAAACATCATGATGAGGTGGTAAGACTTGCAACTCTCTCTTGCATTAGTGAAATCATGAAGATACTAGCTGGCTTTAAGTCTTATGATGATTAGATTATGAGAAAGGTACTTCATGCCATGGTGAAAAGCTTCGAAAAATTGGATGACATTAAGGACCCTCATTTCACAAAGAGGGCAAGATTACTTGAAGTATTTGCAAGGTGTAGATTTGAAAACATTATGCTGTCATTAGGTTGTATTGATGACATTCGCAAGATGTTTAATACATTTTGGAATATTGTAGATGAGTTTCATTCAAGCAATGTATTAGCATCGATGCACTCTATCATGTTCACAATTTTGTTTGAGGAGAAGGATGAAAATTTTAAATCTTTGGCAGAAGATTTATGGTATGTCTGGACAAAAGAAAGGAATTTGTCACCTATGGCATGTACGTGGTTAAAGAGTTTAATTGATAGGCCTAAGGATTGTAATACTTTCCTTATGACAGGCAAAAACTTGAATGATGAGTTTGACAAAAATGCTGATCCAGTATAGGAAGACATTAACACATCTTCAGGTAATGATTTATCCTCACAGGCAGAAGCGGTTAGAGATGTCATGCAGATTGAGCTAATGGCATCAGAAGGTGATATCACAGGGACACTGGATTGCATGATTAACACAGATAGTGATTCCAGTACAGTTGGTCCGGATGAAGTTACAACAATTGAGGATACTGTCATGTTTGAGGATAGTACAGTTGATTAAAAAGTGAGCATTCAGGACTTTGCAAAAAATGAGTATCAGGCACAGTTGGATGCTTCTTCATATGAGATAGAGGCTAGTAGTTATTCCCTTGGTTTGGCAAGCCAACTGAAGACGAGTGAAAAGGATATTGTCGCGGCCTTATCCCATCATGATAGAATGTATGGGTTGATTGGGAATCACATTTGGATGATTCAACTGTAGGAGAGACAAAAGGAAGTCACAGCAGGTTCATCTTGCGACGACTTACAATAGATCAAGGAGGGCATGGAGGCAATGAAGGTAAATTACATACACCTACTTTCAGATCGCGATCATCTCCTTAATCTTGCAGGAATCTATTTAGAAGCATTAATGAAGAAGGAAGAAGAGGTTGACTAGCTTTCTCATGAGCTGGAGGATACTCGAGATTCCTTGGTGAATACTCCATTGGCGTTATAGGACGAGGAGAGACCTGTGGATGAGCGTGGCATGGAGTCAAGATTAGTTTCATCTTGCACTCAACTTTCTATAGCAGGAGGATCATATATGGTCGCTAATGATGTTGTAAGTTCATCTTGCTTTCACATCCTAGATTCAGGGACAGTATCTGATAGGTTTGGGGAGTTAGTTGGTATTAGCCATATTATTCAGGTGAGGAGTTTGCTTGAGTTACCAGCTGATTCTAGTTTATGGATATGGACTCGGGATTGTTATATTGGTGTTTGGGACTCAGATGACTGGAAATCTTTATCACTCATTGGCAACAGTGATTGTCTGGGTGCTATCATAGATTTGATTAGCATATTGCATAGTGTTGCCCTTTTTTGTGTCATCGGCTTGTCCGATGATTGTATTAGTTTCTATACACCGGTATTGGGAGTTGTGTGCATTTCTAGTCGTCCACTTAGGATATAGTGGGCTTATGATGATTCAGGCACATCCGAGTTGTCAGTAATTGCAGATCAGTCCCAGGATAGTATCCAAGCAGATGCAGTGGATAGTTTTGAGGACTTAGTTTCCTCAGCAGTTTCTTTCAGTACGGAGGAGTTGGACAGCGATGCTTCAGTTTTTGATACTCTGTATTTGGATATGAGCTTTGGAGTTGATTCACAGAGTATGGATGGTAGTACTCCAGAGATCAGTAATTTTGAGTCTACTCTTTTGGATAGTGCATCAGAGGAGGATTGTAGGAGACAATCTAGCCAGCACCATCATGTGTCTAGTCAGCTGAGAGTTAGTGAGCAAGACATTGCTATCACTTGTGAGCATTTCGATGCTGCTCGTCAGTTGTTAGCAGTTTATGGATGGGGTTCTCCTACTAGCGATGAGCAAAGAGGCAATTATTTTTCCTTGACAGAGATCCACTCTTTATGGGAGGCTATCCAGATTCTGAGGCAGAATTATATGCAGTTGGTAGCCGACAGAGATTATCTTATGGAGTGGGGCAGCACAGCGTACGTTGCATTATTGGCCAAAGAAGATGAGGTGAGTGGACTTACTCAGCAGTTCGAGGTGACTTCTGGGATTCTTGAGAGTACACAGTTGGCTTTTGAGGAGTCAGTTTCATTTGACTGAGGTGATCATGGAGTTAGAGCGACTTCAGTCACAGTGGGTTGTACCACCTGTGCATGGTGAGCTGTTGACTAAGGTCGATTTTTTGTATCAACATAATACTACAAGGTATGTTCATCAGTTTGCATTTGATCCATGCATTGAGAAGTTGACGGCCATTAGATTTGATTTGAGTTCTAGTTCTTTTTATCTATCATATGATGACTATTCGCCATCAGTGGTACATGGGAGTTATGGTTATGAGACAGTTGCCGATGATCTGCAGAGTTGCATTGACTGCAGGAGTTGTACAGTGTGTGGATTCTCCATACTTGGTACAATTTCATTCGAGAGTGTTCACCATTGTTGCAGATTTGGATTGTATAGTCTGCATAAGCCAGTGGGATGCATTGATGGTATTTACAGTATTGGCAGTTTGGGATGTCCACTCTACTTGGATTATGAGATTTTGAGAGTTTGTTTCTCATGGGTTCCTGACTATGGCAGTACTGGTTTTGGAGTTTGGTTGAGTGGTATTTGCCAATTTGATTATGGGTTTCTCTTGATTATATTTCAGAGGATGTTGCAGGAGCTTGCATTGATTGACAGCAGTATACATCATGACTACATTTGGGATCCAGTTGGATTGATTGGTTTGTTGTTCAGCGATTGCTTGGGGACAAGCAATTTCAGGAAGGGCGGATTGTCATGTCCCCATTCGGCTGACATCGTTTAGCGTGACATTCTACGAGGATTTTGCCTATTCCTGACTCTCGTAGGTAGATAAAGGTGGTGAGAGGGTCTTGTTGGCGATTCGACGGCTCACGATGATCCGAGAGATAGTTTATTTTATTATGGAAGCCAAATTGTTATATTTTAATTTTAAAATGCACTTTTATTTTTATTTTCATAAAATTACTTTATTTAAAAAGTATAACAAGTTTTATATGATGTATTACGGAAACTCTTGGAAGTTCCGAAAAGTGCATAAATAGACCCTATGGGTCTAGTATTTGGCATCCAGAGTTTATTTTTGATCATTGAATCTCCTTGAGCGTTTGTAAGACTGCAGAGTCTGCAAATCGTCAGATTAATCCTTGAGAACGATACCTCTCAAGCGATTTGCATAACTGAGGGTGTGAAAGATCATCCGAAGGGTTGCACTTTGGAAGTGGTATTTAGCTACTTCAAGTTGGGTTTATTTGGTACTCAGAGATTTGTCTGAGGGTTTATGTTTTCAGTGATTGGAACATTGATTATTCAGCGATTTCATGTTGATTTTCATTCAGTATTCAGGTTCAGTTCGAGGATTGAACAAATTTTGGCGTTCCCTGGTAAGGCAACTGAATCATTGATCAATTTAAAGGATTTCCAGGTATATATATTCCGTACAGGTACGGCCTGTACCTACAGCAAAGTACAGATAGCATTTTGGCAGGTTTAGACAGAGTTCGCAGTCCCAGGTAAACAGTACGGCAGAATAAAAATTCCAGCAATCAATGAAGACTATGGCGCGGCCTGTCTGGGCAATTTAATTTCTGACAATTTTCTTGAGGCGTCCAACTTGGCAGTAGTATTATGAACCTGGACGTTTTTGAATTTTGAAAGCAAAAATAAAAGAAATCCGTACCAGTCCGTACGGTCGTACGGACTGTACCCGCGACAAGTACGGACAGCGTGGGCGATTCCTAGAGCGGACCAATTCAGAGTCAGTATTTGCCGTCTAGCCTAACACTAGCGATCAGCGTGTATATGAGCAGAGGTTATTGGGAGTCGACCAAGGTATTGGTGCCACCAAGGAGAAATCAAAGCCGAAGCCTTCGCTGGGTGGAAACTCCACAGACCTTTCTAAAAGGCAGAAGTATTTGCCGACAGACACAAGGGCAAACGATATGACAATGGCATAGTTATTGTGGGCTACACGAATGCCGGAAGGTCACCAATTGTAGCAACTGCCTCCCAAAGTGACACAGTCAGTTTATTACTAAGCTAGGTTCTGTATTTTAATCGCCATTGTTTAGTATATATGAGGCGTTGATGTCACTTAATTTTATACCCAGCTGTATTTGCATATCTGTAATAGATTAGTTGCCAATCATTTGCATTTTGTCCAGAATAAGGAAAGATATTATTTGCATTGTGCATGCTAAGATATCTTGTTGTAATCTGAAATTGCAATCTATTGAAAAAGATCTATATTCGCACTAATTAAGCTGAGTAAATTAATATCTAGTTACAATTACAGCAGTTTAGTTGTTTGACAACTGTTTGACGAAAATCCATAAGGTAATATTAGTCTTCTGATGATCCTAACAAGTGTTTGACGAAATTCCCTAAGTGTTATATCAGTGTTTTAGTGATCCCATTAGTAAGGGACATTACATTCGTACTTGACTTTGTCGAGCTCACTAAACATATTGCTGATATGATGACAGGTAAAGTTAATTTTAAATGGAGCAAAGAGGGAAAAAAAGCTTTTGATGAAATTAAGACTTCCATTTCTAGAGCACCAACTCTGGTTTGCCTTGATTTTAACAAGGATTTCTTCATCTACTGCTATGCATCCGAGCATGCTCTCTCAAGAATTTTAGTGCAAAAGAATAATGAAGGCATTGAGTCACCTATAGCCTTTTTGAGCTATGGATTGAAAAATCATAAGCTCAAATATTATCCCATTGAGAAGCACGCTTATGTGGTTGTAAAGGCCATTACACAGTTTAGGTACTACAATTTGATTTCACATAGTGTTGTCTTGATATCGGATCCAGCGGTCAAATCCATTTTAACACATCAAGAATTTGGTTCAAAATGAGGAGGATGGATAGCAAAAGTCCAAGAATTTGATTTCGACATCAGACCTACCAAACTAGTCCGAGGTCGCGGTTTATTTCAACTAATTGCTGAGAATAATCCAAATGATACCTTTGATGATGTTCAAGAGCATGATTCATCAGAAAAAACACCTATAGTTCTATTTATTGGTACTACAGATGAATGGTACTCAAATATAGCTCATTTTTTTCTGTATGGGGATGTCCTGAAGGATTAATTGCCAAGGAAAAAAGAACAATAAAGCTTAGCTGTAAAGTATGTCATACGGGACAATACTCTTTTCAAAAGAGGTATTGATGGCATGTTCCTGCGATGCATTGATAAGGAACAATAAAAGAGGCTATTAGAATCTTTTCATAGTAAGGCATGTGGTTGTCACTTCTCATTGCCCATCACAATGTATAAAATTCTCAAGGCAAATTACTACTGGCCCACTCTCTTCAATGATGCTCAGGACTGGGTTTCTAAATGTGAAGCCTATTAGCAATTTGTAGTAAAACCAAAGCTTGTAGTCCTACCTCTAAAGCCGGTGGTAATTGAGGAACCATTTCAACATTGGGGCCTTGATTTCATAGGTGTGTTAAATCCTCATTCTAGTGCAGGCCACACCCATGTCCTCACCGTGATAGATTATTTCACAAAGTGGGTTGAGGGTATCTCGGTCAAACAAACGACCTTTGAAGTAGTGTGTAATTTCATTAAAGAGAATATCTTGGTCAGGTATGGAGTTCATTAGAAGATAGTGATTGAAAATGCGTTTAATTTTTCTTCCTTTGAGCTCATTGGTTTTTGTTATGGCTCTGAGATTTCTTTATCTCATGCTTCAGATTACTACCCTGAGGGTAATGGTCAAACGGAATCAAGCAACAAGAATTTGGTCACATTTATTTGCAAACTTGTATATGAGAACCCACGAAATTGGCACAAAAAATTATATGATGCGCTTTGGGCTGATCGCATCACTCCTAAGAGGGCTATTGGTATGTCACCATTTCAGCTAATGTATGGATAAAAGGATCTTGTACTTGAACAAACTGGAAGAAGAAGAGTCGTAGAAGTTGACAAGATTACAGAGCATCAACAAAAGGTGCAAGCACTTTTTGACAAAAAGGCCAAGCATAGGGATTTTCAGATTGGTGATTTTGTTCTTCTGTGGGATAAAAGGTGTGACCCAAGGATAGTCATGGAAAGTTCGATTCCTTGTGGAAAGTTCTGTTCAAAATTCGTCACTTCTATGGCGACAACACATACTATTTGGCCTACTTGGATGGCACTCAGCTCCTGCTTCCTTACAGCGGGCAATATCTGAAGCTTTTTAAGCAGTAGAGATTGGTTCTCACTAGTCATAGATTAGCGTTAGGATTTTGGTTGTGTTTGTTTTACTGTTTGCTTTTCATTTTGGCTTTTGTTTGTGTTCTTTTCTTTTTTTCCGGTGTTTTTCTTGTGAAGATGTTTTACTTAGAGAGACTCTGTAGTCCAATTAACATGCAAATAAAGCTTGCTAAACTTAGAAATTCTAGTGTCAATCCTTGCATTTATCAAATGTAGGTCCCTAGTCAGAGCCAATTGTTGTCCCCCAAATTTCATCACCCTATGAAATTTGGATTACCCCATTCAAATTTCCTTGAAAATCGAGTTAAAAGAGGGAAAAGTTGAAACGAGAGTGTTATCAAAGACAACCATTTTGCAATGCATTGGAGTCGGGATCAATGAAGTTGTCGGATCCCAATACTACAATGCAACTATCTGATCCCAACAGTTGCAAATGTAGCTGTCTTACCCCACCTTGACCCTCATTAATGAGGGTCGAGTCTTGCATGTGTGGGGTCTCCTCTTTTCTCACTATTTAATTGAGCCCTTGTTATCACTTTGCACCATTCAAACATGAATTTTGAAGATCTGCATCCGTCTTTCCTCGCAATTTAGGGGTTCTCAATCTTTCCTTGGCATTTGGAGGTTGTTTTTCTCAAGGTTTCTTATAGTTTCTTCACGGCAGGTGCACTTAGGGTTTGGAGTTGTTTTGGAGGGTTTTGATTGTAGGTGGTGCATTTTCTTTCGCTAGTTGCTTCGCATTCACTTGTCCTTGTTGTTGGGATCCCCTACCTTTCACCCAAGATCCATTCATTCATTGAGGTTTTCCTATTGATCGACAATTCTTTCTTTTTCGACACATTGGAGTTTCCTCTCCTCTATGCACTGAGATTTTTCGACTGCACCATAGCCCCCAAACCTCGATGTCGAGATTTGCCAACTGCATCGTAGCCTCCAAACCCTGAGGTCGGAATTTTCCAACTGCACTATAGTCCCATGCTTCCACCTTCCTTCCCTTTGCCTCTCCTTTGCCCGTTCCCGTTCCCATTCACACCCTACATCCAAGTTTCCTGCTCTCCCATACTCTTCTCAAGCAACCAATGTCTGGAACACCTAAGAAGAAAGGGAAAGAAAAAGCTAGTGAAATGAAGTATTGGTTCCAAGGGATCACTCCTCCCAATATTGATTCCAGCATCGATCAAGTTATTGACAGAGACTTGGGTCATATTGACATGGGTGACTTCTAGAATAGAATAAATTCATCCTTCAAAAATGATTGGACACAAAGCATTTCTGACAGTGGGCTGCCTCAAGTTGCTGCATTTCCAATATCTGTGCAATGCACGTAACTTTTCATGACAATGGCAAGTCATTATGACATAGATAGAAGGGAGGTTCAAACTCCTAGAGATGGGGTCATCTTGCGACTCTGTAAGAACCCTTGCTAATTCTGATCCAATTTTTTTGATTTGTTTGCAATGGTTTTGGTTCTTGTTTATGTATGTTTTGAGATATTTTTTGATAACACAATTGCATATAAAGAAAGTACAATAAAAGCTAAGCAATCTATTATCATATGACTCTTATTTCTCCAAATAAATGAGGATATACAATAAAAATCAGAACTGATATAATTCTGATCTGATTTATATCAGAACTGAATATTACAATGAAAAAATATAAAATATTATCCTTATGCACAATACAATCATATCCGAATCCAAAGATGAAGTCCCAAACACCAAAATATGGAATATGGCGCCATGTGAGCAAGGATGAAGGTGACTTTCCCAAGGTGGAAGGTACGGTTGCTCCCAAGAAGATAAAATGTGCAATGGATCCTTGAAAGAAGCTGCAATAACACTGAAATTCTGATCTACAGTTTCCCTTTCAAACCCTAGGTGCAAAATGATGAAATCCTTCAAAATATGCAATACACATGTCATCAAAAGTCATATAAATTAATCTGGAGCTGATAAAAATCTGAAACCACTTCCAAAAGCCTCCAAAAATAGCCAAACCTAGTCGCCCCACCTTATAAATTTTTTTAAAGGTTTTGGCCACCAAAAATGCCAAAAAACTCCAAAATAAGAGTTAAAACCCTAGCGCCCAGCAATGGAAAAATGATATTAGCAAATACCATGCATAAAATGCCTCAAAATGGATGCCATCAAGCTGCCTTAAAACCCTCAAGGTGAAATCTGCAATATCTCCTCAAACTATCAATACCCACTTGGAAAATTTGGCAACTAAACTCTTCCAAGTTGTCACAAACACTAGCCGCCCAAGAAGAATAAATAAACCTGCAATAAACAAACTCTTTCTTGGCTGATATCAACTCAAATCTGCAAATGTAAGCTCAATAAGAAACCCTGTATGGATTCCTCTCTCAAAGTGGAGTTGGGTTTTCGTCCAATCCACTAAATCCTGAAGGTTTTCGTGTTTAGAATAGGCTAGGCATGAACATATCCGTTGAAAATTGAAGAAGTATCAAATATCATAAAATCACATCATGAGCATATGAGATGCTAGGGTTATATTTATAAAACCTCATTGTGCAACTTTGGAACCCAAATGCCCAATAAAAATATTTTTATAATTTTTTGAACTCCACAAGGGTGGCGTCCCACTTTGGGAAATAATATTTTATTTTTCCCTTTTATAAAGTCACTTTTTATAATTTTTCTAATTTTTTCCAAAAAGTAACTTTATAATAAAAACATTATAAAAACTCATTATGTCACTTGTTGAAAATAACCTCTCCGGGGTACAAAACTCCAATATGCCTAGCAAATCATTCCCTTAACACCTTAATTAGACTACGGGAATGCTGGAATAGGCTAATCCAATCGAGTGATCTCTTAGGAAAGCGTGGACATTACAGTTCTCCCTTCCTGGGATTGCTTGTCCTCAAGCAATTGCAAAGTTGGATGCTGAAGAATCATCTCACCTTCCCAAGTAGCATCCTCTAAAGGCAAATCCTGCCAATGAACCAAATACTCACGGATCACTCTACTCCTCAACCTCCTCTCTCTCATGTCCAGAATCTTAGTAGGAATCAATATCAATCTACCCTCCTCATCCACGGGTGGCAACTCTGTTGAAGAAATAATATGTTGACTAAGCGCCCTCTTGAGGCAAGACACATGAAAGACATCATGTATCTTACTCTCAGTAGGTAACTCAAGCTCATATGCTACCTCTCCATTCCTCCTCAAGATCTTATACAGACCATAAAAAGGAGGCTTAAGTTTTTCTGCACTGCTCCTCTTAAGTGTACTCTGTCTATACGGCTGTAGGTGCAAGAAAACCATATCACCAACCTCAAAAGATCTCTCAACCCTGTGTCGATCCACATACATCCTCTGCTGATACTGTGCATGCTGAATGTTATCCTTAAGTGCCTTAAGGATACCCTGATTACCCTGAAGCCAATCACGAGCTCTAGGCGCTCTACTGTCATCAAACACCAAATGCACAAAAGATAATGCATCATATCCATATAAAGCTCGGAAAGGAGTCATGACAATAGACATATGGTATGGAGTATTATAGCAATGCTCTCCAAGATACAACCACCTAATCCATGCCTTCTGCTGCCCCGAAACATAGTTACAAAGATATTTTTCAACCCACTTATTCATAATTTCTGTTTGTCTATCTGTCTGAGGGCGGTAACTAGTACTTGGTGTCGGTTCTGTACTTGTCAATCAGAAAAGCTCTTGCCAAAATATACTCAAAAATCTGCTATCCCGATCACTAATAATGGTCTTCGGAAGCCCATGCAATCTGAACACCTCACGATAGAATAACTCGGCCACCCAAGATTCTGTGTAGTTGGCTGAAATAGCGAAGAAGTGTGCATACTTTGTTAATCTATTAACCACCACACAAATACAATCTCTCCCCTGGACTCTCGAAAGCCCTGTAATGAAATCCATCGAAATACTTTCCCACTTTTGATTTGGTATTTGCAAAGGCTGTAATAAACCCGTTGGGAAAGTATGCTCTGAGTTGTTCTGCTGACAAGTCAAACATTCACGCACATGACGCTAGACATTATCCTCGAGACCCTTCCATAAGAATCTCTCACTGATCTGTCGATAAGTCTTGAAGTACCTAGGGTATCCTGCTAGTGGTGTGTGGTGAATGGCGTGCATGATCTTATTGTTGAGCTTTGATTTAGGGACCAAATATATCTTGTCCTTATAATATATGACATCATCAATCGCCTTGTATCTATCATCCCGAATCCTACCATTCATGATCTTGCATGCGAAGAGATTCTTGGAATACTCAACCAACAGTTGAGACTTCCAATCGGCTGAAATCTTTCCAATAGAGCAATGTGTAGCGACTGTAGGTCTCTTGGAAAGTGCATCGGCAACAACATTCTTCTTCGCCTTGACATGCTCAATGTCAAAATCATGTCCCTGAATCTTACTAACCCACTTTTGCTATCTCTTGTTAAGCTTCTTCTGCTCTTAAGATATACTTCAGACTAATGTGGTCCGTCCTCGCCACAAATTTCCTACCTACCAAATATTGCCTAAACTTCGCCAATGCATGCATGATGGCGAGCATCTCCTTATCATAGGTGGAATATAGCCGCTCATTATCTCTTAGCTTCCTACTCTCATAAGCAATAGGATGACAATTCTGCATAAGAATCGCACCAATCCCCTCCCCTAATGCATCACACTTTAGAACAAACGGCTAAGAATAATGTGGAAGAGCTAACATTGGACAAGTGCTCATAATCTGCTTAAGTCTGTCAAAAATGACCTGAGCTTCATCTGTCCATATGAATGCACCCTTCTTGGTAAGATCTGCAAGTGGTGCTGCAAGCTGCGAATACCCCTTAACATATCTTTTGTAGTATCCACAAAGATCGAGGAATCCTCTCAACTCAGAAATGTTCCTAGTTTGTGGCTAATCAAGTACCTTCACCCCATTGGCACCTATCACATGCCCCAAGTATAGAATTTCTGTAAGCCCAAATTCACACTTAGACGCTTTAGCAAAAAGAGATTGAACCTCCATAATGTCAAGAACCTCATCTAAATGTCGTAGGTGCTCCTCCATTGTCCCGCTATAAATCAAAATGTCATCGAAGAACAACAATACAAACTTACGCAATTGCTTATTGAAGATGTGATTCATGCATGACTGAAATGTAGTGGGTGTGTTAGTAAGGCCAAAAGGCATCACCAAGAACTCATAGTGCCCGTAATGACATCTGAATGCTGTCTTATTGATACCTTGATCACGAACACGAATCTGATGGTACCCCGATCGAAGATCAATCTTCGAGAAGTACACGGCCCCATGTAGCTCATCAAGCAACTCATCTATGCGTGGAATCCGATACCTGTTCTTGATTGTTTTCTTGTTCAAAGCACGGTATCGATACACATACGCATAGTGCCATCCTTCTTCACCAACAACTGAAGAAGCAAAGGGACTAGAACTAGGCTGAATATGTCCCTTGTCTAAAAGCTCCCTTATCGTTTTCGCTATCTCCTTATATTTCTTAGGATGACAATAAGGTGTAGTAATCACGGGCTTGGCGCCCTCCAACTCTATGACATGCTCAAATACACGATCTAGTGGTCTACTTGGAGGAATATCGCTAAACACAAGACTGTGCTTATCCAACACCATCTGGATATCCACATGATAAGGCTGCTCACTATCTGAAGGAGTCTTGGATGAAACAAAACACTGGGCCATCCACGCAACATCTCCATCCTTGAAGATAGGCTCCATACTATGTGTTGAAACTACCTTCGTCCCCCCATCTGATAAAGCTTTAAGCACAATCTTCTTCCCATCCACTATAAACTCTAGCTCCATGTTATGGAAATCCTGCACATATCAGCGAAGTGACTGTAACCATTGAATCCCCAAAACTGTATCAATCTCACCAAGACCCACTACATAGAAATCATCGGTCAAGGTGTAGTCTCCCATCTGTATGCGACGCTGAGGAACTCGTCTAGTGCAACTCCTGGTGAAGCCATTTGCAACTGTCACATTGAAACCCGAAAAATCCTCAATGTATAATTTGTGCTTCACAACTAACCCCTCATTAATGAAGTTGTGCATAGCACCACTATCCACCAAGCAAGTAACATGTTGTTCCTTAAGTACTCCCTTCAAACGAAAGGAGTGGTACCTAGGTACTCCTGAAAGTGTAGCATTAGTGACATGAGATGGATCATGTGCATCATCCTCTCCAAGCTCAACCTGTCGTTGCTCACATGCTCACTATCACTCCTCTTTGAACCTGTATCCTGTACCTACTCATCATCCACATCCAAAGTAACCTCTATGAGATGCATCTTGCCTTTGCCAAGGCATCTATGTCCAGGCTCCCAAGGCTTCTTACATGGGAAGTAAAGCTTCTTCCTCCTGGACTCATTACGAGTACCCTGATCAATCTTCGGAGGTGCACTCCTCAGCTGAGTAAAAGATCTCTGAAAAGGTTTAGAACCTTTGGAAGGCTTATGCAACTGATAAGAAAATGGTGATGTATCTAAGTCCAAGGTCATCTAAATAGCCTCCTACAAAGTCCTAGGCTTAAGCGCATTGACAAGACCCGATAACCTGTCATGCAATCGCTCTATAAAGAGCATCACCACGCGTCTCTCTGGCATCTCTGGAACCATCACCGCAATCCGTTGAAACTCATTAATATAAGACTCAACATGTACACTCTAGCGCAACTGGGCAAGTTTTTTATAATATAACTCAACATCCTTACGGTCAAATCTAGCAAACAACCGTTCACTGAACTCTCTGTAAGAATGTTTAAGTCCATGGCTTTGGGTAATCAAACCATGATGCCACCAATCATATGCTACGCCCTCAAGATGCAAAGTAGCAAAATGAATAGCCTCATCCTCCTACATCGGCTTAAGTGTTAAAAATGTATTGAGCTTATGGATCCAAGCTTGTGCACTAGTCTTCCCTCTGCCATCAAAAGTAGAAAGAGTGAGCTTGCTAGTGGCCTGCTTAAGCTCCCTAATTTGGTCCTGTCTCGGCCTCCTATCCTGTCGAGTCCTGGTGCTCTCTCTATGCTGTGCATGATATTGTGGGAAAGGAAATACATCACGCACATGCTGCAGTAGTGCCAACCACTCGTCATTAACTGTCATGAAATGTCACATCGGCGACTACATCATCGACTATCTTGGGCTCATCTCTAGGCAAAAATGTAGGTTGCATAGGCCTGTTTGTGGTGCGAGTATGAGTCCTCTCCACGCGAGGAGACCCTACCACACTATTTGCTACTGAAGGTGACCTGTCCTGCCTCTCATGCCTATCACATCTGTCATTACCCCTAGGCCGATCCACGATCAACCGCTCAACTGTCCCAATCAAGCGATCCAAACTCTATGTAACATGCTGCTAACTAGCCATAAGACCTCTCAAAAGCTCACAAGCATCTAGATCATCCCATTGAGGACTCTGACTGCCATCACCCCTATCACCCATGGTGCTACCAGTGCCAACACTTGTAAAAGGATCTGCTTTAGCCTCTTGTTCTCACTACTCTGGTCTTCTTCTGAAATAATATCTGTGTGGACCAACTTCCTGTGGATGCATAGACACAACCCAAACCCTTCAGACTGACAAGATCAGAGCTTTGAGACCACTGTAAGAACACTTGCTAATTCTGATCCAATTTTTCTGATTTGTTTGCAATGGTTTTGGTTTTTGTTTATATATGTTTTGAGATGATTTTTGATAACACAATTGCATATAAAGAAAGTACAATAAAAGCTAAACAATCTATTATCATATAGGACTCTTATTTCTCCAAATAAATGAGGATATACAATAAAAATAGAACTATTATAATTCTGATCTGATTTATATCAGAACTGAATATTACAATGAAAAAATATAAAATATTATCCTCATGCACAATACAATCATACTCGGATCCAAAGATGAAGTCTCAACACCAAAATATGGAATATGGTGCCATGTGAGCAAGGATGAAGGTGACTTTCCCAAGGTGGAAGGTACGTCTGCTCCCAGGGAGATAAAATATGCAATGGATCCTTGAAAGATGCTGCAATAACAAACTGAAATTTTGATCTGCAGTTTCCCTTTCAAACTGTAGACGCAAAATGATGAAAACCTTCAAAATATGCAATACCCATGTCACCAAAAATTATATAAATCAAGTTGGAGTTGATAAAAATCTGAAACCACTTCCAAAAGCCTCCAAAAATAACCAAACCTGGTTGCCCCATTTTAGATAAATTTTATTAAAGGTTTTGGCCACCAAAAATGCCAAAAATCTCCAAAATAAGGGTTAAAACCTTAGTGCCCAGCAATGGAAAAATGATATCAGCAAATACCTTGCATAAAATGCCTCAAAATGGATGCCATCAAGCTGGCCTTAAAACCCTCAATGTGAAATCTGCAATATCTCCTCAAACTATCAATACCCACTTGGAAAATTTGGCAACAAAACTCTTCCAAGTTGTCACAAACCCTAGCCGCCCAAGAAGAATGAAGAAACCTGCAATAAATAAACACTTTCTTGGCTGCTATCAACTCAGATCTAGAAATGTAAGCTCAATAAGAAACCCTATATGGATTCCTCTCTCAAGGTGGAGTTGGGTTTTCGCCCAATCCACTAAATGCTGAAGGTTTTCGTCCTCATAATAGGCTAGGCATGAACATACTAGCTAGAAATTGAAGAAGTATCAAATATCATAAAATCACATAATGAGCATATGAGAGGCTAGGGTTATATTTATAAAATCTCATTGTGCAACTTTGGAACCCAAATGCCCTATAAAAATATTTTTATAATTTTTTGAACTCCACAAGGGTGGCATCCCACGTTGCGAAATAATATTTGATTTTATTTTCTTTTTCCCTTTTATAAAGTCACTTTTTATAATTTTTATAATTTTTTCAAAAAAGTAACTTTATAATAAAACATTATAAAAACTCATTATGTCACTTGTTGAAAATAACCTCTCCAGGGTACAAAACTCCAATATGCCTAACAAATCATTCCCTTAACATCTTAATTAGCCTACAGGAATGCCGGAATAGGCTAATCCAATTGATTGAGTGATATCTTAGGAAAGTGGGGACATTACAGAATCGGACCCAACTGTTTTGAAGATATGTTGAAAATTATGGATCTTGAGGGTTTTGTAGAAATTTCTTTAGAGATGGTTCGGCAATTTCACAAAGATAATAAAGACGATTGTCTCAGTTTTCTGAACAAGCATTGGCTTGTTAAATCTAAACCCTTTATGTCTAGGGTTCCTAAGGTGATTGCTCATCAGGGGTTTAAGCTTGAAATTAATGATATTATGACTCTCCTTTATAGGGTGGTTGGAAATCCTACAAGGGATTGCCATGAGTGGATGTTCCAATACATCCAAATAATTCATGCTAACAAACAGAATATCAACTGGGCCGAATTAATTGGCAACTGTATACATAAGCAATTATGTGAAGTTATCGCCACTCACAAATTTTATATGATGTCTTATCTAGTTTATGTAGTTGGACGAAGAAGATTCTACAACAGGTTGACCATGGTGGACCTGATGTTAGCCTCTCGCATCCATGAGTATTATCCCCAATTGACATTGAAGGAGAGTGCCAAGCACTTCCATAGAGTCAATGATGCTTTTCTTCACTTCGTCATTCGGATATTCTATTTAGAGCCTTAAAACCAAAGTTTCTCAGTTGTTGCTACCACATACATATCCAGATGGGGCGGTTGGTTTATACAGTTTCCCACATTCTCCTACATCAGGTTTTTCGAGTGTGAATCTGCTCCATATATACTTCTAAAGTTTGTTGACGACAAGTGGGCACTCATGGAACTAATGCAACAATCAATGGAGACGCACAAGTTTTTTGGTTTCTAAGCATAAGTCTGTTGGGATTCACTTTCCTATGACTATTGGTAGGGACACTTGTGCCACTTTACATAAAGCTAAATACATTGAATCAGATATGGCTCGTGTCACGCTTCGACCATTTCATAGTTGCCCCTTGTTTGATATGAGGGGAATGGTGGAGGGTATTCTCATTGCTTCATTCAGACATGTTCCTTATTATGAAGATTTTTGGATAGATTGTGACGATGTAAGGGAAGTCATACTCCTTGATTATACCGCCTTTATGTAAGAGCAAGTGACTAAATATAATATTGCGGACATTCCTAAAGAATTAGATATTAAAGATGATGGTGAACTAATAGATGAAAATTACTTCTCACGGGGCATCAAGACAACACCTCTCTCTAGGATTGATTGGAACCAAGTAGAAATAACTTCTCTGGAAAATCGGACTCAAGGTGTCCTAGAACAACTCTTGTATGGCTTGCAAGCAAGGGAGTAGATGTGAAAAATGCTAGACTCCCTCCATCTTTGAAAGCGGTGGATATACCTCCGACTAATCCAACAAAGCAAAATGAAAGGGAAGATGAAGCAGCATCTTCCAGCGCTGCAACAGATACTGTTGTGATAGAGGAGATAGAGGAACCTTCACCTCAACTTGAGAAGAGGCCTTTGAAGTTTAAAATCAAGAAGTCAACTAGTGGGAAGGGTACCCCTGGGGTATCAACTGTGTTGAGCGAGACATCTGAAAAGGTGGTTCATTCGCAAAGGTTGATCAAGAACACCACACTACAGTTTGTGATTGCAGATCCTCCATTCTTGGGCACTAAGGGATCCTTAGTAGTAGTGGCTCTTCTCCCTGCCGTTGAATTGCAAGAGGCTCATTCTCAGGGCATATCCAAAGAGGCCGTTGAATCTATCCTTGGAGAAGGAAAATCTCTTCCAGAGATAGAAGAATCTTCTTCTAAAGTGGTGGAACGCCCACCTGTCATTCAAGAAAAGGAGCTAGACACCCAGAAGGTTGTGGAGAAAGAAATCACATCTCCACAAACAGAAGAGAGGATGGAGCATGCGAAGGATTAGGGTCCTGTTGTTCAAGGATAGACGCAAATAAAATCATCATTATAGGAGGAAATTGATATCGGAGCATCCCAATGATTGAATAAAGTGGTAAAAAAGAGGAAAAAAATGGTTCCACCCATAGTTGGAA
Organism: Torreya grandis; assembly: GCA_037957365.1. Taxonomy (NCBI): domain Eukaryota; kingdom Viridiplantae; phylum Streptophyta; class Pinopsida; order Cupressales; family Taxaceae; genus Torreya; species Torreya grandis. Next base: position 2,155,300 of record JARHVA010001378.1, read on the forward strand.
AACTCCCCATTTGCAAGTACTTGGCAAGCCCGAAAAACTCGGTTCAGAAAAAACTCGGCGACTTAAAAAATTGCTTAAACTTCACTAAAAACACATTTTTTTGGCAAAATTCAAAGATAAGATGCATCCAATGAGTCAATAAACGAGTACATATAAGAAACAAGCTGTATTTGATTGATTTGAAAGAAAATTAGATACAAAATGGCATCCTCATGTAGAATGTTGAATGCGTTGATATGATAGTTTGAAACAAAATGAAAATAGGAAATTGTTTTTGTAAAACTGAAAGTAAATACTACATAAACATTAATATATTTCAATTTTTACAAATTCACATCTTCCTCTTTCCATGTCTAGATCTCAGTAGGGGATCGGGAGAGGGTCTATTCATAGGACTCTGTGCCTGCTGTGCCTGTGGATTCTTTACCTCCATACTGGATGTAGATCTTGCTGCAGTTGCTGGTGGTGGCACTGGGAATGACTCCTCAGGGTCATCCTCAAGGTCATCCAATGAAAATGCAAATCCACCCCCCTCCATTTGTTGTAGCCCTAAATCATAAATGTCATCCTCAGAAAACAATGGAGGCTTCTCTCCCCACCTTGGCCAATCACTGTATGGATTTATCCCATCCAAATCAATTGGTTCATCTAATATTTTCTCTACCTTTCTTATGTGCAATCGAAGATTATATTGCACATAGACAAGGTCATTGAGACGTTTTTGAGCAAATTTGTTCCTCTTCTTTGTGTAGATGGCCTCAAACAAGCTCCAATTGCGCTCACAATTGGACGAACTACAAGGCTGGCATAAGAAACGGAGGGCAAATTTTTGAAGATTCGAAGTTTTTTCCACCCCAATTTGTCCACCAAACATCTACAAAAAAAAAAAAAAAAGAGTTACAAACTTGTAACTTGTAATTATCAATTTTTGTAACTTGTAACTTGTAAATTTCAAATTTTATACCTAGTGGTTGATTTGTTATTGCTCTCTTTGCCCGGTCTGAAGAGAAGAGTGCACCCCCTTTTTCCCTATAACTTTGCAATTCGTTAACAATGAGGTCTGCCTCCTCAGTGGTGGATTTCATCCTCTGAATGCAAGTAGTGAGGCACTCCATAACCTCTCCAGTAGGATCTGCATAGGTGCCTGAATGGAAGAAACGGGGGTTCAAGAAGTACTTTGCTGCATGGATGGGTTGGTGGAGTTGATAGTTCCACCACCTGTCAATAATCTCCCAAATAGGATCAAACTTGAGGTGGCCCCCCTTATAATAATTTTTAATAGCCTCTTTGGCCTTGTCCATGGCCTCATAAAGATACCCCATTGGAGTTTTATCCCCATCCACCAAGCGAATAACTCTAACCAAGGGCTCTGACACCTACAATATAAATTTAAAGAAGCAAAAAAGATTAGAGTTACAATTTAAAAATTTACAATGAAAGACATTAAAAAATATATTCAATTTGAATTTAGATTCAAAGTTTTGAAGTTACCTTCACAATATCCGTAGCTCTTTGTGCAAAGAGGACGTCGAAGAGAATGCTTGAAACTCTATCTCCTTCCAGCTTCTTCGAATAAGTTGAGTCTAGCCATGTTTGACTCACAAACATTTGTTTCAAAGCCGTCAATGCACCAAGAATGCTTTCTAACGTTAAGAAAACCGTTGCAAACCTTGTCACACCGGATCTCACCAATTCTCTCCCTTGGGTGTGCTTCCTCATCAAGTGAAGAACCGAAGGGTGATTGTAGATAAATTTAGTGATCCTCCTCCCATCCTCTATAATTGGTGTGATCCAATCTAATTTGCCTGTCCTCCAAAGGAAGGTCAAGGACATGGCCAGCACATGGTGTCCAAAAAATTGTGCGGTGTTTATCTTGGAGGATTCTTCCTGCTGCCACATATGCTGCTGCATTGTCAGTTATGATTTGCACCACATTTTCAATCCCAACCTCCATGCACACTTGCTCCAACATTTTAGCCAAATTTTCTGCATTTTTTACTATGTTGGAGGCATCCACGGATTTCAAGAACACCACTTCATCTTTGCAAGAAACCAAAAAATTAATGATGGTACAGTTTTTACCATCCGCCCGCCCATCAGAAAGAATAGTGCAGCAATATTTTTGCCATTCTTCTCTTTGTTCTTCTATCGCTGCCCTTGCCCTTTCAATTGCACTAGTAAGCAACCTAAGTACAAAGTGAAACTAAGTACACAATTTTAATTTGTAAACAAAAAAATAGCTTAAATTAATCATAAATTAAACTTAAAAAACATAAATTAAAGAACATAAACTAACCTCCCACTCAAATCTTTGCGAGAAGGCGCCTTGTAGCTTTTCCTTGCAACTGTCAATGCGGTCACCAAATTTTGCCAGTAAGGTGAGCTTGCCACATTGAAAGGGATGTTGTTGAAGTACCAAATTCTGCACAGGGAATGTTTGTTTGCTCATGCACCTCCCTGCTCCACCCAGTTGCCTCTAAGGAACGCTGTGCACCACGTGTGTTTTTAGGCACAAAAAAATCATGCATGCGTGAACCCATAGGTGCTGATCCTAGTGTTCTACTAGAGATAGATGAAGGGATTGAGGTGGTGGTGGGTTTCAGCGGTTGTCTTCACACACATGGACCACAAAGAGAGCCCACTATGCCTACTACAGCATCATTTGACTCAAGGTTGACTGGAGCACCTTGAGAAGAAGCTATGGTTGCTTGCATTGCTGCTTTTGCCTTCACTCGTTGCACCTTATTTTCTTCTGCAGTTACAAGTATGACATGCATTTGTCTTTTTATTTTTTCGTTGGTGTTTATGTAACCATTAGCATCATGTTGAGGGATACCAACAAGGTGTTATTTGAAGCGATTGATACCTCCACGGTATACATTTTGACATCTAATGTAATACACTGAATTATGTTCTGGTCTTTCATATGCATATTTCCAAGCAGGGTCTCTAGCTCCTGCAAGATGAGTGCCTACAAATCCCCAAGGCATGAATGGAGCTGACTCTGATGTAGAAGCAGATTTAGAAGCCATTATCAATTAACCTACACACAATGACAAAGTGAAAGCATAACTTGTTAGCTTTTTGATAGAAAATTTAAAAACAAGCTAAATTAGATTAAATCAAAATAGATTACTTTAAATTAGTAAAAATTTAAACTAATCTAAGATTCTAAACATTTTCATAAAAAAAAAGGATTAAAAAAAGAAAATAAACTAGGTTTTCAAAAAAATATGAAAAAAATGTGAAAATCAGAAAATTACTTTAAATTAGTAAAACATTAAGCTAATCTTAAGATTGTAAACATGTTTTCAACAAAAAAGAGGATTCAAAATAAAAAAAATAACTAGGGTTTGAAGAAAATTTCAAAAAAATGAAAAAATCCGCAAAATATGTAAAAAAATCAGAAAAATGTGTCAATTTTTTTGTTTTGATGAATTTAAATCTTCTTTCCAATAATATAAATGTATTTAAATCTTTTTTACAGTAACATGCATGATGTTTTTTAAACATAGAATCAACAAAAATGAAGAAAAAATAAAAAAGGAAAGAACGAGAAAAATCAGAAAACCTACCTGGGAATCCAATTTGCCTTTGAAATCCGATGAAAATCTTCTTCAAATCTTGTCTCCTCGATGCAAAATCACTGAAAAATGGTGCAAAATGGTTAGGAGTGGGTTTTTGGTCAAGCAACAGTGAAGAACAGATGAAAAAACAAAATGAAATGCCCTTTTTGCCGTCCACGGGTTTCATATCCAGATCGTGCAAGTTTTTGACGAGTTTCGGCTAGTTTTCGCGAGTTTTTCGACTAATTTTCGGTGAGTTTCTGGCTGTGAGTTCTAGCATGAAAAACTTTTTTCGGAAAAGACTTGTGAGTTTTAGGCGAGTATTCCAACTATGGTTCCACCATTGGAAATTGATTCAGTACCCTCATTCCACTACATCCTCGAGCTGTAAAGAAACCCAAAAAGGTTTCTCGTATTGTTAGGGATGAACAGGGGAGAGGTATGATGAAGTTTTTACCCCTCCGAAAAGTCTAAAGATAAAGTCACAGTTACAAATTACCAAGTTTTACGTGTCCACTTTGGTAAGGCTACTCACGAAGTGTTGAAAGATGTACAAAGGGCTATTGGTTCTTTGATGGAGAAATTGATCATGATAAAGAAACCAAAGATCAATTGAAGGATAAAGTGGACCAACTTACATCAGTAATACATAAACTGGTCAACCCAGTTCAACCTCATCTTCAGGGCTATACTTTGTGTTGTCCCCAAAAATGTCACTCATTTTTGGGACAACCTATGAATTATTTTGGTTCAACAGACCAAAATCCTCTCTTCCCTTTTCGAAAATTGTTATGAGCCTTCAAATCCTTCTTTTTTCAAGCTTTTTCAGAAATCTACGGACTCTGCAGGCTTGAATCTACGGACTCTGCAGGCTTGGAACTACAGACTCTACAGGGAAGCTCAAATCTATAGACTCTCAAGGCCTCAAAAATACGGACTCTGCAGGCCGGTTTCTCACATCTACGGACTCCCCCAGATCTACGAACTCGTTTCTACGGACTCTGCAGGTTGGCTTTTACGGACTCTGCAGGAAAGAAACAGGTCAACACTTAGCCATTTTTCCAATCGGGAAGTTCAAAGGGGTCTTCCAAGAGCCCGAAGGACAAGTGCCCTTGTGGATGGCACGTAGGAGCCAAAATGGACACTTGCAACTTTTCCGAAAGGCAACCCTGGAGGTTAGATAGCCCTTGCGGAGGGCAGGCGGGGAGCAGGTGGACCGTTTCAAGGGCCGAGCGACCAAAGGAATTCCTTTGGAAGGAAATCCCGCAGCAAAGTTGCGAAGGAATTCCTTCGGACTTTTGTCCGAAGGAAATAAGCTCGAAGGGCCATCCGAAGACCGCCCAAAGGGTATGTGCCCTTGCGGGGGGCTCTCGCCGAGAAAAAGGGACCTTTCTCAAGGCCCCGAAGGGCAGGTTCCCTCTGAGGAAGATCAAACAACAAAGCAGAAGGAATTGCCGAGGAAAGTGACGGGTCCACAGACGTCAAAGTTGGACGTCGCGAACTAGCCGTTGAGATCCAAAAGTCCGGCGATGTCCTCGCAGCCGTCAATTTCAAGGTGACAAACTAGCCGTTGGTTTCCTAACGATGACGGGCCCGAAGACGTCAAATTCACGAAAATGAAATAGCCGTTGATCTTTGAAAGCTTGAATGCAGACCCGAATGCAAAAGGCCAAAACATTAAAGGGAAGAACCGCTGATGGAAGAGCGTAAGGAATTAGCAAGACCTAGGATATAGCCCTAAGAGCTCAAATGCCAGGAAAAGACAAAACCGGAAAGGGGAAAAGATAGCCCGCGAGCTCAAATTGCAGCAAGAAGAGATAAAAAGGAAAATATCTATGCAGAAGTAATTTCAGTAGGTGGAACAATACACTAAGTAGATATTTTGGCTTGCAAACATTGAAGGCGCCACTTTACAGACAGCTGCGCAAACGTCAGAGGGGACAGACCAGATGATTCAGACTCAGGAGAAGACATGGGATGAAATGACGCACCATAGTTAAGACAACCGCCCTGTTTTCAACGCAGCCCCCCTGACAAAACTGAAAATGCATTCAAGGCATTGAATGCACAGCATGGGCCATTCCATGAAACAAAGCGCCAAGTCTTTCTTGGCTGCTATATATTGTAATTTCTTTTATTGTTTTAAAGAGATCTTCCCATTACCAGAAGCAAATCTCTGCCCAAATTGAAAGGCGAATACTGAGATTTTGAGCTCAAATTGTTGTTCATATTATTTTATTTGAATGAGAAAGCGACTTGCAGACTTTGTGCTGTTATAGCTTATATCATTTTAGGAGATTGTTCTTATGTCTGTCTTCTGAATGTGTTCTTGTTTATTTGATCTAACAAGCAGAACTAGTGGAAGTAATCAAGAAGGTGTCCTGAAGCCAACTGTGGAGAGACTTTGTGCCCCCACAATTGCCTTTAGAGTGTTTTCTTTCTGTTCCTGTGTAAAGGATCTTGGGACGACTTTGTGCCCTCATTATCCTTCGTATTCTGTTTCTGTGTAAAGGACTTTGGGACGACTTTGTGCCCTCATTGTTCTTTGTATCTCACTCTTTGGGCAGCTGAAGTGGAGACTTTGTGCTACACTTCATTCTGCTGGTTACTGCTCCCTGTTATCAGTTACTTGTCACTACCTGAAAGAAATCTTACTGTCCTCTGCAAGAACACTTCTGAAAGAAGAGAAATGCCTTCAGTGTTTTCACCAGGATTTTTTCTTTTGTGAACATCATCTCTAAAAGAAGAGAGATGGATGGGTTATTCTAACCCCGAGTGTTATTTTCTGTTTATATATATAACATATAGCTCTTGCATATTCATAAGGAACCTCCCCTTGATGAGAGGAGAGATTTGCCCACTTTTGATGTATTAAACCTACACACTGGGCCGACCAATCTCCTTATGCTGTGGTTGAAGAGACCTATTTTGCTCACCAGTTAGCTGGTTGACAAAATATTCACCCAACAGTTTTTGGCGACTCCGCTGGGGATCGAATGTGCAGTCTGAAGCCTCAAGTTTCAGATTGAAGCAGTCTCTACCCTTATCCATTATAGACTCTGGCGACTCCGTCCTGTGTTTTACCCACTATCATTATAACCTTACCATCTTCTTCCATCTCCATTATATTATCAGGTCTGCAAAACCAGATCCGCTGAGGTAGAACAGTAGTTTGAAGCCTCAAGCTTCACGCTGAAGTAGGACCAGTTCTTTCTCATTTTTATCATACAATCTGACAGCTCCACGCTATACAAGAACCCAGAAATCTCAAGGTGTTGTTGACCTTGTTTTTGAGTTGGTGCAACAGAGCAATTTTGATTTGTTTCCTCCACAACGTCACCTTCAACGAACTAAGAGTCTTCCTCCCATCCGTACCGAGTCACCAACACAAGGCAGAGCTTCTTTTTCTGCTATTAGCAGAGTTTTGCCCATCCACACGCCGCCCAGATTTGTTATCTCTCTTTTTCATAATCCAATCATGACAGTTCAAGGCCCTTGGGGTAACTCATTTGGCCCACTAAATTTAACTCCATCCCTGCATGAACTTCCACGCAGATCAAGGAAGAATTTTCCCAAATTCTTTGGTGATGGGAGAGTTTACCCTGATAAACATATTGTAGCCTTCAGCATAGCCTGTGGCGTAATAGGAGTGGAATTTGAAGACGTGGCAGTCAGGGTTTTCGTGAAAACGCTGCAAGGTGCTGCTACAGACTGGTTCTACCATCTGCAGGCTAGGTCAGTAATTGATTGGGACACACTCAAAGCCAAGTTCGAAGCAAGGTTCAAGCCTGCAGAAGATGCACATGTCTTGCTAGCCCAGCTCACACAGATGAAGAAGGATCCTAATGAACCTATGAGGGACTTCATTGCCAGGTTCGACAAGCTGAGGCACAAGATTCCCATGATCGCTCAGTCGACACCTCAGAATCTCAAGTGTTTCTTCATCAACTCACAGCGCCCTGAAGTGAGTTTTTTGCTGAGACGGGCTAGACACATAGATCTTGTTGCTGCTCAGGACTTGGCTACTGAGGTAGAAGATGACCTTATCTTGGCAGAAAAGATAAGAAGAGATCCTAACAGAGGTAAATCCTATTCATCTTCTGAGTATCCATCTACAGGCACCACTAATCAAATGGTGCAAAAGTTGGCAAATGAACTGCTAGCCTTGAAAAGACAAGTGGCCCAAGGTATGTATGCTCCTTATTGGGATATGCCAAGGAGGACATTTCAGAACCAGTCATATCAAGGCAATGCTGCCAGAAGTCAAGGGCAACCAAATTGTCTTCCTCCCCCACAGAGGAACCTTGCCCTTGAAGCGCCTCCAACCAATTCAGTAGTTGGATATTTGGAAATAGAACATGATTTCTCTTTTCAGCCTGAGTTTGATCAAGAAAATGATGCTGATCTCTTTATGGAGGATCAAAAAGAATCAGTGGGTGACTCCCACATTGGTTTCCTGAATTACCAGGATGAATCTAGAAGTAAAGGTGAAGCAGGCGAGGGATCATATGCAGTATTCATCTGATTCGAGAATCAGTCAACCCAACAAGCTGATAAAAAAAGAACAGAGGAGCGAGCTCAACCTGCAATCTCAATTGCCAAACGAGGAAGTTCTCTACCTTTCCAGCCAAAGGACTTGGTGGTTGCCAAAAAAGTAAGTACCCCAAACATCTCTGCACTTTCTACTTCAACTTCGTAGATCAGTCCTCCCCCCCTAAAATCGAAAGGATGAACTCCCATCCTCTCTTTCTACCATTTCAGTCATTTGACATAATTGACCATGTCAAGAAAACCAAAATTCAAATGACTGAATTTGAATTCTTACAAGCCAACCCTGAGCAGTTGGACAGGTTGGTAGAATGTGTAAAGAATACAGCCGTCCTTGCAGGACAAGAGATTAGAAAGGTAACTCATGATCCCCCAAAGAACATGCCCATCCCAAACAATCTTGTCATAACTCCTCCTGCTGCCCTTGGAAAAATAGAGCCTTTTTATGTTTTCCTATTGATAAACGGTCACACGCTGAGCAACTGCATCATTGATTCCGGTGCTTTAGACAATGTCATGCCTGCCAAAGTGGCTGAATCCCTTGGCCCTACACTGACCAAAACATTTGGTAGATGTTTCTCCATGGAGAACAAACAAGTGCCACTGGTGGGACAGATCAAGGATGCTCAATTTGCGTTTGCAACATTCCCGAAAAAGAGAATCAAGATGACAGTCCTAGTGGCCGACGTCCCAGCGTCATACGACATTCTGCTGAGACAAAATTTATGCAAGAATGTTGGAGGAGAGTTGAGCATGGACCTGTCTGAGGCAAGGATCCCTGACAAAGGCATCATGAAGAGATTGCTCCCTGAAAAGGAAGCAAAATATGTTGTCACTCAGAGATCACCACCTGAAGCTCAGATTCTATTTGAGTCTTCAGGCAGGGGTAATTATTTTTTGTCCATAGAGGGTGTTCATGTTTCTGCAAATGAAAGCCCTGTAGGTGGCAATCTGAAAATTGATTCAAACAAGACATCAGAAGAGCTAGTAGGGCGCAATACAGATGAAAAAGGATCTTCCGTCTCTAATGAAGAAAAATCTGATAGAAGATCAGTTTCTGATGATGTTTGGATCTGAGAATTCGATGGCAGCAATTCCTCTACCAGTGCTGGAGCCGGGATGGTGTTGATATCTCTTCAAAGATATATTCTTCCTCCTTCACACGAGTTGCAGTTCAGCAACACCAACAACACTGCCAAGTACGAATCTCTGTTACTTGGGTTGAAAGCTGCTTAGGATGAAGATGTCAAATTCCTTCACGCCAAAGGAGATGCTGAGCTGATGGTTTGTCAGGAGTTTGATGCTGACAATCAAAACATGCGCTAGACTGAACCAACAGAACAACAAGCTATGGTAGTGCACTATATTGCTGTTCTCCAAAGTCAACAAAAGGAACTCTTCGCAGAGAGAGCAAGGAGTTACGGTTTTCAGATTAAAGACCACGTCTTGCCATGGAGCAAGAAGAGAGAGCCAAAAGGAGTGCACAGAAAATGTGATTTCTGGTGGAGAGTTTCATTCGCCCATCATCGATTCTGGGGACAAAATGGTTTCCTACTGGTTTATCAGGGAGAAATGCCATTTTCATTGTCTCACAATGGGCAGCTTCTGAATCACTTCAATTCTTGAAGTATCAGATAAGTTTACCTATACATATGTATATTTTTGTAGTCTTTGTTTCTGTTGTGTTGTTCATTTTCGTTTTTTGGAGCCTTTATTTTTGGGTAGCATGACTCCATAGCCCAATGACATACTTCAAGGCACTGGAGATTTTGGTTTCTACTCCCCTCAGATGTTTCGAGTTTTTAATTAAAGGAAGTTCCCAACTGGAGCTAGTTGTTGTCCCAAAAAATGTCACTCATTTTTGGGACAACCTATGAATTATTTTGGTTCAACAGACCAAAATCCTCTCTTCCCTTTTTGAAAATTGTTATGAGCCTTCAAATCCTTCTTTTTTCAAGTTTTTTCAGAAATCTACGGACTCTGCAGGCTTGAATCTATGGACTCTGCAGGCTTGGAACTACGGACTCTGCAGGTAAGCTGAAATCTACGGACTCTCAAGGCCTCAAAACTACGGACTCTGCAGGCCGGTTTCTCACATCTACGGACTCCCCCAGATCTACGAACTCTGCAAGTTGGCTTCTATGGACTCTGCAGGAAAGAAACAGGTTCAACACTTAGCCATTTTTTCAATCGGGAAGTTCAAAGGGATCCAAGTGCCCTTGCGGAGGGCACGTAAGAGCCAAAATGGACCCTTGCAACTTTTTCGAAAGGCAACCTTGGAGGTCAGATAGCCCTTGCGGAGGGCAGGCGGGGAGCAGGTGGACCGTTTCAAAGGCCGAGCGACCAAAGGAATTCCTTCGGAAGGAAATCTCGTGGCAAAGTTGCGAAGGAATTCCTTCGAACTTTTGTCCGAAGAAAATAAGCTCGAAAGGCCATCCAAAGACTGTCCGAAGGGTATGTGCCCTTGCGGGGGGCTCTCGCCGAGAAGAAGGGACCTTTCTTAAGGCCCCGAAGGGCAGGTCCCCTTCGAGGAAGATCAAACGACAAAGCCGAAGGAATTGCCGAGGAAAGTGACGTGCCCGCAGACGTCAAAGTTGGATGTCGCGAACTAGCCCCAAAAGTTCGGCGACGTCCTCGCAACAGTCAATTTCAAGGCGACAAACTAGCCGTTGGTTTCCTAACGATGACGGGCCCGAAGACATCAAATTCACGGAAATGAAATAGCCGTTGATCTTTGAAAGCTTGAATGCAGACCCAAATGCAAAAGGCCAAAACGCCAAAGGGAAGACTGCTGATGGAAGAGCGTAATGAATCAACAAGACCTAGGATATAGCCCTGAGAGCTCAAATGCTAGAAAAAGACAAAACCGAAAAGGGAAAAAGATAGCTTGGGAGCTCAAATCGCAGCAAGAAGAGATAGAGGAAAATATCCACGCAGAAGTAATTTCAGTAGGTGGAACAGTCCACTAAGCAGATATTTTGGCTTGCAAACATTGAAGGTGCCGCCTATTTGTCTCACTTGGAGTAAAGACAAAACGGACAGCTACGTAGACGTCAGAGGGGACAAACCAGATGATCCAGACTCAGGAGAAGACATGGGATGAAATGACGCGCCATAGTTAAGACAACCACCTTGTTTTCAACACAGCTCCCTTGATAGAACTGAAAATGCATTCAAGGCATTGAATGCACAACATGGGCCATTCCATGAAACAAAGCGCCAAGTCTTTCTTGGCTGCTATATATTGTAATCTCTTTTATTGTTTTAAGGAGATCTTCCCGTTACCAGAAGCAAAAATCTGCCCAAATTAAGAGGCGAACACTGAGACTTTGAGCTCAGATTGTTGTTCATATTATTTTATTTGAATGAGAAAGCAAGTGACTTGCAGACTTTGAGCTGTTATAGCTTGTATCATTTTAGGAGATTGTTCTTATGTTTGTCTTCTGAATGTGTTCTTGTTTATTTGATCTAACAAGCAGAACTAGTGGAAGTAATCAGGAAGGTGTCTTGAAGCCAACTGTGGAGAGACTTTGTGCCCCCACAATTGCCTTTAGAGTGTTTTCTTTCTGTTCCTGTGTAAAGGATCTTGGGATGACTTTGTGCCCTCATTATCTTTCGTATTTTGTTTCTGTATAAAGGACCTTGGGACGACTTTGTGCCCTCATTGTCCTTTGTATCTCACTCTTTGGGTAGCTGAAGTGGAGACTTTGTGCTACACTTCATTCTACTGGTTACTGTTCCTTGTTACCAGTTACTTGTCACTACCTGAAAGAACTGCTGTCCCCTGCAAGAACACTTCTGAAAGAAGAGAAGTGCCTTTAGTGTTTTCATCAGAATTTTCTCCTTTGTGAACATCATCTCTGAAAGAAGAGAGATGGATGGGTTATTCTACCCCCGAGTGTTATTTTCTGTTTATATATAAACATATAGCTCTTGCATATTCATAAGGAACCTCCCCTTGATGAGAGGAGAGATTTGTCCACTTTTGATGTATTAAACCTACACACTGGGCCGACCAATCTCCCTATGCTGTGGTTGAAGAGACCTATTTTGCTCACCAGTTAGCTGGTTGACAAAATATTCACCCAACACTTTGGATGCTAGAACTCTCCAAACAGTTGAGAAAATAGGAAGTATGGGGAGGGCCACTAAATAGTGGTCGGAAAAGCTTCTTGAGCAAGGGAGTAAGTCAATAGCCTCAGTTGTTGGCGTTTATACTTCAATTGACGAGGAGATTAAATATGCTTGCAAGAATGAGGATGTTTATAGGAAAGAACTCAATAAGTTGAAACGTTGGTTGCCTAGGTTTGAATCCCTTCCCAGAGTAGATGAAGAATGTTTAATCAACAAAGGGTTCTTGACTGAAGAAGATCAGGAATATCAAGTGGAATTCTGGGGATTAACAAAATTTAGAATAAAGACGATAGAAGAATCGTTGTGCAAGTTTAAAGAGTCACGGGTCTTGCCACTAATCCTTCATGTGGTATCCGGGAGGTAATCGAGAAACTCTCATGCTCACTCCTTGGAGGAGGAAAGGTGATTCCTATTGAAGACATACAAGGAGAGTTCAAGCATTTGATTCAACAGGAAACTGATCCATCTTCTACATTGTGACTTCAAGTCAATTCAAAAATTCATGCATTATTAAAGTTCTTTTGATATACTGAATAAAGATGTGAAAACGTTCAAAAGAATCCCTCAACAGATGATAAATCTCCAAGTGGAGGTCGAGATTCCCTATCAACACTCTGAAGGCCCAGATCATGAAAAGGTTGAGAGGATATTAAAAAAGTTTGAAGAATATGAGGAGAAATATCAACAATGCAAAAGGAAATCCTCACCATTGAAGGTGAAGAAGAAGAGCAGGTGTTGGAGGAGACAACCTGACTTGCAACTCTGACGTGCATTCTATTGTAACCTTTTTCGTAGGTTGAAGACTGCATTTTGGTTCAAAAGTTTTGCAATTTTGTATGTGGTTTGAACAAGTGAACATGTACCTTGAAACATGCAACCAATTCTATTTTTACAATTTGTTTTCTAAGTTTTAGAAGTAGAATTTACTATAAATAGGAGGCTTGCATGCCTTTCTAGGGTCTGTTTTTTGTAATCTTTTTCAAGGAAAGAACTTTTGGAAAGAAGAGAAAAAGAAAGAACTTTGTGTTTTTCGAGGATTCAATAAAACTAAGCTGTTGCAAGACTTTGTGCTTGTTCTCAGTTGTGGATGAATATTCTTATGTTTGTTTATTTGTGTTATTGATTTCCTTATTCTCTTCTTAATAAAAGATCTTGGTTGATAGTAATTTTATTTGGAGTTAATGTGATACTTAAGTGAAATTTGTGTTTTCTCACTTATTCACATTCTTTCTTCTTTTCTCTCACAGTTAACTTTTTCTATTCTCTTGAATTCACTCTCCTTATCACCTTTCCCATGTATATGAAAACCCTCCCAAGAATTTAGTAGTATACTTGTGAATATGTAAAGTTTGTGTTTTTCTTCTCTTTCAAATAAAGGTAGCTTCGCCTGCAAATAAAAGAGGGACTCTACGCCGTTATAATGTTGACTGCGGCACATGTGTTGAAGTGTTATGCACTTTTTTCAACCAACACGACCCTCAATGAGGCTAGAGCTCCAAATTGCTCCTATCACAAGATATTTCACACTTCTGTTTTTCTGCGGTGCCTGCTTTAGAAAACTCTCAATCTAGAAATTGTGCCTTGGTTCTGCAAAATATGCACAAGAAATGTCCCCAGGATGGCCCAATGTAAATATTATGGCTAAGATCTAGAATCATCGCTTAGGCTTAAATTCCTAAACATAAGCAATAATATTGGATAAAGAAAAATATTTTGCAAAGAAAAACACTGAAATCTTGAAATCATGGTTTGGATCTGCAAATAATGTCTTAAGGATGGCACAACTCTCACAATTCTGAAAATTGTGCTCATACATTAACGATCCCTTGGATTGGGTTGGATGGAAATTTGTGCTAGCAATATTCTTTTTGTGCTGATGTTAGACGAGGAAGTTCTAGGTCAAAGGTCAGTCTAGGTACTAGAAAGAATGTCAAATAGTGGATCATATTTTGTCTTTCTAAGCCATCATTGAGGAAGGGAAACATAAGTTGCCAGAGCTCTACCATTGTTTAGTGGCTTTAAGGAAAACTTTTGACTCGATTCCAATAATTTCTTTTTGAAGAATTCCATGCCACTATAGTTACTAAACTTCTTATTGCTGCTCTTATGAGATTGTGAGATACTGGTGGGCTGTTTATTTCTTCCAAAACTATATTAGTGGTATCATTGGGGTTGAGCAAGAATGATTGCTCTCCTCTTTATGGTCTAATATTTGAGTTGGAGCAGTACCTTAAAAAGACTACCTAGGCTGACGATGATTGTATTCTTCATCATGTTATTACATTTTATCTTGTTGTGGGTTATTTGACCTTCAACATGATCCAAATATGGATCTAACATATTAGCTATGGATCTAATATATTAGTATGAAGATGATCTGGACATCCTCAGAATGTTGAAGTTAGCAGCGTGCAGTTTTTGAATTTGAGGGGTTTGTCATAGATGATGCAACCACCGGTTTGTGCAGGTGGTGGTTGTGCAATTGGCGGTATTTGCAAGTAATGATTGTGCAATCGTCACGGTGGTTTCCTAAGCACCAGTCTGCATACTGTGGTGTTTTCGCCACCATTTAAAACACAAGAATGGGAATGGTTGCAAACGTTTCCACTTATGATGGTTTATTTGAGATCTTTGACTGGTTCCAAGGTGAGAGGGCATAAGTACAATCTCTGTTGAATGAAGAGGACATCAGAAATGTGATCAACAAGGTAGTGAGAGTCTTTGAAGCTAGATTTCACATTGTAATTTGCAAGTTTGAGTCCTTGTTCATGTCTCATTGTTTCCTAGTTGTGAGTGGTTGTTTCAGTGGTGTTGGTTCATTGTGAAGTGTCTGAGAGATGCAACACAATTGTGTGTGCAAGCTTTGGATAGTGTAGG
Source organism: Torreya grandis (assembly GCA_037957365.1). Classification (NCBI taxonomy): domain Eukaryota; kingdom Viridiplantae; phylum Streptophyta; class Pinopsida; order Cupressales; family Taxaceae; genus Torreya; species Torreya grandis. Next base: position 2,170,425 of record JARHVA010001378.1, read on the forward strand.
AGTGAAAGCTCTGTACATGAAGGCCATGTTTGGCAGTGACTTGTACATTTGTTGAATTACATAGTGGAAGGGGAATGCAATTTGCCTCACCCATTGGTGTTTTTCCCTCCAGGATACAATGTGTTTATTTTGTGCTTTGTGTGATCTTTTGCTTCATCTTTATGCTCAATATTGTACAAATTTTATTTCCAACACTTATTTATCTTTGTTTTAGCATTGAAAATGGTTTAGAACCATTATATTTTAATAATAAGTTTAGTAAGGAGTATATGATCGGTGTTGGTGAAGCTCAGTGTGGAATAACCACCTAGTTTATGGATCAAATTGGTATCAAAGCTGAGTTTAGTATCAGTTTTAGTCCTTCTGTATGGTTTTGTGTGTTTGTCACTAGAGCATGCAGTGCTAGTGGTCAAGCTATCCTAGTTCCTTTTGAAGAAGACATTTCCAGAAAGAAGTGGAAGCAAGAGATTAGATTTATGGCTCATTTTGATGGAGATACCCGTACAATAAAAGAACGATTTTGCAAGCTTGAAGGAGTGGCCAACATCTCTCTTTCTATGAGCAAACTTGATCGGTTGGAGTCCATCATGGGGATTTTCATGGAGAAGCTTGGTGTTTCTACGAAGGCACTTAAAAAAAATGATGCTCCCAAGCATGAAAAGGTGGAAGAACAGATCCGGGCCAGCCAAGCTTCACCTCCATTCAAGGCTGAGGCAAAGATAGAGATGCAGCCATATGACGGAGAGGCTAGACCAACTATACATATATTTCAGTTTGCATCAAATTAATGAGAGCCAACAAATTTTTTTTGCAAGGTTAAAATTAACCAATCATGCTTTAACTTGGTTTGAGAATTATGTTCATACCTTGGTTGTTAAGAATTTTCTTCCTATTACTGAGTGGGATGATTTTAAGATGCTAGTCAAGAAGCAATTTTATCTTATTTGTTATAAGGAAGAGAGGTGCATGTATTGACAATACCTTAGGCAAAATCAAGGCCAAAGTGTGCAGGAGTGCATAAGTACCAAAAGAAAGTTGTCAAAATGGGCAAAGATACGATGGACTTTGACATCTTGATGAAATATGTTGGTGGACTCCATAGCCATTTGAGGAGACCTATCATCTTGTCCAAGTCTATGAATGTAGATGAGGTTTGTTTTCAAGCTCACTACTTAAAGATGGACAAGAAGGAGGCTCTATCTACCTCTCAAAGCATTCCAAAGCAACAAGGTAGTTCAAAGTATAAGGGGAAAGGTTAAAGTAAAGGTAAGTGTAATGCTACTTCAGTTTTTAAAAAAGATGCTAAAAGACATTGTGGGCATTGTGATGTTAAGAGTCATTGGATGAAACTGTTCGAAGCTACATCCGGAATTGCATCTGCCCAAGATCAGGAATAAGAAAAAGCGAATGACCTCTCTCAAAGGTGAAGACATTGGTTGCAACTCCGATGTGGATGAGACTTTGTGTTGTACCTCTGTTAATAGAAATATATGTTTGGTACTAGTAGTGCCCAAGAGAGTGAACTTTCTAAGCTTTTCCATATTAAAATTCAGATGAAGAAAACAAAAGTGGATGCTCTTTTTGATACTTGTTTACAAGCAAATTTGATAAGCAAGGAGTGAGTAGACAAATTGAACCATAAGATTTACAATCATCCAAGCCCATATGCTTTGGGTTGGGTGAAGAAAGGTGTAGACATCAAGGTGACAAGCAATGTAAAATTAAGTTTGGTATTAATGCACATTTCATTGATGAAGTTATAGTATATGTTGTGCCTCTTAATGTGTGTGGTGTAGTGTTTGGCAGTCCATATTTGTATATCTAGGATGCTATCTTCATAATGTCGGCTGATCAATATTGTTTGGTAAAGGATGGCAAGAGCTACATCATTTCAGCCTGCAAAGGTGATTCTAAAATCTCTTTGGTAAGTGTTGCTCAAGCTAAAATGCTTACTAAAGCAAGTGGGAAATTTGCTTTACTTCTTTTGTGAGATATTCAAGATAAAGAAGTCGCTGCACATAGAAATTCTGGTAGCATGTTTACTAACAAAGATCAGAAGTGTATAGGAGGGTTGGTGCAACAGATCAAGGAAGTCTTTCATGAGACCATGGGGTTTCCACTAGTGAGGTCTATTGAGCATGAAATTCAATTTCTAGCAAAAAGTCCGTTTCCTAATCTCAAGTTGTAGAAGCAGTCCTTGAAGGATGCCAATGAGGTAAAACAACAATTATAGTCTTTAATTAATCAAGGTGTAATCCATCCTAGTACTTCTCCATGTGGTTCTATTGTTTTTTAGTACCTAAGAAAAATGGTTCATGGAGAATGTGTGTTGATTGTAGAGCACTTAACAAAATAACCATCAAGAATAGGTACCCTCTTTCACAGATTGATGATCTTGTAAATCAAATTGAACGTGCCAAATATTTTACTAAGTTAGATTTGAAATCTGGGTACTCTAAGTGAGAATTAAAAAAGAGGATATTTGGAAAACAACATTCAAGACAAGGAAAGGGTTGTATGAGTGGTTGGTTCTACCTTTTGGGTTATGCAATGCACCGACTAGTTTCAACGATTGATGAATGACGTAATGAGGCCATCTACTGATTCCTTTGTCATTGTGTATTGGGATGGTATTCTTATTTTTAGTAGAACTTTTGATGAGCATATTGACTATTTGAAACAAGTTTTGCAAGTTTTGAAGGAGAACAAGTTAGTGTTGAATGAGAAGAAATGTGAGATTGCTCAACAATTACTTGTCTTCTTGAGGCATGTGGTTGGAGATGGCGAATTGAAGGTTGATCCAACGAACGTAGAGGCCATCATTATGGCCAAAGCCTTCCAATGTGACTGAAAAAAAGAGTTTTGTTGATGTAGTTCAATATTTAAGGAAGTTCATCAAGAATTTATCTTCCATATCTGCACCTTTGCCTGCCATTATAGCAAATGGTAAGATTCTTATTTGGGGTGAAAATCAACAAGATGCATTTTATATGTTCAAACATAATATTAGCCATGCTTCGGTACCTTTGCCTAGTTTGCAGCTGCCCTTTGAGGTGGAAACAAATGCTAGTTACCATGCTATGAGGGCTGTCCTATTACAAGCAAGCCCGTATATTGCCATTTAGAATTATTTTATGGTGTAAGTCTGAATTATTGTATATACGATAAAGAACTATATGCTCTTGTTGAATCGTTGAAGGAATGGAAGCACTGTTTTATGGGTAAGGAAACAATTGTTCACACAGATCATCAACCTCTCCAAAATTTGCAAACACAACAAACTTTAGCAAGCTAGACACTATAAGTGGACGGGCTTTTTTTTAACGTTTTCATTTGATTATCAAATACAAAAAGGTTGTGACTAACAAACTAGCTAATATGTTATCTAGACCTCCTTTGCTTAAAGCCATGGGCACCTTAATTCTTCTTGAGCCTTTTATGTGCGAGTCTTATGTAGAAGGATACGAGCTCGATGCAGATTTTGGGGAGCCATTTCTTTAGGCAAAGAGGTCCCAAGGTGCAAGATTTGAGCCCAAGGGAAATTATTACCTCCAAGATGGGTTGTTTAACAAGTTGGATAAGCTTTGTGTGCCTAAGGAGGGAAGAGGTCAGCTAATGAGAGAAATACATACGTCAAAAGTTGTAGGACATTTTGGTGTCACAAAGACTATTGCACACATTTGCAAAGGAATTTTTATTGGTATATTATGTAGTTTGATGTTGCTAAGTTCATAAGGGAATGTGTGTTATGTAGTACAAACACACTTAGTAATGGGACGTTGGATTTGTATATCCCATTACTCATTCCTTCTAGGCCATAGGGGAGTATTATTATTTCTTGTAAGAATACCCTCAAGGAAGTGATGCAATTGAGTTGTTTTTGGCTAATGTGTGGGTTCATTATGGTTTGCCTAGTTTTATTGTTCTAGACCACAACTTAATTTGTTGGTAAGTGTTGGGCCATGCTGTGGGAGCAAAGGGATACCAAGCTGAATCGGTCTATCGCTTTTCACCCACAAATCGATGGACAAACAAAAGTTGTGAACAAAACATCGGTAAAGCTCTTGAGAGGGTACAATAGGAAGCAAAATTGAAAATGGATCACAAGTCCACAAAACTGAAAATTTCATCGAGAAGATTCAACAAATTCACCTCCAAGTGCAAAAGAGATTGAAGGAGTCACAAGCCAAGTACAAAGCAAGGCACGATCAACATACGATTGAGCATAATTTCCTTGTTGGAGACAAGGTATGGTTGTACTGGATTAGAGAGAAATTCCAAGGTAAGAGTAAGAAGTTTAAGCTTCTTAGGTATGGTGTATCCGAAATTCTCGAATAAGTGGGAAAGAATGCATTTAGACTTGATTTGCCTCCTTATATGAAGATTTATTCCATTGTCAATGTTGAGAACTTACGTATCTTTGAGCCTTCTATGTTAGACAATGAAGATAAAGGGCTGTTGCTACCTTCAATTGAAGACTTCACCCTTGATAGTAAGCTGGAATTGGAAGAGGATGTTGTGCTACAGAAGGAGAGGACAACAAGAAGGGGCGTGCAAGAGCATTGGCTGGTTGGGTTAAAAGATTAGATACTCAGTAAGGCCAAATGGTATTCCAAAGAAGATGTGGGGAAGAGATTTCCTCACTTACAGACTTGAAGCTTATAGGGACTTAAGAGCCTCAAATTGTGGAGATATGATTCAAAATATGGATCTAAAGTACTAGCTATGCTTGTTACATGTTTTCACGATACCCAATTTATGTATTTCATGCTTGTAAAACACTTCATGTTAAAACAGTAGTTTGCAATGCCAGAATTAGTATGAAGATGATTTGAGCATCTTCAAAATGATGAAGTCAGTAGCTTGCAGCTCTTGAATTTGTGGGGTACGTCATAGATAACACAACTACATGTTTGTGCAAGTGGCGGTTGCGTAACCACCTCAGCAATTGCGCAACCACCGGTATTTGCAAAGGTTTCCTCTTCCTTATGACAATTTGTTTGAGATCTTTGGCGGGCTCCGAGGTGTAAGGGCATAAGTACAATCTTTGTTTAAGGCAGAGGATATCAAAAACATGATCAACAAGGCAGTGAGTCTTTGAAACTGGGTTTCACATTATAATTTGCAAGTTTGAGTCTTTGTTCATGTTGTCTCATTGTTTCATGGTGGTGAGTGGTTGTGGTTCACTGTGAAGTGTCTGAGAGGTGCAAGGCAGTTGTGTGTGCAAGCTTTGGATAGTGTAGGAGTGAAAGCTCTATCCATGGAGGCCATGTTTGGCAGTAACTTGTACATTTGTTAAATTACATAGTGGAAGGGAAGTGCAATTCGCCTCACCCACTGAATTTTCCCCCACATCAGGTTTATCTAGGATACGTAGTGTGTTCATCTTGTGCTTTGTGTGATCTTTTACTTCATCTTTATGTTTAGTATTCTGCACATTTTATTTCCAACACTTATTTATTTGTGTCTTAGCATTGAAAGTGGTCTAGAACAGTTATCTTTTAATCATAAGTTGAGCTAGGATTATAAAATCCGTGTTGGTGAAGCTTAGTGTGGAATATCTGCCTAGTTTATGGATCACCTAACCTCTTTGCTAGAGGGGGTTTTAAAGACTTTTCCTTGGTCTTCGTTTGTGAACTGTAATGGATAATTAACCTTGGTAAGGACAAAGGTTATGGTTTTCAATAAAGCTAGGGAGGCCACCAGCCTTAATTTCTTCAGAGGGCAAGCAATTGATATTATGAGCATTTAAACCTACTTGGCAGTCCATTTCAACGACGAGTTTTGTAGTTTGAGACCTGCACCACTATCTCACATTTGCAAAGGATTCACTTGAGGTGCTTGAGTGACAATGCTTCCAAAACCATTTTCTGGAAACTAACAGCATTCTATGGTTTAACTTTAGATGTCTGGAACCCTAGTATTTTTCAGCCAGAATGAGCCTGCATGGAGAGAGTGCAGACTATTTTGGTCGCAGTTCTTATTTATTACAAGCCGGCTATCACCAAATGTTTGTCTAGACTTGGTTTGGGCTTTAGAGCTCACCAATCTGGCTTCCATTTGTTGGACGGGCTGCAATATTTTCCTCTGGTTGAACATTGTAGGTTCTACCTGTGTTCGAATTCTTCCCTCAGTAATGCGTGTCCTGGTATCTTCTACTTAATATGTAAGGCTTTGAGGAATATTTGCACCCACTCTTTTAAGTTTCTACATGGTCCCAAATTCCATTGGCTATAGATTAACAATTAGTTCCTTCTTGTTGGCATTCACAGTCTGTGATAAATTTGTCAGGAATGCTTTCCAGGTTTAATCTTGAATTTGCTTTCTTAGATTTTAGGGCTTGTAAGAGCTCAGGGAATTCTTTGAAAATAAAAATTTAAATGAAACAGGAGCTTTGTAGTTTTGGCAATGCTTATGTTCATTGCTATTAGGATGCTCATACATGTTCTTCACTAATTGATGATTTTAGCTAAAAGCTATTGTCAAGGCTGAATGTAGAGATTAAATTTTAGTTGGATGGACTTATATAATGTTTTCTCCTTTACAAACATTTTGAAATTAGTTTCGTTTCTTTTCCAATTTAACATTTTCGGATAATTGGCTCTGTGAACAGGTCATTTTCTTCCTGATGAAGACAACAAGTTTCTCGAACGTGTCCAGGCAGCTGTAGAAGAGGAGGAGCGGCAAGCTGCAGCTGCAGCTGATACATGTGCTGCAAGAAATGCTATTGCTAGTGCAGAGGAGTCTAAAAAAGCTGTGGGAACTGTTGGAACTGAGACTTGTGAAGAGGAAATAAGTAATCTCAATAAAGGAGATACGGCTGAAGAGAATATTATTAGTAAAGGTCCATTGGCACCAGAAAAGTCAGATGCGGCACCTGCAGATGATCGAAACCATGAACCTGAAGGAAATAAAAATTTGGTGCATGATGCGTACCACAGTTTACCTGCCGAATTCTACCATTACTACTATGGAAGCAATGCAGACATGGGCACACTTATTGAGGTAATTTTGCCGATCTTGTTCATGTTTTCTCCTTGCATGTGGAAATGTCCTGATTTTTAGCATGCAATGTTGATGATGTTTTAAAGTTATGCTACTTACGAAATTAATTAGTTTCTAACGATCAGGATATGTTGCACCTAATCTTGGTTACTATGCGTTTGTCATGCAGGTTAGGAGAAAGTGGGATGCTTTTAATGTGCCTGGAGGAAGGCAAGTTCATATGCTTTCATCATGCCTCTAGAGATTTTTTTATGTGACATACAACTTTAGGTCTTGCATGTGCTTTTTTTGTAGTGTTGACTTTGATTTCATGTCTAAATAACAGTTGTAATGGCAGTCGTATTCCTCCCCATTGGGTTCAACCACCACCTCCTGCAGATGGAATTTGGGCTTCATACCTAGTACATAAAGAGGAAAGTACACTGAACCCAGCAAAGTGCAGAAAAAGAAAGAAGGAAAATAGATAGAAGGTGCCTTAAGTTATGAACATGGGCATGTTTAGAACTTGTGCTCAAGAATGTCTCTGAATTGTTAATGCGGCCCTTGGTTGATAGCAAAGCACCATTTGGCATCAAGAACTGGTAGGACCCGATTCCTTCACTGACATTTTCTTTTCACAACTGTGAATGCGGAGTACTCTTATACCATGTATATAATTCAAAGACATATACGAGATTACATACACTGTAAATGGATCCATACTACTGTGCATAAAATAAAACTGAATGCTGAAAGGTTACAAATACAGTCTGTAAATATTGTTATAATCTCACAAGTGAATGTAGAAAATAGAATAACAAGTGGGGCCTTGTTGCTATTTGCATCTCCTCAAAGTTTGGTAAATCTGGATTGTCAATCTGCAAATGCACAAGAAAAATTATCAGTAACATTTTTGGGGCAGCAGAAATCAGGTGTTTTGGCTTCGTTGCAGACCAAATCCACTATGGCATGTATGGCTTCAGAGTTGAGACACAGATTCAGCAAAAGATTCAAGAAGCAAAGTTAAAAATGCCCCAGAATTCTTTGAAGTGCATCTGTTCTGCCTGTATTTTAAAACGGGGAATAGGAAATCACTCAAGTATTAGAGAGCTATTCCAATAAAACAATTGGAAAAGAGCCTCTGTGCTGTTCCATACATTGAATCTCAGAAGCGTCTTCTTTTACAAGTCTTTTCTGGAATGTAGAAACAAAACCTTACAGACCTGAACACGAAGGTGCCTCACACTCTTGGCTGTCCTAGATCATATACAATAGAGAGTCCGGATGATGCTCCAGATTTGTCTCAACAATTTTCATGAAATTACAACGTCCAGACATAGCAGTATGCTTCTACAGGCAATATTCCTGTCGAGCTGTTTGCTCCAAAAGGTAACATTCCATCCCAGCAATTTGTTCGACCTAGCAATTTTTCTCTTCCTACTAGATGGATGAGAGGTAGTGTATCGTCTGGCTCTCTTCAGGCCCCAAAATATTATTCTAGTACACCTACCTCTGATATGCCCTCCTCTTTTTGGGAACATAATAATCGACACCTAGCTATTCCTACCCAAACCCATTCCTCCCCAAACCCCAATGTACTGTCTATGCTCAAACCCTTCCACAAGAGACTTTCATCCTTCAACAACCACATAACTCTGCTCAACATTCTGCTCCTACCTCGCCAATGAATCCTCAATATATTTCATAACAGAATTTTGTAATTTATCAGCCACAAGCCATAGTGGCATACAATCCAGTTATTATGTCCTTGCCAAGGTCTCTCATTCTCTCTTTGCTCGTGATTTCATATCACAACCACAGATTATTTAACTAGAAAGTCTATTTTTTTCCCACTCGAGCAAACATTCCTCCAAACACTCCGAATTTCAGCCTTTGCATCCTCTGGATGTTTTGAGCTTAATTAAAAATAAAATTTAAATATAAATAACATAAAAATAAAATTTAAATTTAGTCAACATAATAAATATAAAAGTAAAACATATAAATATAAAAACTTAAATAGGTACTGTCTTTCTTCCAAATTATTCAAAGGAAAAGGAGTTAGTTGACTTTGAGCAATATGTGGGAGGAAGATGAAAGCTCCCTGAAATGGCTCAATAACAAACGGTCGGGTTCTGTGTTTTATTTTTCGTTTTGCAGCTTGGTGGTGAAATCGCAAGAGTAGCTCGAAGAGTTGGTGTTGGGGTTGGAAGGAAGCGGGCAAGCATTCTTGTCGGTTCTACACTCGGACATAGTTGAAGGAAAAATTGATGTTAGGCTCAAGGGTTTCGAAGATTGAACGAGGGATCAATCAAGCATTGATTGTGAATTGGATGCCACAAGCGAAGGTGTTTGTTCATCCTTTGGTGCGCATATTTCTTATGCACAATAGATGTAATTCTTTGTTTGAGAGTATTAGCATGAGAGTGCCCCTTCTAGGTTTGCCTTATTTTGGTGATCAGTTCTTTAATTGTAGAATAGCCAAAGAGACATGGAAGGCGGGTTTAGATTTTAAATACATTTTAGTTGACGGTAGCAAGTTGGTGGGAAAGGAAGAGATGGTGAGTGTGGTTAAGATAAATGATGCAGAGTGAGGAGCTGTGTAAGAGAGTTGAGTGGAAGGAGGCGGCAACCAAGGTGATCATGCCAACAGGTTATTCTTTTAAAAATATCACTACTCTCATTACAGATACGCCACCTTCATATTTTGTGTAAGTGCAAAATGAGTAGGAGGAATTTATCAAATTGAAAGAAAAAACCTGCGAGAGGTATCTTATTACTTCCTCTCAATCAAGTGAATCAATTTTTTTATTCTAAGAGATCAACGAATTTTATTTTTAAATTTTGAGTCCATTAAAGTGATGATGTCAATAGAATTTATTAACAAAATAGATTGAGTTAAATGATGTTGTCCAATCATACATTCCGAGCCTCCTTACTATGTCATTGTAATAAAAAACGTAATTGACACTTCTAGCATGCTATTACTTATTGTAAATTAAAAAATATGAAATGATCTATTAATATGATATTTTTATTTACATATTATTTTAATACTTATAATGTAAGGGGACTCACTTAATACACAAGCATCATAAGTATTTGTTAGTAGGGAAAGAAAATATCGATTTGGACTTCTCACCTTGTAACCCCTTCCATCGTTGACAAAAAATTTAGAACATGTAATGCCTTGATTTTATTTATCTTATCTAATATGGATTCAAAATACACGAAGGATAAAATACATGTATAGTAGAAAATTAAACTTAATTAATTCTCAAAACAAAACAAATAGAGATAAATGTAGGCTTTTGAAATGTGTCTCGATATCAAATAACAACCATCATATTATAATAATAGGAAACATTGCTCAATGATGATCAAAATATGTCTGAGAAATTTTCAATGATAAAAAATGATATAGAAACTATCAAATTCCACTTCTTATATGTCCAAAATATCAAGGTATGTCTTTAGGAAATGTTTGTTAGGAATTTTTTTTTCACAATCGTATTCCCTTAATTTGAAACTCCAAAAACCTCACTCAATTTTTTGTGCCTTCACTCAAATTACTAGAATAATGGACTAACACCCGTTTAATTAGGGAAAGAAGAATAAGTCCAAAAGAAGATAAGGATGTCTAAAAGTCAAATTTTCTAGTTTATTTAATAATATATGTAAATCAATTAAGTATTGAGTTGATTTTGTAAGCTATCAACTGCTTCAATAATCTACAATGAATTTTGAATCATAAATAACCTTCTACTCTTAACAATACAATTAGGAATTATATATCATTATTTGGGACACAAATATGTTGAACCTTATTATATTATTTAAAATATTAAACGATTCATTAATAATTAAGTATTTTAATACACTAATAAATAATAATTAAGATCAAAAGAAATAAACAAAGAATAAAATTTGATACAACCAAACCACAGTTTAAGATAAACATATAAATATAAAAACCCAGTCACTACAAGAAAGATTACTACAAGCCCTATGCAAATTAACACACCAATACTTATTAGTTTTTTGTGGTGCTCATGATTGGTCTCTATCAAAACTTACAAAAATTTAGATAGGCAAACCATCCAAACTTGAAAGCATAAAATTACACAAATCAACTTGCTATAATTATAAGTTATTAATTATTCTAAAAGGTGCACAAAAATTGTAAGCAGTAAATCATATGCAAAACCTCATTCACACTGACCAATTTGACTACACACAAGAAAGCCAAATTACAAAACATAATATCAATATGTTAAAGTGAAAAAGTCAATTAGAATAATAGAAATATAATATGGGCCATCTAGAAAGGAAAATCCCTACTTTGAATTTGGAAAAATATTTTTTACCTAAAAAAACTCACCTAAAAAAATCCTTGCCAAAATCCAAAACAAAACCATCAATACATTTAACAAATTTTATGTCCACAAAGATCCCTCTCACAATTTCTTAATATTGTAAATAAAATAAACATAATAATAAAAGATTATGTCCCATATAAACAACAACTCAATAACAATTCAGTTCAATTTAACGTAGCCTAAACACATAAAATATAACAATCACCTTTTGATTACATGCTAATAAGCACCAACTTGGTAACAATTCAATTCAACATGTCCAAAAATCTTAAAATCTAATAGTCACTTTCTAACTATAAGCTATTGTACATCTAAAATTTTGTCAACCCTACATGTTAAAAAAGTAATTCTAGTATTTTCCATACAATTATCAATGCATTTAAAAGATTAAAAAGTTATTCAAAACTATCTTAAATAAGAATAACAAATCCTTCGAACTACATAATTTCATTATCTCATTTCCAATCTGAACTTGAATTTTAATTTATTCAAAACAAGAATGATAATTTTTACGTAAAACCAAAATCTAAACACAACATATATATTTAAATAAAATAACAAAAAAATATACTCATAATCTATTTAATTATTAACACTAAAAAAACACTCATTTATAAATTATCCAAAAACATCCACTCTACAAGTAAAATCCATTACTCTCTAGAACTACTATCAATATATTTACAAGATAACAAAAACTTGTATTGAATGTGAATTCCAAAATCCTCAATGCTACATATTTGTAAGACAAGCAACAATCAAAACATAATAAATGATTTAAGGGAAACCCTAATGCCTATTCAAAATCCGGCTGCAAAACACTGCATAAAATCTTCTACATAACACCATTTTAAAATATCAATACCATAAATTCACATTTAAGTTTTTTTAACCCCCTTATCTAAACACAAAATTCCTAACAAACTTGCAAAATAACAAACTTCTTCAAAATTGAATGTATAAGTAAGTTCCAAAAACCCTTCGTGTAACATATTTACATGATCTCACTTAAAATATTAATTTAATCTAAGATTAATGTATAATAAAAACATAAATTAACAATAAAGTTGAATTCAAACATATATGATATCTTTATCATTTTAAAAAAACTTTATATTGCATGGAATCTCCTTTATAAAAGAAGAATTATGATGCTCTTCAAAACAATTATATTATATTTACAAGATCTTTTTGAAAAAAAAAGGTCAATAAGAATTAAAAAAGTCTTAGTTGTTGATGGAATGTGGGTGTATTGGTTAAAGTGGTTTAGTTATGTCCAGTCCCACCCAAGTTTATATCCCGTCATGGTATGATATATTGATGGTGGCCATTGATGATTTATTTTGGCTTGTGATGATTGATGGTGATTTAAGTAATATTGGTATTCGATGCAAAGAGGATCTAGGCCTCCCGTTTATGTCCCAAATTGGTTCCATTGGCTCCAATATAAACTCCCATATCTATCCAAAAAAAGTCTTAATGCAAACTCACTCAAAATTACATGTATATAATAAGTTCCAAAAACCTCAGTGATATTTATTCACACGATGTCACTTACAATCTTAACTTAATCTACAATTAATGCATAATAAAAACATTTAAATTAAGAATAACATTGAATTCAATCACATCTAATATGTTTGAAGAAGAAAAAAAAACTTATATTTTCGGAAACCCTCATTTTAAAAATATAATTTTGATGCCTCCAAATAAATTATAATATTACCTAGAATATGATTAAAAAAAAAGAATAGAACTCTTAAATCAAATGAGATTTGAAATCCTTAGTATTACTTATATCACCTAAAATATGATTTTAATTATAATTCATAGAAAAGAAAAGGATGGAAATCCAGATTTAAAAGTTGAGTTCAAATACAATCGAGACCAAAAAGATTTACAATACATTATATAAATTTCAGATAATTGTTTTATCGTTATAATTATTAAGAGGAAAAAAGGAAAATACTATATAATTGTAATATTTTAAAGTTTTTTAAATATATTTTCAATCAATTTTAATGTATTGTTTTTCATGATACTACTAAATAAAATTATTTTTTCGTATAATATTAAAAAAAATTATAATTTGTATAAAAATAAAATCATCAAATAATATCCAATCAAAACTGACTTAAATTTTTTAAAAAAATTATTACCATCTATTAAATATAGACGATCAATTTTTTTTTTTTACCAATTCAACATAATCTAAAACCGCATAAACATACCAATGAATATCACATACTTCTAACTTCATCTGCACTCACAGACTTCAAGTTTTTACTAGCTTTAATTCCTTCTCTCTCACAATTATTATTTTGTAAAGCAGATATTTATTCGTTGCTCCGGTAGAGGAGGCATGGCATCTAACAAAACCCTAATATTTAATATTTAAAACCCTAGTATTTAATATTTACTAACGTATATCATATTACTGCCACATATATTACCATCGCATATCATATCTTCTCAATGCATACATTAGAATAAATCCTAACCATTGAAAATGTATTTCCCATCCCAATGTTTGTTACACTTAATTCATAGTGAGAGATGTCTCCATGAAGATATGTCACAATTGATTGAATTCTTCTGGCTGGCTAGTTGTTGTAATGGTGTGGGAATGCATTATATAGTTCAGTGTAACTAGGGAGAGAATTTAGTACGTATGTATAGGGTTTCTAAAATTTAGAAGATGCATATTTTAAATATATTTTTAATTTAATTTTTTTTTCAAAATATAAGTTTCATGTTGTATGGGTAGAGACAATTTTTTTATAATATAAATGTATTTAATTTGAAATTTCTTAAGATATGGGTTTTATGGAAGGATTTGTTGCTCCTATTTTTAATGAACAATTTACCTTATGAAAAATGAAAAGTATGACAATGGAAAATTTTAAAATCTTTTTCTAAAAATAAAGGGCTAGCAAATTTTTAGGTGGAAAGTTCAAGGAGGTGGAATAAAAAGAGAAATAGAAGTTTACCATATTTATGAATGAATAAATTTTGTCTAAATTTTAATTATAAATAAAAATATAATAATTTTAAATATTATCTCCTATACATTTTAGAATTTACTTTGTAGTCCTTTCTAAAAAATTTAACTGCTCCTCTTCTCTTAAAACTACTTTCTAAGCATAATTCATTCTTTTCTATCACCATGATCAAAGAAATGGAAAAAATTTCCTTAAAAAAAGTTTAATATTATAATGATGTTATTGATATGATTCTGAGTAAAAGTATTTTCTTCTCTCTCAAACCACATTTTATGAAAATCCATTATATTGCTTGTGCATTAAGGGATCACTTGCATATTTAACATTTTTTAAATACTTATTTATACAAATTAGTGTATGGTCAATAAAAATATACTTCTTTATTTCTTAATAAATGCTTGTTTCCAATTACTAACTAGCAAATGCACAAGTATGTTGTTTTGGAAGTATATTTTAAATGAAAGACTACCTACATATATATGTCATGAAATTATATATTTTGAATTTACACAAATATATAATTTGAAAGTATATTTTAATTGAAAACAAAATTAATAACATGTATATTAGTGTAGATACCCATATTTGATATAAGTATAGTTTTATAATATGTTTTTTATAACTTTTGCATGTATATGAATCTTGATAAAGAGTTAGGTATCTAGTGGGTCAACCTCATATAGACCTCTTCAGTTCCATGTTCTTTTACTTTCTTTATCCACTCCTTTTTGGCATGTATATTGTCCATATTTCCTTCCTCCTCTTGTGTTTATGTTATCTCTATATTTTAGCCTCTGGACACATAAGTCTAGGTTAGACACATGTGTCAATGCAGGTGTCAAACTATGACATAGGTGTCCAAACTTATTTTTTAATCATTTAATGTACTTTTCACCTTGTAATCGTTTGTTTAGCCCCATATGTTTATTCTATTGTTGGATTTTTGTGCACTACTAAGTCTTAATTCAACATCAAGAGATCCCTATATATACAAAGTTATGGAGTAGTTCATATCATCAATAACTACCAAACAAGAACCTCAATTAGTATGTACTCTGTCTTATTCAAGACTTAGATTGAATTGTAATACATATCAAATTGATAGAACTAAAAGTCTATAGCATTTTAAAAATCAATTTACACTTGAATTGATTGTGCCAAAGGTTATAATAGGAGAAAGAGCATATAGTTTCAAAATCACCATTCCACACACATAAATAGGAGGGCGAACTACATACAAGTCTTGATCCCTCTTTAGAGTATATGAATATTTAGGCAACACTTAAAAAAACAAGGGTTGCTAGGGTTAGCTCAACTCACGTGCTCACCCCTTTACCAAGTTACAATAGGTTAAGGGCAATAGAGCAAGGTTATACTTATTGGATCGACTCCACACACATTTTGATACATTATACAAGATAAAATAGACCTTTAGGTGACAACGTAGCTTAGGTGAATATTTGGTTGCATCCTTGTACATATTATAGACTAGACACCTGTGATAGAGACTGAAACCTATGTAAATGCAATTGTCTAGACCTTACACAAACATTTAGAAGGCATAAACAATCAAAACACAAAACAAACAAAACATAGAGATTGATCACTATCTTGAGATGATTCTAGATCACTGTGAAACATGATGCATAACTAGATACACTTTTATTACCCCTTGGTTGTATAATATTTTACTGTATTTATTGCACATGGTTAAATAGGTAATTTTTCATTATTTATCACATATTTCTGAATTCTGAATTTTTTCATATTGCATTCAAATATTTTTATTTGCTTAGTGTGTTTATCTATTGAGCCCATTTAGCATATTGAACCCATCCTTTAGCTTGTTTGAACAAAAACCCTAGATTGTAAATTTAGGTTTTCTCCTTATCCTAAAAATAAAATAATTGTTATTGTTCTTTTTAAGATCCGATTTATTTCATGGGCATAGATTGAGTAATGATTATTTATATTTTTCCCTAGGCATTTTTATTCTTCTCTTTGTGGGTGCATCCAAATTTGTAACTTTCCTCGACATGTTTACTCCTACTACAAGCCATAAGATACCCCATTTTTTGGATCATTGGTTTAATATTCATGATGACAAAATTATTTCATATGAAGATCTTATGGCATCTCAAAAAAGCTCTCAAGTCTCATCCTTTGCTTATAACTATGCTAATGAAAAAACTAATGATGAAAATGCAAATCTAAATGTATATGTTGATAATCATAGCATGTGTTCATATGGTTATGACTGTGATTATATCCCTCTTGAATGTAAATATGAGTAACTTAGTTATCCTATTTCTTCTATTTCCAATGATGAAAGGCATAAAAGGTAAAAAATGATCAATTTTATTAGTTCGTCACATAAAGATGATACAATAGACATGCAAGAAATTATAATTTATGATGTTCAAAGAAGCACTGTTTCATGAGAAAAAAATCAAGATAACCACAAATTGAATGCTTTTCTTCCCCTTCAAATTATGCAAATGATGAAAAAAGTGAATGTGTGTCTTCTTTCCAAAGTAATGACAATGTTCAAAATCTTATTGCTTCTTTAGATCTCTCAAATGAAACTAGTGAAAATACTTCTCTTTCTCTACCTTGTAATGATCAAATAGACCTATAGGTGACAACGTAGCTTAGGTGAATATTTGGTTGCATCCCTGTACATATTATAAACTAGACACCTACGCCATAGACTGAAACCTATGTCAATGCAATTATTTTGAACCATTAATTGAAAAGGCATTGCTTGATGCATCTACATTTTCAAACACATTTGATACATCACATTCTAAACTTGTACAATGTAAGAAAAAGAAATTCAAAAGTACATTGCATGACAAAAATGACAATGTTGCACCAAATGTTTCCTTTTCATGTGTGATCATGATGTACCAAAAATAGAAATTGGCATTGCATTCTCTCTCCCTCCTTTATTTGAATTCAAAAATGAAAGTGAAGCTTGAATTTTTCATTCTATTGTAAATCACATCGAAAATGTTCTTCCTTCTCTCTCATTTACATTTTTTTCTCAAAATAATGTTTCAAATTTAGATAAGAAAATGAAACCACATCTCTTTCTCCTCTCTTATGGCATAATATTACAAGTACCCAACATGATATCCAACATGATATATGTTGGGTGAATATTTTGTCAATCAGCTAACTGATGAGCAAAATAAGTCTCTTCAACCACAACATAGGGAGATTGGTCAGCCAGTTGTGCAAGTTTACCACATCAAAAGGGGACAAATCTCTCCTCTCATCAATGGGAGGTTCCCTATAAATAGGAGGCTATATACTATATATATAAGCATAAAATAACACTTAGGGGTAGGATAACTCCATCCATCTCTCTTTTTTCAGAGATGATGTTCACAAATAGAAGAGAAAATCTTGGTGAATACACTAAAGGCACTTCTCTTCTTTTAGAAGTGATCTTGTAGAAAACAATAGGAGTTCTTTCAGGTAGTGACAAGTAACTAGTAACAAAGGGTGTAGTAACCAACAGACTGAGATGTAACACAAAGTCTCCACCTTGACTGCCTAAGAGTGAAATACGAAGGATAATGAGGGCACAAAGTCGTCCCAAGGTCCTTTACACAGAAATAGAAAATAGACAAACACAGTAAAGACAATTATAGACAACACAAAGTCTCTCCATAGTTGGCTTCAGGACACCTTCTTGATTACTTCCACTAGTTCTACTTATTTCAATAAAAAGGACAAGAATGCATTCAAGAAACAGACATAAGAACAATCTCCTAAAATGACATAAGCTATAATAGCACAAAGTCTGAAAGTAACTTGCTTTCTCATTTAAATAAATAAATATGATGAACAATCTGAGCTCAAAGTCTTAATGATCGCCTCTCAATTTTGGTAGAGTTTCGCTTCTATAATGGAAAGATCTCACTTGCATAAAGTAAGAGAATACAATATATAGTACCCAAGAAAGGCTTGGCACTCTGTTTCATGGAACGGCCCATGCTGCATTCAATGCTTTGAATGCATTTTCAGTTTAGTCAAAGAGGGCCATGCTGGAATAGGGCGGTTGCCTTAACTGTGGCATGTCAATTCATCTCAAATGTCTTCTCCTGGGCCTGAGTCATCTGGTTTGTCACCTGATGTTTGTGCAGCTGTCCACCTCACCTTTACTCCAAGGGAGACAAACATGCCGCGCCTTCAATGTTTGCAAGCCAAAATATCTGCTTGGTGAACTATTCCACCTACTGGAATAACTTCTACGCAAATATTTTTGTCCTTTTCCTCTTTGTCTCTTCCTGGTTTTTGTCTTTTCCTAGCATTTGAGCTCTCGAGGCTGAATTCCCAGCTTTGCTAGCTCTTTCGGCTCTCTCCCTTCGCGGTTCTTCCTTTTGGCGTTTTGGCCTTTTGCATTTGGGTCTGCTTTAAAGCCTTCAAAGATCAACGGTTATATCATTGCCGTGAATTTGATGATTTTGGAGATGTCACTAGTTGAACACCAACAACTAATTTATTGCCCTAAATTTGACGGCTTCAGGAACGTCACCGGATGTCTGGATCCCAACGACTAGTTCATGGTGTTTAACTTTGACGTCTGCGGGCCCGTCATCCTCCTTGGCAATTCCTTTGGATTTGTTGTTTGATCCTTCTTGGAGGGGACCTGCCCTTCGGGGTCTTGAGAAAGGTCTATTTTGCTTGGTGAGAGCCCCTCGCAAGGGTACCTACCCTTCGGGGCTCTTTGGATGGCCTTCAACTGGTCTTTAGGTTTCTTCAATCTTTTAATTCCTTCAGACATTTTGTCCGAAGGAAATGTTCCTTTCCTTAACCATTTTTTTGCTTGTTTTCGGTCGAGCTTCCTTTCCAGGTGAATTCCTTCGGATAAAATGTCTGAAGGAATTCCTTCAGACATTTTTTCCGAAGGACTTTTGCCTTAACAATTTTGCCGCAGGAACTTTTTCGAAAGAATTCCCACTTTTTGCCTTGGTCACTTTTTTGAAGAAAATCCTTTTGTCCTCTTTTGTTCACTGCCCTCTGAAAGGGCATTTGGCATTGGTTTGCTGCTTTCCGCAAGGGCACTTGGTCTCTTCGCCTTGGGGCACTCCTTTGAATCGGCCGATTAAACCGATCGATTAAACCAATTTTGGTTCAATGGTTCAATGGTTCAATCTTGTGTTCACTTGACCGCTTAAACCAAACGCGTTGAACCAACCACTTATTGAACCTTTGAACCATTTTGGTTCAAGGTTCAACGGTTCAATGGTTCAAGCCTTCTTTTCGCTAAGTCTTTTGAAGCCGTTGAACTTGCTAAAGCACTTAACTCTTTAAGCTTAACGACGTCGTTGAACCTTTGAACCCGTTGAACCTTTGAACCTTTTAGAAGCGGGGTTTAATGGTTCAATGGTTCAATCCTTTATTTGAAGCTTGCTGATGAACCTTTTGGTTGAACCTTGGCATTGAACCAACCTTGAAATTGCCTAAGTGTTGAGAGTTTGTTTTTTTCCTGCAGAGTCCGTAGAAATGACCCTGTAGAGTTCGTAGAAACTAGTCTGTAGAAAGGATTTCGTAGAAACCCCTCTTGCAGAGTCCATAGAAATCAACTTGCGAAGTTCGTAAAACTGAGTCCGTAGAAATGAGTCTGTAGAACTTTGCCTGTAGAGTCCATAGTTTTCTCTAAGTCTTTCAAGCCTTGAAAGAGTCCGTAGAATCCAGCTTGCAGAGTCCATAGAAACATATTTGTAGAGTTTGTAGAAATAAGCTTGCAGAGTCCGTAGAAATAAGCCTGCAGAGTCCATAGAAATGAGCTTGCAGAGTCCGTAGAAATGAGCCTGTGAAGTCTGTTAGCTGAAAAAGCTTGAATAATAAAGAATTTGAATGCCCAGAACAATTTTTGAGAAGGGAAGAGATATTTTTTTGACCTGTAGGACCAAAAATAGTTCATGTGTTGTCCTAAAAAGGAGTGACAGATTTTGGGAACAACAACTGGCTCCAGTTGGGGAACTTCCTTCAGTTGAAATTTTGAAGCAGCTGAGGGGAGTAGAAACTAGAATCTCCAATGCCTTTAAGTATGCCATTGGGTTACAGAGTCATGCTACCAAAAAGAAAGGTGCCAAAAATGAGAATGAAAAACACAAAATAGAACTAAAGACTATACAAATATACATATGTACATATGATCTTATTTGATGCTTTAAGAATTGAAGCGCTTCAGATGCTGCCCACTATGAGATAGTGAAAATAGTGTTCCATCCTGATAAACCAGTAAGAAACCATTTTCTCCCTAGAATCGGTGATGGGTGAATGGAACTCTCCACCAAGAATCACATTTTTTTTGCACTCTTTTTGGTTCTCTCTTCTTGCCCCATGGCAAAACGTGGTCTCCAATCTAAAAACTATAAATCCTTGCTCTCTTGGCGAAGAGTTCTTTTTCTTGACTTTGGTGTACAACTGTATGGTCCACTACCATAGATTGTTGTTCTTCTAGTTCAGTCTAACACATGATTTGATTGTCCCCCTCAGATACCCGCCAATGGTTAGCTTTATCAAGCACACTTAGTCAAAAGACTAGTTTGATAGTGTACCTATTATCTTTGAAATCAGGGTGAGGAACCATGAAGGTTGCAGGGACAACCAATAAATTTGCACGATTGTGAGGCTCTCTAGGTACTACAAAAATATTGAAAGCTTCGAAACTTTCAATTTGATCTCATACAAGATTTTGGTAATGGTGCAATATTTTGTTCTTGGTTTGACACAGGTTCCTCACCTGATAAACCATCAGTTCAACATCTCCTTTAGCATGAAGGAGTTTAACACCTCTATCTTGAGCTGCCTTCAACTCGAGTAGTAGAGATTCGTACTCAGCAGTGTTGTTGGTATTGCTGAACTGCAACTTATATGACGAAGAAAAAATATCTCTTTGATGAGATATCAACACAGTTCTAGCTCCAACATCGGTAAAAAAATTGTTGCCATTGAATTCCAAGATCCAAACATCATCAAAAGTTGATCTTCCATCAAATTTTTCTTCATTAGAGATGGAAGATCCTTTTTCATCTGTACTATGCCATACCAATTCTTTTGATGTCTTGTTTGAATCAATTCCTAGATTGCCAGCTACAAGTTTTTCATCTGTAGAAACATGAACATCCTCTATGGACAAAAAATAATTATCCCTGCTTGAAGACTCAAATAGAATTTGAGCTCCAGGTGCTGATGTCTGAGTGACAACATATTTCGCCTCCTTCTCAGGAAGCAATCTCTACATAATGCCTTTGACTGGGATCCTCGCCTTAGACAAGTCCATGCTCAACTCACCACCAACATCCTTACAAATATTTCAACCAAGAAGGATGTTGTATGATACTGGGATGTCGGCCACGAGGACAGTTATTTTGATTCTCTTGTCTGGGAATGCTGCAAATGCGAATTGGGCGTCCTTGATTTATCCTAGCAGTGGCACTTGCTTATTTTCTATGGAAAAACATCTCCCAAATTTCTTGGTCAGTGTGAGACCAAGAGATTCTGCCACTTTGGCAGGCATGACATTGTCTAAATCTCCAGAATAAATAATGCAATTGTTCAGCTTGTGATCGTTTATCAAAAGGGAAACATAGAAAGGCTCTATTTTTCCAGGGGTAGTAGGAGGAGTAATGACAAGATTGTTTGGGATAGACATGTTCCTTAAGGGAACATGAGTTACCTTCTTAGCATCTTGTCTTGCAGGGGTGGTTTGGTTCTTCACACACTCAACCAACCTGTCCAACTGCTCAGGGTCGGCTTGTAGAAATTCAAATTCAGACATTTGAATTTTAGTTTTCTTGACATGGTCGACTATGTCAAATGTCTGAAATAAATTATGAACAGGGGAAGGGAGTTCATCTTTCTGGTTTTTATGGGGGAAGGACAAATCTGCAAATTTGAAGTTGAAGGTGAAGGCACGTTTGATGTATTTAGCTTTCCTGCAATCACTGGGTCCTTTGGCTGGAAAGGCAAAGTGGTTCCCCACTTAGCAATTGAAATTGCTGGTTGAGGTCGCTCCTTTGTCTTTTCTTTATCAGCTTGCTAGGCTGATTGATTCTTGGACTGAGTGAATACAACATATGATCCCTCAGCTGCCTTACCTTCTCTTTTGGGTTCATCCTGATAATTTAAGAAACCAATATTGGAGTCACCAACTGATTCTTTTTGGTCTGATGCAAAGAGATCAATGTCATTTTCTTAATCAAACTTAGGTTGGAAAGAGAAATCATGTTCTATTTCTAGATATCCAACTGCTGAGTTGGTTGAAGGCACTTCAAGGGCAAAGTTCCTTTGTGGGGGAGGAAGATGATTTGTTTGCCCTTGATTCATGGCAGCATTGCCTTGGTATGACTGGTTCTAAAATGTCCTCTTTGGCATATCTCGATAAGGAGGAGCAGACATATCTTAGGCCATTTGTCTTTTCAAGGCTAGCAATTCATTTGCTAGCTTTTGCACCATTTGATATGTAGTGCTTGTAGGTGGATATTCAAAGGATGAAGAAGATTTACCTCTGTTAGGATCTCTCCTTATCTTTCCTACCAAGATGAGATCATCTTCCACTTCAGTGGCTAAATCCTAAGCAGCAGCAAGGTCTATGTGGCTAGCCCATCTCAATAAGAAACTCACTTCAGGCAGTTGTAAATTGATGAAGAAGCATTTAAGGTTCTCAGGTGTTGGCTGAGCAATTGTAGGAGTCTGATTTTTCAGCTTGTCAAACTTGGCAATGAAGTCCCTCATAGGTTCATGAGGTTCTTTCTTCATCTATGTGAGTTGGGCTAGCAAGGCATGCACATCTTCGGAAGGCTTGAATCTGGATTTAAATTTAGCTTTGAGAGTGTCTTAGTCAGTCACTGACCGAGCCTATAGATGGTAGAACCAGTCTGCAACAACACCTTGCAATGTTTCCACAAATAACATAACTGTTATGTCCTCATATTCCATGCCTATCACACCACAAGCTATGCTGAAGGCAGCATATTTTTATTAGGATGAAATTTTCCATCACCAAAGAACTTGAGGAAAATTTTCCTTGAACTGCATGGTAGCTCATGAAGAGGTGGAGTAAGATTGAGTGGACCAAAAGAGTTACCCTAGAGGCCTTGAGCTGCCATGATTTAATTATGGAAAGGAGGATAACAAATCTGGGTGGAGTATGCATAGGCAAAACTTTGGTAACAACAGAAAAAGAAGCTCTACCTTCTGTTGGTGACTTGGTACAGGTAGGAGGAACACTCCTAGATCGTTGAACTTGAAGTTGTGGAGGAAACAAATTGAAATTGCCCTACTGCACCAACTCAAAAATAGGGTCAACAACACCTTGGGCTCTCTAGTTTCTGGTATAGCGTGGGGTTTCCAAATTGTAGAATAAAAATGAGAAAGAACCGATTTTACTTCAGCGTGAAGCTTGAGGCTTTAAACTACGTGCTCTTTCCCAATGGATCTGGTTTGCAGACCAGATTATATAATGGAAATAGATATAATATAAATGGATAATGGAAATGGATAAGGATAGGGACTGCTTCAATCTAAAACTTGAAGCTTCAGACTGCACGTAATGTCCTTAGCGGAGTCACCAAAAACTGTTGGCATAGAGCTGGAGGAAAGTGGTAAGGCTATAATGATAATGGGTAAGACACAAACTAGAGTTGCCAGAGTCTATAATGGATAAGGGTAGGGACTACTCGTCGCTCCCCAACGGAGTCACCAAAAATTTTTGGCGTGGAGCTGGAGGAAAGTGGTAAGGCTGTAATGATAATGGGTAAGACATAGACTAGAGTCACCAGAGTATATAATAGATAAGGGTAGGAACTGCTCGTCGTTCCCCAGCAGAGTCGCCAAAAATTGTTGGGTGAATATTTTGTCAATCAACTAACTGATGAGTAAAAAAGGTCTTTTCAACCACAACATAGGGAGATTGGTCAGCCAGTTGTGCAGGTTTACCACATCAAAAGGGGACAAATTTCTCCTCTCATAAAGGGGAGGTTCCTTGTAAATAGGAGGTTATATACTATATATAAGCAAAAAATAACACTCAGGGGTAGGATAACACCATTCATCTCTCTTTTTTTAGAGATGATGTTCAAAAACAGAGGAGAAAATCTTGGTGAATACACTGAAGGCACTTCTCTTCTTTTAAAAGTGATCTTACAGGAAACAATAAGAGTTCTTTCAGGTGATGACAAGTAACTGGTAACAAAGGGTGTAGTAACCAACAGACTGAGATGTAGCACAAAGTCTCCACTTTGACTGCCCAAGAGTGAAATATGAAAGACAATGAGGGCACAAAGTCATCCCAAGGTCCTTTACACAGAAACAAAAAATAGACAAACACACTGAAGATAATTGTAGGCAGCACAAAGTCTCTCCACAGTTGGCTTCAGGACACCTTCCTGATTACTTTTAGTAGTTCTGCTTATTTCAATAAAATGGACAAGAACGTATTCAAAAAATAGACATAATAACAATCTCTTAAAATGACACAAGCTATAACAGCACAAAGTCTGAAAGTAACTGCTTTCTCAATCAAACAAAAAAATATGACGAACAATTTGAGCTCAAAGTCTCAGTGATTGCCTCTCAATTTTGGTAGAGTTTCATTTCTATAATGGAAAGATCTCTCTTGCACAAAGTAAGAGAATACAATATATAGTAGCCAAGAAAATCTTGGCGCTCTGTTTCATGGAATGGCCCATGCTGCATTCTGTTGTCCCCCAAAAATATCACTCATTTTTGAAACAACATTTGAACTATTTTGGTCCTACAGACCAAAATTATCTTTTCTATTTTTAAAATTTGTCCTAAACATTCAAATTCCTCAGTTTTTCAAAATTTTCAAAAATCTATAGACTCTACAGGCTTAAATCTACGGACTCTGTAGGCTTAAATCTACTAACTTTGCAGGCTTAAATCTACGAACTCAACAGGAAGAGAAAATCTACGAACTCAGTAGGCTTAGTTCAATGGGCTTTACAGGTTCATTTCTACAGGTTCAAAGGCTTCTACAGACAGGTTTAACCAAAAAAATTATTTTCTAACACTTGGTCATTTTCAGGATTGGTTCAGTGCCTTGGTTCAATCAAAAATCTCCATCGGTAAGCATCTAAGCAAAGAAGACTTGAATCGTTGAACCATTGAACCAATTTGGTTCAATATTTCAATGAGTTCAAAGTTCAAAAGGTTCAACGCTTTGTTTCACTCGGGTGGTTCGTCTGCTTTGTTTCAACACTTTGGTTCATCCTTTGGTTCAATCAAATGGTTTGTCAATCGGTTCAAGACATTGTTTGAACCGTTGAACCAAAGCTTGGTTGAAACAAATGGTTCAACGACTTAGTTCATCCGCTTGGTTCAAAGGCTTGGTTCATTCAATTGAACCATCAGCTTGAACCATTTTGGTTCAAAGCTTGGTTCATCGGCTTGGTTCAACGTTTGGTTCAACGAAGTGGTTCAACGGAGCGGTTCATCGACTTGGTTCTTTGGCTTGGTTCAACATTTGCTTCAACCAAGTGATTCAATACTTTGGTTCAACCAAGCAGTTCAATGGCTTAGTTCAACCAAGTGGTTCACTGTGACAGTTCAAAGGAGTGGTTCGAATGTAAAAGTTCAAGAGAGCTTCTCGAAGGACAAGTGCCCTTGCGGAGGGCACTTGGTCGACAAAAATACCCTTCGAAAGGGTCATTTTCAAAGAAGGCCGCAAAGGTAAATTCTTTCAGATTTTTGTTTAAGGCATTTGAAAAAGTCTAAGGCATAATTCTTTTGGACTTTTGTCCGAAGGAATTCCTTCGGACAAAAAGTCCGAAAGAATTCAAGAAGCGACTGCAGGAGGAAATCCTGAAGGAATTCACGGATATTTCAAACGGAACAATTCCACAGACTTTTTGTCCGCGGGAAATTTTTGCAAACTTTTTATCCACGGGAAAATACCCGTGGAGAAAGCCCGAGAGACAGTCCGCTAAGGAAAAGGCCGCAAGAGACATCTAAGGCGAAGGCCTCCAAAGGACCCTGAAGGGCAGGTGCCCTTGCAGGGGACTCTCGGTTGCCAAATTGTAGGACACATCCCTGAAGCTGAAAGGTCACCTTCCCTTCGGGAAGACGTGAAACAAGAAATCTGAAGGAAGAACTTAGCTATCTGCGAGAGAATGCCGAAACCCGAAGGCCATCCAAAGACCACCCGAAGGGCAGATACCTTTGTGGGGGGCTCTTCTCAACCCAAGGCAAATCATTTCTTAAGGCCCAAAATGACAGATTCTTTTGGGGAAAGTGCCAAATAGAAAAGTCAAAGGACCAAGGGGTGACGCACCCGAAGACATCAAATTTAAGATAGTGAACTAGCCGTTGAAAACATAGTGATGAGTGCGCGAACGTCAATTTTAAAGCTCATAAAATAGCCGTTGATCCTTGTAATCTACAGACGCGAATGTAATCACAGGATTTAAGGCCAAGACTAATAGAAAGAAACTAAAGAACTGAATAGTAAATTAAATCCAGGACTCGATTCAATTAACCAAAAAAGGAGGAACGATGAAGGTAGGATCAGATCACTAGATGGACATTGAATGTTGCAAACTTTCAATAGTGTGACTTGTTTTTCTGCATTGATAAAATCAAATTGGTAAACGCCCCTAAAATCCAGCCTATCTTCTTAACAGATTTCAATGCAACATGATGTGTTACTGTTCTCGAGTCCTTCTTGAAGAGGCTATATAAGGGACTCTTTTCTATTGTAAATAGATCTCTTTTTGACAATCAGAACAAAACTCAGCCCAAATTGAAAGGCATTTTCTGAGACTTTGAGCTCAGTTTGTTGATCATATTTTGTTATTGGAATAAGAAAGCAAGTGATTTTTTAGACTTTGTGCTGTGATATATTTGTTGTTGAGGAAAATGTTCTTATGTTTTTTTCATTAATATATCTTTTATTCCTTTAATTCAACAAGCAGAATTAGTGATAGCAGTCAGGAAGGTGTCTTGAAGAGTCAATTGTGGAGAGACTTTGTGCCCCCATAATTGCCTTTAGTGTGTTTTCTTTTCATTTATGTGTAAAGGACCTTGGGACGACTTTGTGCCCTCATTGTCCTTCATATTTTACTCTTGAGCAATTTAGGTGGAGACTTTGTGCTGCCTCTCGATTTGCTAGTTATTACATCCTTTGCTACATTTTGTTGTTACTACCAAGAGTATTCTTGTGGTTTGTTGAATAGTAGTTCTGAAAGAAGAGGAGTACTCTCTGTCATTTCCCTTGAGTTTTTCCTTTTATTTGCACACATCATCTCTGAAAAAAGAGAGATGGATGGTTTGTCCTACCCTTGAGTATTATTTTCTGTTTATATATATATATATATATATATATATATATATATATATATAGCTTATCTATAAAGAACCTCCCCTTGATGAGAGGAGAGATCAGTCCCCTTCTAATGTGGTGAACCTACACATTTGGATGACTAATCTTCTTACTTTGGCTGATCAGACCTCTTTTGTTTATTAGTACGTTGATCGACAAAATATTCAACCAACAGTTTTTGGCGACTCTGCTGGGAATATACATAATTTTGTGCAATTTAGAACCTCAAGTTTCAGATTAAAACATCACTTGTGTCTTACCCATTATCATTATAACCCTTATCCATTATAGACTCTGGTGACTCCGTTTCATGTCTTACCCATTATCCATTTATAGCCTTACCATCTTCCTCCACCTCTGTTATTTTATCTAGTCTGCAAAAACTAGAGTTGCTAGTAAAGAGTGCACAGTTTAAAGCCTCAAGCTTCAAACTAAAGCAAGGTCAATTCTTTTCTTATTTTTGTTTCAAAATTTGGCAGATTTAAGATATACACGAAGCCAAAAGGCTAAAGGGATTGTTGACCATGTATTCGAGTTGGTATAGTAAAGTGATTTTTCACCATCTCGTCTCCAACAAACCAAGAGCTTTCCTCCTACTAAAGTTAGATCTCTATTGCCAGACGAAGTATCTAATTCTACTATTGATAAAGCTTTTCTAATAATTACCTCTCTAAGATTTGTTATCCCTCCTTTTCATAATCCTATAATGGCAGTTCAAGGCTCCTGGGGTAATGCTTTTGGTCCTCTCAATCTTACTCCACCTCTACATGAGCTTCCACGCAGTTCAAGGAAGAATTTCTCCAAATTCTATGGTGATGAAAAAGTTTATTCTGATGAACACATTGCAGCCTTCAACATAGCTTGTGGAGTAATTGGAGTAGAATTTGAAGATGTACCAGTCAGGTTATTTGTAAAAATATTACAAGGTGTTGCTGCAAATTGGTTTTATCATCTACAGGCTTGGTCAGTAGCTGATTAGAATACTCTCAAAGCTAAGTTTGAAGCTAGATTCAAACCTGTAGAAGATGCACATGCACTTCTGGCTCAACGTACACAGATGAAAAAGAGCCTTATGAGCCAATGAGAGACTTCATAGCTAAATTTGAAAAATTGAGAAATATAATTCTTGTAATTGCTCGACCTACAACTGAGAATCTCAAATGTTTTTTCATTAATTCTTAGCTATTTGAAGTAAGTTTTTTCTTGAGACGTGCTGATCAAATAGATCTTGCTGCAACTCAACATTTGGCCACTGAGGTAGAAGATGATCTCATCTTAGCAGAGAAAATAAGAAGAGATCCAAATAGAAATAGAGCTCTATCATCTTTTAAATATTCATCTACAAGCACCACAAATCCAATGGTGCAAAAATTAGCAAATGAGTTGATTGCTCTCAAAAATCAAATGGCTCAAGGAATGTCTTCTGCTTCATATAGAAGGACATTCCCAAATCAGTCATATCAGGGCAATGCTACCAGGAATCAAGGGCAACAGAATTGCCTTCCTCCCCAACAAGGGAAACTTGCCCTAGAAGCTCTTCCAACTAATTCAGCAATGGGATATCTTGAAGCAGAATCAAAGTTCTCTTTTCAGCCTGAATTGAATAAAAAATGATGATGATCTCCTTGAAGACAATAAAAAAAATCAGCTGGCGACTCCCACATTGGTTTCCTGAACTACTAGGATGAACCCGAAAGTAAAAGAGAAGCTTTTGATGGATCATATGCAGTGTTTACTAGGTCCAAAAACTAATCAATCTAGCAAGCTGATAAAAGAAAGATAGAAGAGCAACCTCAGCTAGAAGTCATGATTGCTAAGCGTGGAACCATTCTGCCTTTTTAGTCAAAAGATTCGGTAATCACTCAAAAGACAAATACATCAATTTCACCTTCCCCTTCTACTTTAGTCTCGCAAACCAGCCCACCTCCCATCCCTCCTAAAACTCAAAAATTTGAAGTACCTTTCTCTGTACCTAGCTCAATTCAACCATTTGACATAATCGATCATGTCAAAAAGACAAAAATACAAGTGTTTGAGTTTGAATATTTACAATTTAATTCTGATCAATTGAATAAGCTGGTCCAATATATCAAGAACCAAACCGTCCCTGCAGAACAAAAGGCTAAAAAGGTAACTCCTGATTCTCCAAAGAACATGCCTATTCCAAATAATCTAGTCATTACTCCCCTAGCTGCTCTTGGAAAAATAAAACCTTTCTATGTTTCTCTGTTAATTAATGGCCACAAGCTGAGTAACTATATTATAGACTCAGGTGCATCTGATAATGTCATGCTTGTTAAAGTAACTGAGTCTCACACTGACCAAGACATTTGGGAGATGTTTCTCCATGGAGAATAAGTAAGTACCATTACATGGGCAAATCAAAGATACTCAATTTGCATTTACAGCTTTTCCAAATAAGAGAATCAAGATGACTGTCTTGGTGGCTGACGTCCCAGCATCCTATGGCATTTTGCTTGGATGAAATTTCTGTAAGGACGTGGGAGGAGAACTAAGCATGGATCTATCTAAGGCAAGGATCCTTGTACAAGGCGTAATGAAGAGGTTGCTCCTTGAAAAAGAAGCAAAATATGTGGTCACCTAGACATCAGCTCCTGAAGCTTAATTTGTTTTTGAATCTGCAGGTATGGGTAACTACTTTCTATCTACAGATGAAGTGCATGAAACACCTGATATAATTTTTGAAAGGGTCAACTTAGAAATCAGTTCAACTAGAACAACAGAAGAACTAGTAGGCTACAATACAAACCAAGAAGGATCCTCCATCTCTGATGAAGGAAAGTCTAAAGAAAAATCAGTATCATATGAGATATGGACTTTGAAATTTGATGGTAGTTGTTCCTCTATCGGTTCAGGAGCTGGAATTGTGTTGATATCTCCTTAAGGAGATATGTTTCCTTCATCTTACAAGTTACAGTTTAGTAACACTAACAACACAACTGAATACGAATCTCTGTTGCTTGGCATGAAGGCTGCTCAAGAAAAAGGCATCAAATTTCTTCATGCTAAAGGGGATGCTAAATTAGTGGTTTGTCAAGTGAGGAACTTATACCAAATCAAAAATGAAAGATTACGCCACTACCGTAACTTGGTTTGGAACCAAATTGAAAGCTTTAGTGCTTTCAACATTTCTGCCATACCCAGAGAGTCTAATGATAGAGCTGATGCACTTGCTATTTCAAGAACTCTTTTAGTTCCTCATTCAGATTTCAAAGAAGATAGGTATACTATTGAGCTGGTCTATAGACCAAGTGTTCTTGACAATGTTGATTATTGGCAAGTATTCAATGATGATCATCAAATCATTGCTTTTCTGAAATAAAAAGATAATTTTGAACAACTACATTTTGAAGGCAGTGAATCTCAGAAGAATGAATCAGCTTTTGAATCTATTTCAGATATAAATAAAAAATTCTTACAGTTGAAAGGAAACAAATTTTTTAAAGGCCTGGTTTCTCTTGAAAAGCTATTTGAAAAGCATGATAGATTCATCAAATAACAACAAACAGACTCAAATTTTTCTCAGAGATTCGATTAAGTGAATCTGACTACTAAAAAAAATTCTAAGATGGTCAATATTGGTAAGTGTTACACCCCTGAAGAAAGATTCATGTTCACCTCTTTACTCTGTTAATACATGGATGTCTTAGCATATTCTTATGAAGACCTGAAGTCTCTCAGACCTGATGAAATCTGCCATGACATTCCTCTTAAGGCTGACTCAATGCCCTGCAAGCAAAAATCCAGACAGTATAATCTAAAAATATCAGGTTCTATTCTGTCTAAGATATAAAAAATGTTAAATGCTAGAATCATCTTTCCAATCCATCATTCCACATAGATTGCAAACATAGTGCCTGTAAGGAAGAAGAATGGCAAAATTTGCATTTGTGAAGATTTCAAAAATTTGAATCAAGCATCTTTAAAAGATAATTACCCTTTGCCAATAATGGATCAAGTGCTTCAAACAATGACAGGTTCAGAGATGTTATCAATGCTGAATGGCTTCTCAGGATATAATCAAGTTGAAGTTGGTGAAGCAGACCAACACAAGATTGCATTCACGACACCTTGGGGTACATTTGCATATAGAAGAATGTCTTTTGGTTTAATAAATACTAGTGCTACCTTTCAGAGAGCAATGGATCTAGCTTTCAAAGATAAAATTGATAAATTCATAGTAGTATACCTTGATGACTTGACTGTCTTTTCAAAGTGTCAATCTGATCATGTACGCCACTTATAACAAGTGCTAGAGTGCTGTCACCAGAATGGTATCTCTTTGAATCTTAAAAAGTCTATTTTCAGAGTAATAGAGGGAAAACTCTTTGGACACATTGTGTCCAAAGAAGGCATAAAGATTGACTCAGACAAAGTCAAGTCTATTCAAGAACTTAATTTTTTTACAAGTAAAAATGTTGTTCATTATTTCTTCGAAAAGGTGAATTTCTTACAGAGATTCATCTCTGAATTTGCTGAGAAAACTAGACACATTGTGAACATGATGAAAGGGAAGACCATCTTCAACTGGACTAAAGAAGGCAAATCAACATTTCAAGATATCAAGACCGCCATAGCTCACGCCTCTACCTTGGTTTGCCTAGATTACAACAAAGATTTCATCATATACAGCTATGCGTCTGAACACACTCTTTCAGTAATTCTTGTTCAACAAGACAAGGAAGGTATGGAATCTCCTATCTCTTTCATGAGTTGTCCTCTCAAAACCCATGAGATGAAGTATTCAAATGTAGAGAAGCATGCTTATGCATTGGTGAAAGCAGTCAAATATTTTTGCTTCTATATTTTGAATTCACACATTACTTCTTTAGTTCCTGACACTACAGTCAAGTCTATATTAACTCAGTAGGAGTTTAGCATGAAAAGAGGTAATTGGATTGCAAAGATCCAAGAGTTTGATCTAGACATCAAGTTGACAAAGCTGGTCAGGGGTAAAGGCCTATGCCAATTAATTGCTGACAATAAGCCATAAGACACACAACGTGAAAAAATTGAAGTGGAAGAGACTCCAACAATCCTTTTTGTCTCCACTACCAATGAGTGGTATTCAGGTATCACTCATTTCTTTACTTATGGTGAATGTCCTACTCATTTGTCTTACAAAAAAAAGAGGACTATCAAGTTGAAAGCTACCAATTTTGTCCTTTGGGACAATGGATTGTACAAGAGAAGCATAGATGGAGTATTCCTTCGCTATGTAGACAAAGAGCAACAAAGCCAGCTTTTGAAATCGTTTCACAATCTGACATGTGGAGGATGTTTTTCTACTCCTGTGATGACTCACAATATTTTTCGAGCCAGGTATTACTGGCCAACTATTTTTCAAGATGAACATAAGTGGGTGAGAAAATGTGAACTCTGTCAGCAATTTGTTGGAAGACCCAAGTTAGCTACTATGCCTCCCAAGCCAGTGATCATAGAAAAACCTTTCTAGCAATGGGGGATTGATTTTATTGGGACAATAATCCCATATTCAAGTGCTGGACATGATTATGTCCTTATAGCAACTGACTATTTCACCAAGTGGGTAGAAGCAATCTCAACTAAGCATGCTACTTCAGAAGTTGTATGCAACTTTCTCAAAGAGAATATCATTTTTAGGTTTGGAGTTCCAATCAAAATTGTTACTGATAATGCAGTTTGTTTCACCTCTCAAGAGATTACACAATTCTATTTTTATTATGGAATTATACTCTCTCACTCTTCTGATTATTTTTTACAAGAGAATGGACACGCTGAATCCAACAATAAGAACCTGGTAACTATCATCAAGAAGCTATCAGATGACAATCAAAAGACATGGCACAAAGCATTGGTTGATGCTCTATGGGTAGACAAAATCACACCAAAGAGGGCAATTGGTATGTCTCTTTTTCAACTTCTTTATGGTATCAATGCTGAGATACCAATCACCTTAGAATTGCTAGCCTTAAAATTGGCAAAGGCAATTGAAGATCAGACATATAAAAGTTCTCTTGATAAAAGAATCATGTACTTGACTGAGCTGGAGGAACAGAGAGCCATGGTGGTGGACATAATTGCTACTCATCAAATTTTGGTAAAGAAACTCTTTGACCAGAAGGCCAAAAATCGTGATTTCCAGATTAGGGATCAAGTCCTGCTGTGGGACAAAAGGAGACAACCAAAGGGGATGCATGGAAAGTTTGAATCCCTTTAGAGAGGCCCATTTATAATTCATCATCAGATTAGTGAAAACAAATTTCTACTAAAATATCAAGATGACACACTCTTTTCTCTGCCTCACAATGGGCAGCATCTGAAACACTTCAACTCTTGAAGTATCAGATCATTACATCTGTATATATGTATGTTTGTGCAGTAATTAATTCTATTTTGTTTTGTTTGTTTCTATTTTTAATGCCTTTCATTTCTTGGTAGCATGACTCTGTAACCCAATGGTACACATGAAGACACTCGAGATTCTGGATTCTACTTCTTTCAATTCTTTTTACAATTGATAGAAATTTCTCAACTGGAGCCAGCTGTTGTCCCCCAAAAATATCACTCATTTTTGGGACAACATTTGAACTATTTTGGTCCTATAGAACAAAATTGTCTCTTCCCTTTTTTAAATTTGTCTTGGAAATTCAAATTCTATAGTTTTCTAAGCTTCTCAGAAATCTACGGACTCTGCAAGCTTAAATCTACGAAGTCTGCAGGCTTAAATCTATGGACTCAGTAGGAAGAAAAAATCTACGAACTCAGCAGGCTTAGTTCAATGAGCTTTACAGGTTCATTTCTACAGGTTCAAAGGCTTCTGTAGGCGGGTTCAACCAAAAAAATCATTTTCTAACACTTGGTTATTTTTAGGATGGGTTTAGTGCCTTGGTTCAATCAAAAATCTCCATCGACAAACATCTAAGCAAAGAAGGCGTGAAGTGCCTTGGTTCAATCAAAAATCTCCATCGACAAACATCTAAGCAAAGAAGGCTTGAACCGTTGAACCATTGAACCACTTTGATTCAAAGGTTCAATGAGTTCAAAGTTCAAAAGGTTCAATGCTTTGTTTCACTCGAGTGGTTTGTCTGCTTTGTTTCAATGTTTTGGTTCATCCTTTGGTTCAATCAAATGGTTTGTCAATCGATTCATCAATCGGTTCAAGGCTTTGTTTGAACCGTTGAACCAAAGCTTGGTTCAAACAAATGGTTCAACGACTTAGTTCATCTGCATGGTTCAAAGGCTTGGTTCATTCAATTGAACCATCGGCTTGAAACATTTTGGTTCAAAGCTTAGTTCATCGGCTTGGTTCAACATTTGGTTCAACGAAGTGGTTCAACAGAGTGGTTCATCGACTTGGTTCATCAGCTTGGTTCAATGTTTGGTTCAACCAAGTGATTCAATACTTTGGTTCAATGTTTGGTTCAACCAAGCAGTTCAATACTTTGGTTCAATGTTTGGTTCAATCAAATGGTTCAACAGCTTAGTTCAACCAAGTGGTTCACTGTGATGGTTCAAAGGAGCGGTTCAAATGTAAAAGTTCAAGAGAGCTTCCCGAAGGACAAGTTCCCTTGTGGAGGGCACTTGGTCAACAAAAATACCCTTCGAAAGGGTCATTTTCAAAGAAGGCCACAAAGGTAAATTCTTCAGATTTTTGTTTAAGGCATTTGAAAAAGTCTAAGGCATAATTCTTTTGGACTTTTGTCCGAAGGAATTCCTTCGGACAAAAAGTCTGAAAGAATTCAAGAAGCAATTGCAGGAGGAAATCCCAAAGGAATTCATGAATATTTCAAACGGAACAATTCTGCAGACTTTTTGTCTGCAGAAAATTTTTGCAAACTTTTTGTCCACGAGAAAATACTCGTGGAGAAATCCTGAGAGACAGTTCGCTAAGGAAAAGGCTGTGAGAGACATCTAAGGTGAAGGCCTCCGAAGGACCTTGAAGGGCAGGTGCCCTTGCGGGGGACTCTTGGCTGCCAAATTGTAGGACACATCCCTGAAGCTGAAAGGTCATCTTCCCTTCGGGAAGACGTGAAACAAGAAATCTGAAGGAAGAACTTAGCTATCTGCGAGAGAATGCTGAAACTCGAAGGCCATCCAAAGACCACCCGAATGGAAAATACCTTTGCGGGGGGCTCTTCTCGACCCAAGGTGGATCATTTCTTAAGGCCCAAAAATATAGATTCTTTTTGGGAAAGTGCCAAATAGAAAAGCTGAAGAAGGACCAAGGGGTGACGCACCCAAAGATGTCAAATTCAAGACAACGAACTAGCCATTGAAAACATAGTGACGGGCACGTGAATGTTAATTTCAAAGCTCATAAAATAGCCATTGATCCTTGTAATCTACAGACCCAAATGTATTCACAAGCTTTAAGGCCAAGACTAGCAGAAAGTGACTAAAGAACTGAACAACAAATTGAATCCAGGACTTGATTCAATTAACCAGAAAAAGAGGAATGATGAAGGTAGGATCAGATTGCCAGGTGGACATTGAAAGTTGCAAACTTTCAATAGCGTGACTTGTTTCTCTGCATTGATAAAATCAAATGGGTAAACACCCCTAAGTTCTAGCCTGTCTTCTTAATAGATTTCAATACAACATGATGTGTTAATGTTTCTGAGTCTTTCTTGAAGAGGTTATATAAGGGACTCTCTTCTATTGTAAATAGATCTCTTTTTGACAATCAGAACGAAACTCTGCCTAAATTGAAAGGCATTTTCTAAGACTTTGAGCTCAATTTGTTGATCATATTTTGTTATTGGAATAAGAAAGCAAGTGATTTTTCAGTCTTTGTGCTGTGATATCTTTGTTGTTGAGGAAACTGTTCTTATGTCTTTTTCCTTAATATATCTTCTATTCTTTTAATTCAACAAGCAGAATTAGTGATAGTAGTCAAGGTGTCCTGAAGAGTCAACTGTGGAGAGACTTTGTGCCCCCATAATTGCCTTTAGTGTGTTTTCTTTTCATTTTTGTGTAAAGGAGCTTGGGACGACTTTGTGCCCTCATTGTCCTTCATATTTTACTCTTGAGCAATTCAGGTGGGGACTTTGTGCTGCATCTCAATTTGCTGGTTATTACATCCTTTGCTACATTTTGTTGTTACTACCAGGAGTATTCTTGTGGTTTACTGAATAGTACTTTTGAAAGAAGAGGAGTGCTTTTTGTCATTTCGCTTGAGTTTTTATTTTGATTTGCATGCATCATATCTGAAGAAAGAGAGATGGATGGTTTGTCCTACCCTTGAATATTATTTTCTGTTTATATATATATATATATATATGTATATATATATAGCTTATCTATAGGGAACCTCCCCTTGATGAGAGGAGAGATCAGTCCCCTTCTGATGTGGTGAACCTACACATTTGGACGACTAATCTTCCTACTTTGGCTGATCAGACCTATTTTGTTTATCAGTACACTGATCGACAAAATATTCAACCAACACATTCAATGCTTTGAATGCATTTTCAGTTTAGTCAAAGAGGGCCATGCTGGAACAGGGTGGTTGCCTTAACTGTGGCGTGTCAATTCATCTCAAATGTCTTCTCCTGGGCTTGAGTCATCTGGTCTGTCACCTGATGTCTGTGTAGCTTTCCACCTCGCCTTTACTCTAAGGGAGACAAACAGGCTATGCCTTCAATGCTTGCAAGCCAAAATATCTGCTTGGTGGACTATTCCACCTACTGGAATAACTTTTGCATAGATATTTCTGGCTTTTCCCTCTTTGTCTCTTCTTGGTTTTTGTCTTTTCTTGGCATTTGAGCTCTTGGGGCTGAATTCCTAGCTTTGCTGGCTCTTTCGGCTCTCTCCCTTCATGGTTCTTTCTTTTAGCGTTTTGGCTTTTTGCATTCGGGTCTACGTTCAAGCCTTCAAAGATCAACGACTATTTCATTACCATGAATTTGACAATTTTGGGGATGTCACTAGTTGAACACCAACGAATAGTTTATTGCCTTGAATTTGATAGTGTCGAGAACGTCACCGGATGTCTGAATTCCAACGGCTAGTTCATGGTGTTTAACTTTGATGTCTGCGGGCCCATCATCCTCCTTGGCAATTCTTTTGGCTTTGTTGTTTTATCCTTCTCAGAGGGGACCTGCCCTTTGGGGTCTTGAGAAAGTTCTATTTTGCTTGGCGAGAGCCCCCCCCACAAGGGTACCTACCCTTCGGGGTTCTTCAGATGGCCTTTATCTGGGCTTCAAGTTTTTTCAGGCTCATAATTCCTTTGGACAAAATGTCTGAAGGAAATGTTCCTTTCCTTAACCATTTTTTTGCTTGTTTTCGGTCGGGCTTCCTTCCTGAGTGAATTCCTTCAGACAAAATGTCCGAAAAAATGTCCAAAGGACTTTTGCCTTAATTGTTTTGTCGCGAGAACTTTTTTGAAAGAATTTCCACTTTCTGCCTTGTTCACTTTTCCGAAAAAAATTCTTTTGTCCTCTTTTGCTCACTACCCTCCACAAGGGCATTTGGCCTTAGTTCGCTACCTTCTGCAAGGGCACTTCGTCTCTTTGCTTTGGGGTACTCCGTCTCTTTGCTTTGGGGCACTCCTTTGAACTGGTTGATTGAACTGACTGATTGAACCAATTTTGGTTCAATGCTTCAACAGTTCAATCTTGTGTTCACTTGACCGCTTGAACCAAAAACGTTAAACCAACCACTTATTGAACCTTTGAACCATTTTGGTTCAAGGTTCAATGGTTCAACGGTTCAAACCTTCTTCTTTTCACTAAGTCTTTTGAAGCTGTTGAACTTGCCGAAGCGGTTAAACTTTGAAGTTTTGCTGAAGTGCTTAAATCTTTAAGCTTGCCGATGTCATTGAACCTTTGAACCTTTTGGAAGCAGGGTTCAATGGTTCAATCCTTTGTTTGAAGCTTGCCGATGAACCTTTTGGTTGAACCTTGGCATTGAACCAACCTTGAAATTGCCTAAGTGTTGATAACTTGTTTCTTTCCTGCAGATTCTGTAGAAATGAACCTGCAGAGTCATAGAAAGGAGTTTGTAGAAACCCGTCCTGGAGTCTATAGAAATCAACCTGTGAAGTTCGTATAACTGAGTCCGTAAAAATGAATCTGTAGAACTTAGCCTGCAGAGTCTGTAGTTTTCTCTAAGTCTTTCAAGCCTTGAAAGAGTTTGTAGAATCTAGCCTGTCGAGTCCGTAGAAACATATCTGCAGAGTCAATAGAAATAATCCTACAGAGTCCATAGAAATAAGCCTGTAGAGTCCATAGAAATGAGCCTGCAGAGTCCATGGAAATGAGCCTGCGGAGTCCGTTAGCTGAAAAAGCTTGAATAATGAAGAATTTGAATGCCCAAAACAATTTTTGAGAAGGGAAGAGATAATTTTTTGGCATGTAGGACCAGAAATAGTTCATGTGTTGTCCCAAAAAAGAGTGACAGATTTTGGGAACAACAATATAGTTGTTTCTTTAGCAATGAATGCAATTTTACTTAATGTTTTTGAACCACATGATGATCCTATCCTAAAATACAATGAAGGGGGTAAAGAGTCTATTACTCCTATATTCCACATGGATGGAAAATTATAACCTCTAATCAAATCTTCAACCTCTTTACCAACCCATCCTAGTGACATGCTATCTCTGATGACTACTATGAGGGATCTTCAACAAAAAATGGTTACTCTTAAGTTGCAGGTTTCCTCCCATGAGGCTACCTTTAATGACAATATCTTAGAGGACTAATCCCTCACTAGAGATGTTTTGGATTATTCATATCCTAGAGATGGCAAAGGAGATCCTACAAAACATTTTAACTAATAAATACACTCCTTTAAACATTAGGCTAAGGATGGATGCTTATTATTAAAAGATTTCCATAGACGTTTAGATCAAGAGGATCTCAATTGGTTCCATACACTCCCAAATGGTTCCTTGCCAACCTTTAAAAAACTTGGGATGAATCCATTCAAGATTGTGCTATTAGGTTAAGGATATCTTGTATTCCTTAAACTACACCCCATCAGATTTGGAAATACAATTTATAGTTAACAACTCCATTTAGAGAAATAACACATAAGCCCTTTGTTTCATTGAAAATTTATATTTGGATGTGCATAAATATGCATGTGGTTTAACTAATACCAAAATAGAAATACCTATTTTCCCACCAAAAGGCAAACATGTGATGAAAAAAATTCCCAAAGAAAAGCAACAAATGAAGAAGGTTTAGGAACCACTTCAAAAACCTTATAAAAAGCCAACAATACCTACCAAGGAACAAACGGTAAAACTCTTACATAGTGGAAAAAATTACACATATAGCGTGATTCCTATAGTCAAACCCTATGCCTCTACTAAAATGAAACCACTTCAGTTTGAATGGTTGCAAGATAGACCCCATGATATATTGAATTTATTATTGGATAAATGGATGATAAACATTCCTCCTAATTAACAACATCCACCACATAGTTATGAAAATGTAAAATGACAACCCTTTTTCACTTAACAATGTATTAACGGGTATCAAGATAATGATTATTTTGCTATCAAGAAAAAACTTTCATAACTTGCCGATCACAAGATCATTACCTTTCAGAAAGACACATCAAGGTATTTTTCCCATAATTTTTTTAGAGCTTATTATAATAGTGTTGATACATTCCATGCCATTCTTTTCAAGGAACACGTGGTCCATCAACCTTCACATAATTCAACCAATAGTTGAAGTCCTTCTCCTAGTGTACCCTCTACCAAGATCAATCTCTCCCACATTGATCCTATCGAATAACCATTGGCTGATCGAGCTCTCGATAGAGGGACATTGGAGAAGGCAAGGAGATACATTTAATAGAGCCTACTCAAAAATTCATAGAACATATTTTGGTACAAAAATTGGCACATACAACTACAAATCAGATAGGTAAATGTGATGTCTATAGATACATTAGTTACAATGACAAATAAAATAAAAAGTTCCATTACCTAATGATAGTTATAGTTGATATTTATTATTTCCAATAAGATTTCATGGTGTAAGGTGACTGCCTAATTATTACTACATTAAAAAATTAATGCTTTACTATACCCCTATACAAACTTGCCATACCCAGATAATTATAATGCAAATAAATGCAAGTAAAAACATCTTCAAATAAGAACACACATCCATTTAAAGCCAAATATACCATGCAAGAATCATAATATATACATAAAAATGGTAAAAAATCTATACAATATAAAATATCAATCATATGTTGGGGGCATATCTTTAGGTGTATACTCCTCATCACTATCTATATCAACAACCCTAACATTTAACTATGTGGATGCTATTGGATCCTACCTAGGCCCATGTGACTGAAATAGCTCATGTACTCTGTCCTTAAATGCACCTAGTTGATGTAATGTATGCTCATGATTTTAACATAGGGAGTCATATCAATCTATCATTACCTATATGTTATCCATCACACTTCACTTAGGGGCACTCTATTGCTTTACCTATGCACATAGGTCATCTCACT
Organism: Torreya grandis; assembly: GCA_037957365.1. Classification (NCBI taxonomy): domain Eukaryota; kingdom Viridiplantae; phylum Streptophyta; class Pinopsida; order Cupressales; family Taxaceae; genus Torreya; species Torreya grandis. Next base: position 2,211,645 of record JARHVA010001378.1, read on the forward strand.
TGGTGGTAATTGTGTGATAAGCTATCACCACCTTGGCCACTAGATCAAAAAGGGTAACATGGGAACCTATTATTTCCAACCACTCTCTCAATGAAGCCCTCTCTAGCTATGTCCATAGGCTCACTTCACATGAGGGATCATACCACACAATCAACCATGGTGGCCCACTCGTCATAACTTGAAACCAATAAAACCAAATGCAAACTAACCAAATTTATTATATCAAATGCTATATCCATCAAATATAAAACCAAATAATTTACTTACATCCATCTATAATGGCTTAATCATCTATGGGATGTGGTCCCAAGAGTATTCCACCAACTCCATCTTCTCCTTCACATCTTTGTACTATAAGTATTGCACCAAATAGGGAAACTATAACTAGAAATAATAACAGCCAACGGACCCTTATCCACCACTATGTATAAGCATCTATACATCTTATTATCTTTTATAACTAGGGGTATGGTGGATCTCTCTCATCACCTGGTCGAGGGGATAGGTAAGCGGGTGTTAGAGCTGGTATGTCATTGGGCTTATGCCCACTCTTGACTATCTAGTGCCATAAATATGGAGATGATGGTACCCCTTTATCTATATAAAATTGTTGAAGTACAAATCACACTAAAATAGATTGTAAACACCAGAAAACCAGTCCACTAAACACATGCTCATCTAGATCTTTTGTAGCTCATGTCCATCTTCAATCCACCTAGTAAAAGTATTATATAGATACCATGTGATCTTATCAACTATTAGATTATTCAAAATAGTACAATACTCCATCATGGTATGTAATATAGCATGAAGGAGTACCCACCATTTTAAAAATACTTGAGGGTGAGCCCACCCTGCTAAGGGTCCACCAACTGACTGAATTATTGTAATTACTCATACATCCAAACATGTAATAAGGTACCAGATCTGATATCACCACCATGACTCTCTAAATATAATCTATACAAACACATATATAAATGGGGCAATACTATATGACCCCATGAATATCTTGTACCTTCCTCCTCAATATGTTGCACAATATGATACATGTGATATGAAATCACCACAATTACACCCTCTAATACCACAAATGAATATAATAATACATAAATAAAATTTTCATATCTGAAAAATGTCACTCTAAAAATAATATCTAGTTGAATTGTGCTACTCATATCTACATCTATGGCTCTCTGTCCAATGAAAAAAAGATGGTGTTGTGCCCCAACATACTCCATTTTTAGAATTCAAATAGGAACCCATTATTGCTAAGAATTATTTATTCATGGTCCATATCAATCTTAGGAATTATAATATTGATCTAATTTGTACAAGCCTAAGGTTGTTTTCAAAGTCTAATTTTGTTACAAAGTTCTAAAAGTTAGAAAACCAAAGCTTGGACATCGTTGATGAATTATTTACCACCTTTGATTTATTTCTATATTTTGAATGCATATTATTTATCAAGTTTTGATTTAATAGAATAACATGACTAATTAAAACATGTTATAGTAATTAATATTTGATGTGAAACATCTAGTTCTGAGTATCAAATTTTCATCAAGTTCCCTAGATTATGACATCTATTTGTATCCCATGTGCTCACAGCCAACTAAGGTCTTCATAAAATTTCTAATTTACCTGTGAGAATCCATATTCTTAAGATTCATCTACATGGAAGCATCTTGTTCATTCAAAACTTGCAACATCAAAACTATATTATAAGTTTTCTAAGCAATCAAGTCATCACAAGAGATCTACATGGCAAGATCTCATTTATTCAAAACACATCTAGTCTAAATCAAATTTGAAATATTTTGAGTCCCTAGATCCCTAATATCACACAATGTGGTGACATATCGATCACTCAGAGTTTTTGAGGTGAAAATACATTAGACATTTAAAAGGTTCATGGACTCCCAAAATCATGCCAAGTGGAAAAATCTCATTGACCCAGGACCAAAAAGATCAAGATAGGTCCAATACATTCAATGTCCCAAGTAGCCACACAACTGAGATCATGACAAGTGAAATCATCCCATTCACTAGGGCCTTGTCATCGATAAGCACATTGCTAGATATCTAATTCTTTATGTTGATGAAATCTATCTACATGGCATGATCTCATCAATTTAGAATTCATCATCCAAAGTTATATAGCCAAAGTGTTAATTTCCTTAGATTTTTGAGATTTGTCCATGTGTTGTCATATTCTAAGCCCAAAACCTATCAAGAAGAAGGTACATAAGAAAAATATAACAATTTTAGTGGGGCACTAAGATTGTTCCATGTGGCACCATATCATGCATGTAGAGCCTTTATAGAAAAAGTACATAATTTAAATTTTAAAAGAGCCCTGAGTTGTCGAGATCATGATAGGTGGTAAAATATCTTAAATTCATATCCATAGAGCATATAAAGTATAAATATAAATATAAATACCCATAGGTAAATGAGATCAAAACAAGTGTCACAATATCAGAGATGCATAACCAAAATACAAATGAAAGAATTGAAAGCTAGGCAAAAGTTGAATACACGGGAAGTGGACACTTGGCTATAAAATATGACTAAGCATTCATGATGAGTGGAAAGCTACCACATAGTAAAATACATATGCCAAATTTAACCTATACATTTCAAATCAAAATGGGAAGTCAAGAAAAAATTATTGATGTATTAAATTTTCATGAATTGGGCATTCAAGTCTCATGATTTAAGTGATATATGAAAAATATTGAGAACATCAAATCACTTTGTCATTAATAAACAAGCTGTGACCTATGAATTTGAGCCATCAATCCCTCAAGATCCCTAATTTTACTACTCAAAAATTCATGAATCAATCCAACTTGCTTACCATAAAATCTATGATACAATAATGCTTACATCATCTCAAGTGATTATCCAACCTCCCTCTCAATATTTTATCATAGGAGTAACTGAGTACTTGGATAGTTATTGATAGAAAGGTATTACCATTTCCCCATTACTCTACTCTCTAGGATGAGATCAATGACATTGATTCATATTCATCCTTGAACCAATTAGACAAGAATAGGAAAATATACATAGATGATATGCTATGGGTTAAACAATGGGTTTACATAATGTAGTAAAAAAATATGAAGTAATTTCATGCATTGAATTACTTTGTTACATCCAAATTTCTCACTAAGCAAATTTGCTTGATTATCTATGGATTTTTATGGTTGGTAATTTGATTTGATTATTATTAATTAAGTTGTATGTCATATGTTGTTATGAGACAATGGTATTCTATTTCGATTACATGATTTCATTGATATGAGCTAGTTGTATTGTATATTTTTTATATTGTGATCATTTTGATTTGTTATTACAGTAGTATTTTATGATATATGCTACGATGTTATGGGCTAACTGCCTTCTTTTTATGAGTTTGATGTAGAAGAGATTCATCCCTAAGAGCATGATGGAGGGAAAGCATCATCAGAGGGTGGTGTAGATAGAGGTGTTGGGGGACAATAGAGGAATAGATAAAACCCATGGACACACCACTTTAGATAGTACATGTTATAGGCATTGTTGAAATTATTAGCATTAGTACATTCTTTTTGTTATCTGCATTTAGATAATTATTTATGTATATTAGTTGTGTGTTGGCTCAGTTTAATAATTATGTGGAATTAATATTATGGGATTGCGTTGTGGTTATTATAAGTAGATTTGAATGAAATTGTTACTGTGTGTTTATAATATTCATGATTATTAATATTTTTTTAGAATGTAAATTTGTGTGAATAGTGTTTGATATTGTCGTATGTAGACTAACCTTCATGACTTTGAAATGTTCTAGAACATTGGCTAGTTATTGTATGATATTCAAGAATATCATTATATGGCTTAAAAACTTATATATATATATATATATATATATATATATATATATATATATATATATATATATATATATATATATATATAACAAAAGACATTCGACAATCGATATAACATAGTAATATCAATGATTATGTTGTTATAATTCAGATTTGAATAATAACATGTGATTTACCATTTTTGATTAAAATAATATTAGTGAATTTTTATTAGTTGTGTTGTTATTAAGTCATTATAATTATTGATTTGTACTAAGTGATTATTTATTATTAAGTCATTTATATAAAAATATAATTAGGAAAAAATGTCATATAAGAAGAAAAACAAATAAAGCAATGATTATGGAAAGAACGGAAAAGCTTTTGCATTGTAAGGAAAAAGAAAAGAAAATATTGGTGGCTTATAAAAGTTGGGATAAAAGTAGAAAATGAAAGCTTTAAAAAAAATTCATTCAATAAGAAAAAAGAAAGAAAGGGGTGCGACATAGGTAGGATAAGAGGAAAAGTGGAGAGAAGAAGCAAGAGTGTGAAGAAGAAGAGAAAAAGAGACAACATGGTAGAGAAGAATTAAAGCAGAGGAAAGGAAGGAGTTTCTGAAACACCAAGGCACTAAGGTTAGTGATGCATTATATTTTTAACTCAATTTTTTTTTGTAATTAGTTAGTGTTTGAATTACATAGTGAATTTGTGTGAATGGTCCATTAAAACCATCAGACTATATAGTTCGATCTATGTGTAAAATTTCCCCACAACTAAGTTTTAACTTGGTCATATTAATAACCCTTCCCTACTGTTTGAGCCTTGATCCTTGAGCCTCTCTAGCTTAGATTAAGACACTAGATGCACTGCTACCTAGATTCAGTCTCAATCTCAGCTACATGAACAAACATAAAAATAATACAAGTCCATCAACAACCATTGTATTTTTCAATTCACAGCCTACTTGATCATCATAGATGATTAATGAGATGAGCTTCACTTTTGATCATAAATACAAAAAAATATAAAATAATATAGTATACTCAAAATAGTTAAACATGCCCAAACATATATATGTGTGTGTGTGTGTGTGTGTGTGTGTGTGTGTGTGTGTACACACACACACACATAAGCATGCACCATCTACATCTAGGTTTTTTTTAATTCCTCTATCTTTAATCAATTTTCTTTACTTTTTTAACATTGTCCCACTTCTGCAAAAATGTCTGACGGAAGAACATAAGGCGCACCATTTTTAAGATCTAACTCAAAAATATGAGTTTTGGATTATGCAATGTATAGCGAGTTGCATGCTATATTTCAATAAAGCATATATAGCGATATATAGGGGCGATCTAAGAATGATGAACAATGAACTATCTAAATATGGACAATGATTGATATATATATATATATATATATATATATATATATATATATATATATATATATATATATATATATATATATATACCACATTATGAAATAAATAGGATAGGCATAATGTTACATATACTCATTACCTGATATGTGATATAAAAATAATGATTTATAAAGTGAATTTTGGATAGCATGCCTTTGATCCATGAAATATATAGCCGTGTATGATATAGTGAATTGGGTTTAGTGAACTAAATGTAAATATGGCAATCTATGTATAAAATTAGTCTATATAACGAGTTATGTTTCATTCAAATATTTTTAGTAGTTGGCCATCATTCAAATTTAGATTAGAATACATAGTACCATAAAAATACTTATATCATATTACTAAATATATTAGATCATCCTAAAATATGTTAAATAGATTCATCAAGTCCATAATTGATGATTATTATAAGTAGATGGTGATTTATACATTTAAAATCATTTCAATTTAGATTATCCTTCATATGGTATTATATGTATTCCAGTTTCTGATTCCATGGTGATACAATATGGAATTAGAAAATGATATCCTACAATTATATATATACTCCAGTCAAATATTAATACGTTTTGGTCTTTGATATCAAGTAAGTCATATGACTAAATATTAACATACCGATTTATATATACAAAGTTTGTTTAATGGTAATATATGTACTCCAATTTTTATTGCTTTACTAATGGTGACAAGAATTCTATTAATATGGTTATCCTACATATCGGCTCTAAAAATGTTACATCTCAATTTATCACTAAGAAAATTTACTTGATTATTCATAGATTTTCTATAGCTAGAAATTTGATTTGATTATTATTTGATTAAGCTGTAAGTCATATTCTATTATGGGACAGTTGAATGTTGCTTTGATTACATGGTTGCATTGTTATGAGTTTAGCTATATGGTATATTCTTATATTATGATCATGTTTATTTGTTATTACATCAGTATTTTTTTGATATATATATCATGATGATTACACACTAACTACCTTCCTGTCATGAGTTTGATGTAGGAGCGATTCATCGCTCAAAACATGATGGAAGGAAAGCATCATCAGAGAGGGTGATTTAGATGGAGGTGTTGGTAGATGATAGAAGAATGGTTAGAACCCATGCACACATCACGTTAAATAATACACATTAAATGTATAGTTTGAATGATTAGAGTTAGTATATTTTTTATGTTGTTTGCATTTAGATAATTGTATGTGTGTGTTAGCTCAGTTTATTGATTGTGTGGAATAAATAATGTGTGATTGCATTAAGGATATTATGCATAGGTTTAGATGTATAAAGGTGCACTATGATTATGTTATGCTATTATAGTCATAATTATTAATGTTTTTTTAGAACATAAATTTGCATAAATAGTATCTAGTTACTATCATATGTAGACTAAACCTCATGTCTTTAAAATGTTGATCAATTATCTTTATGATATCTTGAGAATACCAATTACTGTTGAAAGAAATACAATTGACTTTATATTAGTCATATTATCATTAAGTCATGATAATTATTTACGTATACTAAGCAACAAATAAAGTAATTTTATGTTAATTAATGATTTTATTATAATAAAAATGGGAAAAGGAAATAAAAAAAATAAAAAAAAATATTTTTTAGTTTTTACTTGGGGAAAATTAGATTAAAGAATGGTAAGCTTTTAAAAAAAGAAAATTCATTCTAATAAAATAAATAAAGAAAAGAAAGTTGGCGACTGAAGGAAACTACAAAGCTTTAAAAAAAAGGAAAGAAAATCATGCAAAGAAGGAAAGGAAGTTGGGTGACTAGAATAAAGATAAAAAGGGTGGATTGGAGTAAAGGAAGGGAGGCACGACATGTAGAGAGAAAGAGAGCAGATAAGGGCATGAATTAAAGAGTGCAACATAAAGAGAAGGAGGAGAGTGACTTGGAGAAGAGAAGCAACAAGGCGAAGGAAGGTAGGTGATGTTATTAAAATTTTGTGTGAACTGTGAGGAATATAAGACTGTGTATTTGCTATCAAATCCCTGAGACTACAAATTATTTACTCAATTTTGGATCCATTTTAATTGGTATAAATAAATAAGTGAATGTACTAGCCATGACTATATCAATGGCTATATAGGAATGGCCCTGATATACTTTCCAATGAATTCTTTTAAATTATACAGTGATCTAAGTTTCAGTCATGAAAAACTCTATTGGAATGAACCATGTGAATATTACTTAGACATACATATGATAATATACTCAGATTATAAAGTGATGTCTCTCTCTATTATAATAATAATAATAATAATAATAGTAATAATACAAGCAAACATTACACTTAAATGAATTGCTTTCATACATTCATTCATGTTCATTTTTTTAACCGATGATGATGTTTACTATACATTTAAATTTTGGTAAATGCCTGGTCAATCTTAACAATGTCTCTTTCTAGGAGATGTGTTTACCAATCCAAATGCAATTGCCAACTTCTCACCATGGTGGCAAAAGAATGATTCTCTTTCTTGAATCTAGAAAATACAAATTCTCCATCTTTGCATAAATCTCCTTATCTTTTGAACATCGATCCACTTCTGCATAAATGTCTAACAAAAAAAATAAGGCACATAATTTTAGGATCTAGCTCAAAAATGTGAGTTTTGGACTATGTAACATAATAGTGACATGTGTAAAATATTTTTGTAATGTAAACATATGAATTTATTATATATAATGATGCATATGGATAGGATCATTATATGAGTCATATATAATATGTGGAAATAAGTCATGTTATTATGCAGTATTTTATCATAAGCATTAGTTAAGATAATGTAAATATATTGAGCTGATGTGTACCATAACATATCAAGCTCTAGTGGATATAGATATCTACATCATTCATGCTTGATATCTTAGTTAAAGCTTATTCTTGATTGATATGGATATAGATTGAGGCCATCAATATCTTTATATCGAGGTCTAAGTGGAGGTATATGTTACCTAAGATATTTTTATGACTCAGATGGCACAAACATATTCATGTAGAAATAAGTTTGTAACTCTACGCTTATATACTGTATATTTATATGAAATCTATATCCATGCTCTTATACATTTACATTATTAAGATTATATTGGTATCTGATTAACATTATTGGATCTATAAATAAGAATAAATTAGTTAATTTCAACTTATACATTTCATTTATGGCTTGAAATTATGCACAAAAGTATGATTGGATTAGAACAATCCCTTTCATTGTAAAGATGTCCTTATAAGGGTCAAACAACCATTAAATGGGCCATATAAATCCAATGAAAGAACATAATAGTGGCTTTCTCATGAGATGGTTGGATTTATCCATAAGTATGCCAATTTAGGACTTTATTTATGAGCTGATTATATGGAAAGGAGGTGTCAACTCTTAAAAAAATAAAGAGGCAATCATTGCACACATCATCATTAGTTCTCTCTTCTATAACCCATGAGATGTAACATATCAGTGCTATAATATATTTAGAAAATCATAAATTTTGATTGTTAAGAACAATGACTTGTTCATAAAGACAACACATTACTTGAGAGCCTTCTAAACCATGATAATTTTTTTAACACTATTTATATATGCATATAGCCTCCTAAAATACAATTTATTTAAATGAAAGATTATGTTTTCATGAGAATTATGACTTTCTTTATCACGACTGGTTGTTTCTAACTAAGTAGCTATATATTTAAACAATGGACTATGATATTATTGATCTTCATAGAATGCATCTACTTAAGGAAGTTACAAACTTACAGTCTAAATATATATAATGTACCAAGTTGGTATAAACTATACTTTTTATATTTATTATTTATGTGATAACTAATATTATAGAGATTCATTCATATATTTGAAAGACTAAATGTATGCATTTAGATTATTTTTATGTTTAATATATTTTTATGCTTGCTAGTAGGAAGTAATCTAAATGAATCTATTGGTTATATTTATATTAACCAAATCTCATATTGTTGATACTAAGTAAGTAGTGAGACAGACTTCACTAGCTTACTAGCATCACCAATGCCAAATGAAGGTAATCTGATCAAGTGGTGTGTATGAATTCAAATGATCCTAGAGATCAATAACCATTAAAAAAATTGAACAAAATAATGTTAGTTATATATTGTCATTCAACACGTATGATTTACATGTTTGTACGATATCATTTTATAATGGATTTATTTATGATACACTTCATGTTTTTAGAAATCATACAACACACAGTTACTAGTTTGTCTCTCTAAATTTTTACACTATCACTATTTACTCATCTATGAAGGGAGGGCCATTCCATGATGGGGGATTATGCATGGGATTGATGGTCCATGGTTGGTGTGTAAAAGCATTCTGATGATGCTCTCCCTCTCCACTATATTATTTCTTTGGAGACTACACTTGTGATTATCATAGATACTAGAGTTTTAAGAAACTTATATCCGTGGAGCCTTGTATCTTGTATGGTATTTATTATTATTTAAACATTATACTTAATCAGATGTAATTATTTACTTATTGTACCATGATAGTAGTGGTTGCATGTTTGTACCAGTTGTGACTAGAAACCTGTAATTACTTTCTATATTCAATTATGTTTTGTTTCATTTAATGATAGATATATATTTCATGTTTGTTTTATAGTTAACATACTTAGAGTGTTTTATTTAGATCTCTAATTAGATTCTCATGGTGAAATCTAATGAAAGAATGCATTAATTAAATTTATAAAAAAAATATTATTTTAAGTAGATCCCAGTGGGAATGTTGTATGTGGTATTAGAGCTACAACTCGAACTCTAACAGTTAATGATTCCACTAAAGTTTTTGTATCCTTCTTTTTACTAGAGAGGATAATGGTGAAAGATATAGTATCCAAAGTGGGTCCTTCAAATGTCAATGATAGTAACCCTCCATTTAATACTAATCAATTTACTACTGAGTAAATAACAAAGTTAGATCAAATTTTCATAGCCATGAATAAAACTAGGGATCAAATTTCAACCTTATAGAAGGAAGTTCATGGCCATGAAGAGGAAGTACACTAGGATGTACTTGAAGAGCATCTTGTTGAACAAGAAAACCCTTAGGATGCTAGAGCTCAGGTAGCTACAAAATTAGTTAGAAATATGAAAAAGATGAATCCATCTTAGTTCGATGGAACTATTTTGGGTGATAGATTTGAAGCATGATTGACTAAGATGGATAAGTATTTCAAGATTTAAAACTAATTCGAGGTCACTAAAGCTATTTGGAGAGATTACCAATTGGATGATGAAGCAACTATGTGGTGGGCCAATAAGAAGTTGGAAATGAATCTCAACTTAAACACCACTATGTGGGAGTAGTTTGTGACATTGTTTAGATCATAGTGGCTTCCATAATTATACTTTGACCAGAAGCTTAAATATTTACAAAATCTAAAGGAGACTTATCGATGAATGAGTATTAGAAAAAAATTACCTAACTTCTGAGGTATGTACCTTAGTATCAAGAAGATGAGTGGTTCAAAATTAGGAAGGTTATAATGGGATTAAAACCTCAAATTGGTAGAGAGGTGGATGTTCATGGACCATCTACCATGGACCAAGTCTTTGAGAAGACAGCCAAACAAGAAAAAAAGTTGAAATCTCTTGCTCAAGGCAGGGACAAGTTTAAGAGAAGGCTTAGAAGTTATAAACTAAATTTCAAAAAAATATTTGGAAATAGAGTGAAGACTCTAGGAGTCATCTCAAAAATCATAATGCTAGATTCAACAATGGTTTAGGAAACAAGAAACTAGTTAAGGTTTCAAAGGTGGTTTCAAGGGAAACCAATATGTTGATAGGAATTGACCACTTGGATGTTGCTTCATTTGTGGAGGTGACCATTATTTTCATGAGTGTACCTAGGATAAGGTGAAGAACAAAGGTTATAGTCTTTAGTAGGGAACTTTTTAGCACTGTATTCATGTGATAGTTGATAATTGACAAACTAAATTTCAAGCTTCACCCATAGAACTGTCAGTTATGTTGTTTGAACATTCTCTTTCCATTTTGATAAATATAAGGGCTATAAAAAAATTTATGTCCTAAAATTTTGAATAAGTTATCTATAAGAGTTGGAATAATGGAAAATGCATGGTTAGTATAATATGGGAATGAGTCAAAATTCAAAGTTGATAAATGTTTAGTTGAAGCAGAGATTAAGTTGCCTGAATTCATAACATTAGTGGATCTTTATAAAGTACCACTAGGGTTATACGATGTGAACCTAGGATTCAACTGGCTTACAAAGCACAAGTCTAAGGTTGAATACTACCTGAAGAAGGTTGATTGTCTAGATGATTTTGGAAATTAGACACAAATTCAAGGTGAAAAGAGAGAGTTGAGGCTTAGGCAGATTTATAAAATGCAACTCAATAAGGCTCAAGGAAAAAGGTGCCAAGCATTTATTGTCAAGATAAATAAAATGGACGAATCTAAGGAACCAACCCTTGAATATTTTTCATTCCTTAGAAATTTTCATGATGTGTTTTTAGAGGAATTTCCAAGTTTACCCCCCAAATATGAATTTGATTTCTCTATCAATATCATACCTGGATCTGAACCACAGTCTAAGGCACCATACATGATGACAACCACTGAATTGGTTGAATTGAAAGCTCAACTCTAATAATTTTTTTTAAATGGGTTGATCAGGTGAAGTGTGTCACCATGGGATGCACCAGTTGTCTTTAGAAAGAAGGATGGTACTCTTTAGCTTTGCATAAATTATAGAATGTTGAGTAAAGAAACTATAAATATATAGGTATTTGTTACCTTGTATAGATTACCTTTTCAATTAGATGCAAGAGGAAATAATATTTTCTAAGATTGATCTTAGAGTATGATACCCTCAATTGAGGATAAGAGATGAGGATATTTTCTAGACAACATTTAGAACTTGTTATGGGCACTATGAGTTCACAATGTTACCATTTTGATTGATAAATGCTCCAGCAACATTCATAAATCTCATGAATAGTGTGTTCAGATATTATCTAGATCATTTTATTTTGGTCTTTTTTGATGACATTATTATATACTCTAAGAATGAAGAGGAACATTTTCAACATCTGGAATTGGTTCTACAATGGTTGCGAAAACACAAGCTGTATGGTAAATTGTCTAAGTGCACATTTTTCTAGGATAAAGTGTAATATCTAGACATATTATCTATATGGATGGTATTTTAGTAGATTTAATAAAGATAAAATTCATTATGGAGTGGCCAACACCAAAGAATGTGCATGAGGTAAGAATCTTCATGAGATTGGTAGGCTATTACAAGAAGTTCGTTTTGAATTTTTCTAGGATGACTAATATAGTTCTCTCTGCAATGTAAGAACTAAAATTTTATTTGGTCAGGTAAGTGTGAAGTAGCTTTTCAAAAATTGAAAAGAAGGCTTACTTCACCACTAGTGCTAATAGCTCCTGACCCCAATGGTCAATTTTTGATGGTCATAGATGTATCTGATAATGGAATAAAAAGAGTCCTTATGCAAGATGGTGTAGTAATAGCTTATCAATTAAGGACACTGAATTCTTATGAAGTGAACTATGCCCCTCATGATGTAGAAATTGATATAATTGTGCATGCCTTAAAATTTTTGAGGCATTATCTTTTGAGAAAATTATTTGAGCTTAAGACTGATAACTTGGGACTCAAGTACATCTTTACCCAACTAAATCTAAATGTTTTTCAGAGATGTTGGTTAGAGTTCTTGTCTGATTATGACTTAGATATCAACTATATCAAAGGCAAGGAAAATAGAGTGTCGATGCCTTAAGTCATAAAATGTATATAGAAACTATGTCTACTATTAAGATTACTTTCAGGGATTGAGTGATCAAATTCTCACTCGAAGATGAAATCTATGATCAGGTCAAAAAAATTATCTAATAATGCTTAGAATCCTAGGTATAAAAGATTTAAATTAGAGAATGATGGTATTTTGTGATGCAATGAAAGGATGTATCTACTAGATCAAGAGAATTTGAGGAGCATAATGCTAAAGGAAATTCAAAATGCCCCATACTCAAGACATCTAGGAGTAACCAAGCTTATAACAGAGCTTAGACCACTTTATTTCTAGATGGAAATCAATAAATAAGTAGTGGACTTTGTGTCACGTTATTTGGAATGTCAGCGAGTAAAAGATGAACATGTGCATTCAGTTGGATTGTTATATCCACATGAAATAATTGAATGGAAGTGGTAGGTGATCAGTATGGATTTTATCTAAGGGTTATCATTGTCACAAAATAGGCATGACATTATCTTGGTAGTAGTTGACAAACTAACCAATGTGGCTTATTTTTACCAAGCAATTTGATAGATGATGCACCTTATCTTGAAAAGAGGTTTTTAAAGGAAGTGTATTAGTTACATGGATTTTCAGAGAAGTTCATTTTAGATTGTGGTTCGAAGATGACTTATAGATTTTAGGTAACTCTAAATTCAGCTTTGCATACATAATTAAACTTTAGCATTACATATCATTCAAAGACTGATGGTCATATTGAGCGAGTTAATTAGTGATTTGATGGTCTTTCCTACTCCTTTAAATGGAGCTAAGTATGCACTTACCTTCAAGTAAGTGCATGGAGTTGGGGGATAATATGTGGACATTTTAGGTAACACAATCACAATAATAAACAATGTGATCACATTAATAAATAATGCGATCACATTAATAAATAATGAAATCATGTTATTTAATTAACGTGATCACATATTTAAATTATGGTTTTGTAATTTTTAATATACCTAGGAAGGGATAGATTAATAACATAAATAGTAAAATAATGAATAGTAGTGAATAATGGTTTAGTACCACATGCATAAGAATAAAGATTTGGGGTATATAAGAATAGTATAAATAAGAGGGCATAACCCATTACAATGTATCCAAAAAGTTATTTGTAATAGAGCATTGCTCTTAAGGAGGTAGCCGTCTCGAAGTGGCCCATGATACAAAGTGTTCCTTCCACAAAAAGAATGTTATATGAAGCTAATCAATGTTTTATATATTTTATGTATGTGAGAGAAGAGGTTCCTATCATCTAGTATCAGATCACTTTTTAGGGCCAAATTTCATTTTATTTTAAGGTTTGGGTAGTTCATATAGTTGCAAAGTTTTAGGAAGGGTTTGTAACATTTATGCAAGAGATTTTAGAGTGGTATTCTTTTGTAGAGTTGAGAGAGGTATTTTTGTGGATATATTAAGCAATTATATTTGTCAAAATATAAGTTTTGAAGATCCAATTGGATATATGAAGCTGAAATCTACCAATTCAAAGTGCAAATTTCCATTTTTTCTCAAAATAACCCAACTATTCTTCTGCATACTACTCTCAAATAGTAACAAATCATGAAAAATATTTTCTAGGTTTTCTGAGATTTTATCTCATATTTACAAAAAAATTTGAATTTTTCAATTTTATTTAGTATTATTGAAGTCATCATAGTTTTAATAACTGTTATTTGTAAAAATAAATAAAAAGAAGTCATGGAGCCTTCTATTTTATCTATAGCAATGCATTCATTAAACAATATTCAAGTTATTTTTGATCTAATTGAGATTCACTTTTATATAACCACATAATATGATCAAGAAATTAATGCATGGTTAGATTGGGAGAATAACTACAACAAATGGTATGTAGATTTATTTCTTATAGTTGAAGAATATGAAGTGGAAATAACTACATGGATGGAATTGGATGATATTTACAAAGCATGGAATGAATATCTCCTTCACTTGGATGAGAATGGTTTTGGTCTTCTATTCACCCAGTCTTCCATACATATGGTAGAAACTTATTTTATTCTTTCTCCTAATGATTTTCATAATTTAGTGAATTCTTTGGTGGGGTTAGTTACTTCAACAAAAATGTATGTCAAGATTAATGCTAAAGGTGGTGGCATGTATCCTCGGTTAGTTCATCAAGCAGACTATTTTGAGCACCCTTTCTCTCCCTTTGAAGTGATGATTTTCATGCTTAAAATTACACTTCAATCTTCAATTATAATGCTCATGTTTACTAGGTTGATGTATATGTTCACCTCCCAACATAAAGGGAAGAAGTGAAATCAAAAGAGAATGCATGGACGGGCTTTTATCTAGTTTTTATCCTATTTTAATATGCATGGTTAAACTTTCATCCTCCTATTTTTTATCATGTTTCGATGATGAAACATTTTTAAGGGGGATGGAATGTAATATACCTAGGGAGGGATAGATTCATAGCATAAATAGTAGAATAGTGAATAGTAGTGGATAATGGTTTAGTACCACATGCATAAGAATAAGGATTTGGAGTAGATTAGAATATTATAAATAAGAGGGCATAGCCATTTCAATGTATCCAATAAATTATTTTTAATAAAGCATTGTTCTTAAGGAGGTATCCCCCTCAAAGTGGCCCATGATATAGAGCGTTCCTTCTGCAAAAATAATTTTATATTAATATAATCAATGTGTTATATATTTTTTGTATGTGAGAAGAGAATTACTTTGATAGATGATGCACCTACTTTTGCAAATATGTTTGTAAAGGAAGTGTATTGGTAGCATGTATTTTCAAAGATCATTTCAGATTGTGATCCAAAGATGACTTCTATATTTTGGGTAACTCTAAATTTAGCTTTGGGTACACAATTAGACTTCAACGTTACATATCATCCAAAGATTGATGGTCATACTGAGTGAGTTAATTAATGATTTGATGGTCTTTCCTACTCCTTTCAATGGAGCTAAGTATGCACTTACCTTCAGGTAAGTACACAGAGTTAGGGGACAATTATGTGGGCATTTTAGGTAATGCAATCATGTTAATAAATAATGTGATCACATTAATAAATAATGAAATAATGTTGTTTAATTAACAAGATTACATATTTAAATTATGGCTCTTTAATTACCGAGCCATAAAATGATTACATTAATGTATAACGTAATTGTGTTATTGTTATTTTTGATATTAAAATAATGAACATATAAATGGAGTGAATTTTGGCTAACATGTAACATGATAACATTATTAATAATGTGATTGTGTTATTGATAACACGATCATGTTTTTATTATTTTGCACATAAAATCACATGGGAATTGTACATGAAGGCAACTTTGGCAAGAAGCTTATATTTAATACTCTAAATGTAAAGTATAAGTTTAAATTTATACTTTTACATTTATTTTTTGATACTTTAAATTTATTTTAGTAAATATAATAAATTAGGGTCACTCATCATATGATAGAGTTGATCTCATAGATGCATGCCTTATGATGTGGAAATTAGTTGTTTTAAAATCCAATTTAGTCAGTACTTATACATTTTTAGGAGTTTTAGGTTTGTCAAAATTGAAGTTTTCAAACCAATCACTTTGAAATTGATGCAAAGTGGTGTGATTAGGATAACATAGGTCACATTGATGACCTGCACACATCAAATGACCACTTTATGTTAATTTCACTTGTTCATCATCCCTCCCTCATCCTTGATCACTTCCTACTCATGTCTCATCACCCCTAATCACTCTCTCATCATTATTTATTGTCTCTAATCACTCCTTCATTGACCCTCACTATCCCTAATCATCTCTAATCACTCCCTCATCATCCCTGATTACTCCCTCATTGACCCTCACTATCTCTCATCATTCCTAATCACTCACTCCTCATCCCTCATCATCCATAATCACTTCCTCATTGACCCTCACCATCCCTCATCATATTTAATCACTCCATCATCCCTAATCAGTCCCTCATTGGATCTCACCATCCCTCATCATCCTTATTCATTCCCTCATTGGCTCTCACCATCCCTAATTATTGCTTCATCAACCCTTATCACTCCTTCCTCATACCTCATCATCCCTAATCACTCTCTTATTTATCCTCCCCATTATTCATCATTTATAATTGCTCCCTCATCATCCCTAATCACTGCTTCATCATACCTCATAATCTCTAATCACTCATTCCTCATCCCTCATTTCATCTAATCACTCTCTCATCTTCCCTAATCACTCCCTCATTAAGCCTCACCATCCATCATCATCCATATTGACTCCCTCATCATCTCTACTCAATTCCTCCTCATCCCTCCTCATCCCTAATCAGTCCATCCAATACCTTGATGGTGGTATTTTGTTGGGGTTTAAGAATGTTAATAGATACAAGTGGAGAATTTAGTGATATCATAAAATATAATACATAGTGGTCAAAATGATGTGGAGGTAAATTTGAAACATAAATATTTAACACCTATGAAAAAATATGGGCCTATTAGAAATGATGTACAATTCACAATTGAAAATTTTCCAGAAAAAAAGAAGCAATTAAAACCACCATATAACCAAAAATGGGTAGTAACTACATGAGGATCAAAAAGCTACGTGATTTCCTAAAACCAATCAATTGATTTTCATATGAGGCATTTTATGATCTGAATAATTAAATTGAAGGCCTTCTATTTATATGTCTATTGATTGAGTCATCATTCTAGAGAGTGGAAAATAATTTTCAAATGATTAAAACAAGTAGTCTAAGATTGGAAAGTGGTGCTTGATTCATAACTTCAATATTCAATCCAATAAAGAGTGTCACACTATGAGGTCTCTACTTTCACATCTCGAGAAGTGGGTACAAGTTATCTAGTACTATAAAAAGGTAAGTAGATAAAAGATTATGAACCCAATGATATGGTCGATACTAAAAATATCTCTACTTCTCCCAACAAGAAATTATATGAATTAAAAATATTGTTTCATTAACACATGTGTATCAATAGTGAGCCAATATTCTTCATCATTTCTAATAGAAGTCATAAGAATTTAATTTTCCTAAAGCATATTTTAAAAAATTGAATTTTAAATTTATACATCATCCATAACCATACGCTAGTGTAGGCCTTGAGAAATGGATCACCTAGTAGTGTCACTTGGTGTAAAAAATCAAAAATTTTAAAGATGCAATCCTTTGTGACATCTCACCATTAGATGTGTGTGATGTTTTACATATGGTCAACCATATATTTACCATTTACATGTAGTATATGAAGTAAATCCTTGAAATGTTGTGCTAGATTATCATGATCTGAAATACCATATATCATAGTTATTTCATAAGCTTTAAGTCATTAGAGCTAGGAAGTGTAAGAATCTTATCAGTTCTAGTAAGAAGTATACTCTTGATGGTAAGAATTAAATGTATTAAAATCCTTATGTCACCATATCATAGTGTGGTTATCCAACAATAACAAATACAAAATAATTAAACCAGAAACTAGATGAATATGAGGATATCTTTTAGTCACCTAAATAAGTTCGTACATACTATACACTAAATATTACTATTGATCTGATCCCTTAACTACCTTTACCTCAAAACTCTTTATACAACATATCATTTCTAGAGAATTAATATATCAATTACTAGATCCATGAAATCATGAATAATGGACACATCATGCCCAAATCATTACCTTGTAGAAGCCCAATTGTGTTTGTGCCAACGTTTTGAATCAATTAAAAAAAATTCAACAAGATTAAAGTGATTAAATATTATTCTAATTTAAATATTAAGGCATTTTTATGCCATATCCATGGTGTAAAAGTCTTTTCCAAAATTGATCTTAAGTTTGGGTATCATCATATTCATGTTAAACCTCTAGACATTTGGAATACAGTCTTATAAACAAAGGAAGGACTGATTGACTAGTTGGTTATGCATTTTAGGTTAACTCATGTAATGAATTCATTCATTTCAATATGTTGAGTGACATCCTCAAGCCCTTTAGCTATGCCATTTTTTAAATATACCTTGATGACATCTTAATCTTTATAAAATATGGGATGAACATCTACACCATGCTGAACAAGAAATTCACATTTTGCAGAAACATATTTTTATGATAACATGAATAAATGTTCATTTTTCATGCAAGCAATAAAATATTTGGGACATATTACACACACAAGGAGTGCATGTGTGAACCTAACCAAGATTCAAGTCATACAGGAATGGAAAACACTAAATAACTTTACATCTGATTCAAATCTTCTTAGAATTAAAAAATTATACAAGATATTTGTGTTTAATTTTTATCTTTTAAACCAAACTACCAAAGGTGGAACTGAATAAAGTTTCATCTAGTCAACTCCACAACAAAGGTAATTTGATGAACTAAAATTTTGACTCTATTTTGTGTTAGTACTTATGTTATTTGAATATAAATTTGGAAGATCATCCAATTAATTTAGTAATAAAATTGACTATCACAAATAGGTATTTACAATACAAGTCCTAGAAAAGAGCTATTTTATATTATAATTGATTAAATAACATATGATTGGAATTATATATATCTTTAGAGTATATACTTATGTTAGATGATGAGGGATCAATTAGGGATGGTGAGGGATGGTGAGGGTCAATTATGGAGTCATGAGGGATGGTGAGGGTGAATGAGGGAGTGATTAGTGATGATGAGGTATGAATAAATATTTATTATGGATTATGAGGGATGATGAGGGAGTGATTAGGGATGATAAGGGATAATGATAATTAATGGAGTGATTAGGTATGATAAGCTTGAGTGATTAGAGATGATGAGAGATAATGAAGGTTAATGAGGGAGTGATTAGGGATGAGGAGGGATGAAGAGGTAGTGAATAGGGATGAGGAAGTGATTAGGGATGATGAGGGATGATAAAGTAGTGATTAGGGATGATGAAAGATGGATAGGGAGTGATTCAAAATGATGAGGGATAGTGAGGGTCAATGGATGAGTGATTATGGATAATAAGGGAGTGATTAGAGATGATTAGGGATAGTAAGGGTCAATGAGGGAGTGATTAGGGACAATGAAGAATGATGAGAGAGTGATTAGGGGTAATGAGGGATGAGTAGGAAGTGATCAAGGATGAAAGAGGGACAATGAACAAGTAAAATTAATATAAAGTGGTTGTTTGATGTGTGTAAGTCATCAATATGACCTACACTTCCCCAATCACACTACTTTAGATCAATTTCAAATTGAGTAGTTTTCAAACTTCAATTTTGACAAACTTAAGACTCCTATAAATGCCAAGAATCAATTCAAAAGGCAAAAAACTTTAAAAATGACTATATATTTATAAAAAATGCATATCAATTATAGAAGTTATGTACTAAAATCCCACATACTTTTAAGTGTAAAATAACAAAAATGTAATCACATTATCAATAACACGATTGCATTATTAATAATGAGATCATGTTATCTATTAACCAACATTCAATCCATCTACATGTTCATTATTTTAATGTGGGAAATAACAATAATGTGATTGCATTATTTTTTTTATAATAATGTGATCACATTATCTATTAATGTGATTGAGTTATACATTAACACAATCATGCTATTTGAATTTGAATTCAATTCCCATGCCTTTTG
Organism: Torreya grandis; assembly: GCA_037957365.1. Taxonomy (NCBI): domain Eukaryota; kingdom Viridiplantae; phylum Streptophyta; class Pinopsida; order Cupressales; family Taxaceae; genus Torreya; species Torreya grandis. The sequence goes on from JARHVA010001378.1 coordinate 2,232,431, forward strand.
GATTGGGAATGGCTTCGATTCTTGATCCAAAGGATTGGACTATCAATGTACAATTGAGTTTTGAGAGTTATGATAAAAAAACAACAAAATTAGACTATGATTGCTAAATACACTAATATTTTTAATGTGAAAATTCAAAAAATTAAGCATGCTCTTATCTTTCCAAAAAAATATGATTTTTATAATTTTGGACTAATTATAGGTTTTAAACTATTGATTTCTAACTATACCTTTCTAAGGCCACTACATGCCTCAAACATACATGCCTATACTTGTTCATGTAATTTGTATTTCATTGATCCAAATAAAAAATAAGTTATATGGTCACAAACTAGGCCTAATTCTACACATATTTTAAAAAAATGTTTTTCATTTTTTTGAGGTAGTTATGCGTGCCGCATGGATGGTTATCCATTTTTTATTAGTTTTGAGGATATTTTTACTTAAAAAATTTATAAAAAAAAGTATTCATTGAAAAATAAAAAAAATATAGGTCACAAACTAGAATTTATTATCTAAAGTTTCCCCAAAGGGTTTCAAATAATATTAAACACTGCTCAAAAAATGGTGCACCGCACGACCCTCTATCTACTATGTTTTCTAAAAAAAATAGTTTCTCATAAAATTTTAGATGTTTTAGATAGTTATACTTAACCATTTTTAAAAAAAAATTAGTGTTTTGGAAACTAGACTTGAAATTATACATTTCATGTTCTTACATCATCTTCAAATTTAGAGTGTAGATATCTCAAATCATCTACATAAATTTAGATTTATAAAAGTTTAGGAAAATCATGTCCATGGGTAGGCCACTTTTTATCCCCTAACTTTGTGCACTTACCCATTCATAAATAATTTATTAAGGTGTACTTTGGGTTATTTTCTCAAGTACAAGAGTGATGTCTTTTATCACTTCAAAGTATTTAAGGCTTTGGTCTAGAAACAATCATCGAGTTTCATCAAGAAGCTTCATACAGAGAATGGGGGGAGTAATTTAGTCGAGATTTCTCTAATTTTTTGGCAATCCATGGAATTTTTCACTAGCATTCTATTGCACATAATCCACAATAGAATGGATTAGCATAAATAAATAATCAAACTCTAAATGAGATGGATAAATTCATAATACATTTATGGGATTTACCTCCTATCTATTGGGCAAAGGTAGCTAATTATGTGAACTACATTGAGAACCACACACCACATCGAGCAATTGAGCGTATGATTGTAGAGGAGGATTATTCTAAAACCAATTTTGATGTCTTATTTTTTTAAGTCTTTAGGATCCTTGCTTTGGAGTTTGTACCAAAGAAGAAAAGGAAATCATTAAAAAAAAAGATAAAACCTTTGATTTGTGTAGGGTATTGCAATGGCATAAGAGCTTATCATATTTTAGATCCTGATAATCATGATGTTCATTTTTGAACACATATACAGTTTGATGAGCACTTCATATCTCATCACTCTTCATCTTCTTCCATGCCTTCTTATTTTGATGATTCACCTCCTATCGAGGATTCATTATTTGAAGAGCCAATTTAGGAGATTCCTAAGGAGGTTATAAAGGATGAGGATCCTATTCACACTGATGTTACCAATATGCCTAGGTGGGATTGTACTATAGTTTTTGAGGCAACATATTTCATATAATATCTTCTACCTACTCAACATTGTTGTGCACATTTTACAAGTACTAGAATTTTGTGTCAAGCATTCTTTAGGGATCTATAGTCTTTTTCACAAGCTCATGGGATATAGGAGTGGAATGATGTTATGACATATGAGTATTCTTCATTGATGAAGAATCACACTTGGTATTTGGTTACTCTTCCTAAGGGAATAAAGTTGGTTAGGTTCAAGTGGATTTACCGCACCAAGTATGTAGTTGATGGGTCCATTGATAAGTATAAGACAACGTCTTACTGTAAAGAGATTATCATAGGTTGAAGTTATTGACTACTCTGATACTTTTTTACTCATTGCCAAGATGATTCTATTCACCTTGTACTTTATCTTATTGAATCATAAGGTTGGCTATTATATATCAGATGGAAATTAAGAGTGCCTTATTACATGGAAACTTTCTTGAGGAAATCTATATGTAGAATCATGCTAGGTTTGTTCATGATTTTTATCTTGTTTGTCTACTTAAGAGGTCTCTTTATAGTCTCAAATAGGCCCCTCGAGCTTGGTATGAGAAGATGGATTCATTTATTCTCTCCACTAGTTTTTTTCTCTTTCACTCTGATCCCATAATGTATATTTAGTCTATTGGGGAGCACATTGTTATACTGGTCTTGTATGTTGATGATCTACTTCTCATAGGCAACTCCTCAACTTAGATTCAGTCTATTTAGTAGGCATTTTTAGCATAATTTGACATGATAGATCTTGGCCTTCTACATTCCTTCATTGGTTTATATATTTTACAATAAAATACATGAATTTATTTGAGTCAGCATAAGTGCACACTTGATCTTCTTCAAAATTTTGGCATGGTTAAATTTGAGCCAAGTCCTTATCCTTTTCAGTCTGGAGTGATTCTCACTACTTCTTCAAAATTTTGGCATGGTTGATTTTGAGCCAATTCCTTATCCTTTATATAGGTAGATGGTTAAGAGTCGTATGTATTTGACCCATACTCACCCTGAAATTTCATTTATAGTCGGGATTGTATCTAGGTTTTCACATAACCCTCATGAAAATTATTATCAAGATGCCATAGTATTTAGTGATATTTGTGAGGCTCTATTCAATTTAGATTACATTACACTAGGGATTCTACTTATTTTGATAGGCACAGTGATTCAAATTGGGTAGGTTATCTTGATGATAGGCATTCCACTTCTAGATGCAAGAAGCAGCAGGCTATTGCACTTTCATCTATAGATGTTGAGTACAGGGCAATAGTTACAATGAGTTAGTAGGTTCTTTAGCTTCATTAGTTATTAATAGAGTTTGGATTCATTCAAGATTTACCCACTATAATTTGATGTGACAACCAGAGTGAAATTCATATAATTCACAATCTAGTTGAACATAAGCATACCAAGCACATTGAAGTACATATGCACTTCATTCATTAGCACATTTAGGATGGCATTCTTAGCTTGGAGTACATTCTAACTCAAGATCAGGGTGTAGACATCTTCATGAAGCCTTTTACATCACCTCATTTCCTTGAGTTATGTGCCATGATTGAGGTTTTAAAATTTGTCCTTGGGGGTGTTTATGAGGATATATTCTATATTTATTTCATAGATACATATTGTACATGAGTACCTTATCAGACCTAGTTTCTAAGACTCATCTATTGATCTGACACTATTTATTTTCTGGCTTTTGTTAGCCCCTATATTCACTTGAAGGGGGGTGTTAGAGTATGTAATTCATACATTTCTCATATTTTTTTATTGTATTAGCTATCTATTTCATCTTTTAGTGAGTTTTTCATATGTGAAGATTTCTCCCACATTGACTAGTTAGGCTAGTTTTGTATTTCACCTTGTATAACAACCCCATTGGGTTAGAAATATAAATAAGTGATTTTAAAAAAAAAATTAAACACATATACCAAATATAGATTACACCAAAATAATTTATAGAGACCATAATAAATACACAAGGTGATAATATCAACAAGCATAATACATCACATAATATTGATCTCTAATATAATGAGAGTTCACGTCATAATGTGAACATAAAAAGTAGACATAACAACTCAGCCATAGTTGATATAAATGTATAGTCACCACTATCAACATGTAATAACCAATAATTAAAACTCTTCATGAAATTTTTTAATAATAAATACAATATACTACAATGTAAAAATAAGATATATGGCTTCCTCAGAGCACAGTTCATGAACTTCAAGTATCTGTGACAATCTCAATTGTCATCTCGATAAATAGTACTGCTATGGGGAGGGAGAGCATCATCTGAGATATTTTCCACACCAACCATGGACCAATGATCTCCTACATTAATCCCATCAAAAAATGGCCCTCCTTTCATAGATGAGTAGATAGTGATGGTGTAGAAATCCAGAGAGACAAGCAAATATCTATATGTTATATGATTCTAAACTAAATATGTAGTGTATCATATAAATCTATTCTATTACAATATATCACACAAACATGTGAATCACACTCATGATAATTTCTCACTAAACATACATTGGCCCAAATTTTTACAAATAATAATAATGATTTAGATCAATCAAATTCATACACACCACTTAATCAAACTACCTTCATCTGTCATTACGATACCAGTAAGTCAGTGAAGTCTATCTCACTCCTTACTCTGTGTCAACAATGGAGATTGGTCAAATACAATTCAACTATAAGATTAATTTAATTTACATCTCCCTATCAAACACATCATATAACATGCTAAATATAGGAGTAACCAAAGCACACATTTATTCCATCAAACATATGAATGAATCTTATAATAATTTCTATCCCATACTATAAATAATGACTACAATCTATACCACCTAGGTAAAATATGCATAACTATAAATTTTCACTATCATAATTAGATTTCAAACATATTATGTCTATGATAACCCATATTACTATCGTCTAGTATTCTAAGACATAACTACTAATTTTTTCAAAAATAGTTATATAAATTAGTCTTTAAAATCATGGAAACATAAGCAATTATACAGGTAACTATATATAATGAATAAATTCATAGTTCTTATAGAACACAATAATATAATATCATAAAATTTGTTAATCTCTTGAGACTATATGCATGCATACCTAAAGTCCTTCCAATTATCATAAACATACTATTCATAGTAATAATCTAGCATGTATACATATAATCGATCAATGTAGATATGAGTCTAGGCATAATAATTATAGTATGTACCATTCAAGCCTAACATACATGTATACCATAAATTTTTATGATATCTCATACTATCATAGGTTTCCAACTACATAATAACATATAATCCAAACTTAATAATTTCAAGAATCAAACGACACATATATATAATAATAATAATAATTAAGCAAGTATGGGGATATACCACTAAGATATATCCTAAGTCTAAATTGCATACCAATATTTAAGGAAATATAACAGATAAACATGCACCACAATGCACCAATACACACACACACACACACACACATTCTCATAGTATGTTTCACACATAAGTATTTAATATCAAGTACACATATAACTAGCAGTTAATCAATTTTTTGTAGAGGAACAACAATTTCATATACCCATTTTATCATTCATTTGATCATCTCACTCTATTTTCTAGAAGACTATTTAATATTTTCATAGTTTTAGTCCCATGAGCACTTGATGACTACAAAAATCATGCTTCTAACTATGAGCTTAGGCATATGACCTGATTCAGTGATTTTTATATATAATTATGTTGCATACTTAAATATATGTGTAGATAAAGTAAAACAATATTTAACATACATAAAACATAGGATAGTCCAATCTAGCATCTTCTATATGCTTTAGGGGTTTGAATGCATGTATTTGATAACTTAATTTTCATAATTATTTAATATAGTCTATAATCCATCCTATGGCTAAAGCTATAGGAGTACACCCCTATGCTAATATACATGCTACTAGGTACATTAATACCTATGCATTTGCTAAGTTTTACTATTCCCAATTCTTTAACATAAGTTATAATCTGCCTGTACAGATACATAACCATGAGAATACACCTTAATGAATATATAAACATATGCACCCATAGTTATTTTAAAGCTTATTGAAACTCATTAAAATGTCATGTTCACATTTTGGGTTTTAATTCTCAACTAACATATAATAAGTGATTTGTTCCTTTTATAATAAAAACATATTTGAATTTTATACCTTTTCCATTCCTTGTTAAGGGTTATTCATATTTAATGAGAGTCATTTAATCCTTTGTCATTATTAGGATTGACTAAGTTATTGATTAGTCCAAATTTATTTAAGTAAAGAGTTTTTGGAAATAAACCCGTGTATACCACAACTCTCAACTATTTGGCACTATTATTCTAAATCATATATTTTTTTTCTCATGACTATATTATATATTTTTTCAACCATCAAATAATTTCCCATAATCAATGTTTACTTAAATATTTTATTAAAATAATTCCCATGCCATTTTAAACTCATCTTATGGACCTCTCATGAGTATGGCACAATAGCTTAAACATATTATAAATTTCACCAATTATCTTTTGCCCATTAAACTACATCTTTATCTGAAGGCAGTGATTAGAAAATGATAGCACATAGGCAAGGAATTAATTGTACAGCTTTGTTACAACAACCGTGTTCTTGATTTTCCCCAAAATATAGTGAAATCTAAAATTTTACATTTAAAAATAATTAAATAGTTAATATGCCATGATAGATCAAATATCCATAGAGATGTCTTTTATAAGTAGTGATTAAATCTTCTACATGGATTCCCAAAAGCATAAATAGTGAATCTCAAGACCAAATAGGCTAGAAAATCAATGAAATATTTTCATTGAAATGCATGATGACTTCACATAATCATAAAGTGAGTCAAACACTTACACCAAGCCCCCATAATTGGGATGTCATTAGCATAATAAAAATAATTCTAGAAATATAACTTATATACTAATTAATTTACTAGCTGTACTACTATGCAATGCTTCATGAAGTAGTAATATTACTAGTACTTCCATATTCAACACAACCTAAAGCATATAACAACTTAAGTAAAGGATTAAGAAGTCATATATGTACAGTGATTCCTACTAAAATAGTGTAGCAACTCCCATGGATATATGATTGCACAAATAAATATGTATATTGCCTCATTAGTTATTTACAACAAATGAAAACAAGATTCCTCATTGCTACAATGATTTAATAATATTAAGCTGACTAAAAACAAAGCAAACTCAAAGTATATATGTATACCTACTCAAATGTATGAGAAAAGGTGCAGGTACCTATGTACAATGATGCTAGACTCCAATATTGGTGGAGAAAAGGGTTGGAGGGTGAAGCCAATAAACTACAACTATGAATTTTACAGTTCAATGATTTTACCAAAATAAATTATATATATTCTAAGCATGTTGCAGGTCAAAATATAATAAATATATACATAATATGTATATATCTACAACTCCAGTAGTGACTTAAGAAGTATAATCATGCAATGATTTATTCCTTGTAACCATCATCTATCATCAAAAATGCATTCCAATGATATATGTATAATAATTTGGTTCAACCATAATCTTTGGCACCCATATAAATTTATGTAATAAAGACTGAAATGATATTGTGGCTTAACTGAAACAAGTTAGACATATACCTTGGGCCATGTTAATATTTTCTAGTTTTATGTGTGGTTAGACTTATTATATATATTATAGCTTAACGTAACATAATATAAATTTATGTTACTCGCAGATATATTTGGCATAACTCACAAAAAAAATTTATAATTACCTGTTGTAAATACATGTTATATAAGTTTTCTATGTGGTAAGACTTATGGATGTTATACTAAGCCACTGAATTAGCTCAAATAATATATATATATATATATATATATAGAGTAATGGTCTAATATTCACAAGAAAATAAAACTTGGTCCAAAATAGTATATGTGATCTAATATGGTATACGCAATCCAAGAAGATATGATATGCAGATATAATCAAATTTCCTTAGTTCATAACATGTGGCATGATCCAATATCAAAAATTAAAACATTATCTACCTGGAGATAATGTGGAAAATTTATGCTATGCTTCCCTTTCTTCTCCTTGTTGTATTACATCCTCTTTCTTTCTCCACTTTTCCATCTTATCTTAATTTCCCTTATATGAAAAATGGGTGAAGTCTTTTGATTTTAAAAATCTTTTATTGCTTTCTTTATTTTAAGGATTATTTTTAATTTACTTCCTCTTCATTTTATTTTATTGATTTCTTACATTTTCTTTTTCTTTTTTTTTTAATTTGTTTTATTCCTTATTTCTCAAATCATGGGATTTAATTAAAAACTTTCCCTTATATTTAAATCTTTCCTCTTTTTCATTTTATTCTTATTAGAATATATTTATTAATATTTGTCAATTATATTAGCATGTTAGATTGGTCTAATGAAAAATAAATCATTAAATCCTAATTAAGTTAGTTTATGTTAATCTCATTCCTAACATATTAAATGATCACATGCACAAATAATTCATATAATACAAATTTCACAAGACCAATAACTATGCTAGCAAATCATGGATAAAATGATTATTTAATGCATATAATATCAAAATAAATGATGTTAACCACTCATTATGCATCTAACATGTGTTGGCTATTTGTGGTGTGTGCAAGGTACTAGTCAGTTTCTCTCTCGTCCTTTGACATCATGATCTACACTACCCTCTCTGATGATGCTCTCCCTCTAGCATGCTCTAAGGGATGAGTTCTCTTATATTAACCTCACAATAAAATAGGTAGTTAGACCATAATATTCTTGATATATATACATCATAAAATATAGCTACAATGACAAATCATCATGATCATAAAGTAAACATTTACGTATAGATAAATCATAGTAGGGTGATCATGTAACATAAGTAATTTCATGTTGCTTCATATTAACATATATCTTATAACTTAGTTAAAAATAGCTAAATCTAATTTATCAGCTATAGATATTCATAGATAATCTAACAAGTTTGCCTGGTGAGGAACTAAAATGTAACATTTCCCCCTCTAAAGCTAGTCATCATCCCCAATGACTCTTATTTAATCATAAGTTCTGAATTAAAAACATTGTTTAGCAAATAAAAAACATGAAATATATTATCAAATTAAATAATAAATAATAAATTACCTGTAGAACTCACTATAGTTCCTTCAAATTACCTTATTCTCAGCATATTGGTCCCACAAGACCCTGCTCAATGACATTTTATTTTATGCAAACAAGGTTTGTGAGCATTGCTTATTCTGAATGTTCTTGTCATGACCACCATGAGATCCAAAACCATCAAACAAGAGAATCCCATATACATAACTCAGTGAAAGTTGCACCGACTTTCCAAAAGCACATAAGATCATCATACAAGCCAAAATAAATGAGCAAGGAGAGTTTCACAAAATCTTCCAAGCCCTCTGCACATCTCTTTAACCTAGAAAGTGTTTTTCTCATTTTGAAAAAAAGTAATTAGAGAACTTGGCAAGAATGTTTTATATATTTTAATATTATCACTACTCTATATAGCTTCAAATAAATATAACATGTCAATATTGTCACTACTCAATAGAGCTCCTAACAAGTATGATGATGAATAGGAACTGAAAATATTACATTTCCAATGTATACTAAATTATATAATATCCATCCATAGTATATATGTGTATGGCCATATGACTAAATTTGATAAGTTCCACCTATCAAATTCTAGATTTGACAAGTCCATCTATCAAATCCAAATCAGTAATAACTAAGTCAATGTGAGGCTGAATAGGATACCATCCTATCACTTATAACTCATGTTCCTAATTCACCACTCTTCCCTTAGGTCTCCATGACCTAATGATCTCCTAAATGCACACAATGTTCAAAGAATCACAATTCTATGCTAATAGATCATTGAAATCAAAGCTATATGCTAAATAATTCTAAATGTATCAACATACAAGATAAATCATATAATCAATATGTAATTGTATTAATTTACCACTAGCCAAACCTAACTAGTATCATATTTCACATCTTAACCTATATTATTATATTCATAGTTAAGAGGGAATGATTTTAAAATTAACATCCATATAAGATCCAAGGATCACATCATCCCTACAACTCTATAAAGGAAGCAAATGAGACATATCTCTCAGTTTATTTGGTTAGAAAGCAACCAGTTAAATTTTTATCTTAACCCCTAGATTGACAAGATGTTCCTGCACATCTTATACTCTATTTGCTTTCGATGAAAGGTATACAAATTCTTCTTCAAAACAACATACATTAAGTAAAAGAAAATAATATCAATCTAATCAAAGGCAAATAATAACATATTAATTATAATCAACTTATAATTATTAATCCAAAATTTAATATATAATTCAAAATTTTCCACTCCACATGGTCTAAAATCACAATATTAGGTAAAATAGTGACCCTAAAGAGTCATAAGAGAAAAATTGAGAACTAACATCTCAAAATTTTCTACATACCCTCACAGGGTAAAAGGATAACACAACTCTATGTTACCAAAACACTATTGACTTACCAAATCTGTAGGTATAGTTTCACAATCTAATTCCACAACTAGATGAGAAATATATTAACCACAAAGATGTATCAATCCATCCAATTCTACAACTTCTCTATTAGCAAGAAGTAGAAGACACTGATCCCATGAGATCAAAGAAAATAAGGTCAAAATAATCATCAAGAAAATAAGAATCCTCTCAAGGGAATTAAAATAATATCAAAGGTGAAGGTAACTCAATTAATAAGAAGATGTAATCATACTCGAGGGGTTGAATCTAAATGATCAAACTAGGGCAAAAATATTTTTGTTCATAACTCATTAACTATGCTATGTACTCACCTACCAAACCTCGTATACAACCATAACCATTAGGACACTCAATAAACCAATCCCATAAACAACTCAAAAGGGTACAAGTGCTCCTAAGGGTACACACTCAATGTTCTCCACACAAGTTCACAAATGTCATATAATAACAATGGTCACCAATCCATACTGAAGGATCTATCAAGTCTCAAAAATCCAATCATGGTGTACATGGTTCCACACTAAGGCACCACAAATCTAAAATATTAAAGCAATACTTTATGTCACTAGGTTCACATCGGTGAACAAAAAGACACAAAAATTCTAATGGACTCATTAGGTCCTAGAGTTCATGCCACATCTCTGATACCACATATAATAACCCCATTGGGTTAGAAATAGAAATACATGATTTTTTAAAATTAAACACATATACCAGATATATATTACACAACAAAAATCTACAAATACCATAAGAAATGCATAAGGTGATAATAAAAACAAGAATAATACATCACATAATACTAATCTCTAATATCATGAGACTTCATGTCATAATGTAAACATAGAAAATAAACATAATAAATCAACCATGGTTGATATAAATGTACAATCATCATTGTCAAAGTGCAATAACCAATAATTACAACTCCTCATGATAATTTTCAATAATAAGTATAGTATACTACAATGTAAAAATAAGATGCATGGCTTCTTTGGAGCATAGTTCCCTAACTTCAAGTATCTATGGCAATCTCAAGTATCATCTCGATAAGTAGTATTATTGTGGGGAGAGAGAGCATCATCCGATTACTTTTACACACCCAACCATGGACAAATGATTCTCCACACTAATTCCATTAGGAATTGGTCCTCCCTTCATGGATGAGTAGATAGTGATGGTGTAGGAATCTAGAGAGACAAGCAAGTATCCATGTGTTGTATGATTCTAAACTAAACATGCAGTGTATCATAAAAATCCATTCTATTTCAAGATATCACACAAACATATGAATCACACTCCTGAAATGATAATTTTTCAGTAAACATACTTTGGCCCAAAGTTTTACAAATGATAATAATAACGATCTAGATCAATAAAATTCATACACACCACTTGATTAGATTGCCTTCATCTATCATTGCAATACCAGTAAGCGAGTGAAGTCCATCTCACTCCTTACTCCATATCAATAATGCAGATTGGTCAAATATAATTCAAACACAATATTTATTTAATTTACATCTTATTAGTAAACACATCATATAACATGTTAAATATAAGAGTAACTAAAACATACATTTATTCCATCAAACATATGAATGAATTTTACATTATTTTCTATCACATACTAGAAACAATGACTACAGTCTATACCACTTGGGTAAAAGATACATAATTATGGATTGTAACTACCACAATTAGTTTCTAAACATACTACACCTATGATAACCTATATTACCATAGTCTAGTAATATAAGACATAACTACTAGTTTTTCCAAAAATAGTCATAAGTAGTCTTTAAAATCATGAAAACATAAGCAATTATAGAGGTAACTATATATAACAAATCAAATAATAGTTCACATGGAACACAATAATATACTATCATATCATTCATTAATCTTTCAACACTAAATGCATGCATTACTAAAGTCCTTTTGATTATCACAACATATTATTCATAGTAATAATACAACACATATACATATATTCAATCAATGTAGATATGAGTCTGGGTATAATAATTACAATATGTACTATCTGGGCCTAACATCTATTTATATTATATCACTCTATGATATCCTAAATTATCATAGTTTCGCAACTACATAATAACATATAATCCAAACTTACGATTTCAAGAATTGAGTGACACACATACATAATAACAATTAAGCAAGTACGAGGATATACCACTCAGGTATACCCTAAGTCTAAACTACATACTTAAGAAAATATAACATATACACATGTTCCACAATGCACCAATATATATGCTAAATAAATTTAAACAATTATATATATACATTCTCATAGTATACATCACACACAAGCATTCAATATCAAGTACATATATAACTCACTATTGATCAATCATTTATAGAGAAATAACAAAATCATAAACCTATTTTATCATTCATTTGAACATCTCACACTGTTTTTTAGAATCCTATTTAATATTATCATAGTTTTGGTCCCACGGGCAATTGATGACTATAAAAATCATGTTTCTAACTATGAGCTTAGGCATTTGACCCGATACAGTCATTTTCAAATGAAATTATGTTGCATACTTAAATCCATGTGTAGACAAAGTAAAACAAGATTCAACATACATGAAAGATAAGATAGTCTAATCTAGCATCTATTATATGCTTTAGGGGTTTGAATGCACACAGTTAATAACTTAATTTTCATAATTATTTAATATAGTCTATAATCCACTCAAGCGCTAAAGCCATAAGAGTACACCCTTATGCTCATATACATGCTACTAGGTACATTAATACCTATGCATTTGTTAAGTTTTACTATTCCCAATTCCTTAACATAGGTTATAATCTACCCGTATAGATACATAACCATGAGAATACATCTTAATGAATATATAAACATATGCACCCATATTTATTTTAAAGCTTATCGAAACTTGTTAAAATGTCATGTTCACATTTTGGGTTTTAATTCTCAACTAACATATAATAAGTGATTTGTTCCTTTTATAATCAAAACATGTTTGAATTTTCTACCCTTTCCATTACTCACTAAGGGTTATTCATATTTAATGAGAGTCATTTAATCCTTTGTCATTATTAGGTTTGACTAAGTTTCTGATTAGTCCAAATTTATTTAAGTAAAGAGTATTCAGACATAAATCTGTGTATACCATAACTCCCAACTATTTGGAATTATTATTCTAATTCATATATATATTTTCTCATGACTATATTATATTATTTTTTTAACCATCAAATACTTTCCTATAATCAATGTTTACTTAGATATTATATTAAAAGTATTCCCATGCCATTTTAAACTCATCTCATGGACCTCTCATGAGTATGGCACAATAGCTTAAACATATTATAAATTTCACCAGTTATCTTTTGCCTGTTAAACTAAAACAACACCTTTATTTGAAGGCAGTGATTAGAAAATGATAACATGTAGGCAATGAATTAATTGCACAACATTGCTACAACAACTATGTTCTTGATTTTTCTCCAAAATGCAATGAACTCTAAACTTTTATGCTTTAAAATAATTAAATATTTAATATGCCATAATAGACCAAATATCCATAGAGATGTCTTTTACAAGTAACAATTTTAATCTTTTACATGGATTTCCAAAATCATAAATAACGAATCTCAAGATCAAACAGGCTGGATAATCAATGAAATATTTTCATTGAAATGCATGGTGACTTCACATAATCATAAAGTGACTCAAATTCTTACACCATACCCCCATAATTTGGATGTCATCAGCATAGTAATAATAATTCTAGAAACATAACTTATATACTAATTAATTTACCAGCCATACTACTATGCAATGCTTCATGACTTAGTAATATTACTGACAATTCCATTTTCAACATCTTAAAGCATATAGTGACTTAAGTAAAGGCTTAAGAATTAATATATGTAAAGTCAAGCCTGATAAAATAGTGCAGTGACTCCCATGGATATAGGTTTACACAAATAAATATGTATATTGACTCATTAGTTATTTACAACAAATGAAAATAAGATTCGACATTGTTATAATGATTTAATAATATTAAGATGATTGAAACAAGGGGAACTCAAAGTATATATGTATACCTATTCAAACATACGATAGAAGGTCTAGGTACCCTATTTATAGGGATGCTAGATGCCAATGCTGGCTCAAAAAAGGGTCAAAGGGTGAAGCCAATAAATTACAACTGTGAATTTTAGAGTTCAACAATTTTACTAAAATAAATTTTATATACTGCAGTGATTTTACCAAAATAGATTTTATATATTCTAAGCATGCTACATGCTAAAATACAATAAATATATACATACTATGTAGATAGCTACAACTCTAACAATGACTTAAGAAATATCATCATGCAACGATTTATTCCTTGTAGCCATCAACTATCGTCAAAAATGCATTCCAATGATATATGTATAATAATCTGGTTCAACCATAATCTTTGGCACCCATATAAATATATATAATAAATATTGAAATGATATCATGGCTTAGCTTAAACAAGTTAGACATATACCTTGGGCCATGTTAATATTTTCTAGTTTTACATGTGCTTAGACTTATTATATATATAACAACTTAGCGTAACATAATATATATGGATGTTACTCACACGTATATATGGCATAACTCACAAAAACATGTTGTAATCACCTGTTATAAATACCTTTTATATAAGTTTTATATGTGGTTAGACTTATGGTTGTTACACTAAGCCACTGCTTAAATACACACACACCCATATATACCTTAAGTAATGATTTGGTATTCATGGGAAATCAAAACTTGGTCCAAAATAGTATACGCAATCCAAAAAGATATGATATGCAGATATAATATAATTTTATTAGTTCATAACATATGACATGATCCAATATCAAAAATTAAAACATTATCTACTTGGAAGATAATGTGGAAAATTTTTATGCTTCCCTTTCTTCTTCAATTTTCTAACTTTTCTTCTTAATTTCCCTTATATGAAAAATGGGAAAAGTCTTTTACTTTTAAAGATATTTTATTTCTTTCTTTGTTTTAAGGATTCTTTTTAATTTACTTCCTCTTTATTTTATTTTATGGATTTCTTAATTTTTTTATCTTTTTTTTTTTTTTTTAATTTGCTTTATTCCTTATTTCTCAAATCATGGGATTTAATTTAAAACTTTCCCTTAAATTTAAATCTTTCCTCTTTTCCATTTTATTATTATTAGAATATATTTATTAATATTTTCCAATTATAATATCATGTTAAATTGGTCTAATGAAAACTAAATTAATAAATCTTAATTAATTCTAATTATTCTAATTTCATTCTTAACACATTAAACAATCACACGCACAAATAAGTTATGTAAAAAAAATTCTTAAGAACCAATAACTATGCTAGAAAATCATGGATAAAATGATTATTTAATGCATACAACATCAAAAAAAATTATGATAACCACTCATTATGCATCTAACACATGCTAGCTATCTATGGTGTGTGTAGGGTACCAATTGGTTTCTCTATCATCCTCCAACATTGTGATCTATGTTATCCTCTCCAATGATGATTTCCCTCTGACACACTTTGAAGGATGAGTTTTCCTACATCAACCTCACAATAAAATAGGTAATCAGAGTATAATAGTCATGATATATATACATCATAAAATATAGCTGCAATGATAAATCATCATGATCTTAAAGTAAATATTTACTTATAGCTAACTCATAGCAGGGTGATCATGTAACCTAATCAATATCTTGTTGCCTCATATCAATATATATCTTACAGCTTAGTTAAAAATAGATAAATCTAATTTATTATCTATGGATATCCACGGATAATCTAACAATTTTTATTGATGATGAACTAAGATGTAACACCTTGCCTAAATATGTAAGAGCTTCCTATAGTACTAGGATTCTTCATTCTGAATAATATATGATTTGTCTTATTTTTCCATATCATATTTGTAGTTTACTTGTGTGATGTTTTATTTCTAGCACTCCATATTCTTGGGTTGGAATGCCTTTACCATTCCTAACACTGGCTTGGCAATTTTTCCTTTGAGGGTTTTTAGATTTTGATGATTTATGATAGTGACACAAGAATGTGCAAATGTATTCCTTACTGTGCCAGTGTAAATATAAATGCTTTAAAAGTATTATATATGAGTAATCATAAGTTTGATATAAATATATTATAAGTTTGATATGAATATATATGAGACTTACTGGGTAATTTC
This sequence comes from Torreya grandis, assembly GCA_037957365.1. Taxonomy (NCBI): domain Eukaryota; kingdom Viridiplantae; phylum Streptophyta; class Pinopsida; order Cupressales; family Taxaceae; genus Torreya; species Torreya grandis. The sequence continues at coordinate 2,249,009 of JARHVA010001378.1, forward strand.
CATCTAAACCTATATTCAAAATGTGTGGGCTAAACTAAAGGGATGGTTTGAATTTGATAAAATATTTGTCAAGGGGCATGCAAATGGGTTTGTTCAAATCAAAAAACTTTGGTAACTAAATATTTTTGACTATGGCCAAAGCTATCCAAGTAATAGGAAACAATGATACGGGATTAGGTGATAGTCTGCTTCAGATGTAAAACTATTTAGGGAAAAATTAGGGATATCATGTGTGTGAATAATGGTAAATCAAGAAGGTTGGTCACATAGGTTAATGAATAGCTATGAAATAATATGAGAAAGATTCATATCTATTTTCATAACTTGGGTATGTTAAGGTTTGTTAAAAACTAACATTGTCAAGCATATAATACCGAATTTAATTTTCTACACAATCCACAAATGAAAAGTTTCTATTTTGGCACATGAAAAGACTAATTTTAAAATATTAATGAATTTAATTTTAATATTACCAATTTTATTTATTTGAAAATATAATCAGATGATCATCAAACCCATTTATGCATATCTAAAAATGATTCAATTTATGACACCATTTTTTATTAAAAAAAATTGATTAATAACATGTGAGTATCTTGTATGCTTCAAAAATTTTAATGTTGGAAAAATAAAGTTAAAAAAATATTGTTGAGTTTGGGTTTTCATTTATAAATAAAAATTTCATAAAATCCGTTTGATTTTTTCAATAAGTTCATTTTGTGCATATCTAAAAAATACTTTTAATTGTGAGATTGCAAACTATTAAAACATTTTGTTAGTAATAGGGGAAAGTTGGATTGTTATCATGATCCAAACCATAACATGACTTGTTGGGAGTGTCCTGTTGATGCCTCTATGTGTACCACAAGGTTTATTTGTGTTCAAAAGACACTTCTCATTTTAGAATTCTAAGAATTCAGAGCATGAGTAATAGGTTATGGCGATTTGATGTCACCTATGGTGAAATATTGGTAGAGATATGTATTGATGTTCCACAAATTTATAATGAGTGATGGTTGGGAGCCATCATGGACCATTCTTTGTGAATTATAAATAATTTATGTTAGTACTTAGTGAATTATAGTCCAAATTTAAGCTACAAACTAATCTAAGTGGATATTTATAGTGAAGTTTAAACTAAAGTGGTCTGGTGTAAAGAAGAGTAGAGAAAAGGGTAAGGCAGAAAAGGAATGAGTGATTATCAATTTTAGTTTTGAATATCATGGCAAAGTATTGATTATAACTGAGTATGCATTTAACTAATATATAATGCAACATACCCTAAGCTCAAATTTTACTATATACCAGGCAAACTTTAAAGGATAATTTAAAGAGTCATAAGTAAGAACTAGGTTTACTTTAAGGATTTACTACTATAATCAAATAGAATTTGCACATATAAATATAGAGCAAAATGAAAATGAAGCAAAAATTAAAATCCTCCAACTAATCTATCAGAGTCACAAATTAGAAACCTTGTGATTACAAAATGCAACCCAAAATTTAAAGAAACTATTCAAATTCAAGACATAAAACTAGCAATTGAGAAAAAAGCTATATTAGCAATTGACATATCAAAATATGGACAATATTTATAGAACTCCTTGATTATATTAACTACTTCAAGTGTACAAAATTTGCTAAGAAATTCTCTCCCTTACAAGATGGTGATACATGCCTTTTATAGAAAAATAAGGTAGTGTGTTAGTCAGTTACAATATACATGTGTACAAAAGATAAGGATAGTTATTAAAAGTTCTAAAATACACTTGTTCTTCACAATTAGATTGACCTAAGGGTAATATGCTAATAAACTAGCATACTCCTTACAAAAGAATATTCTTATTCTAGATATTACAATGCCTTTTACAAAAAGAAATATTAGCTACTAGGTGGGCCCATTACTGAAGGTTCCCTTTGTTGATTTTGTAGAAACTCCATTACCTTCTGATGTTGGTCTTTCATGAGCTCCATGTCCACAACTGGCTTCATTAGGAAAACCTATTCTTGATCGGCCACATCATCCAAGTCTCAATCATCCCTGGCCATGGCTTCTTTTATGATCATTGCCTCTACAATTTTCTCTTTTGTTGTGAAAATCATGTCCAAAATTGTTCTATTATCCCTTCCAAATTGGCCCTAGCTCTTGTTCCTAACTGGCTACATGAGCAAAGTGACCTTGTGTTGGAATTCAAAATCATCAATGATTCCAAGTATAATGGTTTTGGTAGGATTTAACAACATTATTACCAAGAGCTACTCAATTTTGATGATCAATCCTTTATCATCTGCCAAAAACCTATTCAAATTATTTATCCAAGTAATTAGACCTTGGACCTTGTCTACTATTATTCCTAGTATGTTATTCAAATGTGCTAAGCTGATAGTCCTAAACTTAAGAATTTTATTCCTAATCATAATGTCAATGAGATCCCTAACTTGGGTCTCTAAATTTTTCCACTTTGTTATTAACTCCCTTGTTGCTTCACCCTACTGGCTTAGGGAATCTTCCATTAGCTTTATTGAATTCAAAGAATTGAACATATCAAAGAATGAAGCCTCAATTATGTCCATCATGGAGTTAGGGACTAACAAAATGGCTTGGGTTTCTATATTTTCCTTTTCTCTTTCCAATTTTTGAATCCTTTGTTTCATCCCTTGGACCCCAACCTTTACTTGAGTTGATAGAGCCTCAATCAATCTATCAACATCTTCTTCATGTATAGTGGCCTCACCAAGTTGTTGACCTCCCATCGGAGTTAAGCCTAAAAAGTGCTTCACCTTTTGGAAGGTGAATTCCTCACCTCCCACCATGTTTGTCTTAGAGGTGACCCTTTCCAATCTAACTATTTCTAGATTAAATAAGATAGTGGTAGATAAGCCTAGGAATTTTAGAGTTTTTGGAACCTCTACACCTATGCTTCCTGATGCTCCTAGAGCACCCATTTTCTTACCCTCTAATAAAGAAGTGACCACAATTCATCTTTCTTCTTGTTCCTTTACCATATCCCTAATCCATGGCTTCATGTCATCATGTATTTCAATATTGGCAACCTCTGTTATGGCCCATGAATAGGAGAGAGAAGGAATCTTTTGTAATTTCCCATAAATAAACCAGTCATGGATGACTAGTCCATGAATAGGGAATTCATCATTAAACAAATTTATCTCACTTGTGGGGTGAGAGAAGGTTAATCTTGGTCTCTTTGATCTAATAGGGACCAAATCCAACTCTACCTTCCTCTTCTCCATAGGGGCTGATGGGAATATGCCAAAAACAAGCTCTTTCCCTTTTTCTTCTTTAGGCTCCCCTATTTAGACTTAGGCATCTTCAAATTGTTCTTCTTCCCAGTTAGTGTCATATGCCTCTGCAAGTTCTTTGAGGGTACCCTCAAGTGTCTCATCTGGCTCTAGGGTAATCATATCTATGTGTTCAACTGGGGAAGGTGGCCTTTGGGGTTGTGTTCAAGATGAGGGCCCTTCCTTGGGTATTTTTTCCAATTTTACCTCTTCTAATTTCTCCTTACCATGACCTTGTTCATCCTACCCTTGAGACTATGGTTGTTATAATTGGGGTTTTTCATGGGATGTCCTAGATGGTCTAAGAAATAAGTGATACTGGAGAAGATGCATCTTCTATGCCTCTCCTGATAGCTTGTCATCCTTTGTCAATTTGTGCTCAAGTTTGATGTTGTGCCCTTTGATCCTAGCGAACACCTCTCCATAATTCTTGGCCTTAATGTAAATGGTGTCATGAACACCAAGCTAATGCATGTATTCAAGCTTAGGTAGCTTCTTCTCCTTTAAATGATTACTCACTATGTTCTTAGGATCCCATATTTTGAGTTCATCAAGCTAAAACCCAAATGAATCCCTGTGCTTGGCCATGGTATCAACCTATTTCCAATCTTGAAGTATAGTCCTTCTAATAATTATATGGAAGGGGTGGAGAAGACCGTTACTCTTCTCTTTTAAAATTCCATCAAATTCATGAATGAGCTGGGAGGTAATTTCTTGCTCAACCAACTTGCTAGGAACATACCTCATAATCTGTAAGGCTAGGAAATGATCCCCTCAATCTTGATGACTATACAATCTGGACGGAACCAGATGTCTCCCATCATCTCAACATATTTATTAATCAATGGATGAACCCTAGGCATGGGAACACCTATGATAGACTCCAATATGGTTGGGTAGACATAGTGACATATTAATTACATATGGTTCCTGTATTTAAAGATGTGTAATTTAGAGTAATGGTGGGAAATGGTAGTTTTGCCCTTAGGAGACCAATTAATAATCCTTAGAAATTTGACAAAGGCAATTAGGGCATCTAATAGGTATGAAATCATATAAAATTACTTAGATGTCTTCCTTTTGATGGTAGTGAACTGCTTGGAAAATAAGACACTGAACAAATCTCTAATTGGAGGGGTGAGCTTTTTTTCCACCATGAAATGCACATAGGGGACCCATATTTTATTTACATAGATGGTTTAAGGGGATCTAAAGGCTCAATTTAATAAGGTTATTATTACCCTGATGCCCTCCTTGAATTATACTATTGGTATCTTACCCTCAAACTCTCTGAATATATGGGGTCCTTGGTTCAATTGAGGTCTAAGGACAGTGTCTAGGACATGTGTGTTGGTTCATTCTTTCATTTTAGATAGGTCTATCTCAAAATCTATAGGAGAAATATAAGCTACCTTCTTGTAATTTCCCTCATGGATGATCCATTCATTATCAATTCTACAATCAACAAAGATAGGAGCAAGGATATCTATGCAATGTAGTACCTCAAGTTTTACTACAATGTAGTGAAGTTTGCCATCTAGACAATGACCACATCATAATGCCTCTAGCTCACAATGGTAATTATCTACTCCTCTTTTATAATAGACTTTAGTTCCTCCATGATGAAGAATATTTTAGACCAATTCATAATGCCTAGGGAATTTAGGGTTGTAATGTCCAATTCAGTGTCCTTGAAGATTCATCCCTCATTATTCATTGACAAGTAGAGTTTGGTTTCCTCCTTCAACTATTGTCTGTGAGCCACCATGGCCTCTACTTCTACAAATTGTTTACCCTGAATAACAAATGGTCTCTATGAAATCTCTTTTGCACTCAAAAATACAATCAAGCTCTTTTGGATTAAATTGTAACTAATTGAGTTCATTTGGGTCACTTTTATTCAAGTTTTAGGGTTTTAGAGTTTTAATGGTAGGGTATATCTAGACTCTGGCTTATACGTTCCTTGGATTTGATTTAGACCTTTGCCTTTATACCTTCAAATTTTTGAGCCAAAAATATCTTTCATTTTTTCCTTTTCTACTTTCATTATGTTCATGTGTCATTAGTCTAAACCTTTCATGACATTTTTTATAAATGCCTTTGATCACTAGCTGTTGGTATTTAAAATACCTTCTTTTATTTCACACCATTGGATTAAAATCTTAGAATGGCATGAGCTATTGATTGTAATTTGAGCCCTTGCCTATAATTGGATCTTTTTTATTTCAAGCCCCATGGTTATGACACTTGGCATCTTTACGTGCCTCCCTGTGCTTTGTATCCTACGTCAGTCATTTGTTGAACGAGCATTAGCCACATGATAGGCTCATAAGCCTTTGAAAAGTCATGGGTGCCTTTGTGTCATTAAATCATGAAGTGTGATGAAGCATGGGTCATTGGATCATCTTTTAGCTCCAATTCAATGGGCTTTCACCATGCATTGAGCTCATAGGATTTCATGATTCCAAAGAAAAGTTCATAGGATTTTCACATCATTGGATCATCTCCCCGTGATGAAGTGTGAGTTGTTGATATGCAAATATGCCCAAGCTTTAAGTTAGCATTTTACTAAGGTGGGACTTAGGCTTAAATTTCTTAGGTTAAGGTTTATTTCATGTTTATTAAACATAAAATAAACCTTAGGCTAAGGAATTTATACCAAGTTTTTTGAATTCATATGAAGGGGACCAAGGTTAAATATTTTAGGCTAAAGTTTGTGTTGTGTTTAATAAACATAGTGTAACTTTGGGCTAAAATATTTATGCCAAACTTTATAAATCATGCTCAAAATGGGTTCAAATGATATAATTGTCTAACGTTAGATAAGGTTTTGATGTATTAACCAACAAGTGAAAACCTTTGGTTAGATGCATAAGCCTAAGTTCTACATCTTCAAAGACCTTTCAAAATGAGGCTTAGCATAAGTCTTTAGCCTAAGGTTCAAGGCATTTAAACAACATGCAATGGGGACCTTAGGATATATAATTAGACTAAATAAATTTTACATATACTTAGACCATAAGACCATTTAAATCTTTGTAGATTGAAGATTTCCAATTTTTGAGGATCTTTTGAGCACTTCCTTTAGCTTGTAAAGAAATTTCTGAGGCTTCTAGCAAGATTTGGAGTGTATTTTGATCATGAGCAGAATAAATCATTAGATTAAATTTGATGGTCTCACTGACATTAAATACATCTTTGTGGGCATCAAATGATGGTCATGTGAACATCAATTTTAAGCTAGTGAATCTTTTAATTTGATGTGCTTAAAGTTGATGGCTATACAGACATCAAATACGTCCTTATAGACATCAAATGATGGTCATACAAATGTCAATTTTAAGCTCATAAAATTCTTGTGACCTAATGGAGAATGCCACTTGGCACCTCCATGGGGCTTCCCAAGATCTTGGACTTAATTTGCTATATTGGACCAAAATTGGCAACAAAGTAACAACCATAAGATCGTAATTTGAGGGCTTGCTCATGATTGGTTGCTTTGTTATATAGGACCCATTTTGTTAGGTTGTGGAGCTAAAAGCTTTAACTATGTAGACATGGAGGAGGTTGTTGAAGTTCCATAGACACCAGCGTCGGCAGTATAATCGACGTCAGTCATGATGAATGCAGAAGGCAACTGGCATCGGCAGGGAGTCAGCTGACGTCAATCAGCACCAGTTAGATAGGGACCAACGTCCGTCACCTGTGTGTTCCAAAACTATTTGTTGCACGAATAGTTAGTTTGTTGAACTGATTATTTACATGTAAAATCTATTTCGAGTCTTGAGCTACGTGTCTATTATTAGTAAAATAAGAGTCTAAGTTATTGTTTAAGTCTGGGATCTATTTATAGACCCATTGGCATGTATTGTAATTATGAGCTAAAAAGGAAGGCAAGGAAGATCTTTCCATTGTAAGATCATTGAGTTGCAGGTTGCTGCAAGCTCATAGGAGATCTACATGTGTAAGGTATGTTGAATTACAGGTTGCAGGTTCATGGGAGATCTACTTGAAGTACTTTGAGTACTTGGTGTATTGGCAGGGTTATTACTGACTGGTTGGAGAGGTGAACACCAATTCTGTGTGTGAGTTGTGTGTTGGGACCGTTTTTGGTAGGAGAGTGAACTCTTGATTGAGAATTACTGGGAGACCTTGAGGTGTGGGAAGCCTTATAGAGGTGGAAGAAGAAGTGGCATCTTATTTATTGTATTTTCTTTCTGGATGAGTATTAATACAAGATAGTGTATTGTCTCTCATATTTTGTGCTATTTGTGAATTCTAGTTACTTGTACTTTTGGTTAATTTCACATATTTAATTGCTTGTATTTGGTAATCATATTGTGCTCTTTCTGAGGAGCAAGATCCTAACAAGTGGGATCAAAACAGGTGTGTTGTTCTTGGATTCCCCAACAATTAGTATCAGAGCTTTTGGTTGGGATACTAACAGGTTGTATCAGATCTGGTTAGTGTGTGTTGATTACAAGTTACTCACAGGGGTTTCTATTTGAGTGGGAGTAGAGCAATGGCAGAAGAAAGTAAGCTATGAATGGATAAGTTTAATGGCAAGAACTATCAATTATGGAGGATGCAAATTGAAGATTATCTGTATCTAAAAGATTTATACTTACCATTGGGCGGGGTTGATTGCAAGCCCTGGGATATGAAGGATGAAGAATGGGAGGTTCTTGATCGGAAGGCTCTAGGATCTATATGGTTGAGTCTTGCATCGTCTGTGATTTCCAACTTATCACACGCTAAGACAACGGTAGAGTTGATGGAATCTTTGGCAAATTTATATGAAAATCCCTCAGCTTCGAATAAGGTGTTTTTTATGAAGAAATTATTTAATTTGCAAATGTTGGAAGGTGGATCTGTTCATAGTCATCTTAGTGATTTCCATGGTTTGGTAAACCAGTTAAATTCAGTCAATATTGTTTTTGATGATGAAATTAAGGCTCTCTTAATTTTATGCTCATTACCTGAAAGTTGGGAGAGTTTGGTAATGGTAGTTAGCAATACTGCATCTACTTCAAAAATCTTAAAAGTGGATGATGTTGTGAGTGTAATCTTGAATGAAGAGATTCGCAGAAAAAGCATAGGTGAATCATCAGGGAATGCTTTGAGTGTGGAAAGCAGGGGAAGGCAAAGAGAGAAGATAGAGCGTGGGAGATCAAGGTCAAAGATAGGCAGGAGATCCAAGTCCAGGTATAGCAGAATAACCTATTGGAAGTGTGGAAAGCAAGGGCACTTAAAGAGAGATTGCAGGTCGGGTGAAGATCAGCATGAAGGACATGAAGAAGAAGCAGATGTTGCAGATTTTGTTGCATAGGATGCTCTGGTATGTTCTTTGGATAAAGTAGAATCTTGGGTTTTAGATTCTGGTGCCTCTTTTCATGCATCCCTAAATAAGAAATTTCTTCATGAGTATGTCCAGGGAGACTTTGGAGAAATTTGTTTAGGGGATGGTAAGCCTTGTAAAATGGTTGGAAAAGGAAAAGTGAAGCTGAAATTGCAGACAGGTAACACATGGGTGTTGAAGGAGGTCATGCAGGTCCCAATTTTGGAGCGGAATTTGATTTTTGTAAGAAGTTTGGGTGATGAGGGTTGCACAGTAATTCTCACAGCAGACTCTTGGAAGGTTACCAAGGGTGCACTTGTTATAGCAAGAGGTAAGAAAGTAGGTACACTTTATCTATCTACTTGTATTACTGATTATCTTTCTGGGTTATCTACTTTAGCTGTAGATTTGAAGATGTGGCTTAATAGGCTTAGTCACATGAATAAGAAAGAGATGCATGTTCTTGAGTCAAAGGGTATGCTTTCAGATTTAAAAAGCATGAATCGAGATTTCTATATGTAGAAGAAGAAGGTAACATTTTTTGAAGAATCTGATGTTCATGACAAGAACAAGAAAGTCTTGGTTTTCAAGGAGAAGGTGACGGATAGAGATCAGCGGAAGGCGCTGAAGAATTTTGAGCAGAGCAAGGGTGATTTGGACAAGGGTTTGATCCAAAAGGAGCTCGTGGGTAGAAGTCATTTCTCACAAGAAAAACACAGAGACCGATGTCGGTTAGAAAACTGACGTCGGCGTCCAGACAGGGATCGATGTCGGCTATGTGCAGCCCGATGTCAGTGACTCAGGGATAGATAAACATCGGCATCGGTCAGGGGAAACCGACGTCAGTGATGAGGCAGTCACATGGAACCGACATCGGTCAGGTGTAGACTGAGATGTGACTAGCATCGGTCACTGAGATGAATTTTAGGTGGACAGCAAGCTGTCAAGGAGTCTCAAGCGCCCATATGGAGGACTTAAAGGGTAAGTAAGCCTCAAATTTATCATTTCCCTTCTTTACACTACTTGTTGCTCACTGATGGTAAAGAACCAAGAAGTTATTAAAGAAGCATAGCAGGTAGATCTAGGAAACAGTGGGAGCTTGGCATGGATGAAGGATGTGATTCCTTGGAGAAGAACCAAACGGGAGTTTTGGGTGGAGTTGCCAGCTGGAAGTAAGCACTAAGAGATGAATGGATTTTTAGGATAAAAAAGAGCGGGAATGGACACGTGAGATAGAAGGCCAGGGTATATGGTCTTGAGTAAGCTGCAAGACAATGGAGGTTTGACCATTATGTTTCTCTTTACCAGGTTGGATAATATTAGCTACATTATCCTATTACTGTATTATGTGCTTGTTGCAGGGTTACATATACAGGGAGTTGCTGAACTAAAGGTAAAGCTAGTTCAGAAGTATGTCATGAAGAATCTGGGAGCAACAAGATTCTTTGGCATGAGTGTATTCTAGGGACATGGAAGGTCACAGGTTGACTTTGTTTCAGGATGATTGTGTGAGACCGGTTAGCATGCCAATGGTTGGACAGTCCTATGAATAGTGTCTTGATTCACATAATGAGGTTGAGTACATGTGTACTAAACTTGAGTTTTCCTAAGTAGTGGGAGTTGTCAGAAAGTTAGGAGCCAATTTGGGAAAGAAGCACTGGAGGGCAGTTCAGTGGATTCTCAGGTATTTGAGAGGGACCAGCAGCAGGTGCACATGCTATGCAGGGTCAATTTCTTTTCTACATGGGTTTGTAGATGTGGATGTGGTAGGTGATCTGGATGACAAGAGGTGCACCACAGGTTTTGTGGTGGTTGGTCTTCAAGGGTGATCTTGAAGAGGGATACAGAGCCAAGGGAACAAACTAGATGATGTACAGGTGCAGGTATAGTTTTAGCTATTTATCTCCAAGTGGGAGATTGTTAGGTTGTGAAGCTAAAAGCTTCAACTATGCAGACATGGAGGAGGTTGTTGAAGTTCCAGAGACACCAGCGTCGGCAGTATAACCGATACCAGTCATGATGAATGCAGAAGGCAATTGGCATCGGCAGGGAGTTAGCCGATGTCGATTAGCACCAGTTAGATAGGGACTAACGTCGATCGCCTGTGTGTTTTAGAACTATTCGTTGCACAAACAGTTAGTTTGTTGAACTGATTGTTTGTATGTAAAGGCTATTTTGAGTCTTGAGCTGCGTGTCTATTATTAGTAAACTAAGAGTCTAAGTTATTGTTTAAGTCTGGGATCTATTTATAGACCCATTGGCATGTATTGTAATTATGAGCTAAAAAGGAAGGCAAGGAAGATCCTTCTATTGTAAGATCATTGAGTTGTAGGTTGCTGCAAGCTCATAGGAGATCTACATGTGTAAGTAAGGTCTGTTGAATTGTAGGTTGCAGGTTCATGGGAGATCTACTTGAAGTACTTTGAGTACTTGGTGTACTGGGAGGGTTATTACTGACTGGTTGGAGAGGTGAACACCAATTTTGTGTGTGATTTGTTTGTTGGGACCATTTTTGGTAGGAGAGTGAACTCTTGATTGAGAATTACTGGGAGCCCTTGAGGTGTGGTAAGCCTTATAGAGGTGGAAGAAGAAGTGGCATCTTCTTTATTGTATTTTCTTTCTGGATGAGTATTAATACAAGATAGTGTATTGTCTCTCATATTCTATGCTATTTGTGAATTCTAGTTACTTGTACTTTTGGTTAATTTCACATGTTTAATTGCTTGTATTTGGTAATCATATTGTGCTCTTTCTGAGGAGCAAGATCCTAACAAGTGAGATCAGAACAGATGTGTTGTTCTTGGATTCCCCAACACATTTGCCTTTAATCATCAAATGTAAGGGTGTCACATGTTGATCATTTTGGAATTTTTTAATATTTTTACCTTTCAACTTTGCTTCACTCTATTTGATTGGGTCTTCGTGATAAATAAAAAATCATTGATCTTGATCTAGGAGCTTGAATGTGATTGGTCTAATGGGCCATGTGTGGGATTATATCAGGCTTTCCTCATGTCATTCGATTGAAAGGGCATGAGGAACTATGGGTAATTATATCATCTGAGTTGCATGTATTTTAAGTCTATGCTCAATATTTTTTCAATCTGTCAGATTGAATACCTCGATAAAGCGAGGGTCATTGGATCCTACAAGATGCAAGGAAGTTAAGTTAGGACTGTGGTGATATAAAATCCTTAGGCTAAGGTGTTAAGACTAAGGTCTTGATTGTATTAATAAATATGTTGGGACCTTAAGATTAAAACATCAGGGTAAGCTAAGAAATTTTAAAAGGACCCTATAGAATGAATATTAGTTAGGCACACAAGTAACTTTAAAGGAGGTAATAACAAAGGGGACCAAGTGTTTTTAGGCTAAGTTTTAGTCATGTTAAAAAACACGACTAAGCTTAAAACATGAAACTTATACTTAGGTCCAAAATGTATTTTTAAAAGGTTCCCACCAGTATTCAAATTTGAATTGAGAGTTTTTCCAGGGTTTTGGAACATGAATTTCTCAAGAACAAACTGTTGACCAAATTTGACTTTTTAGTCAAATTGGGGCACCTATAGGTAAAATCTTGATTTTTTTAGGTCTATAAGGGGTGTAATATGAGGGTCATGTGGTGTATTATAGTTAAATTGATGTCAAATAATGTTATATTTGCATTGGTTAATTAGTTTTTATGTTTATTTATCATTTTTGGGTCATTTTGAGGTCAAAAAGGTACATTTAATGCTTTTTATAGGTTTCCTAGGAAATTTGAAGGTGTAAAAATGTGATGTAATTCCCCATGTTTCCCTAGAAGTCTTAATTAACTATTATAAACTAAAATTTATAGGTTCATCAGAAGAAAATGTAGTTTTCTAGTGAAAAGAGAAGAAGATGGCACTTGTATGCCCTCCTTGGGAAGTGCGACACTTTAAAAAGGTTCTAATATGACTCATAATCTTTCCCAAGCTCAGTCCCACATTTGGTTTTATCTAAAAGATCCATTTCTTGCTCAAAACCATTCTACTCCTTTCTTGCCCTTCTAGACATACAAAAGTTATGTTCAAGTTTGTATTTGGTACGGTCAGCTGAAGATGTTTCAAGTATAATGATTTTAGGAGGTTAAATTAAAATAATATACCTTCATTTTCATATAATAATTTTGAATAATGATGGACTGTGCTTCATAAACCATCCTCATGAAGTTAACTATGCAATTTTGCTAGTTGTTTCATGCACCCTATGGGTTTTGCTCTTATTTGGGAGATTACATAAAATCTAGATTAAGATATTTATTCCATATTATTTTGATTATTCCTCAAATGTTACATATGTTTGGTTTCATGTTTTATGGTGTTTGGATGAGCCAATAGCCTCAAGTTTGCATAACTGGTCCATTCTATGTTGTTGCCAGGTTTCCATTATTTTCTGACTTTCTATACTTGTGAATGGTCATAGATAATTATGATAGTGTCATTTACATGTTTTAAATGTCATATTTATTCCCTTAACCTTGAAACTTTATTCTTCAAAACACACTTCATGAATTGGATATCATAACCATCATATAGTCAATCTATGCCATGACTGTCATATACAGTCAGCCAGGAACTCTCATGGAGGATTCAACATTGGAAAGGAAGTGGGAGACATTGTTCTAAGATTTTAAATATCTTTAAATATATTTTTGAACATATTAATGAGAAACCATTTGACTCTAAAGTTAGAATCTTTGGTATATTACTCTAACTCATGTTCACTGCCTATATGCATGATATTTCTCACCTACAGGTGCCTTGATAGAGAGATGTGATGTCATATTGTAGTGTTGAAACACATGTTGAATCTTTTATTTAAGTCATAACATATTATGAAGGTCATGGTAGACTTGTTCAAATGGATATTTTAGTAAATGTAAGTGAAAGCTACCTTCAAGGGTCAAATGACAATATTCAGGGCTCCAATCCCTAAAGGAGCAAAATAGATATCTTGAAGGTTCTATTGAAATCATATAATAAGGTTTCCATTTCCATTTTATAAATATAATTATCATAATTCATATCCCCTAACACAAAGAGGAACTATGCCAAAGATGAGGGTTTGAAGGTATGGAGAGGATGGAGCTTTGGATTCTCAAACTTGCCAATTCATGACTAAATTCCTTCAGTGATATGTACAGGACCGAGTCGTAAATGGCCTTTACTTATCCAAAAGTTACAAACTTAAACCATGCCAACCATGAAGATTTTTAAAAGGATTCAAGTGAACATTCATGACATAATGAATCATCAAGAAGAAAGGATAGATGGTCTTGGTTTCTTTTTTCATACTTGTAGTCTATACATTGTGAAAATGTGCACCTACAATAGGGGCGTAAGGGGAGAAGTGTCTCAATCCAAGGAGAGTATAGTTTGGGTTTCAATGAAACATAAAAGTGAGTTAAAAATGAAATACATGTTATATGACCTAAAATGGTTTCAAGTGAGTCTCTCCAACATCATTACCAAGCTTAGTTGGTCCCATACTCACCTATAGGCAAGGAAAAGCAGAGTTTCTCAGTCAGAAGCAAAGAAGGAACTCAATTTGGGTGTTTAAGAGACATGTAAAGGGGTATATAGAAGTGGAGTGATTAATTTTTTTTGATCACCTTATTCAAAACCTTGATCATATAAATTATATCTAAACATGATGGACAAACCTATACAAACCCCTGATAATCCTAAATGCACACCTACAACCAACCTTAATGACTGTGACAGGCAACAGGATAAAAAGTGATGTTTTAACACTTTAATTACATGAACATGAATGTAAATAAATAATAATGAGTTAAAGGATATTCAAGGAAGTTTTTTAATGGCCTTTATCAAGCTATAACACACAAATATAACCTATAAGTGCCCCTATTTTACAAAACACGGTGAGTCATGTAAAACACAGTCTCAAGGATTCATGCATGAAAGAGGCATGTAAGGAGATTAGAGTGTTTTGTAAAAATAAAATCACCTTATTAATGAATAAAATTATCTCATAACACTCTCATATGTGGATATACATTAGATGAATTAACCCTAATTACTTAAACTCAATCCATGCCATTAAAACCCTGACAGTCTACCTTATAATAAGTCTGTTTTGGTTTTTCAAGGATTTGAAGGGCTAGATCATGCAACCAAGATCTGAAATTTTATGGACTGAATATATGATAATTTATTAATCCAACACAATATTTTTATTTTTTTTATATATAGGGGAATTACACCCTATTTTGTCTCAGACAGGGGGTACTTTCCCTCATGCAAACCTTGTAGAGCTAGAGAGTAGGAATGAAAAGGAGTGACCAAAAGCTAAGGAGAACCTTGAAAGAGGGTTTTTGAAGCTATAAAATACATATGAAAATGTAAAAAATACCTCATATAGAGAGGAGGTCAAACATGGAGTCATAAAGCATTAAAGTTGTTGGGATGGGTGGAAGATAAATCCAAGAACAAACACACCTGTTCTAATTCCCCCTGTTAGGATCTTGCTCCTCAGAAAGAGCACAGTATGATTACCAAATATAAGCAATTGAATATGTGAAAATAACCAGAAACA
This sequence comes from Torreya grandis, assembly GCA_037957365.1. Classification (NCBI taxonomy): domain Eukaryota; kingdom Viridiplantae; phylum Streptophyta; class Pinopsida; order Cupressales; family Taxaceae; genus Torreya; species Torreya grandis. Next base: position 2,264,229 of record JARHVA010001378.1, read on the forward strand.
CAAGTAACTAGAATTCACCAATAGCATAGAATATGAGAGACAATACACTATCTTGTATTAACACTATACAGAAAAGAATACATCAAAGAGCCGCCACACTCTTTCACCTTACAGAGATTCGCCACACCTCAAGTGTACAGTAATTCTTCTCACACACACTCTCCTACACAAAAAATGGTCCCAACAACCAACTCACACACAGAATTGGTGTTCACCTCACCAACCAGTCAGTAATAACCCTGCCGGTACACCAAGCACTCTATAGCACTTCAAGCTGATCTCTCATGAACCTGCAACCTGCAATTCAAAGACCAAACTTACATGTAGATCACCAATGAGCTTGCAACAACCTGCAACTCACAGATCTTACAACTAGAAGGAACTCTTCCTTTCTATCTCATGCCTTTAAACAATACATGCTAATGGGTCTATAAATAGATCCCTAACTCAAACAATAACTTAGACTCTTAATTTAGACAATTATCCTCGCAGCCCAAGACTCTAACTGGTCTCAACATGCAAACTCTTCGTTCACTTAACTAACTATCCGTGAAATGAGCAGTTTTGGAACACACAGGCAACCGACGTCGGTCCCTGCTTGTCTGGTTCTGCCGACGTCGGCCAACTTCCTGCCGTCGCCGGTGGCCTTCTGCACTGGACTCCACCGACGTCGGTCCTGTTGCCGACGCCGGTTCCTCTGGAACTCAGCAACCATTGTTCCTTAGTTTGCAAAGGTTGAAGCTTTTAGCTCCACAACCTAACAAAAGTTATAGTCAGACCTATAGAACATGGTGAGACCTAAAGCCCAAATGAGAGAACATCTTCATCTATAGCCTTGGTTGGGACATTCCAACCTATTTTATAGTTTTTATGGAATGTAATTATATGTGTTAAATATATGTGAACATAAATAAATAATCAAAAAGGGTCATTTGATAAAAGGTTGTAGGTAAGCCTACTTGACATGGTTAGACCTAGTCTTCAATTGATAGGTCATTTTCATGTTTCCCCTTAACCAAGATTTCTAATAGATTAGAGAGCATTGTGGGGTCAAATAAGAGGTTATCAAGCCATTGGAGTGTATATAAGACATTAGGGAAGCCATTTTTGTCTCAAAATATAACTAAGACCTACAAAATGAGGAAAACAAGCTTGAGAGGACATATTTGGATGCTCACATCTTGCATGAGGTTATGCATGGGAATCCAAGGAGCTCAAGGATGTTAATAGGGTATTTGAATATCACTTTAGTTTCAAAAAATTCAGATTGGATGTCCAATATTTATGAACCAAGTTTAAGGGATTAAACAGCTCAAAAACCCTTGTAAACCCTAGTTGAAACCTGATTGGGAATATGGATTTGGATAGCTAATCTAGTGAGATATTTTGAATAGAATGGTGATTGGAGATTGTAGAGGACTTCCCCAATATTATCCTCATAATTTTTTTTGTACAAACCTATATGGATGGAGTGAAAAATAATATTTTTTTCACCATTTTTTGTGTTTTGTAGCTAAAAGAGGATTCAAGACATGAAATCAAGTTTTGGAGGAATATTAAGACTTGAACTAACCCACTAGCCTATTGGACAAGCTAGTGAGAAGTGTGAAAAATATAAGGAAAAATGTTTTTAAAGTATCCTTGATGATTCCAATTCTATTTATTTCCTTTACACTTGTCATTTGATCCATACCATGGATTTACATGGAAAACTAAAGCCAAATTTGAGGCCAAATGTGTAGGGTGTAGGAAAGGAGTGTTTTTTGGATAGTAGATAATGATGGTTCACTTTCAGAAGTTTTTAGAGGACCATGCATGAAACCAGTGCATGTAAATGAATATATAATAGCCTCCCATTCCATTCCAATCATTGGACCTACTCCTAATTAGTTATGAGGTGTTCAAATAGGGCTAATCATGTAAGCAGTTGTTTTGAACCAGAATGAAGAGTTTTCTTCCACTTTTCATGCAATTTGTGACTTGGATTGACATTTTTACCTCCATAAATTTCATGTTTCATCCCATAAAATCTCAAAATTTATAATTAACTCATTGTATTAGTTTAACAAGTGTCCTTATGACCCTTGTACTTTTCTCTTCTCTTCTCTCTCTCAAGTTCTATAAGAACTGACCATTTTGGCATTGTACTGGATGTTCCACCTAAGTATGGTAAATATCTAATCAAATGTATAACTTGTGATCAATAATATAACTTATGTTTACCTCTTCCATGACTTTTATTAGTGTGTTCATTTGGAATGTTTGATTTTTTGGAAGTGGAGACTATGGATTCCTTAGCATGTTTTGTCATTCTTTCATCCTATTTACAGTTGGAAAGATTCTTCTTGTAGGAAATGTGAAGTGTTTTAGGATATGTTAAAGATTAATTGAGTGATTATTTTCATTATTTCCCTCATATTCTTCTTTTATAGTCCTCTTAGCTATGTGCATTCATCCATAACCTTACAATGTACCATTGATGTGAGAAGATGAAGATTGGAGAAGTGTATGTTCAGTTTTCCCTTTGATTTCAAGTGTAATATGCATATGGTTGGATTTAATCATGTTATTTGGTGTATCACCTCCATTATATTAGTTTTATTCTAGTTATCCTTCTCTGATTACACCCCACAAGTTTAGTTGTGGTTGCAATCCAAAGTAGTACATTAAGGGAGCTAGCCCTATCTAGAGATTTGCCTCATTCCTTAGGATACACACAAGCCTAAAGGTGTATCTAATGTGTCACTTGTATGAGGAGAGATTTTCATATCATAAAAGGGTGAAAATACAAGTGACAACAATTTTTAGCATGCTCAGTGGGACTCTTATTCCAAGAGTTGGAGGATTTTTGGTGTTGTCCTTCACCACATTAGCCTTTGGAGGCATTTATCTAAACATAAATAGTGACTCCAAAGCTACATTAGCTATTCAAGGAGCTTAGGTGATCCTTTGAACATTTTTGATAACATTTTATTTTGTGTTCTTGCTTTCAATGAAGTTTCATGGTTGGCCTTAGTGTTGAGTACAACTTCACACAAGTTGGTGAGACTTTCAAAGCTTATGACGTTTCCTATTAATACGATAAAGTTCTTAACCAAACCTATCATGAAGTGTATCATCTCAATATGGTTTTTTTAATCCTCAATATGATCATATCCAACCCATACATGATTCTTACCAGTCTTATAGTCAGCCTTCTCAATGTCTTGTTCCTAGTAATCCTTGTCACTTCTCAACTCAACCCATTTCCAACTTCAAACAAACTCTTTTGGGGTATGAGAAGTATATTCTAGATCTTAATACTCAAATGGGATGTGGTAAAAATATCCCTAGTCATTCCATCCATCAATTTAGAAATTAATTAGAGCTATTCAAGAGAGAGTGGGCACCTTTTGAAAGAGCCAATTGGCAAAGGCTTACAAATGAAATGCTAGATGTGAATGGTTTGATTGCATCCCTAGAAGATAAGCAAAGAATTCATGAGAGGTAGCCTTACCAGGTACATCAAACTTTATACCCACCTCCTCAAGTTTCTTATCAACCATATTTTCCCCTTACTCATGAGCCCAATCAAAATGTCAAAGTCATCATTTTTCCCATCAATTGGAGGAGAGAGTTGAAAAGAAAAATATTGTGTTTGAAGCTAATCTTGATAGACAACATTAGTTGGATAATATGCATATGAAAAAATCCATGTTGGAATCCAAGGAATTGGATTTCAATCCCTCATTTTCCTCTCACATTTCATCCCCAACATCTCAAAAGGAGACTTCAAATCTTAGCATTCCAATCTAGAATAAGATAGTGGAGTTATGGGGAAAGAAAGAGAAGAAAAGTATTGATAAAGAATTTGAATTTAAGAAGAATATTGATATTATACAAAATCATCCCATCCTTCCTCAAGACAAGTCCTCTAATCCTAATAACCTAATCTAGAGCAAGATAGTAGTCATGGGAAAAAGAAGGAAGATAGAAGCATTGTCAAAGAGTGTGAAGTGGAGAACGGAGTTGATCCTTTGCAAGTCCCTCCCACCCTTCCTCAAGAATCTTCTTGTGTTCCATGGCAGCCCTCTTGCATTACATGTGCTCATGACGATTCTTATGACCTTCAATAAAAGCTTTTTTAAGAGAACCTATCCAAGAAAATAGAGGAGTTAGAAGAAAAGATGAAATTGCTAAGTCAAGGTGTGATGGAAGGTTTAGACCTAAAAGAATATCATATGCCTAAACACACCCCATCTCCTCTTCCTCAAGAGCTTCCCAAATAACCTCTTACTTTGAATTCTCAATCTAATTTTGAGCCTTATGTCCCACCTCCACCAACTAGTTCTTTTTTTCCTCATCCCATCACTCTTTGCCTTGATGAACTTGTGGTGTGGGAACCTAAAGAAGAACAACTGGTTGAATAAAATTCAGAACTCTTACTTCAAGAGAATGCAACTCCTTGGTAGCCTCATTGGGCTAGGTCACCATATTTCAAGATGCTTAGTCTTGATATCACCATGAAGGAAGTTGAAAATATTGTAGCCCTTGACAAACAAGATTAGATTATGAAAGCTGAGGTATAATTTGAAATCCCTCAAGAGGTATTAATTGATGAATAAGAGGTAGGTTCTTATGTTGAATCTCCTTGTTTAGTTGATAATGAAGAATTATTTATTTATGGAAAAGAAGAAATATTAGAGGAAGAGCCTATCTTGATAAGAGCAAGTGAATATGAACAAGCACAATTCATGGTTGATAAAGAAGACCTCATGAGTAATTATGAGGAAGATATTACCATAGGGACTCCCCTTGGTGAACAAAAGGACAATTCACAATCTCTTGCCTCCATATTTGAGGGGATGTGTATCCATGAGGAATGTGACTAAGATTTGAAGAAAGAGCTATATGAAGAAGACTCTATATTTGATCATGAGGTTATGGATGGCCATTTCAAGCATGAAGAGGTGGTGGTTCTAAATGATGAAGAAGATAGAGATGATTGACATATGAAAATAGAACTATTTCAAGAGCCTGAGGAAATTTGCCAAGTTAAGGGCCAAGTGTATGAAAAGGTGAAGGAAGAATTTTCCTTAGAGGATAATGACCATGATTTGGAAGAATTTGTAAAGCCCCTTGACAAGATAGAAGAACTTGTTGTTGAAAGGAAGCCCAATCTTGTTGAAAACACTATGGAAGACAAGAAGGTACACCTTGTTGAATCACCATTTGAGGTCATAGTTGAAGGATCATATGAAAAATTTGAGGTTGTTTGGACACAAGAGGAATTCATTCCCATAGCCAATTTGTTTGGAACTACCTAGTTTCCAATGAACATCATGCCAATGAGGTTGGCAAATACCATGGGAAAGTTAGAGGAATCAATAGTAAAGGACAAAAGGTTACATGCCTCACTCAATCCTTCATGTCATAAATAAATAAGAGTTTAAAACTTCCACTTTGATTTAGAAGGGAGGTATGCCTATGTTTCTAGTTGTACATAATAGTTTATTTCTACTTCTCTTAAGTGTTTTGAGTACATGTGTGTGTTTGCTTGTTTGGTGTGTGTTATTTGCTTTGTGTGGTTGAGGAAGTCAATTACTTGCCTTTGTATTGATAAAATTTTATAGTAAATGTTCAAAGGTATCCTTTTTTTTCTTAGATTCATATGACTCCTAAGCCCAATGGACAGATAAGGCTAGTGGTTTAGTGAATATAACAGGCATACTACCCCTATGAGTCACCAATTTATCAACCAAATTTGACTTTTTAGTCAAATTAGGACATTTATAGGTAAAAATTTGATTTTATAGGTCTATAGGGGTGTAATATGAGTGTCATGGGGTGTATTATAGTTCAATTAATATCAATTGATGTTATATTGGCCTTGGTCAACTAGTTTTTATGTCCATTTATCATTTTTGGGTCATTTTGAGATTAAAAAGGTGCATTTAATGATTTGTATAGGTTTATTGGGAAATTTGAAGATGTAAAAATGTTATTTCATGCCCCATATGTCTCTATAAGTCTTAATTAACTATTGGTAACTGAAATTTGCAAGTTTATCAAAAGAAAAGGTAGTTTTCTAGTGAAAAGAGAAGAAGATGGCACTTGTACGACCTCTTTGGGAAGTGTGTCATTTAGAAAAGGTTTAAATATGACTCTTCATCTTTCCCAATATTAGTACCATGTTTATTTATTTATTTTAAAGTGTTATTTCTTGCTCAAAACTATTCTGCTCCTTTTTTGCCCTTCTAGACATGCATAAGTTACATTCAAGTTTATACTTGGTACGGTTAGCTGAAGATATTTTAGATTAAATGATTCAAGGAGGTTAAATTAAAATAATATACATTAATTTTAATATAATAATTTTTAATAATGGTGGCCTATGCTTCATGAACCATCCTCATGAAGTTGATTGTGGAAGTCTACTAGTTGTTTCATGTACCCTATGGGTTTGTCTCTCATTCGGGAGATTTTGTATAATCTAGATAATGATGTTACTTAAAAACAATGTTGAATTATTAATCCAATGGTTAATATGTTTGGTTTCATGTTTTTTGGTGCTTGGATGAGCCAATAACCTCAAGTTTGTAGAATTGGTCCATTCTGTGTTGTTGGTAGATTTCCATTATTTTCTAAATTTCTATGCTTGTGAATGGTCACAAAGAGTTATGATAGTGTAATTTACATGTTTTAAAGGTCATATTAATTCCATTCACCTTAAAAATTAATTATTCAAATAAAATTACATGAGTTGGAAATCATAACCATCATATAATTAGCCTATGCCATGACTGTCATATACAGTCAGCTAGGAGTTCTGATGGAGGATTCAACATTGGTAAGGAAGTGGGAGACCTTGTTGTGAGATTTTAAATATCTTGACATATTTTTTTGAACATATTAAGGATAAACCATTTGAATATGAAGGCAAAATATTTGGTATATTTCTCTAACTCATGTTCACTACCTATATGCATGATATTACTCACTTATAGGTGCCTTGATAGAGAGTTGTGATGTCATATTGGAGTGTTGAAACACATGTTTAATATTTAATTGAAGTATTAACATATTATGAAGGTCATGTCAGACTTTTTCAAATGGATAAGTTGGTAAATTTAAGTGGAAGCTACCTTTAAGGGTCAAATGATAGTATTCAGGGCTCCAATACCTAAAAGAGCAAAATAAATATCTTGGAGGTTCTACTGAAATCATATAATAAGGTTGCCATTTGCATTTTATACATATAATGATCATACATCATATCCATTAGCACAGAGAGGAACTATTCCAAAGATGAGAGTTTGAAGGCATGGAGAGGATGGAGTTTTGGAGTCTCAAACTTGCCAATTCATGACTAAATTCCTTTAGTGATATCTACAGGATTGAGTCCTAAATGGCCTTTATCTATCCAAAACTTATAAACTTAAACCATGTCAACCATGAATATGTTTCCAAGGATTAAAGTGAACATTCATGGCATAATTAATCATCAATAAGAAAGTATTGATGGTTTTGGTTCCTTTTTTCATACTTGCAATCCGTACATTATGAAAATGTGTACCTACAACAGGGTCTTAAGCAAAGAAGTGTCTCAGTCCAAGGAGAGTAAAATTTGGGTTTCAATGAAACATACAAGTGATTTAAAGATTAAATACATGTTATATGACCTAAAATTATTTCAAGGGAGTCTCTCCAACATCATGACCAAGCTCAGTTGGTCCCATACTCACCTATAGATAGGGACAAGCAGAGTTTCTTAGTCAGAGGTAAAGAAGGAACTCAGTTTGGGTGTTCAAGAGACATGTAAAGGGTTATATACAAGTGGAGTGATGAAAAAATTTGGTGATAACCTTATTATAAACCTTTATCATATAAATGAGTGCTAAGCATGATGGACAAACCTATACAAACCCCCGATAATCTTAAATGCACACCTACAACCAACCATAATGACTGTGATAGGCAATAGGATAAAAAGTGATGTTTGAACACTTGCATTGTATGAACATGAATTAAAATTAATACTAATTATTTCAAGGAGACTCAAGGGAGGTTTTTAAAATCCTTTCTCAATATAAAACACACAAAGATAACCTACAGGTGTCCTTGTTTTATAAAACATAGTCAGTCATGCAAAACACAATCTCAAGGATTCATGCATGAGAGAGGCATGTAAGGAGGTTGGAGTGTTTTATAAAACTAAAATAACCTTATTAATGAATAAAATGATCTCATAATAGTCTCATAGTTGGATATACATTAGAAGAAGTAACCATAATCAAGTAAGCTCAGTCCATACCATTAAAACCTTGACAGTCTACTTTATAATAAGTCTATTTTGGTTTTTCAAGGATTTAAAGGATCAGATCATGAAACAAAAATATGTAATTTATGGAGGGAATATATGAGACTTGAGGAATCCCACATGAGTGTTTTTTTTTAGATAGATAGGGGTTACTTCCCCTCATGCAAACCCTACAAAGCTAGAGAGTAGGAATGAAAAGGAGTGACCAAAAGCTAAGGATAACCTTGAAAGAGGGTTTGTGAAGCTATAAAATACCTAGGATAATGTAAATAATACCTCAAAAAGAGAGGAGGTCAAATAGGGGGGCCTAAAGCATTAAAGTTACAGTTAGACCTATTGAACATGATGAGACCTAAATCCCAAATGAGAGGACATTTTCATCTATATCCTTGGTTGGACATTATAACCTATTAGATCATGTTGTTGGGATGTAATTAGATGTGTTAAAGCTATGTGAATACAAATAAATCATCAAAAAGGGTCATTTGAGCAAAGGTTGTAGGTAAGCCTACTTGACATGGTTAGACCTAGTCTTCAAATGATAGGTCATTTTCATGTTTCCCCTTAACCAGGATTCCTAATGGATTAGAAAGTTTTGTGGGGTAAAATATGAGGTCATAAATCCATTTTATTTTAGAGAAGACATCAGGCAATCCATTTTTGGCTCAGCTATAACTGAGACCTATAAAACGAGGAAAACAAGCTTGAGAGGACAATTTTGGATGCTCACATATTGCATGAGGTTATGCGTGGGAATAAAAGGAGATTAGGGATGTTAATATGGTCTTTTAACATAAATTTAGTGAATTTTTTTAAATATTGGATGTCCAATATTTATGAACTGAGATTAAGGGCTTAAACTGCTCAAAAACCCTTACAAACCCTGGTTAAAACTTGATTGGGAAGATGGAGTTGTATAGATAATATAATGAGATATTTTGACTAGGATGGTGATTTTAAATTGTATAAGACTTCCCTAATATACTATTCATACTTTTTATTTGTATGGATATGTATGGATGGGGTGGAAAATAGGATTTTCTTCACCATTATTTGTGTTTTGTAGGATAAAAGAGGATTTAAGACATAAAATAAATTTTTGGAGGAAGATAAATACCTTAAATAACCTATTATGTCCACTTTATTCTAGGAAACAACTCATAAGTTTCCAAACTAAGTGCTTCAACTCAACAAGTCAAAACTAGCCTATTAGACAAGTTAGTGAGAAGTGTGAAAACTCTAAGGAAAAGCGATTTTAAAGTGTTCTTGATGCTCAAAATTCCATTGATGGAATTTAAAAATTTAATTCACTCCATCCCATGTATTTTCATGGAAAACTAAATCCAAATTTGAGTCCAAGTGTGTAGGGTGAAGGAAATGAGTGTTTTATAGATAGTAGATGATGATGGTTCACTTTCAGAGGTTTCCAGAGGACCAAACATGTAGCAAATTCATGTATATGAATCTATGAGATCATCACCTTCCATTAAAATCATTTTACCTGATTATAATCAGTTATGAGGTGTTCAAACATGGCTAATCATTCAAGTAATTTTTTGGAGCCAAAATGAAGAGTTTCTTGCCATTTTTCATGTAATTTGTGACTTGGATTGACATTTGTACCTCCAAAACTTACATGGTTCATCAAATACCCTCTCTACATGAAATATTAACTCCTTTTATAATCTTTACAAGTGTCTTTGTGACCCTTGGACTTATCTCTCCTCTTCTCTCTCTCAAGTTCTATAAGAACTAGCCATTTTGGCATTGTATTGGATGTTCCACTTGAGTATGGTGAATCCCTACTCAAATGTATAAATTTGGATCAATAATATATCTGATCTGATTATTACCTCTTCCATTACTATTCTTAGTGTGTTCATTTGGAATGTTTGATTTTGTATAAGTGAAGACTATGGATTCCTTAGCATATTTTGTCATTCCTTCATCCTATTTACAGTTGGAAAGATTATTCTTGTAGGGCATGTGATTTTTTTTATATTTTAGAGATTTATTGATTTATTATTTTCATTAATACCCTCATATGCCTCTTTTCTATTCCTCCTAACTTTGCGCATTCAACCATAACCTCACAATGTAGCATTGATGTGAGAAGATGAAGATTGGAGAAGTATATGTTTAGTTTGCCTTTTGATTTCAAGTGTAATATGAATATGGTTGGATTTAATCATGTTATTTTTTGTATCACCTCCCTTATATTATTTATCCTTCTCCATTTTCACCCCCCATGTTTAGTTGTGGTTGCAATCCAAAGTAGTACATCAAGGGAGTTAGCCCTATCTAGAGATTCACCTCATTCCGTAGGCTGCCCACAAGCCTAGATATGATTCCATTATGAAACTTGGATGAGGAGATATTTTCATCTTCTCAAAGGTTTTAAATCCAAGTGACATCACAAAAACCATAGAGCCTACAACTAAAAGCAATAAAGACCCTTTATTAGCAATGTTAGTCAAAAGTAAAGAAAAACATAACTAAGTAAGCTTGATTTGATAAAGTGGATGACATTAAAATTTTACAAATGACCCCAACATTCCATATTTTAATGTTTAATCTTCAAGGTTTCTCAAGGGTTCCAATTTTCAAAAATGGGGTTATGTTGGCCTCAACAAATAGTGACTCATGGGGGAAACATAACAATATGTTAGAACCTAAAGACTCTGATTTAGATAAATAATTAAGTCATTCACTCCATTTGATCAATACTATTATTTGGATTAGGTTATGGTTAAAACAAACCTTGAACTTATAAACTTAGGGTAAAACACCAAGACATATCCATATTATGTGTGTGCTTTGATTCCACTTACTGTTTTCCATGGGGTTCAAGAAATAACTTCTATATTTCATGTCCTTAATCACTAACACTAACTTTATAACATGTTAAGATGTTCATTAAGAAGCATGATTTTAGCTTAGGGGAGGCTTGGGCATTGGTCTACTACTAGCTAGACATCCATATCCCTGATAGAGATGCCTTTAGCTCCACTCAAGGCCTTACTCCACTACCATCTAGGCATCTATAGCCTCGGTGAAGATTACCAAAATCACCTATGCCTAAGAGATTTTGATTTTGCCTTGTATCTTTTTTTTAATATTTTATTTAGACTTTTATGATTTTATCAAGGTTGGGAACCAAGGTAACCAGGTTTCAAGATTTGGTAAAATGTTTGATCTTTGGAAAATCACTTATGGTTGCAACCATTATCCTAGGAAAGGATGTTGATTGAGTGCTAGTATGGGTATACCATGATAATTTGATCTGTCACCCTACAAGTGCAAGTCTTCTTAAAACCATTTTGAGGTCAAGATAATGGTCAAGTTCTCATGAAAATCATTGGCTTCTTCTATTGGTCTTTACTAGTTTCTATAAATTATAACATTATGTTGAATTTCAAGACCATGGTCATCATATGCATGGGGTTCACACCTATATTTTTGAATTTTGGGGATTTTCAAACAAACTTTAAACTTTGAGCTCAAGATTATCCAAAAGGACATCTTATAACCAAAGAACAAGGTAATAAGAATTAAATATACAAAAAAAAAGTAGGAAAGAATTTAAATATGTACATGCTTATATAAAAATAAGGGACAAGAAGGAAAGAACTTGAAATAAACTAACTAGCCTACCTACACTAAATCTAACCATCATACAGTTTACTCCTTGAAGACCTTAGGAGGAGTAATAACAAAGTAGTGCTTGAGATACTGCCCATTGGGGGGCAATGTGAAATTTTCTCCTTGTAGATCTTTGAGCTTGAAGGTTCTATTTCCCAATATTTTTGCAATTTGGTATGGGCCAAACCACAAAGGTGTGAACTTTACATGCTTGCCTTTAGGCTCAGATGCTTTATCTCAAAGAAGAACTAGGTCCCCCTATATGAACACTTTAATCTTTGATCTTTTATCAAACCATCTCTTCATTGTGGTTTGATGTCTACTAAATTTAGCAAAGGCTTTCTCCCTTGCATCTTCCATCTAAATGATTTCCATAAATCTAGATTTGGCAAGTCCTTGTCTTTCTTCCATGTATTCCTACATAAATTTGTATGTGGGTAGCTTAAGAATGATATGAAAGATAGGTTCATATCCATACACCAATAAAAATGGTGAGGCTCTCAAGTCTTGTTTAATTTTGATCCTGTCTGCCCATAATGTAAATTTAAGGAGTTTATGTTAGGTCATGGGCTTATTTGTAGTAGACTTATTGATTACTTTCATTAGGTTTTTGTTTATAGATTTGGAGACTTAATTTACTTAGGGATAATGGTTATATGCAAAATTTGAGAGTGATGTCATTATCAGAAGCCCATTCAATCATCTACATAGATATGAATGCATATTTGTTGTCACACACTAGAGAGACTGGAGTTCTAAACCTATTATAGATATTTTCCTCCAAGAAGTTGATCACTTCTTCATTCCTACATTTTTTGATGGCTACAACTTTAGTCTGGTTTATATAATATTATGTGGTAGTTAGCACATACTTGTGACCTTTAGATGAATTGGGATTTATTACCCCAACACAGTTTAACCCTCATCGAGCAAAAGGTTTATCAACCATGATTGGTTGTAAAATCATTGCTACATTTAGTTCCTTAGTGTTAAAAACTTAACATGAGTGACATTCTCTCACATATTTGTGAGCATCTTAAAAAATAGTTGGCCAATAATAGCCAGATCTAAGAATTTTATGGGCTATGGTTATTCCAAATGGATTTCCACTACCTATATTTTCATGGAAGATGCTCATGATTTGGGTGGCCTCTTCTTGTGAGACACACCTCAAGTAAACCCCTTCAAAATTTCTTCTATACAAAACCCCATCCTTGATCAGGTAATGGGCTACCTTCAATCTAAGGTCCTTATTATGCTCCTTGGATAATATTGTAGAATAAGTACCATTAAATAGTAAATGTATGATTGAATCATACCATTCACTAGCTTGAAAGTTTTTTTGATCCACTTGCATAACACTCAGCCTAGGGTTAACATTAACAATCATTTGGATCAGGCCTTGACACCTTACCAGTTTTGTTGTTTTCATTTCCAAATAATAATCCTACAAAACTAACATCCACTTACCTCTATGTTCTCTTAGTTCATTTTGACTTAACATAATTTTGGTGGTAGGGTCAGGGAATATAGCATATACCTTATTTCTAAAGATATAATCCCTGAATTTCTTAACTACCTTAACTAATGCATATGCCTGCTTATCAATCAATGAATAATTTAACTTAGAATTCTTAAATTTAGTGCTCATAAAAGCTATTGGGTGATCACACCCATTAATATTTTAAGTTAACACTATAGACATATTGTGTTCAGATGTAAAGGAATAGAGGTAGAAGTCCCTTGAAAAGTCAAGACTTATAAGGACTGGAGCTTGGCTAATGGCTTCCTTGATATCATTGAATGCCTTTCTGGATTCTTCATTGCATGTGACTTTGGCATCCTTCTTTAGCATGGCATTCAGTGGCTTGACAATATCTACAAAGCCAAAAATAAAATTTCTTGCAAAATGTATCTTACCAAAGAATGACTTTAGCTCTTTTTTACTGTTTGGAGGTTCTATTCTAGATATGGACTCCACTATTTCATGATCTATAGAGATCCCATATTTGGTTATAACATGAACTAATAACTTACCTTCAGTAACACATAAAATACTTTTCTTAGGGTTTAAATAAATCCCATACCTATGGCATCTTTCAAACACCTATTGCAAATGCATGAAGTGATCTTCCTTATTTTTAGAAAAAATTATTAAATCATCCATATAAATAATGATACACTTACTAATCAGAACTTGGAAGGCATGGTCCATAACTCTTTGAAAAGTAGCTCTTGCATTGATTAGCCCAAATGGAATTATTTTTTAATTAAATGTTCCCTACTTTTTTGTAAAGGTTGTTTTCATTATGTCCTCTCTATCAACCAACACTTGGTTGTAACCTGAAAAGCCATCAAGAAAAGAAATCATAGCTAAACTTCAAATAACCTGTATTATTTGGTATAGAGAGAGAAGGGGATATTTATTCTTTTTTGATGCTTTGTTTAGGTTTCTAAATTCAATAAAAATTCTAATCTCACCATTCTTCTTATTTATTGGTACCAAGTTAGCCACCCAAGTAGAATACGTGATGGAGAAGACTATCCTAGCATCTAGTAATCTTTTGACATCTTTGAAGATCATGGGTTCTAGGATAGGTTTCACTGGTCTCTGATTATGCCTAAATGGTTTACAACTTTATTTAAGGGGTATAGTATAGGTAATGAATCTTGGATCAAATATCTTTAAGTCATCATAAGACCAAGCTATGACATCCCTATATTGAGTGAGGATCTCTTTGGCCTTTTAGTTCTCAATTTTTGTGTAGTATTTTTTTATGTTTATTAGTTGGGGTTGATCTTGGAGACCAAAATAAATAGCATTATAATATTTCCCACTTACCTTGGTAACCTTAGAAACTTTAACCAGCTTGTCTTGATCAAATAGTCTCTCTAAATTAAGCATCCCCTTAGGGATATTATTGTCATTTAGTTGAATGACTTTACCATCAAACTTATCCTCCTTAGATGCATTCTCATTAGTATCATATATAATATGGGCGTCAAATCCTCTACAATTGGTCATGAAATTCAATATCTATTGATCATCATTAAAAACTTGAAAATGGTTGACATTATTAGGCACTAAAGGACAAGGGATCATCTTAGTGCTAAAATTAGGGGAATCTCGGTTGGGTATGAGGTTAGCTGCAACAGATGTCAACTCATCAACAACTTGGTTTTCCTCTCTTGGGATGGAAGTGATGTTAAAAGCATCAAAGGAATCAATCAAATCCCAAACTCTAAACTTATCCCTTTTAAGATATGAGAGTTTGCATTGGTATTTGCTTCTTACTGGGTTGATCACTAGTTATGAGTCACCATAAACTAGTTGTTTTTTTACCTTATTATTTATAGAAAATTGCAAACCTAAGATAAGGGATTCATATTCAACAATATTTTTAGTTCAAAGGAATTGGATCTTATGAAAATCATGGTACTTTCTATTAGTAGGGTCAGTTAAGACAATAATAACACCTGATCCAACTTTACACCTAGCACCATCAAAATGTAATTTCCATAATCCAAGACTAACATGAACACTTTTGGGAACACATACCTTATCAGTCTCTATGGTAAAAACCCCTAAGTCTGAATCAATTATGTTGACCCTCTCATTTATAACATTGTACTCAATTATCATGTGTTTCATCCTTAGCTCTCTCTTAACCCTAATTTGATTTGGGATTCCCTTCCAAGGTAGCCATAAATGTGACCAATCTACAGACATGTAACCATTCAAGGCCTTGGTTCATTCCCTGTTCAATAAGATTCCATAAACATTAGGTATATGAACAACTTGAATATCAATGAATTGTTGCACCCTAGGCTTAGAAGTTAACGGCTTGTGAACATTTAAAATTTCCCCAATTACCTTAACTCTAGATTTGTCTAACTAAGTTACAACTCTATCGAACTTAATAAGAGTTAGGCTAAGTTGTTTGTATATACCTGTTGACATAATATTGGTAGAAGCACCTGAGTCTAATAATCAATTATGTAAGTTCCTAACAAACATCTTGATAATGAGCAATAAAGGAGGAGATTCAGCCTTGGGTGGATTGTTGGACTTATTTTAAAGAGATTCTAGTAGTAAGTCCCTTTGCTCTATAATCTATGTTAGTTCATGCAAAGTAATATTAGCCTTTATCTTCTTCATATCCTCAACTATGTTATATCCAATTTTATTAGAAGAACTAGGAATATCAATATTGGGTTTAGAGGTACTCCCTTTAGGTGGCTCTAGATTGTTTCTTGAAGAAGTATCTAGAGGAGTTCCAAAATTATTTGGAGGTGTTGAGGTAGTCAAGGGTTGCCTCTGCTCTCTATTCCTCAAGGGATATGTCTTCTTCAAGAACTATTGAAAGGCTTGAATCTCCTCAAATATCTCATCAGGTTCATTTTCCTCTTGAAAGGGGAAATCAAAAGTCTCCACCATGAAGGCTTGATTAGATGATTTGGATCCAAAGGTACCTACACCATTATCCTTGTTAGGGACTACTTCAAATGTATCGAACTCCGCTTGGCAAACCTCAAAGGCTTTTTAAAATTTAATATAATTAATTTCACCATGCTTGGTTATGTAATGTACTTTAAAATAATTAGGTAATGCAATATCAGTGATGTTAATATCCATGGTCTTCTTTTCAAAAGATGGCTTATTATTCCTATTATTATGAAAACTATCATTCTAAAATCTATTTTTTTGCCTATTGTACCTTTGAAATGAGAAGTTCCTACCTGAACTTTCAATAGTATTTCCAACTTGTTTTTACAACTAAAGAAAATTAGTGCTCAACTTTTGGACCATTTTAAAGATAAATTCATTCCCATTTTTAGGAGTTTCAGAATTATGTACCTAGTTATTTTTAGCACCAGTAGTTGGTACCAAATCTCTTTGATAATTTTTACTGAAGCCATTAGTAGGATGATTTAAGAATCCTAAGTTATGATTGGGATCGATGTGACTCAATGGTAATTGGTTTAAGTTTGGGAGTTGGTTTAATGTTGGGATATTTTGGTTATTTTGGGGGAATAAGTTTATCAAAAACATATGTAGGTTGATGTTTGGCACAGAGTAAGCCATTTATTCTTGGGGATGCATCTGATCATTGATGGTTACTACCTCAAAACATTCCCTAGCTAATGAAGTTATAGTTGGCATGGATCTCTTCAAAATATAGACATCATGGGACCTATTGCATCCTTGTATATTTCTAAAGCTAAGACATCATTAAGTTTATAGGGTTATATGATCTTGGTATACATTTTTTGAAATATAGCATTAAAGGACCTAATAAGCTCACTTGCATCCCTTCTAATGGTGGTGAATTGATGGTAGATAACATAAGGGCCGATAATGATACCCAATTGATCTATAAAAACATGAGTGAAACCATCCCAACTGGTGATGTAATTATCAGGAAAGTTCAATAACCATTCATAGGAAACATCCTTAAAGGTAAAGGGGAATAACATGCAAGATACATCTTCATGCACAACATTTAACAACCTTAAATCAAATTTAAAAGACTTAATGTGATCTTCAACAGTTATAATACTGGTTGGACTAAATGTAGGCAAGTATTTATTAGGGTTATGTGGGAGATCATGTACCACACCTGGCATATTTATTGAAAATTATCCCAACCAAGCCATACCTAGATGAATGTTGAAGGCAAAGGTACCTTGGAGAGGTAAATTTGGAAAATATTTGGATCCCCTGCATCTAACTTTGTCACATCTAGCTTTTTTATGTACCTCAAGTTCAAGCAAAGGTTCAATGGTTTTTGAGTGTGATCTTGTTCTAATCTTGGGAAATTCTAGCCTGAAATTTGAAGATCCTACCTAAAATACAATGTATCAAATTAACATTTATAAAGAACAAGAGTCAAACATGCACATTGAGCTTATTTTACAAAAGTTGTATGAAAAATAGCAAAGGACATTGATCTTTAACTGAATTAGCTCAAAGATGTGTTCAATTATGTGAATATGATCTATATTTATAAGTCTAAGCCCAAAGGAACTCATATATATGAAGGATATTCCAACCTTTGATAAAAATGAGTTGACCTAACCTTAAATACTATGGATATTCAAATCCTAAGTTAAATTTACCGAAAACAAGCATCAAATCTCAAAAAACTTCAATCTTTGTCTACAAAAGCACAAAGGTGTGTCACAAACAACAAAGATCAATGATATTTATACTTGTAAGAAAATAATTTACCCAAAAACACAAAGATACACCAATCTTAGATCAAAAAACTAAGATCAACAAATATTCAAAGGATTCACAAAGGTCTTTGGCCCTCCTTCTGGTGCTAGTGAGAAACACCTTGTTGATGCCTCTAAGTGTACCACAGAGTTACTTAGTGTTCAAAGGACACTTCTCATTTTAGAATTCTAGGAATTTAGAGCACGAGTAGCAGGTTATGGCAACTTGATGTCACCTATGGTTAAATACTGACATAGATATGTATTGATGTTCCACAAATTTATAATGAGTGATAGTTGAGAGCCATCATGGTCTGATATTTGTGAATTTTAGAGAATCTATGTTAGTCCTTAGTGAATTATAGTATATATTTAAGCTACAAACTAATCAAAGTGGATATTTATAGTGAAGTTTAAACTAAAGTGGTCTGGTGTAAAAAAGAGCAAAGAGAAGGGCAATGCAAAAAAGGAATGAGTGATTGCCAATTTTAATTTTGAATATCATGACAAAGCATCAAGTTCAACTGAGTATACATTCAACCAATAAATAATACAACATATCCTAAGCTCAAATTTCACTATATACTAGGTAAACTTCAAAAGATAATTTAAAGAGTCATAAGTAAGAACCAGGTTTACTTTAAGGATTTATTACTATAATAAAATAGAATTTTCACATATGAATATAGAGCAAAATGAAAATGAAGCAAAACCCAAGATCCTCCAATTAATCTAGCATAGGCACAAATTAGAAACCCTGTGATTAGAAAATGCAACCTAGAATTCCAAAAAACTATTCAAATTCAAAACATAAAACTAGTAATTGAGAGAAAAGCTATATTATCAATTAACATATCAAAATGAGGACAATCTTTACAAAACTCCTTGATTATATTAATTGCTTGAAGCATAAAAAATTTTCTCAAAAATTCTCTCCCTTAGAAGATGGTGATACATGCCTTTTAAAATAAGGCAGTGCATCGATTAGTTACAATATATAGTTGTATAAAAGATAAGTACAACTATCCTTAAAAGCTATAAAATACACTTATTCTTCACAATTAGACTAACCTAAGGGCGATATGCTAATAGAATAGCATATGCCTTATAAAATAATATTCCTATTCTAGATATTATAATGCCTTTTACAAAAAGGAATATCAGCTACTGGGTTGACCCATTGTTGAAGGATCCCCTTGTTGATTTTATAAAAGCTCTATTGCCTTCTAAACTTGGTCCTTGATGAGCTCCATGTCCACAACTAGCTTCATTAGGCAAACCTCTTCTTGATCAGCTAATTCATCCAAGTTTTGATCATCCCTGGTCATGGATTCCTTTATGTTCCTTGCCTCTACAATTTTCTCTTCTGTTATGAAAATCATGTCCAAAATTCTTCTATTGTCCCTTCCAAACTAGCCTTGGCTCTTGCTCTAACTAATTGCATGACCAAATTGACCCTATGTTTGAATTCAAAATCATCAATGTTTCTAAGTGTAGTGGTCTTGGTAGAATTTAACAACATTATTCCCAAGAGCTTCTCAATTTTGATGATCAATCCTTTATCATCTATCAAAAGCCTATTCAAATTCTTTGTCCAAATACTTAGACCTTGGACCTTGTCTAATATTATTCACAGTATGCTATTCAAATACACTAAGTTGATAGTCTTACACTTAGGAATCTTATTCCTAATCATAATGTCAATGAGATCCCTAACTTAGGTCTCTACCTTTTGCCACTTTGTTATTAACTCCTTGGCTGCTTCACCCTGCTGGCTTAGGGCATCCTACCTTAGATTTATTGAATTCAAAGAATTGAATATATCAAAGAATGATCCCTCAAATATGTCCATCATGGAGTCGGAGACTAACAAAATTGCCTAGGTTTCTATATTTTCCTTTTCTTTTTCCAAGTTTTGAATCCTCTGTTTCATCCCTTAGACCCCAACGTTTTCTTGAGATGATTGAGCCTTAATCAAGCTTTCAACATCTTCTTCATGTATAGTGGCCTCACTAAGTTGTTGACCTCCCACCAAGGTTAAGCCTACAAAGGGATATACCTTTTGGAAGGTGAATTCCTTAGCTCCCACCATGGTTGTCTTGGTGGCAACCCTTTCCATCCATCTATTACTGGATTAAACTAGACAGTGGTAGATGATCATTTGAATTTTAGAGGTTCTAAGACCTATACACTTGTGGTGCTTGACGCTCCTAGAGCATCCATTTTCTTACCCTCTGGTCTAGGAGTGACCATAATTATTCTTTCTTCTTGTTTATTTACCATATCCCTAATCCATGGCTTCATGTCATCATGTATTTCAATATTGGAAACCTCTGTTATAGCCCATGAATAGGCGAGAGAAGGAATTTTTTGTAATTTCCCATAAATAAACCAATCAAAGATGGCTGGTCCATGAATAGGGAATTCATCACTGAATAATTTATCTCATTTATGGGGTAAGAGATGGTTAATATTAGTCTCTTTGATATAACAAGAACCAAATCCAACTCTACCTTCCTCTTCTCCATAGGGGCTCATGGGACTGTGTTAAGAGCAAGCTCTTTCCCTTTCTCTTCCTTAGGATCCCTTATTAGGACTTGGGCCTATTCAACCTATTCTTATTCTTTGTCAGTGTCATATGCCTCTACAAGTTTTTTAAAGGCACCCTCAAGTGTTTTAATTATCTCTAAGGAAATCATATCTATGTGTTTAATTAGGGAAGGTGGCCTTTGGGTTGTGTTGAAGATGAGGGCCCTTCCCTAGGTGTT
This sequence comes from Torreya grandis, assembly GCA_037957365.1. Taxonomy (NCBI): domain Eukaryota; kingdom Viridiplantae; phylum Streptophyta; class Pinopsida; order Cupressales; family Taxaceae; genus Torreya; species Torreya grandis. Next base: position 2,285,157 of record JARHVA010001378.1, read on the forward strand.
TCTTCCAATTTCACCACTTCCAATTTCTCCTTACCATGACCTTGTTCATCTTACCCTTGAGGTTATGGTTGTTCTATTTGGGGCTATTCATGAGATGTCCCAGATGGTCCAAGAAATACATGATACTAGAGAGGATGCATCTACCATGCCTCTCTTTATGGCTTGTCATCCTTTTTCGATCTATGCTCAAGTTTGATGTTGTGTCGTTTGATCCTGGCTAACACCTCTTCATAATTCTTGGCCTTAATGTAAATGGTTTCATGAACACCAAGATGATGCATGTATTTAGGTTTGGGCAACCTTTTCACCTTTAAATGATTACTCACTATGTTCTTATGATCCCATATTTTGAGTTCATCAATCTGAAACCTAAATGAATCCATGTGCTTGGCCACGGTATCAACCTATTTCCAATCTTGAAGTATCATCCTTCCAATAATTAGAGGGAAGGGGTGGATAAGAGCCTTCCTCTTCTCTTTTAAAAATTCATCAATGTCATGGATGAGATATGAGGTAATTTCTTTCTCAGCTAGCTTGCTAAGAACATACACTGGTAATTTATAAGGCTGGGACATGATCCCCTCAATCCTAATGACTGTACAATCTAGATATAACCAGATGTTTCCTAGCATCCTGACATACTTATTGATCAGTGGATGGACCCTAGGCATGGGAACACCTATGATAGCCTCCACTATGGTTGGGTAGACACTGTCACAAATAAATTACATATGGTTCATGTATTTAAAGATGTGCAATTTGGAGTAATGGTGGGAAATGGTAGTTTTGACCCTAGAAGACCAATTTATAATCCCTGAGAAGATGAAAAAGGTAAGTAGGGCATCCATTAGGTATGATATCATTTAAAATTTCTTAGATGTCTTCCTTTTGATGACATTAAACTGCTTGGCCAAGAAGACACTGATCAAATATCCAATTAGAGGGGTGAGCTTTTCTTACACCATGAAATGCACATAGGGGACCTAGATTTTGTTTACATAGGTGGTTGAAGGGGCTCTAAAGGCTTGGTTTAATACGGTCATTATTACCCTAATGCCCTTCCTAAATTATGCTATTGGGATCTTACCCTCAAAGTCTCTGAAGATATGGGGTCCTTGGTGCAACTAGGGTCTAAAGATGATGTCCAGGTCATGTGTGTTGGTCCATTCTTTCATTTTAGATAGTTCTATGTGGGGGATTGGGAGCTTATAATATTTATCAAAATATATAGGATAAATATAAGTTACCTTCTTTTAATTTCCCTCATAGATGACCCATTCATTATCAATTCTATAATCAACAAAGATAAGAGCAAGGATATCTATGCAATGTAGTACTTTAGGTTTTGCTGCAGCATAGTGAAGGTTGGCCACCTAGATAGCAACCAAGTGATAATACCTCTGACTCATAGTGGTAATTCTCTACTCCTTTGCAATGGACTTTAGTTCCTCCATGACAAAGAATATCTCAAACCAATTCCTAATGCCTAGGGAATTTAGGGCCACAATGTCCAATTCAGTGTCCTTGAAGATTCATCTCTCATTATTTGTTAACAAGTAGAGTTCAATTTCTTCCTTCAACTATTTTCTATGAGCCACCATGGCCTCTACTTTTCCAAATTATTTACTTCAAATATCAAATAGTCTTTGTGAAAGCTCTTTTGTGCTCAAAAACATAATCAAGCTCTTTTGGATTGAATTGTGACCAATTAAGTTCATTTGGGTCACTTTTATGTAGGTTTTAGGGTTTTAGAGCTTTAATGGCAGGATATATCTAGACTCTGGATTATACATGCCTTGGATTTAATTTATAACTTTGACTATATACCTTCACATTTTCAATCCAACAAGATTTGTTGTTTTGTCTTTTTCTACTTGCATGGCTCCCATATGGCATTAGTCTGGACCTTTCGTGGTATTTTTCATAAATTCCTTTAAGCACTATCCATTAGTATTTAAAATGCCTTCTTTTATTTCACACCATCAAATTAAAATCTTAGATTAGCATAAGCTATTGATTTAATCTAGGCCCTTGCCTATGATTGGATCTTTTTTGTTCTAAGCCCCATGGTTGTGACACTTAGAATCTTTATGTGCCTCCTCATGCTTTGTATCTTATGTTTGTCATTTTTTGAATGAGCATTGGCCATGTGGTGAGCTCGCAAACCTTTGAAAAGTCATGGTCACCTTCACACTATTAGATCATGAAGCACGATGAAGTGTGGGTCATTAGATCATCCCTCAGCTCTACTTTGAATGGGCTTTCTACGTCGAGCCTATGAGATCTTGGGATTCCATAGAAAATTTTAAAGGATCTTTGCATCATTGGATCATCTCCTTACAATGAAGTACAAATCGTTGATCTAGAAAGATGCCCAAGCTTTAAGTTAGCATTTTACTAAGGTGGGACTTTGGCTTAAATTTCTTAGGTTAAGGTTTATTTCATGTTTATTAAACAAAAAATAAACCTTAGGCTAAGGAATTTATACCTAAGTTTTCCAAATTCATACAAAGGGGATGAAGGTTAAATATTTTAGGCCAATGTTTATGTTGTGTTTAATAAAAACAATGTATAATTTGGGCTAAAATATTTATGCCAAGCCTTATAAATCATGCTCAAAATGGGTTCAAATGATATAATGGTCTAACATTAGATAAGGTTTTGATGTATTAACAAACACATGGAAACTTTTGTTTAGATGCATTTAGCCTAAGTTCTACATCTTCAAAGACCTTTTAAAATGAGAATCAACATAAGTCTTTAGCCTAAGGCTCAAGGCATTTAAACAACATGCAATGGGGACCTTAGGATATAGACATAGACTAAATTCATTTTGCATATAATTAGACTATAAGACCATTTCAGTCTTTGTAGATTGAATATTTCCAAATTTTTAGCATCTTTTGAGCACTTCCCTTAGCTTGTAAAGCAATTTTTGAGCCTTTTGACAAAATTTTGGAGTGTATTTTGATATTGAGCATAATAATGCATTAGCTTAAATTTGACAGTCTCATAGATGTCAAATACATATTTATGGATTTCAAATGATGGTCATATGAATGTCAATTTTAAGCTAGTGAATCTTTGAATTTGATGGGATTAAAGTTGATGGTTACACAGATGTCAAATACATCCTTGTGGATATTGAATGATAGTCACATGAACATCAATTTTAAGCTCATAAAATTCTTGTGACCCAATGTGAGAATGCCACTTGGCACTTCCGTGGGGCTTCTTAAGATCTTGGACTTAATTCACTCCATTGGACCAAAATCAATGATGAAATGATAGTCATAAGATTGTGATCTAAGGGCTTGCTCATGATTGGTTGCTTTGTCAAGTGGGACCCATTTACCTTTAATCATTGAATGTAAGGGTGTCATGTGTCTATCATTCGACCCTTCTATAATCCTTTGACCTTTCAACTGTGCTTCACTCCATCTGATTGGGTCTTCATGATGAAGTGAGAACTGTTGATCATGATCCAAAAACTTGAATGTGACTGATCCAAGGGGCCATGTGTGGGATTATGTTAGGCTTTCCTCACACCATCTAATCAAAAGGCTATGAGGAAGTGTGGGCTATTATATCATTTAAGTTGCATGTCTTTTAAGTCTATGCTCGAGCCTTTCTCGCTCTGTTAGATTGAATATTGTTTTAAAATAAGGGTCATTTGATCCTACAAGATGCAAAGAAGTTAAGTTAGGACCATGGTGATATAAAAGACTTAGGCTAAGGTGTTAAGACTAAGGTCATGATTGTATTAATAAATATGTTAGGGCTTAGGATTAAAACATTAGGCTAAGCTAGGAAATATTAAAAGGACCCTACGGAACAAATATTAGTTAGGCACACAAAGAACTTTAAATGGGGGAATAACAAAGGGGACCAGGAATTTTTAAGCTAAGTTTTAGTTGTGTTAAAAAACATGACTAAGCTTAAAACATGAACTTTATACTTAAGTCCAAAATGGATTTTTAAAAGGTTCTTGCCAATTTGTTCCCACCAGTATTCAAATTTGAATTGAGGGTTTTGCCAGGGTTTTAAAACATGAATTTCTCAAGAACAAACACCATGGAACCTGAAACTAAAAGAAATAAAGACCATTTATTAACAATGTTAGTCAAAATTAAATCAAAACATAACTAAGCTTGCTTTTGATAAAGTGGATTATCTTAAAATTCTAAAAATGACCCTAACATTCCATATTTTCATGTTTAATCTTTAGGGTTTCTCAAGGGTCCCAATTTTCAAAAATGGGGGTATGTTGGCCTCAACATGTCCTTGTGGTAGGGTGCTTATACGCACCCAAATATTGTATGGTGCATCAATTAGAGATATATGATTATGATGCAAGGACTACTAGAAATAATAATACATTTAAAATCTTCTCTTATTTTCTTATTTTTTCCTAACTCCAAGCCTTTACCAAGTGTCAAATTTGTAAAATCTAATCCCAATTATTCCAAACCTAGGAGTTGAATGTGGCATGGTGAAATAATCGTTCTGGTTTGCATAACCATCATAGTTGTTTTGAAGACTTCCATGGTGGTTGTGTAATCACTGCCTGAATATAGTGGTTGTTTCACCCCCTTTGCATGATTTTTAAAAATCATTCTTGAGACATGTGTTTGATTCATTTTACATGTTTGAGGTCACATTTTTGCTTTTATTCTTTTGCATTTTCCTTCCTAATGTTCCAGTTGACTCCTAGTCATGTTTGAGCCAATTTTATCTAGCCCTAAGTTAACTCTAACAAGTTCCCACTCAATATTTTTTTAAATCCCACATACTTATAAATAACTCAATTTACTTGAATTTTGGATCCAAAAATTTCATTAAGAACTTAGTATACAAGTTTTGATAGAGTTATATTATGTCTTATGTAGCTTCTTTGAGAAATCAACCCAAATCCCACAATAACCTTTTGGTTATTCAAATGAATTTATCTTTTTTCAAAGAGCCTAAATTGAAACCATCAAATCACCTTCAATCCAAATTCAATTAATCCCACATTGGGCCACAAGTTCAAGACCCAAAACCAAGGCCTCAACCTCTACCTCATTATTGATCTTGTCGACTAAAATTTGGATGTAAATCTAATCAAATATCTTGAGAAATATCTTATTATGCATACATGTCTAGAGGATTTTGGAATACAACAAGCTACCCAATCAAAATTTGCCTTAAAAATCCTCGGATAAGGGGGAACCCATTTAAAAGGGTCCTCTCATCTCCTATAGTAAAACCACACTCTTGACCCACTTAATTATATATAATAATTATTATTTTGAATATATATTAAAACTATAATAATAATATTCAAGTATTAAAATAATATTAAATTAATAATATGATATTTATTTTAAAAATTGGAGGTGGCACAAAGGTGTCATAAATTGTGCCACACTAAACCTTGATTATTTTAAAAAAAAATGGAAAGGCCAAAAAGTGCTCCCACTTTAATATTATTTTATTTATTGACAAAAACAGAAAGAGATCATGAGAGGATAAAGTGGAAGGTAATAGGGAAAATAAAAAGGGACCAAAAAAGTGGAGGGAGATAGAAAAAATGGAAAATAGAGAGGAAAGAGGAGAAAAACATAGAATGGCATATCAACACAATTGAGGAGCCAAAGTGGGACTTATAATTCAATATATACCTCTAGTGTAAGTTGAGGAATAATATGTTGAGCCTATGCAAAATCTCAGATCACAGGTATGTACATTTTTTACCCAAATATAATGAAAATTTTATGTAAACCTTAGGAAGTAAAATGTATAAATCATACAAAGAGATCCTAGGATAAATTTAAAACCCTAGGATAAATATTAAACCATAGAATAAATTGGTGTTTTATCAAATTTTGAATCAATTCAACCCAAATAAGATAAAACTAATGGAAAATTCATATCACTTAAGATATACAATAATTAAATAAATGAGAGAGTAACCAGTAGAATGTTATTGATTTATTACAACTTAATTTTTATGGAAATCACTAGAAAATGAATACCTAACTTCTCTAGTATGCATAGGTTTATGACTAAATTGGGTTTTCAAAATCAATTTAAAATGGGTTTGTGAATGCACAGATCTAGAAATAGAGCAGTTGCATATGTTGAAATAATTCCACGATGTCTTAAACACTCGCACAATATAACCCTATCTACTAGAGTGTAGACTTATCTTGTGTATATTTATCAATGTTTTATAATGTCACCCATTATGAATGTGTCTAATAAGGTTTATTATATGTTATAAAGTCTGAAAATCTTGTGTGACTACTCTATTTTCCATCTCTTTGATTCTAACCCTATCTTTTCACAATGATATTAAAGTTACTAGGAAAATAGGTGAAAGGGAAGGGTTGACCTGACCTCATCCATGCCCTGTGGCTAAGTGATACCTCTGTATATAATGATCTAAAGAGGGAAATCAAGCCAAACATATTTCTCCAACCTACGTAAGAGTGTCCAATCCTATGTAATACTAGCATGTAATGCAATTTTGTGTATGGATTTCAACACTTGAAAATATGTGACTTGACCTGACAAATGGTATTAAAAATTAGCTCATGGTTTTCTCCTTTCAAGAGTTTCATATTTGTAAGCTTCATGCAAGTTCCTCTCAATGTGGAGATTTATTCCAAGTTATAGGTAAGTGATTGTTATATAGACTGATTTTATTATGTAGTTGAATCTTTCGATAATTTTCTTCTGAACCAACATGTGAAACATACAATATGATTGATATGAATAATTTTAATTTGGGAAAATATTCCTTAAAGTGTGTACAAGACCATGGTGGTGGAACTATTTGAGGTAGTGTGAACTTGTCTAGAGAATAGGAATTATGATATGAGATCAGATGATGGTTTGAGAATGATATTGAATTATTTAGGCAAAGACTAGAGAAATATTATGTAACAATAATGGAAATTCAGAAAGGTTGAGCCCATATATGGATGAATGGCCAAAGAATAATGTGAACAAGAGTCATGTATTTGAGCATAAGTCACACAAACTTCAACCTCACAAAACTCACTATATCTAAATAGTGTAATACATTATGGGTTCCAAAAAATTTAAGAAATCCATGAGTAATGGATGAGAATCTACATAAAAATTTAATCATCCATTGCAGATGGATTATATGATTCCATCTGAGTAATGTCTGAGTATAATTTTTGTGTAATGTGTCACATATTCCTACATATATTTCTAATCCAATAACATGTGAAACCTAAGTAAAATAACTTGTGCTAAAGTATCCTAATATATACAAAAATATGAACATATGCCTTGTATATGCCCCTAATCTTATTATCTACATAATCTAAGTCATATAATATATGAAATAATTCCATATAATCTATGAAATAAAACTTATTATCTAATAAAATCATGACATATGCCTCCAATTATGTGTCAAACCTATCATAATATGATTAAAACCTAAAATAATGTGTAAATCTATAATAATCAGCATAAATATGTACCATTCTAAAGTAATATGTTCCAAAAACTCTAAAATATGTCACTATGAAGGCTTAGTATCTAAGATAATAAAATGTGTATGCCCCCCTTTAAAGGTGAGGAGTGTAGCCTATGAATTTCTCATCTCCAAATAAAGATGTAAACGCATCATTTTATAGATAAAAATAAATATGTAGTGTAAATCATATAATAACATTTGGATAATATGTCATCATAGTAATAATAAATCATTTGAGTATATATTAAATGCATCTTGTGGCATACAAGTGTCATGTAAAGATATATATAGCATAAATAAAGGCAATGAATAGTCAACATAATAATGAACATCCATAAATTAGTAATAACTACATGGAAGGTGCATGTTATGTATCATGGCACCTCAAACAAGAAGAAGATTGTGTTATATAGATCATGACACAAACAATCTTAGTAGATAATATTATATTTATCCACACATAGTAAAACAATTCACACACATATGTCATGTCCATGACACACAAAATAACACTTAATGTCATGTAAGGGAAGAGCCACATATAATGGCAACCAAATGTCACACAAAATAAAAATTAAACACAATAGATAATCAAATGTCACACAATATCAAATTCAAACCCAAACAGAGAAAGAGTCACACAATGTACTAAATAATCAAGCACCATATCATGTAACACACAACAACATCAATCATGTGTATAAAAATCAAGGCTAATTTTCACAATCAACATATGTCATCATCACATATAAAAAATACAATATCTAGTGAACTATAAATATAAGTAGTATGAGTCAAAACAAAGAATGTGTACTCAATGTAAACTAGTTTAAAATTTTTAATGGAATTGGTCATAAAATTATAGAACCTATGTATAATGGCAATATTACCTTGGTGAAAACATGCCCCTAGCATTGGAAGGTAGGTCCTAGGTCTAGGAATGTCAAGTATTTATGTATCCATGTCATATAAAACATGTATGTCATGTGTCTCACTCATGTATACTGTGAAACACATGCACATAAAAAAATTGAATATATTTAATGTACTATATTTGATAAAGTGAAAATAAATCATGTAAATAAGCAATACATGTCATGCATAGGTCCCAATTTTTATTTTTGAATATTTTGATTTTTTTGTATATTTCTAAGTTTTTGATTTCTAGAATTTTTACATAAAGATAACCAATGATCCCATTTGTGGGATATGCATGCATGAGTCTCGAGTCTATGTTTGTGCAACTTATACATCATGGGATATGATCAACATCTATATTGATGATGGAATTATAAAATTGATCACGTGATATACAATATCCAACACCACTATTATAGTCATCATGAGCATGCATATGTCTTTCAACTATAGTAGCCATAATAACCACTAAATTATGGTATATACTTGGAAATTGTGTATGTATTAGCTATGAAACCATATGAGGAGTAAATTGATAATATGTGGCCCTGAGTCATGAATGGGTGTACTTCCATCATGGAGATCAATACTATGATTATAGATAAATTCTTGTATTTTATGCTGAAAAATGATACATCTATTAGTTGAAATTCTTGTGCATCTATGATAATCATAATATTTCTTATTGTCTAATCTTTTGGATTGAGACTTACTCATATCAACCTATTTTTGGGTAGGGAGAGATATGAGTTTTCATTTAAGTAACTTTTATAGTATACTATTAGGAGGTTATGGTAAGTATGTGAACTGTCTCCTTAAAGTAAATGATAAGAGAAGCTTATTAATAAAGTGTAATATTGTGTTATTTATGAAATTAACCTTATTTTGTAGATGTATTACTATGATAATTCCTTGATATTTAAATATTTGAATGTGATGTCATAATGCACAAAAATTATTTATGTGATCCCCCATTATTTGATGGTGAGAAAAATATGGTTTCCCTTTTTTATTTTAATCTTAACTATCCACTTCTTCCATGAATATGGTTTCCCTTTTTGATAATTAGTAGATAAAATAGTCAAATGTTTATCAAGAAACATTTGTATCATAATATGTGGTTTATCTTTTCCCTTCGCAATATATAATCTAATAGTTGGTTTTCCATTGATGATCTCTATATTATTTAATGAATTTGTCATAAATACTAGGTGTGACTATGTGATGCATTGTGAAATATTTTATGCCTCTTGATCTCTAGTGATGTTATATTATATAAATAATTTCCTCAAATGAGCTCTTAACATTGAAGTATGTTGTGGTAGATATATTTTGAAAAAGTGTTGTCTTTATTATCTTTGGGTGTATCTAAATGATAGGTTTTTCATTTATCCAACTTGGTTTTATTTACTAGTTTTGAATCATTTTGGTATTTCCCTAGACCAATAGGTACAAACTTGTGAATACACAAATAATGTGTTCATTTGTTCTTAATTTTAATATTAACTATCCACTTCTTCCATGAATATATAATTTTGATTCTTTGAGTTGACTACTAAAGGATGATCCAACACCTCCTCTTCTTATTTATCTTGCATAATATTTTATTGGAATAATGCATACATACTTGGTTCCTTTTCATTAATCTTAATTCACTCGTTGATATATATATATATATATATATATATATATATATATATATATATATATATATATATATATATATATATATATATATATATATATATATATATATATATATATATATATATATATATATATATATCCTATGTAGTGGTATTATCTATAATGGGCATATTACATTTGACTGTCAAGCATCTAATTGTTGATTAAATCCATTTTAGGATATGTTGTTTTATAATATTTTAAGGGTTGATTATATGCATGACATGTATATAAATGTCCCTCATGTATAAATGTGACACATTGATTCAAATTAGATGGTATAGCCTATATTGCATGTATCCATGGTCTATAAACAAGTAGGTTATGATGTAAGTGACTAGGCATTACATGAAACAAAGCAGGTAGAGTCTTAATTCCTAATTTGACATTTAAAGTTATGGAACCTAGATCTTGGTGAGGCACATTTTCAAAGCCTATAATATCTTATATGAATTTTGAATAGAATCCATATGGAAACCCAACATTTCCAAAAATGATATGTTGTATATATCAAATCCTGATGCATTATCTATCAAAACTTTATTATATCCCTTATCTAAATTTTTTGCTTATATAAAAATGAGAGGTGTTGATTTATGGTATGCTAAGTAAGCAAGTCATCCTTCTAAAAATATATTATGTCTAAAAATTATCTTTCAGTGTATTAATAATAGATGCAAATTAAGTACGTTATGCATCATTAAGAGACATTGTCATGCAAATATTAACATAGAATGTCTTCATAGAAGGTGATCTCTTGAGTAGTTCTAACATGGTAATTTAGTTTCCTAATTTCTAAGTGGATAGATGATATCATATACCCTTGATGGATTAACTATAATTATGGGTGGTGGATAGGAATGAGGAAAGATAGTTTGACTTCATTTTGTTACACATGATGATGAACCCTATCTCTTCTAGTTAAAAAAACATGGAGTGGGGATCCAATATAATCCTATGGCGAATAATGGGAGTTGTATACACATAATATTTTAAACTTTTATCAATTACTAACACTTTACATCTTGCACAAACCCATTGAGACTCAACCTCTCTGAGTGCACACCCTAAGGGGTGCACTAGGAAAGGGGTGGGAAGACCTTTGGTGCTTCACATGATTATTGTCCCTTTTTGCCACATTATTACCAATCCAACTAGTTCACAAAACCTTTCCCTAAGTTGTTTCTCCTTCCTTGCATAGTCTTCTAGTCTTTTTACTCTTTCCATCCTTTATTTCCTTACTTGGCACCCTTTTGACCTATTCAACATACTAGGCTAACCTGGTTGATCTAGTAAATTTTAGGGATCCTTTTCTCTCTTTTGGTTTGTTAGCCTTCTAGCTGACCTAGCACAGACCTAGTGAGTTAGCCCAAAAATGTGTTAGGTAGACCGAGTTGACCTAGCATAGTTGACATATCCAAATGATTTTAGGGTAAGTTATACCTATAAATACAAGGTCATTTTGGTCATTATAAAGATATGCAATCAAGAGTTATTATTTTCTTGTGCTTCTTCACAATCTGCTCTTCCACCATTCTAGTTGAGGAGAGTTGTTTAGGTTTCTTATTTTGGAGAATCTAGTCTTGTGGATAGGTCTTGGATACTTTGGCCTAACAAAGTGATCCTTAAAAACTACAACAACCTCTTGTGAAGCCCCATTGGCCAAGGGAGAGATTGAGTCTCGATGGGTTCACATTTAGGTAAGTATATTCTAACTTTGTTTTCCTCTCTTTTAGTAGATAGAAGTAGCATAAGTATTGGCTCGAATAATATTACTCTTCATATTCTATGTATTAGGGTGTTACTCATACTTACTTTTTTTGAATTTTCCTATACATCTTTTGATTGCTTTGCTTTGCTAACCCCTCACTTTGTGCCACAATATTTGGTGTGCACTAGATTAGATTTACTTTTTTTGTTATTAGATTATCAAAATATTAAATCATAGGACTCTTTTAGGTTTGTTATGTGATTATGTTTGACTATAGGCTTTGGAACCCTATCTCACATGGTGTGTTGTGAAAATTGATCCCCTAATTGGATCTAGTGGATACTCACATTGGTCATGCTCTCGCTTAATAATTGTATGCTTCCCAATCAAAAGAGTAGGTGTGCTTTATCCCATCCGATCTAGGATTGATTTATGGACATGATGCATTTCTGATTGCATACATTTTGGTGAACCCAACATGAAATCAAAGCCTTAAAAGATTTATTTCATTTCTATTCATCATTATTTTTATCATATTTTTACTGTGCTAGATCGACCTTGTCAACCAAGTTATTTATCTCTATGTGCAAGTTTGTAAGAACAGGTAATTAAATTGACCAACTCAACCTAGTACAAGTTTTCAAAATGTATAGACTTCTGATCAAACAACTAGATTGACTAGCTTAACCTAGTACAAGTTTTTAAACTTCTAGTTCAACATACTAGGTCGACTAAGTCAACATAGTGCATTTTCAACACTTTTTCAGTAGGTTCATGTATAGCTTGATTGACCATCTTGACCCAGTTTGTAGGTTTTTTCCAATTTTCTCCAACATCTCAGATTAGTAATCTTCTCCCTTTCATCTCTAAATGATTTAGGTTAGTATCTATTTCTCTACATTTTCCCTTTTTCTATACTTTCCTTTCAAGTTTATAGTCTTCAAAACTACCTCTGCATAGTCAACTAGGTCAACCTTGTGGACCTAGTTCTATGTTCTATGTTTTTTGAAATAATTAGGTCGACTTGACTGACCTAGTTCACTTTTAGACTTTGTTTTTGTAGTACATGTTTGACCCTATCAACCCTGTTTTATATGATTGTCCATATAGTTTCTCAACTATACCTTGTTTCAAATTTGGAATGAACCATATATGTTAATCATATGTTTCTTTTAAGTTGTTTGCATGCTTATAATAGTTCACATAGTCTAATTAGGGTATTTTCAATTAATCTCTTAGTTTCACTATTTTTATTCTTTTGCACACATGGCCAAACCACATAAACATCAATAAGCATTTAAATATTTGACTACCTAGGTCTACTTACTTAGATTTCATCACCAAGGGGGAAGCTGACTTAATGCTCTGGTCAAGTATAAAGCATCGTTAATGGTATATTTTGGTTAAGCACCTATTACCCTTACTTTTGTAGTGTGTGAAGAGAGGTGGTAGGCCACAATACCAACTTGTATCATTGCCACTACAATGCCTTTCATCCTAAACTTACCTAAAACCATCCATAGATTGTTATCCAGTACCTTGCTTATAACCAATCTCTCTTTACATTAAAAATCATTCTTAATAATCTAATCAACATTCTAGGTTGACCAAGCAGCTAGCTTTACTTTAAATTTGTTTGCTTTCTCTTTGATCAATTATGTGTGCAAAATCTTGCATTAGTTAGTGTTAGTGTAATATTTTGATTTGTGTACATCAATTGGATTGGCCAATGTTAATTCAATTGATTATGGGTTTCCTTTCTGCACTTACTTTCTTTGATCAACTATAAATTATCTTGTTTCATTTCCAAGCTTGTTATCAATATTTTCCTCTTCCCTATTCACTGTACTAGGTTGACCTAGTTGACCTTGTACTTTTTTGGTTTATGTGCACTACACTAGATTGACTTGGTCAACCTTATATAGTCTACAGGGCCTGCTTCCTACACTAGGTCGATCTAGTTGACCTAGTATTGTTTTCTATTTTTTCTATTTTTCAATCTCGTTTCACATTTCTCTAATTTTGCATCTTGTTTATCTCTCTTCAATCAGAATGAGGTCTCCTATCAAAATATTTTTGGACAACCTAAATCCATTTAGATACTGTATGGGATGTTCATTACTTCCTCTCCTTTCCTCATAAGAGAACCATCATTCTTGGGACACCTCTTCTCCTCCTTCATCTATAAACTATAACATGGTGAAATAACACCTCAAGATAAAGCTAATGGATCCAATCCTTTCCATACTTATCAAGATACTTCTCAAAATCTCCAAACTAATGTGGGATTGATTGATACAAATCTCTTTAACAATCCCAATAACAACCCTTCTTCTAATAATCCTCCCCCTAACACTTATTTAGGGAGTACTCCAACCATCACTAACTCACCTCCCGATAAAATGCAACTCTTAGCTCAAGTGATTCAACAAATTAATATCATGCAAAATGCTAATACCAACCAAATGATGTAACTTTAACAACATTTAATCAATGTGACTAATCAACCTCAAATTATTCATCCTCAAGCTAATCCTAATTATATTCCTACACCTCTTAGGGATGCCTCAGGTAATGTTATTCCTCAACCCATAATGAATAACAAGATGCTTCAAACCATTAAAAATAAGCCTTTAGCTCTCTTCATTATATCCATTGATATTGGTAACATAACTCCATCTATCAAATATGATGGGACTAAAGACCCTACTTCATTCCTCAAAGCCTTTGATAATCTTTAAAAAGAGTGAATCCAAACTAATACATTTACCACAACTAAACTATTAGTCAAAAATTGCACTGGTAATGTATAAGAATGGTATAATCAACTTCCTCAACATTCTATTTGGTAACTTGAAGATTCAGTCAATCCTTTCATTAAAGAGTTTCAACATAATGATCTTCTTGAAAATTATCTTATGTTAAGATATGGAGCCTAAAAGCTTCACATATGAGCGCATTACCAAAGTTGCAGGTTTACACAGTCACTGGCGTCGGTCAGGAGCGACCGACGTCGGTCCAGTGCTGTTTAAGAGACGCCAGCGTCAGCAGAGGATCGGCCGACGTCGGTCACAGGCAAGCAGGCAAGAACTGGTGTCGGTTACCTGTGCGTCTAGAATGCTATCTCTGAGGATAGAAGCGAGTGTTTGCATGATGAGTTTAAGTCTTAGTCTTAAGTTCATGTTTCTATTATTAGTAAGATTGTTTTTAGAGCCCTTGTTCAAGAGGCTTAACTGTTGGTTGTAAGTGCATGCTCAAGTTTCTTAATTCTATATGTAGAATTAGATCTTCTTAGCTTCGTGTGATTATTGTTGTAGTTCATTATATGTGAATGTTGAAGAACAGTACAGAGTTGTATCAATCCAGGTTGTTGGAATTGATTGTACTTGAGAGAGAGAGCTCTTAAGGGATAGAGATCTAGAGAGAGATCTTGTGCATCTGAGAGAGGTGTGGAAGAAAGAAGTTTCTTCAATTGTATTCCTTTTGTAAAGAGTTTAATACAAGTTTTTAGAGTGGTTTTTTGTATCTCTTGTTCTCTGCTATTATCTGATTTTAGTTACTTATCTATCTAATTTAATTTTGCGGTTTATTACTTTCATAAGTGTAATCATATTGTTGGTTGATCCCCAACAAGTGGTATCAGAGCCTTGGTTGTAGGTTTGGAGTTTGATATCCAATAATTGGTATCAAAGCTCAGGTTCACTAACAGGCGGTTCAAATCTGTGTAGTGTGTATTGATTATAGGTTGCTCATAGGAGCTTCTACAGGGATTTCTGTTTGAGTGGGAGAAGCAAGGGCAGATGAAAGTAAATTGAGAATGGAGAAGTTCAATGGCAAAAACTATCAACATTGGAGAATGCAGATAGAGGACTATCTGTATCAGAAGGATCTATACTTACCATTAGGTGGGATTGCAAAGAAGCCCACAGACATGGAGGATGAAGAATGGCAAGTTCTTGACAGAAAGGCTCTGGGGTCTATAAGACTGAGTCTTGCATCTACTGTGATATCTAATTTATCACATGCAAAAATAGCGGTAGAGTTGATGACTACTCTAGCAAATTTGTACGAAAAACCCTAAGCTTCTAATAAGGTATATCTTATGAAGCAGCTATTTAATTTGCATATACAGGAAGGTGGATCTGTATCTAATCACCTGAATGATTTCCATGGTATTGTAAATCAATTAAGTTCAGTCAAAATTATATTTGATGATGAAATAAAAGCTCTTTTAATATTATGTTCTTTGCCTAAAAGTTGGCATAGCTTAGTAATGGCAATTAGCAACACTGCATCTGCATCAAATATTTTAAAAGTAGAGGATGTTGTTAGTGTTATCTTGAATGAAGAAATTCACAGAAAAAGCACAGAAGAGACATCTGGGAATGCTTTAAGTTTTGAGAGCAGGGGAAGGCAAAAAGAGAAGAGCAAGAAAGGGAGATCAAGATCCAAGTCTAAGGGGAAAGGCAGATCCAAATCCAGAAATGGCAGAAGGCCACAATGCTAGAATTATGGAAAGATGGGGCACATAAGCAGAGATTGTTGGTCAAAGCCTAAGGAGGACAATCAGCACGAAGGAAAAGAAGCAAAGGTTGCAGGTATTGCATAAGATGCTTTAATATTCTCTTTGCATAATAATATAGAATCTTGGGTGTTAGATTCTGGTGCATCTTTTCATGCTACCCCTAATAGGGAATATTTCTATGACTATATCCATGGAGATTTTGGAATAGTATATCTAGGGGATGATGAACCCTGTAAAATTATTGGCAAAGGTAAAGTGCAGCTGAAAATGCAGAATGGCAACACATGGGTGTTGAGAGAAGTTATGCATGTTCCTAGCTTGAAGAGAAATTTGATTTCTGTAGAAAAGTTAGGGGATGAGAGTTGTACAATAACTCTCATAGCAGAATCTTGGAAGGTGACCAAGGGTGCACTTGTTATGGCCAGAGGTAAGAGAGTAGGTACTCTCTATTTGTGTAATTATGTCACTAACAATTCTCCTTCTGTATTATCTACTTCAGATATGGATGCAAAATTGTGGCACTCAAGGCTTGGCCACATGAGTGAGAAGGGGATGTCAATTCTTAAGTCTAAAGGTAAGCTTTAAGATTTGAAAAGCATGGATCTAGAATTTTGTGAGCAGTGTGTATTTGGAAAATAGAAAAGGGTTAGTTTTCTCAAGACTGGGTCTACAAAGAAGAAGCATAAGTTGCAGCTTGTTCACACAGACGTGTGGGGACCGGCTCAGGTAGCTTCTATTGGAGGATCACAGTACTATGTTTCGTTCATAGATGATGCTACAAGAAAGGTATGGATCTACTGTATTAAGAAGAAAGCTGATGTATTCGAGACTTTTAAGATTTGGAAAGCTATGGTTGAGAATGAAATAGGGAAAAGATTAAAGTGCCTGAGATCAGACAATGGTGGAGAGTTTTGCAGTTATAAGTTCAACTGGTATTGTTACATGCATGGAATCTGTAGGCAAAGGACGGTTCCAAGGACACCTCAGCAGAATGGAATTACTGAAAGGATGAATAGAACAATCATGGAGCATGCAAGGTATATGAGATTGCATGCTGGTTTGCCTTTAGAGTTTTGGGCAGAAGCTATTGACACTGCAGTGTACCTAATTAACAGAGGACCCTCTACAGCTCTGGATGGTGGAATTCCAGAAGAGGCTTAGACAGGTAAAAAGGTAGATCTCTCTTTTCTCAAAGTCTTTGGTTGTGAAGCCTTTGTGCACGTAGATAAGTAAAATAGAAAGAAGCTTGATGCTAAGTCTATGAGGTGCACATTTATTGGCTATGGCTCAGATGATTTTGGTTTCAGATTTTGGAATCTAGAAACTAACAAGATAATTAGGAGCCGTGACGTTGTTTTTAACAAAAAAGTGATGTATAGTGATCAGCTGAAGAAGCTGAATCAATCTGGGCAGAGCAATAGTGAATTGGATGAGGTGATGGTCCAAAATGAGCTCGTGGAAAAAAGAAATAATCACTTGCAGGAAAACACAGAGACCGACGTCGGCAGGATAGGAACCGGCATCGGTAGAACAAAAATCAAGGTCGGTCATACAGAGACCGATGTCGACAGGACAGGGACCAGCGTCGGTTAGGTAGAACTGGCGTCGATTAGGTAGAACTGGCATCGGCCAGTAATAGGTCTGGAGGTGATCGAGGTTGGTCACTGTCAAAGAATTTGGGTGGACAGCGTGTTGTGAATGAGTCTCAGACACCCATCAAGAGGTCAGAAAGGGTAACTAAGCCTCTAATTAGATATTCTCCTTCATTATACATTTTATTGCTAACTGATGGTGGAGAAACAAAAAGTTTTGAAGAAGCAATACAGGTGGAGTCCAAGAGTCAGTGGGAGCGTGGCATGGTTGAGGAGATGGAGTCCTTAAGAGAGAACCAAACATGGGATTTGGTTGAATTGCCAGCTGGTAAGAGGACACTGAAGAATAGATGGACCTACAGGCTGAAAGAAGATGAGAATGGATAGATGAGATATAAGGCCAGATTGGTAGTGAAAGGATTTGCACAAAAGCCAGGTATTGATTTTGGTGAGATTTTTTCTCCTGTTGTTAAAATGACTTCTATTCAGATTGTACTATCTTTGGTTGTTGTTGAGGATTTGCATCTTGAGTAGCTAGATGTTAAGACAGCGTTTCTTCATGGAGATTTGGATGAGGAAATTTATATGGAACAACCAGAAGGATCTGAGGTCAAAGGTAAGGAGAAGTTAGTGTGCAGATTGAAGAAAAGTTTGTATGGCCTCAAGCAAGCTCCTAGACAGTGGTATTTGAAATTTGACAGGTTTATGACTGAGCATGGCTATAGTAGGTGTCAATCTGACCATTGTGTGTATTTTAAGAGATTGGATAATGGTAGATATATTATTCTATTGTTGTATGTAGATGATATGCTGGTTGCAGGATCACACATGCAGGATATCTCTGAGCTTAAGGTGAAATTAGCTCAAACGTTTGCTATGAAGGATTTGGGAGCAGCAAAGAAAATCCTTGGCATGAGCATTAAGAGAGACAGGAAAAATCACAGGTTGATATTGTCTCAAGAGGATTATGTGGACAAGGTGTTGAAACGGTTCAATATGTAGGATGCTAAACCAGTAAGCACACCTTTGGCTAGACATTTTAAGTTGAGTAAAGAACAATGTCCTAATTCACATGATGAGGTAGAGTACATGAGTAAGGTTCCATATTCTTCCACAGTAGGGAGTTTGATGTATGCAATGGTGTGTACTAGACCGGATATTGCCCAAGCAATGGGAGTTGTAAGTAAGTATATGGCCAATCTAGGTAAGGAACATTGGAAAGCAGTTCAATGGATCCTTAGATATCTGAGAGGAACCAGCAGTAGGCACTTGTGCTATGGAGGTTTAGATACTTCTCTACATGGTTATGTAGATTTAGATATGGCAGGTGATTTGGATGGCAGGAGGAGCACTACAGGTTATGTTTTCACTGTAGGTGGAACGACGGTTAGTTGGATATCTAAGTTACAGAAGGTTGTTGCCTTGTCAACTACAGAAGCAGAGTATATTGCAGCCACATAAGCTAGCAAAGAGATGATATGGATGACACGATTCATGGAAGATCTTGGTAGGGAGCATGAGAGTTGCAGATTGTATAGTGACAGTCAGAGTGCAATCCATTTGGCTAAGAACTCAGCTTTTCACTCAAGAACCAAGCACATACAGCTAAGGTACCATTTCATATGACAAGTATTGGAAGATGGTGATTTGAAGCTGGAGAAGATCCATACAGATAGGAATCCTGCTGATATGTAACCAAGCCGGTTACAAAGGAGAAGTTGAATCTTCATTCAACTTCTGTTGGTCTTCATGATTGAGTTGAAGATGGAGGAGCTAGAAGATGTTGTTGTACAGGTACTGGTGTAACTGTTTATCTCCAAGTGGGAGATTGTTAAGGTGTGAAGCCTAAAAGATTCACATATGAGTGCATTACCAAAGTTGCAAGTTTACACAGTCACCGGCATCAGTCAGGAGCAATCGACATCAGTTCAGTGCTATTGAAGAGACGCCAGCATCGGTAGAGGATCGGCTGACGTCGGTCACAGGCAAGCAGGCAGGAACCAGTGTCGGTTACCTGTGTGTCCGAAATGCTATTTTCAAGGACAGAAGTGAGTGTTTGCATGATGAGTTTAATTCTTAGTCTTAAGTTTGCGTTTCTATTATTAGTAAGATTGTTTTTAGAGCCCTTGTTCAAGAGGCTTAACTGTTGGTTGTAAGTGCATGCTCAAGTTTCCTAATTCTATATGTAAAATTAGATCTTCTTAGCTTAGTGTGATTATTGTTGTAGTTCATTGTATGTGAATGTTGAAGAACAGTATAGAGTTATATCAATCCAGGTTGTTGGAATTGATTGTACTTGAGAGAGAGAGCTCTTAAGGGATAGAGATCTAGAGAGAGATCTTGTGCATTTGAGAGAGGTGTGGAAGAAAGAAGTTTCTTCAATTGTATTCCTTTTGTAAAGAGTTTAATACAAGTTTTCAGGGTGGTTTCTTGTATCTCTTGTTCTCTGCTATTATCTGATTCTAGTTACTTATCTATCTAATTTAATTCTACAGTTTATTGCTTTCATAAGTGTAATCATATTGTTGGTTGATCCCCAACATCTTAGTCACTCCATAAATGCTAAACAATATCCTAATGAATCAACTCATAAATTTATTAAAAAATGGAAATCTTTAGCTCATAAAGTTGATCATAATATGACTGACAATAATTTATTCAAACTCTTTATTACCACATTGACTCCCACTCTTCAATACAAGGTTTGAACCTTTTCTCCTCAACTCTTAATGATGCTCTTGACCAAGCTAAGCGTCAAGACTTTATTATGAAGTAATTTGAACCCAATCATAAACTTATTAAAGGATCTTTTCAAGCATATAATGCTATCACTAGTAATACTCCCCAAACCAAACCTGGAGTTGCCATTCTAATGTTCCTTTACCATCTCACACACCACTTTTGATTCAACAAATGTAACAATTTTTACCACCCTCGAAACCTTTCATTTATGCCAATGTTCCTCCTAAGTGGTATGATCCCAATCTATTCTACTTGTTCCATGTTGACATTGGGCATTCTCATGAATCTCATGAATCTTGCATAGGGCTCACTAAGGGTGTCATTTCTTATATGCTTGGTGACTCATTCAACCATGAGGTTATGATCAAACTTCATCATCAAGAGTATGTTGTTGCATATCAAAAATGACAAAACTTTAAATCCTCTACTTATAATAATCAAAAATCTTCTTCAAACAATAATCAATCAAATGTCAAGGATGTTTGTACCATTGATGCCGATTATGACCTATATTATAATAACTCTCAATATATCAACACTACTAAGGTTAATTATCATCACAAACTAGCTCATAAAGATCCTATTACCAAACATAAGAAACCATCTTTAGAAGAATAATTACTTAAATAGACCACTATCAATCATGATGATTTGGAAGCACCTGAGGAACAACTCCCTCCTTCTGATCCTCCCACCACATCTATACCTCCTAAATCTAATTTGCCTTCTAAACCTCATGTTGGTTCTTCTAAATAACATTGGAATTTTCTTGAAGAACTCAACTCTATGCCTTGTAAGATTCCTCTTATGGAGTTGGTTCGCACTTCACCCTATCATCAAAATTTTTGTATGCAACAACTTCAAGAAATTGAAGATCCATATTCCATAGATGAAGAACCACCTTTTATTTATTATCAACCAACTAATGTCAATACCATTGAGATTATGTGTCCTTCCAAACCTTCCATTGAACTTCTTGAATAAGACATGATCAATGATGAAATTATTTATTGTGTTGATGATCCACCTCTCTTTATCAAATTAGCCATTAATACCACCCTTATCCAAAAAAAATTAGTTAACTAAGGTTCTGGTATTAATGTCACATCCTTATGGCTCATTAAATAACTTGATTATAATAAAGATCATCTTAAACAAACTCATCTTACTTGTCATGGATTTGACAAGACTAATCAAAAGCCACTTGGTTGCATTTGGCTTCTATTGAGTATTAGACCTAAGACTATTAGAACCAAGATTATGGTCCTTGATCTACCTTTATCTTATAGCATTCTTCTTGGTCATCCATGGACTCATCGGATAAGGGCCATCACCTATTATGGTAGTCAGTGTATTAAATTATTACATAATGGAAAACATTACAAACATGAAGTTGATCCTAACCCATAGAGCATCCAGCTTCCCAATCCTAAGCCTCAATATCAAATTCCTACAATTTCTAAAATCAATAGTGCTCCTTTACCTGAGTTCATCAACATGAATATTTATCTTCAAGTTACTCTTGTGGATTCCAATGATGATGAGCCCAATGAGTTATAGCACACTTGAAATAATAAGAAGCTACCTCCATATATTTTGTATTAGCTTCCTCCTTATCTCTTACCCTGAGATCATATTATTTCTATAATGGATGAGATTGCCAATTTTCCCCTCCATGCAATGCTCAAGAACCATATTTACCTGAAAATGCCTTCACTTATAATGATTTTAGAGTGGCTAAATTATTCTAATAGCTTCTCACCTTGTCCCCTCATACATTTAGCAACATTTGGATTTCACATTTTAAAACTCCTCCCGATTCTCAAGCATATACAATGTCTCCAACATATGATGACAACTATATCATGGCCCAAGCTCACTCTAGAGACTTGGATGTCCAACACTATTAAAATATTTTATCCCAAATTCATGCCTTCAATCAGGATGCACATACCATATCTATACATCATGACTTAGATCCTGAAGGTCATGTACCTCCCACCAATTCTCCATTTATCGATACTCCTTGGGTGGTAGAACAAATTACACTTTCCAAACCTACATATGCTCTTACATCTTCTCTACCTCCTATGGATCCTATCATTTCTTCATATTATTCTTTCATCATTGAATCTATCAATATTCCCACCTCTTTAAATCCATCCTCTTCATCTACTTTTGAAATTACACTAGATTCCAAGGCAATCGATGTCCATCAGATTCATTATAAATATGAGAGCCATGGCAATCAAAATTTAGATCTTGAAGTAGATGTTGAATATTATGGTGCTCTTCCTACCTTACCTAGTGATGAAGCTATCTTGAGTTACTTCATGCTTGGGAACCTCAACTTCTTCGATAACATCATAAACTTGGAAATTTCAAGAATAAAACTTCTTGTTTTAACAACTTTATCGCTAGCATTGATCCTAAAACAAATCAAATTTCACCCTTGCCTAACACACATTATCATTTTCAAGATGGAAATGCCATGCTTATCAAAGAAATAACTCATATCGAATATGGTACTCCATCTTCTCCTCGACCAATCATGATTTCTTGAGAACTCTCACCCTCTGAGCTTGACAACTTTAGGTTATTCTTTGATAAATATAAAGAGGCATTCACTTGGTCCTACCAAGACATGCCTAGAATTGACCCTAGTATTGTGGTTCATAACATCATCACTTATCCTAACACTAAGCCAGTACATCAAAAGCAATAAAAATTCCCACCTGAAGTCACTAATCTATGTCGTAAGGAAATCATTAAATTACTAGATGCTAAATTCATTAAACTAATGGATTATTCTGAATGGGTTTCTAACATTGTTCCCATTTGGAAGAAGGTCACTATGGTCATCTACATTTGTATTGATTTTTGCAACCTTCATCTTGTTTATCCTAAGGATAACTTCCCCTGACCTTCAATAGATGCCATCATCAATTCCATAGTTGGTTATGAAATGTTGTCTCAAAAACCTGCATGGATTCTCCAAAAAACAATTCATGAAACCCATACAGATTGGCATATTCATCTTTACCCTACAATTTGGGCCTATTGGACTAGCATTCATACGGTCATTGGGGCAACTCCATTTTCATTAGTCTATGGTTCTGAGTCAGTCCTTCCATTAGAAGTTGAGCTCCCCTCTCTTCATTTATCTCTTCATGGCATTATTCCTGATGAATAATTATTTTAAGCTTGCCTTCATGGCCTTGATCTTCTTGATGAATGTCATCTTTTTGCACTATAACATAACCACCAATAAAAGGCTCACATCACCCGACAACATAATAAACATTTTAAAGTTTGCACTTTCAATGTTGGTGATCTTGTCCTTAAATTAGATTACACCCATGAAAAAGAAGGCAAATATAACCCAAAATGGTGGGGGGCATATTTAGTTAAAGACATTCTTGGTCCAAGCACTTACTGTATTCAAACTAATGAAGGCCATGTTTTTAAAGAGCCCACCAATGCTCAATTCCTTAAATTACTTTCCCTAAACAATTTCTTCTTGTCATGTTTTCTATCTATATTTTTCTAACATCTTTTTGTAGGTTGTTTTAGCATGGGTCTCTCCCTCTACAATATTTTCCTTCATTTTGTAAACCTTTAGTCCTCCCTTTTGGTCTTTTAGTTTCTTGATGTACCATAGTCTTCCTTATCTTCTTGCATTTTCTCTTATTTTTTGTACCACTTGGGTTTTTCTTTTGTGAGTTGCTTTTTAAGATTTGGGTCTTTCTTTTGTGAGTTGGCTCTTTCTTTTGTGAGTTGACTCTTTCTTTTGTGAGTTGGGTTTATCTTTCTTTTGGGTCTTTCTTGGGTATTTCTTTTGTGAGCTGGGTCTTTCTTTTGGGTCTTTCTTGGGTCTTTCTTTTGGGTCTTTCTTTTGTGTCTTTCTTGGGTCTTTATTTTGTGAGTTGTTTTTTTTGGGTCTTTCTTTTGTGAGTTGGGTCTTTCTTTTGTGAGTTGCTTTCTTGGGTATTTATTTTGTGAGTTGGGTCTTTCTTTTGTGAGTTATGGATAGGACCTGACATCCCTCACAAAACCACCATCTTTTAATCATTTCTTTCTCTTTTTGTCATTTGCCAATGTTGTTTTGACATACTTTGGATTTTTTTTTGGTGAGTTGCTTTGTAAAAAGGCTCCCTCTGCTTCATTTTGATTTTCTCTTGCTTATCAGTACCCTCATGGGTCTCTCTTTTATGAGTTGCTTTGTAAGACCATGTATAAAACCTGGACCTCACAAAATTACCATTCTTTTCATGTTCTTGATCCTTATTCTCAACTTTCACTTTTGCTTCTTTTTCTAGCTAGAAATTACAAACAATCTATGTTAGCATGTTTTATCCACTTCCCTCTTTTTTATGATAAGGAATCACACTTTACTATCATTTTATCCCTTCATTTTGCCCTTTGTCACATTTTTTTGCAATTTGAAGCAATTCACATTATTCCATGTGTCATTCCTCTTTATTTCCCCTTTATTTCATCCCTTCATTGGATAAAACAAGGTTGAAGTCAAGATAGCACTTTTATTTCACCTTGATTTATGAGACTCTTAGACCCCATGCTCTTTGAAGTTCTCTCTCTTAGCAACCTTGTCCCAAGTATTCAAATGAAATTCATCTTTAGCACCCATGTTTGGTTTTCCAAATCCATATGGAGGAGGAATTAAAAAAACCATCAAAAAAGTTAAAAACCAAATCATTTAAACAAAAGGCAATGATATATAAAAGGCAACATACAAATCTCAAAAGTCAAATTCAGACCAAAATATGTGATTACAACAACATATCCTATCTTTAATTAAAGCTCAAACTTCACAGTCAGCTTCACATAGAGTCGAAGTCCTTTGGGGTGCGATAGGCTAGTAGATTGGAATAGGGGAATTCAAAAAAAACTTTATGTTGATACCTACTTTATCATGCAAGTACCCAATCTTTGTAGTAGACCGACAACTCTGTAAGGGGTCCTGAAGAGTGGGGAACACGTCATGGGGACGTAGGTCCATTTTAATTTTCATGCATATAGCCTTCATGGTATGATCTATATACTCTATTTGTTTACCCAAGACTTGTGTGGCTAAGAGAAGTTATTCATAGTCCTTAAGGTTGAAAGTTATCTTGTTTTAACAAACCTAACTTAAGTGCCTTGACTTTGATAAAGAGTTCTCTCTGCCTTGGTTTTTTCTTAATCCTCTCCTCCACCCATTTCATTTCCCCCCTTGATAGACAAATTATGATTTCAAATCTTTTTTCCCTCTTCTTTAATTCCTTCTTCATCTCTTAAAAACATGCTAGCACTCCTTTGTTTCAGTTTTATCTATCCTTACATCAAAACAACATGTTTGAGTAACTTTGGATCATTTTGTTTACACCATGATTTACATTTACTAGACCTACTTTACTTTCCTTTTACCATTTATCATGATTTTGTTGTCCTGCTATTATGGACACTTGAGTTTGTACCCTTTTTCCATTGTTGAGTGAGATGCGGCTTGTTACTACTCACTCAACAATATTATTTTCCCTTTTATGCATCCTTTTTCCATTATTGAGTTAGATGTGGATTGTTACTGCTCACTCATCAATGTTGTTTTACCAATTTTTTCTTTTGTTTCATCTTTTTCCCATTTATTTTGTTTTTGTTTTACCATCATGTTTGACATGTATCCTTGGTTTGATTTGGTGAGTTTGCCTTTCTTACTTTAGGATAGCTTGTTTGAGATTTGTAGTCTTTAGTAGTCTTGGATTTTTGGTTACCCAATTTACTCTTGTTGTTTGAATTGGTCATTTGGTCTAACATAGCACCTATCACCCCATCTTACCAAATTTCCCAAGTACGTCCTGTCCTCATAGCACCAACTATCTTAGCTTTTCATGTTTGTTTGTTTTTGCTCTTTAGTTTTGTATTCTTGGGTTTATTGAAAGCAGTCTCTGTGCCCTACATAATCAAAACTAACAACACATTAGACAAACATCCCACAATAAATGTAAATCAAGTTACGCATTGTATTTACTTTTTACTTATTTATTTTTTAGATTAGTTTCCCTTTCAATCATTTACTTTTAGTTATTTTTTCTTTAAAGTTATGTAACTTTTTTTAGCATTAGCATTGTGTGTGTCCTTATGTTCTTTCTCAAAGCACCATCCCCTGTTACACCTTAGTGACAAGTGATGAGCTTTGAGTGGGTCATATGTATACACATAATATTTTTAACTTTTATCAATTGTTGGTGCTTTACATCTTGCAGGAACCTGTCAAGACTCAATCTCTCTAAGTGCACACCCTAAAGGGTGTACCAGGAAAGGGGTGGGTATACCTTTGGTGATTTATAGGATTTTTTTCCCCTTTTTCCACATTATTACCAATCCAACTAGTTCCCAAAACCTTTCCCTAAGTTATTTCTCCTCCCTTGCATAGTCTTCTAGTCTTTTTCCTCTTTCCATCCTTCATTTCCTTGCTTAGCACCCTTTTGACCTGTTCAGCATACTAGGTCAACTTGGTTGACCTAATATAGTTTATGGACCCTTTTCTCTCTTTTGGTTTATTATCCTTCTGACCAACCTAACACAAACCTAGTGAGTTAGCCTGAAAATGTGTTAGGCCAACTGGGTCAACCTAGCACAACCAACATCTGAATGATTTCAGGGTAAATTCTACCTATAAATACAAAGTCATTTTGGTCATTATAAATATATATAATAAATATTTATTATTCACTCATGCTTCTTCACAATCTTCTCTTCCACCATTATACTTGAAGAGACTTAGCTTAGGTTTCTTATTTTTGAGAATATAGTCTTGTGGATAGGTCTTGGATGTTTTGGCCTAACAAAGTGATCCTTATGAACCACAACAACCTCTTGTAAAGCCCCATTAGCTAAGGGAGAGAGTGAGTCTCGACGGGTTCACATTCAGGTAAGTATATTCTAACTTTATTCTCCTCTTTTTTAGTAGATAGAAGTAGCATAAGTGTTGGCTCAAATAATATTACTCTTCATATTTTATGTATTAGGGTGTTACTCATACTTACTTTATTTGAAGTTTCTTATACATGTTTTGATTGATTTTCTTTGCTAACCCCTCACTTTGTGCCATAAGCTTTGGTGTACACTAGATTAGATTTACTTTTCTTGTTATTAGATTAGTGAAATATTAAATCATAGGACTCTTTTAGGGTTTTTGTGTGATTGTGTTAGACTGTAGGCTTTAGAACCCTACCTCACACGGTGTGTTGTGATAAGTGATCCCCTAATCGGGTCTAGTGGATCCTCACATTGGTCATGTTCCTACTTAATAATTGTATGCTCCCCAATAGAAAGTGTAGGTGTGTTATATCCCATCCAATCTAGGAGATACATTTTTGATGCATATAGGAGTTAGATGGTAGCTATCACAACCTTTAGGTCTAGGGGGAGGAGGAATGAAAGGAGTCATTCATGCCCTTTGGCATCTAGTAGTGATCAAAGGAATTGTAATTCAATAAAAAATTCAAATTACTAAGGAGGGTGAAAGATTCTTCATGACTAGTTTGATACTTATTATTGTGTAAATATTTGACCCATTTTCTTACATAGTTTTTAAACATTTTGAAAATTAAAGAAAATAAGCATGCAATTATAATTATCATAGATTTAATTAGAAAATAAACACCATTTATATTCATTATCACCATTATTTAATAAGTGGAAATCATAAATAGGTCTAAAAATCAAACATAAATATAAAAATCCAAACCCCTATTAAAATAGAAATAAACCCTAGTGAGTCTAGGATATTTTATGCTCAAAACAAGGGAACACGTTCCCTAGTATGTTTTATCTATTTTTGGATTAATGCAACCCTAATAAGATAAAAGTAAGGGAAATTTTAGATTTCCCAATATATATAATAATTAACCAAATACAAGTGTAATTAACATAATGTTACTGATTTAGTGCAACTTACTATTTTAAAAAATCACTAGAAGAATGGATACTTAGTTAATTTTATGGTATGCACATGTTTGTGGCAGAATACAACCTCAACTATGGTTTGAAATGGGCTTGTGATTGCTCAGATATAGAAATGGAGTCCTTGTGTTTGATGGATAAATTTTTAGCTTCTTGGACACATTTGGACCATGGTCTGGTCTACTAGAGTGTGGACCTATCATATATTTATTTATTTTATTTGTGACATTTTCACCTATGGTTCTAGTGTATGATAAGGTTTCCTATATGTTATGATGTTTTTAAATCCTGTGTGACAACTCTATTTTCTATCTCATTACTTCAAACCCTAGATTTTCATAATAAGACCAAAATGACCAAGAAAAATGGTGAAATGAAATGGTTAAGATAATCTCATCCACCCCTATGGATATGCACTACCTGCATATCCAATACTCCGAAGAGTAAAGTCAAACTAAATCTAGTTCTCCCACCTAGTTGAGTGTGTGAAATCATGTGTAGTATTACCATGTAATGTAATATTATGTATGAATTTCAACACTTGACAACTTGTAACTTAACCTGGCAAATGCTATTTAGACTTAGCTCAAGGCTTTCTCCTATGAGGGGTTTTAGATTTGGAATATTTAGGGAAGTCCCTCTTAATGTGAAAACATATTTTTAGTGATAGGTAATTGATTATTAGATAGATAAATGTTTAGGCTTGAGTTTATTATATAGATGACTCATTAGATAATTCATTTGAACTAGCAAGATAAATGTATAGGTTGGTTGATTTGAACAATTTAAATTTGGGAAAATAGATGTTAAAGGGTATAGAGACAAGTTCTACATAAGTGGATAGGTCCATGGTGGTTGAACTGTCTGAGGTAGTGTGAACGTGTCTAGATCATATGAATAGTGATTTGAGATCATGGGAAATGTTTTAGAATGATATTTAGTTATTCAGGCAAACATTAGGGAAATCATGTGTAACTTTAATCAAAATTTAGGAAGGTCAAGCCCATAAATGAATGAATGGCCAAGGAAGAATGTTAATAAGAGTCATATATTTGAGCATAAGTCAAGTATGTTAAACACTAGTCAAACTACACATTTTCAAGTGTCTAATACCAAAAATGAGTGTCTATAATTGGAAACCCTAGAATAAATTTTGAAAACCCTAGGATAAATTGTAGGAAATAAATTACACTAGATATTCTTGTTAAATTTGGAACAACAAACCATAGTTCTTCAATGGTAAATAAATTGTAGGAAATAAACTATATATATATATATATATATATATATATATATATATATATATATATATATATATATATATATATATATATATATATATATTGTAATTATCAATAAAAACCAATTTCTTCAAACTCATTTTTTAACCATGGCGTTCCATAAAATTTCACGGCATTTCATGGCTAACATTCTTCAAACACTTTTTTTTTGGCAACCATCATGTAACATTTAATTGTTATGTACATTTTTTCAAACGCTAATGTTGCATGGAAATAAAAAATGTGGGATTAAGGTAATTCTTCATGTGATTTGTTATAATATCATGTGATTTGGTGTAATTCCACACGATTTGTGTAGTGTGAAGCTTTAAAAATAAATGGTAATGTAAATTATTAAACTTAAAAAATAACTGATTTGGTGTAATCTACCATGTTGTTCTAAATCCTCTACATATTTTTTGGATATTAGAGATGATGTGTTACAAATAGTAGGGCATATATCCTTACTAGTATGATAAGGAGTTTTGTGAATAAATTACACATGACACAATAAACAAACACAGAGGATAGTTTTGCTAATTCAAATCTAATACATGCATAGAGAAGATGACAAATATACGCACATATACAAGAGAGAAGTTTCACCTAGGAAAATCCTTTAAGGTTAAAAACTTATCACAATAACCTACTTGAATTATATCTTAAACTAGATGTCTTACAATGTAATGGTCAAGTCACAAGGTTTTGTAACCTTCATACAATATTTTACTATATATTTGAATACACACACTTGACCATGTGTATTTAACATTCAACCTCTAAAACTCATACCCTATGTAACTAGATTTATGCTCTTTATTCTCTTCTCATCATCCTTCAAAGAATAGTGTATTTTAATAAACACTTCACTTGCAATGCATATGGAATAATATGCATACACCAACTAATGCAACAAGTGAATAATGTGTAACCCTCCATAATAGGTACGTGTTAGAGTGCTACCATGATGTGCACCACTAGGACATTGCTAACACCTCTTTCATTTGATATGTATAAATTATTTCAATATTATATGTTAATTTTTATGGGATTTTTACTTGTGTATGTTTTATTTATTACTCAAATGAGCTTCATGAATATTCATTACCAAAATGAAGTTTTTTCTCTTGTATATATTTTGTAAGAATTAGAAGGTAAGGGGACCCATTTTAGTACACAACTAATGTAAGCATCACTTAGTATGGAAAAAAATGGTGAATGCAATCCACCATTTTGGGCTTCTCACCCTCTAGCCTCTTTCTTCACTATAGCTCACACTTGCCAAAAGTTTTGCAAATGGGAAAAGGGGTTAGAGGGTGAGAAACTCAAAGTGGTATATTGCGTTCATCATTCCTCCCTTACTAACAAATTATTACAATAATTATGTGTTAAAGTGGGTCTCCTTGCCTTCTAATTGTTACAAAAAATATATGAAGAAAAAGATCATTTAAATAATGACTACTTGTAAAGATCATTTAAATAATGACTAACACATACACGAACAAAAATCCATAAAAATTTAATATCTAATCCAAATTGCTTGTGGAAGCCTATAACCTAATATTCAAATATTAAATACAACATTATCAAAAGATTTTAAATTACATTTTATTTTTATGTAACAATTTTACATGAAAATTAAATAATACTACTTACTTATTTATGATTATATTTATTAATATCTTTTATAATAATTTATATTTTTTAAAGCTAAAAAACATATCTAAAATATGAAACATTATTTAATTGTGAAATAAATGTAATAAATAGAGGTGATAATAATAATGACATGCTTAAAATGTGAATTTACTCTTTAAAAATCATTTGTGCGTTAAATTTTTAAAAGTTTAAATTTATATGGGAGTAAGACCTATTTATGTGCTATCAAATAAATTTCAAGCAATAGACATGTTCATAAAGTTAATTTTATTATTAATAAATTGTAAAAAATAATAAAATATATTATTAAAATTATAAGAAAATAACATGTTATATTTTTTTAACAAGTATAATTAAATGAAAAGATAGCATTTAATTGGTAAGAATAAACGTATAATAACCATTCACATTAAATGAAATTACGTATGGAAACATCTAAAAGTGTATATATATAATTAATTGTATTTTTAAATTTATATTCTAAAAATTAAGTTGTATTAAAAAGTAATTTTAGTATTGTTTAAAATTAGTTAGTTTCGTATGAGCATTAATGTGTTTTAAAAATATATATTTTTAAAATTATATGAGAATTCTTTTTGTTTTATCACACTTTAAAAGAATAAAATATTATAAATAAATTTGAAATATTATTGAAGAGTAAAATAAAAATTAATAGGTTTAGTGAAGTAATTAAGATGATTGTCACGATGTTTGTTGTGTTTTTTATATCATTGTTAAGTTTTATTTGTAACTAGAAGTGTAGTCTGGAGAGTTGGCTGGTAAGAATGTGGTTGTTGATCAGATGATCTGTTAGCAACTATTTGTAAAAGATCTGCTAGCGATCGTGAATGTGGGGGTCATGATTGGAGGGTCCCTAACATGTGCACAACCTTTGATAGTAATTATGGTGTTTTGGCTCTCTTTTCCACCCCTATTGGGGATGCTCCATGTGCGGTAGGCCTAGATTGTGATGCCAATAAGGTAACAAGGGGAAAATCTTTCATCAAAGTGATTTCTTAGGGGGAAAAATAATGAAAACACTAGTTAAGCATTTAGGCATTGTAAAGACCACTTCGATAGTGTCCTTTGAGGAGAAGCCTCTCAAGGAGGTGCTCTCAAATGAGGAATGGTTTGTGGCTAGGGGTTTAGTGTGTAGATTTGACAAATTTTGGCCAAGCCTCCCTGCTCTTCATCAATGGGTCTCTGATTTGTGGTGGCCTGTAATGGAGGACAATTTGGAACTTTGCCCTTATGCCAAAGGTTTCCTTATTGTGGTCTTTGATAGTTTTGTTGATCATAACAAGGTCATTCAGGCCAAATCTTGGAGGCGGGATCAACACCTCTTCTTTTTGAAGCCTTGGTTCCCCGCCTTCAACCCTCTTATCAAAAACCTTTCCATCAGGTCCATCTGGGTTCAGTTGTTGTATCTTTGATACTTATCCCTTAATATATTTGATTCTTAACTTAAGATCATAGTATAAAACAATAATTAAAAAAAAAAATACTAAAATTATTTAGTTCATAAAACATTTATCAAAAATAGATTCAATTTATATAATATTATTAAAAGATTATAAATTATATTATATTTTTTATATAATTATAATAGTATTATTATTTTAAATTAATTAACAGTATGTCTAAATAATTTTTAATAGAATAGATATCTCTTAATATTTGACTCTTAATTTAAAATCACAGTATAAAATAGTAATTAATTTATATGTATATATCATTTAACTCATAAAATATTTATTAAAAATAGATTCAATTAATATAATATTATTAAAAGTTTATAAATTATATTATATTTTTTATATAATTTTAATAGTATAATTTTTTTAAATTAATTAATAATATGATAATTTTAAGAGAATAGATATTTTTTTAATATTTGACTCTTAATTTAAAATCATAATATAAAACAATAATTATTAATAAAAAATAATAATTATTAAAATTATTAGACTCATAAAAAAATTTACCTAAAATAAATTCAATTTATATAATATTATTAAAAAATTATAAATTATATTATATTCTTTATATAATTTTAACAGTATAAGAGGATGAAAAAATTGTCAATTTCCCAATGAATTTGCTGCCTATCAATGTTTTAAATTATTCTTTTCGCCGTTGTTTCCTGAGTAACAAGCGTCTGAAATTATTTTAATTTACGAGTGTTAAGTATGCGTAGTAATCATGAGGCCAATTTTAATTTACAAGCGTTAAGTATGCGTGGTAATCATGAAGCCCATGTAATCTATCATCATACCAATCTAAAGGAATCGAAGCAGCTAACTACTCAAATCGCGGTATGGCCGCCTTGTGAAATTCAATAAGCATGGTAAAGGCAAGGGGAAGGGAGTCTAGAAACAGGTTGAGCGAGTTGCCTGGCTATTTGATTTCCTATGAAATTCTTACACTTAGAAGTGCAACCCGCTGGTCAGGTCTCTCACCAAAATGGCGTTTCCTTTGCAGGGCAATGCCTCATCTCACTTTGTCTTCGTCCGACTTCAAAAGATTAGGAAGCGAAAAAATAGGATCCATATTATTAATATGCTACACCTCCACTCCGCTCCTCTCCAGAGTTTTCAATTGGAGGGTGATTTAAAACTCGTAGGCTTTGCTTTTGAAAAAAAACCTGCTGATCTTGGAGGTTTCTCTTTACTCAAAACCTGTTCTCTGCACCGTATTTTGCATCTGAGCGACTCACACTCCAACAGTTGGTAGGTCTATGCCCGCTTCTTCAGAAGTTTGTTCTCGAGTATTGTGCTGAGTTGAAAATTTTGATCATATGCGCTCCCAATCTCAATTACTTAACTATAGGATATTGCCCCAGAGCAGAATCACAGAAAACACAGTGTCCTCAATTGAGAGAAATAAAACTGTTTCAGAGTATTTTCTGGGGGAATTATCCTATATCAGAGTTTAAGTTACTTGAAGGAGTTTCAGCTGCAGCATCAATCGAAAACCCTACCCTTATAAATTCGGTTGCAGTCTTACCTGTGCCCTTTAGTGTTACTGTGCTCGGTCATTTTCTTCGCCTGCAAGAACTGACATTGCATGGTGAATGTTTTGAGGCCAGTAGTTTTATGTTCTTTGTTTTTATTTCTTTTTTTCTAAGCTGAGAATAAATCGCTAGTGAGTTGAGGAATAAAGTAATGTATTCTTGTTAGCTTGAAATGGTAACATACTCTAAATATGCAAGTGATTTAACTGACTGCAACTCGCTGAGGCAACTCAACCTTCTCCTGGTTTGCATCGCAGGAGATGAGATGGTGGATGGATCAGGAGCCTCAGCCATTTGACGTGAAGTTGCCAAATTTGAAAAAGGTATGTGTATATATTGCCCCTGAAGTTGGCGAAAGGGATTTGGCTCTTCTGGATTACCTTATACGAAATAGTCCAAGGCTGAAGATGATGAGGGTTTCTGTGCCGTCATGTCTCCAAGTTATACATGACCGTCTGTTCATGAAAAAACTGCTGCATTTGAAAAGGGCATCTCCAGAAGCAAAGGTATTCGCTACCACAAGAAGAGGACCACATGATGGAGTCTGTTGTCAGGGTTCTTCCTTTGAATAGGACTCTATTTTTGGGCCAGGCCTGGTTAATTTATCGTGTGCTTTCAGCTTTTTATGTAATGAATTTACAGCTTTTCCATATACTTACGAACATTGTGAAATTTTGAACTGCAATTCATAGTAGAGTAAGAACCTGCGTTAGTCTGAAGTATAAAATTACATGGGAGTCGGTGTACCTTTAACGTCACAATTATGATATATTTTCTTTTTATTATACCTGCATGATATATTTTTTAGTTGTACAATATATCTTTTTTATATGTTTGACGATATTATATGGAATCATTAAATTATATAAAATATTGATATTTCCATTCACAAATAAATATATAACAGATTTACAATAATTAATAAATATATATTTAAATTAATAAATTTTTTTAAATATTATTAAAAAAATTTACAGAATATAATTAACCAAAGTTCAAATAATATGTAAATATGGATCTCTCAATCATCAAATTCATGACCATCTGCAATAGGAAGCAAACATGCTTGGGGAGATAACACTAAAGAGCATACTCCAAAGCCAAAATGTTTGTGTAGAAGGGCTTATTACATCAAAAGCATTAGTGCTTAGAGTAGTCAACAATAAATTTTTACTATGCAAATACAGAAAATTAACAAAGAGGGTATTTTAAATTCTTAAAAACTCTGCACTGAGTCAAATTTAGAAGTAGAACAAAGCCACACTTACACTCTCTTTATTACAGACCATGAATCCTATGAATGTAAGTCACAGTAATACTAATACTAATGGCAATACATTTACAACAGCGTCAAATTACATTTCAAAGTATTTTTATGCCTGGTAAGACTCAAAATTTTGGTGAAATACAATAGTTTGTTAAGGAAAAAATTCATCGTTATAGGTATAGTTTTATACAATGGCACTAGTATGAAAACACCATTTTGTATATATGGTGTATTTACAACAGCCAATAAGACCAATTTTTGACAATGCATTTTTTAAAATATTTTGTGACTTACTGCGTATGTGTATCTATATATAAATAAAACATATACTGTTTGTCAAAAACATCATTTTGTGTGTATTCTGTATTCATCGCAGCCAATAAGATTCAAGAACATCATTGTGAGGATCAAGTATTCATCTGAGACCAAATTTGGATTTTGCATTTTGTCAAACGTTTGGCACGAGTTCTATCTATATGCGTGAAATCACAATAACACCAATTTGAAATGTGTACTGGAAATACAAAACCCTATTGTCATTGATGAGACTGGATTTTCTTAGCCTGCAAAAATGTGTTCTTGACAATGTAGTCCTCCTATAAATGAAGGAATGACGAAGACTTTACTGGGGGATTGTGTGTTGCAAGCAAATTGTGTGGTGGCCTAATTTGTATGGTTGTGCAGGCTGCTACTGATAGCTGTGAAAGATTTTTCCTTCCAATCAATATGTATCGGTGCTGAGGATTTCCTTTGGTTATTTTGTTTTATAGCAAGACAAGCCTTGTTTAAACTCTAATTCTGGTTTTGGATCTCTTGTTATTGCAGTATTGTTATATGCTGAGACAACCATAATTTAACCGAAATACTTTCTTTGCTCTATGCTAGGTAATGATGTTGGTTTTGATTGGAAACAAGGTTTGTAATTAGTTCTCACGTTAATGAATTTGTAAATATAAATTTTAATCCAAATAATTTTTTAATCATCATCAATAATATTAATGTCATGTTATGTTGGGAAAAAACTTTTCCTGTAAGGCAATAGCATAATTAAATTTTAGTAATGGTAATAGTATAATTAATTTTGTTGAGTGTAGTGTTATTAGGACCTGCCAGCGGTCAGGTAAAAACAAAGGCTTTTATTTTTGGCTAATAGACCATACCAACCAAGGACAATAAATTACTGCATACAAAATTCCCCATTTTGAAAAGTAAAGGATTATTTTATGATTTCCTCCTGTTAAAATTAAACGGTTATTAAGTTCGGCAGATTGCCTTCAATGGAATTTTTGAAAAGCCATATGCATGAAACAAAATTTTAGTAATATGTGTTGGCTATATACGGCGCTCTCCGGGACTTTATCACTGCAGTTCGCATGCATAAGGTGCTCGGATGGATAGATGCTCTACCAAGTATATGACTTATAGCATGTTCTTGTGGCCACCTTTAGCTTCTCCAGCACCGACTGAGGAACCCATGTATTTGTCACTGCGACTTCACATAAGTGGATGATTATCGTATTGCGTTTAGCCGCTGCAGAACTGCTACAACCGACTGCTATTAGAGGTTTGCCTTCTGCACTTCCTGCAAATGAATTTGGATAATATATTAAAATTAAATTCATATTGTTGTTGTTACTACTTGCCCTGTATAATTACAATGAATGAAGAGGTATTTTCAACATTTATTATAATTACAATAGGAATCTCATGATAATCATGCTCATTTCTTTCGGTTTTTTTCCCTCTCACATGTACAGTTGAATCGAACGCCTCGAAGAAGCCTGCAAAACTCTTTCAGGGGGGTTTAAATGGCATAACGGTTGGCCTTATCACAAAAGGTCAAAACAAACTAAATAGATTATTATGACAACAGGAACAGAGCTTTGCAATTCTAGCGGACGTCGATTGTAATTGTAATTGTAGGTGGGAGGCTGTGAGCAACCATGACTTGAGCACATAGATGATTCAAAGGTATAGCTGCCATTTACCATTGCCAGCGTTTGGAGTTAAAGGTGTTGTCTGCTATCTTTCATTCTTTTATTATAAATTTTTATTTCTTCTCTTTACACAATGTAATTTTTTTCTTTGGGTATGGTGAGTTTATTGCATTACACATTTGAAATACGTATAGGAGATACTCAGGCATAATCTATATGGGGTATTGCATTAGGCATCTGAAATACTAATAGGAAATACTGACACAAAACATTATTTTCAGTAGTCAGTTACATATAATCTCAATTGGATATTACATTCAAAAACATCATCTTCAATAATGGGTTACATATAATCTGAATTCGGCATTACATTAAAAATCTGATATAGTTAGAGGAAATGTTTTTGCAATAGACAGTTTGAAAACACAGCCCCTAAAATGAAAGAGCCATGTTACACTATTGCTTAGCATTGGCTATTTGTTTCAATGGCAAGTGTCAGCGGCAGTGCAGTACGTGGGAGTAGTTTCATGTCATATTAGCTATAAAATTTAACGCCCACCCATAAATAGTCACTTCCCTATGTTACGACTTCCAGCTAGCACTTTGCGAGAAAAATGATCTTGCTTTTTTCCTTTTGTTGTCATGTCAGGGCATGCTGAATTGATAGGTCAAAGCCATGCCAGGGAAATCCTCCTATTACTTCATATTGTACTTGAAGCATACAATTGCTCTCTAGCAACTGATAGCCTACATCAAATGATTTGTAATATATGCAAATAAGATTTGTTAACTCAAGACAGGTACTGTATCTATCTCGTAGCTCTTGTTACTAGGTGTTTTCAACAAGTTCATTTTCATTAGGGTTTCAACAAGTTCACTTTCTATATGTTGGGATGGGTGGAAGATAAATCCAAGAACAAACACCCCTGTTCTTATTCCACCTGTTAGGATCTTGCTCCTCAGAAAGAGCACAGTATGATTACCAAATATAAGCAATTGAATATGCGGAAATAACCAGAAACACAAGTAACTAGAATTCACCAATAGCACAGAATATGAGAGACAATACACTATCTTGTATTAACACTATACATAAAAGAATACATCAAAGAGCCGCCACACTCTTTCACCTTACAGAGATTCGCCACACCTCAATGTACAGTAATTCTTCTCACACACACTCTCCTACACAAAAAACGGTCCCAACAACCAACTCACACATAGAATTGGTGTTCACCTCACCAACCAGTCAGTAATAACCCTGCCGGTACACCAAGCACTCTATAGCACTTCACGCTGATCTCTCATGAACCTGCAACCTGCAATTCAAAGACCAAACTTACATGTAGATCACCAATGAGCTTGCAACAACCTGCAACTCACAGATCTTACAACTAGAAGGAACTCTTCCTTTCTATCTCATGCCTTAAACAATACATGCCAATGGGTCTATAAATAGATCCCTAACTCAAACACTAACTTAGACTCTTAATTTAGACTATTATCCTCGCAGCCCAAGACTCTAACTGGTCTCAACATGCAAACTCTTCGTTCACTTAACTAACTGTCCGTGAAACGAGCAGTTATGGAACACACAGGTGACCGACGTCGGTCCCTGCTTGTCTGGTTCTGCCGACGTCGGCCGACTTCCTGCCGTCGCCGGTGGCCTTCTGCACTGGACTCTGCCGACGTCGGTCCTGCTGCCGACGCCGGTTCCTCTGGAACTCAGCAACCATCTGTTCCTCAGTTTGCAAAGGTTGAAGCTTTTAGCTCCACAACCTAACACTATATATATTTATTTGTAAGGACTTACTTTTTAATGTTTTTATTCAAATTGTTTTTTAATATTTATATTAATTTTTAAAAAATTAATAATATTTATGTAAGAATTGTTTTATTTGTTTTGTCATTTGTATTGGTACACTAAGGATTATAGACCAAATTTGATGGTCTTATTATTTGTATTTATGTTTTTAGTTATAAAATATAATCGATTTTTTTCATAAATTGTATCAAATGTAAGATGATTTTTTGATAGATTATCAAAAACTCTAAAAAAATATAATAAATATATAGATTATCTTTACTATTTATTTTTTCTATTATGAACTATTTTAACATTTGAAGAGAAATGTTGAATAAATAACTATCATAAAAAATCATGATGGGCAGGGTCGATAATCAAATTTAGTCCCTATAATGAATAAATGTTATTAGTACATCATTGAAGATAGGCAAACATTGGAAAGTTTAATGTGGAGTTTTGTTTTTTAGGAAACTTACTTTGTAAGGGTTTGCATCATTGTCTTGTCTCACCCTGCCTATTTCAAACTAGGTTAATGGGATTTATTAGACAACTCACATTTATTTTGGTCTTGACTCCACCTAATTTTAATGGCCCTCAATCAATTTTTTGCAACCATTATTATCGATGTTGGGTAGGATGGTGCGGAAACAAGATTAAAAATGTCTTGAAGGTCTATGATGAGGTACAAACTCTAATAGTCCTCCTTAGCCTAAATTTTTTTACAAGTCAATGTTATTGGAAAAAAAAAATAGATGATATGAAAATAATTTTTTAATTGCTTATTTTGTTAGCCACATTCCCTTTGAAGATTTGATTAACTCCTAGATTCAAGACCACTAAAAACCTTGGGGATTTCATGCTACTAGTACACATAATCTCACCAAGGGTTTTTCCTATTTTCCTTCAAGTAACCCTCACAAGTGCAAGCTCTCCTTTCTAGGTTGACCTCTTGGTTTCTTAGAAATACTCTTATGAATGTTTCCTGTGGTCTTGCAATTTTAAGGTTTCTAAACAGACCTCCCTTAAGGTGCCTATTTAGGTCAAGTTACCAAAGCTTTTAATTCTATTATGGGCCTTGCTCTTTGATATTTTAAAACCCTTATGGTGTGTGCTTTGCTATGAATTAGACAAGTTCTATTTTGCATGCCCCAACAGGGGCATCTATGTCAAGATTGATTTGATGAAAAACTTGAAAAAGCCTATTGATATTCAAGTAGGGAATGAATGATTATTGTATAAAGTCACCTACATTAACATTCCTAACACGTACTTTTGTTTCCAATCTTTCAACCTAGGATTCGGGTCCGCCTCCTCATGGTCTGTTCACGAGACTTTGCTGAGAAAACACCCCTTGAAAAAAAGGTGGCTAAAAAATGATGGATGGAAAACTATTACTTATAAGAGATTCATTCCCCGGAATAAAAATCCTAATAAAACCCCTGCTCTATAGCACCTTGTGTTACGCTAAAACCAACCACATTTATTTTTCTTTTAATTATCTTAATTTCACTTACGCAAAGTGTATGATCCCAACACTCGACAAACAAATCAATAGATAATCCATGTAATAATAGTATTATGACTTTATCAATAATTAATCCTATCAGAGCAATATTGTTAGATTATTAAGTTAGTTTCAGTTTTTCTCATGCACATGCTAGAAACCATCATAAAATATGTGGGTTATGGGCCCACAAGAGACAACTTCTCTCAAGTCATTTGAAGGCTAAAACCAAACCACAAATCTAATTCAAAACACCCTTAAGTTTTTTCCTCCATTATATCTATGCTTACTCCCCCGATTGTCTAAATATCACCTTGTGCCTATTATACAAATAGATTTAGGACTATTTTAATTCTCTTGTAAACCCAAAAAACGACTTTATCTAAATTAAAAATTAGATATAAAATCTTCATTAAACTCAGGTTCTCAAATTATATTATCATATTTTTTTTTAATTTTGAGAGACCCCAAGGGTCATGGTTCATCCTACGTTAAAATAGTGGAGTGGTCATATTATCGCCATAACGTATTTACATGGTCCCAACACAAACTATATAGCTACTTACCTTGAGGACGTGATCCCTAATCAAATCATAGCCAATCTGATGTAGTCCACAAGTGAGATTTAGTGTGACGTTTGAGTGAAGGGAAACAATGGGTCCACCCACCCATATCCACTTGGCCATTAAGTCACCTAAATGATCACAACATAATTGTCACAAAGGTTTCACTTGTCAAATATAATGGAGTGGCCACATCACGAAATGACTTAGTCATGTTATGACATATATAGAAATAAGCACAAATATTTCATAATATTTTAGTGCCTCGTAATATCTAAATTTTAGAGCCACACCATATGATACTTACATGCATGGGGTAGTGGCGTCCACGTGTCGGCATTACTTTTAATACTCGGCAACTCAAAATTAAATGAGAGCACATATTAAGCTATTTAAAAAGAATTGAAAAAATGGAAGAGGATAGATGGCTTAAAGTTGTTTTTAGTGACACACTATGTAAGCGAAAAAGGACATGGATGCAACAAAACATCAAATGGATGAGTAAATGGAATATTCAATTCAATATGTGCCCCACAAATAATAAAGAAATAAAAGTCTTTGTTATGGAGAAATTCTATAAGAGAAATTGGGGAAGCGAGATCGGGAGGAAGAAACTATATTATATAAATGAGTTCAACCCCACTTGTGATCAACTCCAAAAAGCGTACATAGGAGCCAACATTTCTTGGAGGGCTAAAATTCTTATTGCTCAGCTGAGAACCGACTCTCACCAACTTCGTTGTGAGACCGGGCGTTGGAAGAGGCCAAAGGAGGCTTGGGAAGAGAGAATTTGCAGATTTTGCAATTCTGGGAAAGTGGAAATTGAACAGCACTTTATTCTAGAATGTGAGGCCTACAAGGATAGCAGAGATAAATTTGTGGATACTATCTGTGACAGTTCTTGGCATAACCTATTCAACGAAGAGCACATTGAGCAATTAGGGGGGCTCATCATCAACGTACACAAGAAGCGAACAGTGCTACTTAAATCTGCTTGAGTTGTCTTGATGTCCCATAGGCTATTTTTAGTCTCGTGGACGTAAAAAAATTTATTATTATTATTATTGTAACACACCCACGGGCTTGAAAATTTACAACAGAGTTTGCACCACCATGTTTGAGGTGGGCATAGTGGTGGGTCCCCACACACGGCCACCAATCATCATCTATCAATATATTCAGTATTCACTGCGGCTTTCAACCAATACACGTTAACATTGTGTAGTTATAATAAAATCCAAAGATTACGTAAATATAGTACCAATGAGAATTTCAAATATCAACGTGGCCCTCGCACATCAATTGTTGATCACATATGGAAAGTGGCCAAAGCCAATGGTCCTCCACGTATCTCAAAATTGATTAAGATGTGCTTTGTTTTTCAACGCCTCTGTGCATAGTGACCCAAATGATGTTCCCTGAAGGACTACATGGAATGAGACCGAATCTTAGTCACTAGGATGGT
Source organism: Torreya grandis (assembly GCA_037957365.1). Taxonomy (NCBI): domain Eukaryota; kingdom Viridiplantae; phylum Streptophyta; class Pinopsida; order Cupressales; family Taxaceae; genus Torreya; species Torreya grandis. The sequence goes on from JARHVA010001378.1 coordinate 2,328,289, forward strand.
GACACTTGGATTATCATTTTCGTCTCGAGGGTTCACGAATTCAATATAGTTGGTTTATTGATCTAGTTTTATATTAAAAATTTTGATATCGAAAAAATAGAAGATCATCTTGATATTTCAACTCTTGGTCACTTAGACTGCTTGGTCTCATGGATGTCATTAAAATCTTTCATTCATTCAATGGAGGAAGGGCAATCACTGTATTTCTCTATGACAACGTGATTGTGTCAAATGGCATGATCTTGGGCATTCATTTCATGGAGAAGAGTATTTCGTTGTGTGATCCTAAATCAAACATACAGAAGGTTACGTTGAAGAGGAAGCTCAAAATAACTTTTGACACCAAGAAGAAGGATCTTTCACCTTCACAATAAATGTGAATGGCCACTAAATATGTAAATCAGTATAATATAAACTGCTACATCTCACATAGTCAATTATTCAACTACAACGTCTCCAAATCGGTGACTATGAAACACAAGCCATGATTGGATGAATTGGGTAAAGGATGGTGGCCACAAAATGTCTCAATTATAATTAGTTAAGGACCTAATGTTATGGATATTCTCCATGACCTCGGGTATTCCACAAGTGGCATAGAGAAATTTGCTACAAATTTATATAGATTTTGCCTAAATAAATACAATGATATTGAGTAAGTGCACAAAGTTGGCGGACAAAGGGGAACTTATTTATGGACATGATTTTCCTGAAATTTCAAAAATCTAAACTTCTATAGATAATTTGAGATATCTACACTCCAAATTTAAAGATGGTGTAAGAACATGAAATGTAACATTTTGAGTCTAGTTTCCAAAACACTATTTTTTTATAAAAATGATTAAGTATAACTAGATCAAATGTCTAAATTTTGAAAAGGAACTTCTATTTTTTTAAGAAAATAGAGTAGATAGACGGCCGTGCAGCACACCAATTTTTAAGTAGCATTTAATATTGTTTGAAACCCTTTGGTTAACATTTAGATAAGATCTTCCAGTTTGTGACCTGTGTTTTTTTATATTTTTTCAAAGAATACTTTTTTTTATGAATTTTGCAAGTAAATAGATCTTGAAAACTCTCAAAAAAATAGATAGTCGATCATGTGGCCCCCGTAACTACCTCAAAAAAAATGAAAAACAATTTTTTTAAAAATGTGTGTAGAATTAGGCCTAGTTTGTGACCATATAACTTGTTTTGCACTTGGATCAATAAAAAACAAATTACACTTGCAGCTTGTAGTGGCCTAAAAAAGGTATAGTTAGAAATCAACATAGTTTGAAACCTTAAATTAGTCAAAAAATTATTAAAAATATATTTTTGGAAAGAGGAGAACATGATTGTTATGATGGTATTAAGTTTTTGAATTTTACCATTGAATTCCTAATGTATTTGGTGATCAAAGTTGAATTTTATTGTTTTATATTAAAAATCTTGGACTCGAATGTAGATTGACAGGTCCAAGCCTTTGGCTCGGGAATCCAAGCCATTTCCAAGCCAAAAGGCTTGGTGTTTGAATTGTTGACCATTTTTGCCCAACAGGGCAAAAAATTGGTCCCCTTCTTCCCCTGTTGTTTAAGGCCAATTCATTTTTTGATTTTGCACAAGTCCAGGAGTTTCTACGGGCTCAGCAGGTAAAATCCTTGGCAGATGAAGAATCAGTTCAAAGAGTGCTAGGGTTTACAAGGTTTTGGGGACATTTATTTAAAGAAGATTCACAAGGAAGGTTGGCAGCACTGAACCATTGAACCATCGCTTCAATTTCAAGCTCTGGTTCAATCGTCAAGTTCATCACTTCGATTTTCGAGCCCTGGTTCAATTGACAGGTTCATCGGCGCACAACGTTGAACTGCTGAACCAGTTCAACATTTTGGTTCAAAGGCTTCGGTTCGAAGGCCTAGTTTCAGTGCTTTGGCAAAGTTCAAATGGTTCAATTGACAAAGTTCAACAGACTGGTTCAATGGTCCAGTTCAACGAGTTGGTTCAATGTGTTGGTTCAATGCCTTGACACTTTGGTGAGTTCATCAGCGTGCAACATTGAACCATTGAACTGATTTAATCACTTGGTTCAACGCCTCCAGTTCAACATGTAGGATCAAAAGCAGAAAGGCCCGAAGGAAATTGCCAAAGACGGTGACGTCCCGGAGGCTGTCAACTTTAAGAAGGCAAACTAGTCGTTATTTTTCAAACAATGACGGGTGAGTGGGCATCAATTTTAAGCTAGAAAAAAGGCTGTTGATTTTTACATGCCCAAGCGCCAGCCATGAAAGGAGCCCAAGCAATGTAGCAACCCACCCAGAGATAGCCCCGAGGGCTGAAGGAGCCAGAAGATACAAGATAGGGAAAAGACAAAGTGCCAAGTGTAGGAGCAGATAGATAGTCTAAGTGGCGAAGGGAGGCATCGATTCCAAAAATTACTTTAGCAGGTGAAACAGTGGCTATGAATTGACCATTAGAAGGCACGAACAGCCAACCGTGTGACTCATTTTCTTCATTTCACATTTATGAGCAGACAAACTGCGTAGGTGCCTTCAAGGAGCAGTCTCGATTAATGAGGAAATAGCATGGCCATGTCAAAGAAATGCCTGAAGTCAGATCCAAGACTGATGCAGCATTTATGTTTAAATGGTCTACTCTCCCCAATGCTCGTAAGGCACATGGGTCACTTGTAAAAAGGGTGCCAAAAGGCCTCCTTTCTTCTCCTATATATTGAGGACTTGCCATTTGAGAAATCATCTTCCACATTTGTAAGGCGTAACCCTGGCAAAATTTCACCTGAATCAATAAACGCATTTTTACCTCTATCTTGAATAGATATTTCTGTGTATGTCCTGAGTGTTAGTTTGTGTTTAGTCATTGTTTCTTGATGCTTTCACAGGTCCAACACCAACATGTTGTCTACAAGGTGCCATTTATGCAGCTAACAAGGAGAGCTATATTTGGAAGTGTAGAAACAGAAGAAATCACTTACAGTGTGCATTTCACAGCACCTTTGGTGAATCTCTATTTTTGTATTTTCCATTAAAGCCTCCTTGCCGAGTTTCTTGCAGCCTGGTCCTTCTGCCAAGTCTGAAGTGTATGTATGTGCTTGTCTGATTTAAGTGTGAATGTGAGAAGGTCATTTTATTTTTGGTGCATCACCTCCTTAGAGTAGATTTGTTTTCCTGCAATCTTTCTCCCTTTTCATCCCCCCATTCTATATATATATATATATATATATATTTGTTAGCACTTACTGGAACAAATCAGATGCATCAAAGGGAGCTAGCCCTTACTTAGAGATTCTCCCCTCCTGCTTCGTCAGTCCCACAGGTGAGAGGGGAGTTTCCATTGTTGCGTGTGGAAGGCAGGAGCTCAACCTCCTTACCCTGGATGCAATCCACTACGTCAACATGAATTCAAAATCAAATAGTGCGATCATGTTAATAACATGATTGTGTTAGTAATGCAATCACGTTATATCTTCATAGCACCCAAAAACACAAATTTTCTTTTTAGCTTGAATTTTATATATGTTATTATATGGTATTGGGCTCCCTAATAGTGGTGTTCTTTCATGTGATACGGGAAAGATCCCTAACATTAGATACTGAATTAAGGTGTCGTGATGTCACATTAAACTTTTAAAAAATTATGTGCATTTTAATATGTTGACTTAATAACTTATAATTACTTGGGTTTAAGGTGTAACTCATTATACATTTTAGATATAACTTATTCTATCACGAGATGTCATAAAATGCATTTTTTAAACCTATGGCCAAAACTTAGTCTTTGGAGTACCAATCTAGTTGTGCATCTAAAATAAATTGGGGCTATTTTGAGCCCCTTCAACTTAATTGCGTAACTATTAAATGTGATTTGGAGGTTGATCGGCTCTAATTTCATCAACTCGATTGAATCAAAGAAACATTATTTATTTATGCAAGTTTTACATGTATAGAATGTGGTTTGGAGCTCAATAAACTTGAATGTCATAAGCTAATGAATGTAAATGTCGATTAATTCAATTGTGGAGGTAATTAGGGTCCAAATGAGCCACATGAACCTATTTTAAATTATATATGATGTAATTTAGAGTGAAATAAACCCTAATGTCATGTCATATATAATTAACCAAAGAGTTGATTCATTTAATCGAGGATGCATTTGAGGCCAATTTGAACCCCTTCAAGAACAATATATGATTTGGGGAAAAATTAAGTTCAATTATGTCATGAATTGATCCAATTAGTCAATTTGTGCAATTAGGGGCGTGATTTGGGCAAAATTGAACCCTTAAACCAAATTTATGGCTCAATCAATTATATAATGTATGCAACATGTATGTCTTAACTAGCCCTACTTTTATCATAAATATAAACATGAAGGCAATTGTCACAAACAGGTTTAAGCAACTCAAATTTTCTTCAATTACCTTAGTGATTGGACCCTATATCATATACCTTAAACACTAAATCCTATACCATTTATCTTAAACCCTAAGCCATAAGCCCTAAACCCCAAAACATTTAAATTGTAGAACCTAAACCTTAAATCAATCAATTTAGCCCCAATTAATATCCTTTATAGTAATAATTAGGTTCATAGGGATCAACTTGGTCAAAATCTCATCACTCATTACTACAATTGACTAATTGGCTCAATTTGTGATGATGTGAGAAGTAATTGAGCCTAAAATCACATTCTTTACTCACAGATCTAGGTTCAAGGAGCTCAAATTTGCCCCATTTGCCTTCATGATTGTACCTTATATACCCTAAAACCTATACCCTAAGCCCTAATCTATAAAGTTCGTAATCCCTAAATTGTAAGCCATAAATATAAATTCTTTAAACCCTAAACCAATCATTTTAGCCCAAATTAACATCATTTCAACTAAGAAATAAGTTCACAGGGCTCAGTTTGGTCTAAATCACACGACTGATTGCCCCATTTGACTAATTCACTCAATCTACATGAGACATGGGGTATAATGACAACCAAAAAATGCATTCTATAGTCACAAATAGGTCCAAGTGATTCAAATTATCCTCAATTATCTTTGTAATTGGACCTTATGTACCCTAAACCATAAACCCTATACCCTACATTGTAAACCCTAAACCAATCAATTTAGCACTAATTAACATCATTTAAAGTAATAATTAGTTATACATTAATTAATTTGTCCCTAATCACATTATTCATTATCCCAATTGACTAATTGACTCAATCTATGATGATGTGTGGGCTAATTGAGCCCAAAAACACATTAGACCCTATGTATACCCTAAACCATATATACATTAAACCCTAAGACCTAAACCATAAACCCTAAAGATTATACCCTAAATTGTAAACCATAAGTTCCCTATTTACCAATCAATTTAATCTCAATTAACATCCTTTGTAGTAAAAAATAGATTAACATGACATAGAGCGATTAGACCTTATATACACCCTTAAACCTAAACCCTATCCCCTAATCCCTAATCCCTAAACCCTAAAACATGAATTGTAAGCCCTATGCCCTAATGCCCTAATCCTTGAACCCTATGCCCTAATCCCTAATCCTTAATCTATATCAAGAATAACATGATCATGTTATTCTTGATATAGACAAAACTCACTTTTCAATGTCTATTTTTAACCCAAATCGAGAATTGTGTCCCCATAAACATTTTTTGCATACTTCTGTGGGACCTATGTACTTATTTTGACCCCACCTTCAAAAATATATAAGTTATCCTTGATGGGTGAAGGATTGCATTCGAGGAAGAGGAATAATTTGAAGAAAAAAACACCAAAGGAATTACAAGAGTTGAGAGAGAAACACAACATATGAATGCAAAAACTTTGCTTAAGACAAGGTACAAACCCTAATCCTAATAAACCAAATGCCATAGATAATGAGCCAATTCACAATAATGAATTAAATAGTGATGAAATTGACCATAATGAATTAAATAATGATGAAATTGATCATAATGAAATAAATAATGATGAAATTGATAATAATGAATTTTAACTAAAAGGGGGTAAAAAATATTATTAAAGACTGAAACAGGTACAAAGAAAATTACATGGTTTTATCCTGGTCAACCAAATGAGCCAGCTTCAGAGATAAATTTGAAGGCAACATGCTTTGATCATAAATATTCCAAGGTGTCCCTTGCTTAGAGGCCCATTTGGCCAAGCAATCAGCCACCCCGTTCCACTCCCAGGGAATATGCTTAAAAGACACCGATTCTAGGCAAGTACTAAGCAGAAGAACTTGTCTCACCACTCTAGCGAGATGCCAGTCCACCATCTCCAAGTCCTCTTTATTCAACAAATTAATCACAACAAGCGAGTCCGACTCGCAAATGACTCTGTTCCAGCCCAGATGACAGCACTATTGCATAGCCACTAAGATCGCCTGAGCTTCCATCAGGTTATTCGTATAGTGGCCCTTATGGATGGAGAAGAGGAATTGAATTTTGCCTAAGCTATCTCACCCCACCCCGCCTATACCCGCAAGTCTTGGGTTACCCAACGATGAACCATCAGTGTTCACCTTGAGTGTTCCATCCACTGGGGGAGACCAACACCCAGTCTGGTCAACAGGGATCGAGTGTTGCCTGTGAACGTGTGCAGGAGTGTGAGGAATAGGGGGATGACTTTGGGAGGAGCGATAACAAGCCACGAATATATCCCAGCCTTGATCGAGTTCAATCTAGCCACCATCACTCCCTTGGCGTGAAGGTTCTCTTGGAGAGAATTTGCAATTTTCCTCCACAAAAATCCAAGCTCACACCGAATACCCTAAAAAATTCTTCTATTCTGTTCTAGCCAGATGTTCCACAGAATGAAAGAAGGACCCATAGACCAAGCCACCTACAGAAAAGGAATTTTGGAAGGAGGCTGTCCTAACCAATCCCAAAATTTAGACATAGAAGAGGCATGCCAGCATGAGCAGCCCCAAGAACCCCACCAGGCGTGCCAAATTTATTTGGCATAAGAACACTAAAAAAACAAATGTGAGATAGTCTCCTCACTGTTGCAGCATAATACACATATAGAAGGCCCCTGGAAACCATGCTTACAGAGGTTGTTCTAGGTAAGACATCTGTTATTGACCAGAACCCATAGAAAAAAAATTACATTTAGGCCAAGAGAAGTGATTCCAAACCTTCTTCCCCCAAGATAGCCACATCCCCTAAGAGTTGCTTTATCAAAGCTAGGTACCTAAAAGAAACTCGAATATTTCCCTGAGGAGTCACCTCCCCATGCTAGGACATCTTTATCTTGTAGAAAGCTACATTCTCTAAAATCTAGAAGCTAGGATAGCTCCAATCAGTCCTCCCTAGAGCCTCCAAGCAGCCAATCCAAGGAGTGTTTCCATCTATATCCCACTGTTGGGCCTAATCTGAAGGGCTCCTTATAATGGGCCACCACGTCCCATCCAATAGAAAGAAACAAATCATAGAGTACCTACAAGTGAGGATGAGAGAACAAAAGAGGAGGAGACCCATCCCAAGAATCACTCCAAAACAAGGCCAACAAACCACTGTTGCATCTCCAAAAGAGACCTCACTTCACCAGTAGAGCCCCATGCTTGAGGGTGTTCCATACCATCGACCCTCTTCCCTCAAGAGGAAGTCTAGAGATGTCTGCTAGATCAACATCTAGAGAATATTTAAGAGATAGAATACGGGCCCAGAGGCGATTTTGATAGGTACACCAATGCCAATAGAGTTTGCCCACAAGAGCTTGACTGCCCAAGATAGCTAAGCACAGCCCAAGGCCTCCATCCTTCTTAGCCTGGCAAACCATATCCCAATTAAGAAGGCTCCATTTCTTATTTTGTAAATTGCCACTCCAAAGAAATCAGTGGGAAAGGGCATCAAATTCCTTGAAGAAATACCCTGGGTAGCCTGAATCATATAATGATAAATGGGAAGGGCCTGAATCACTGACTGCAGGAGAGTCACCCTACCTACAGTAGAAATCCATCTATGCGTCTAGTGGTTTACTTTCTATCTTAGCTTATCTAGCACATTTTTCCAAAAGAGCCTAGGCTATCTTCCCACCACAATGGGAACCCCCAGGTACGTGAGAGGAAGAGACTGACTTTGAAACTTTAGAATAGTGGTGATCCTCCACTAGATAGGCTTAGGGGTGTTAAAGAAAAAAATGGAGGACTTATGATCATTAATTTTCTATCCTGAAGCCACCAGATAAGTGTCTAGAGTGAGCCAAAATCCTTCAGCTTCACGGATCCTAGCCCTCCCCGCCCGAGTAGTATCATCAACAAACTAGAGGTGAGATAAGGCAGGTAAGCCGTTCCCCCACTACCACCCTTGAAGCATATTTTGAGACACTCGGCACTTGATAAGTTGCCCTAGACCCTCAGCCATGATGATAAACAAGTATGGAGAGGTGGGTCTCCTTGGCAAAGACCTCTAGTCATGCTAAAAAGCTCAGAGGGGGCTCCGTTAGTAAGGACCAAGAAAGAGGGGGTAGTAACACAACTAAGAACCCAACGAATCCAAGCCTAATCAAAACCAAAGGCCAAAATAACTTTCTACAGAAAGCCCCAATTAACTCTGTCATATGCCTTAGCCATATCAAGCTTAATAAACATGGCTCATTCTTGGGAGGTGCTCATGGAATGAATTGCATCTAAGGCCATAACCACTCCATCCAAGATTTGCCTACCCTCAATAAAGCCCTCTTGCTCCTCAGAAATCACTAAGGGAAGATAGCTTTTAAGCCTCTCTGTAATGAGTTTTGTAATTATTTTGTAAACCACATTGCACAGAGAGATAGCCCTAAAAAGATCCAGTTGATTCACTTGTTCCTTTAGAATGAGGACTAAAAAGGTCGCATTCAAGGCCTAGAGCATTTCTTTATTGGCATAAGACTCCTGAATGACATCTAGAAGATCATGACTAATAACATCCTAGAATTCTTGAAAAAATTCTGCCAGAAAACCCATCTAGTCCTGGAGCTCTGCCTTTGTTCATGCTGAAGACCACCCTCTCCAACTCCGACTTGTCAATTGGTTGCATCAGGGAGTCATTCATTTCTCAAAGTCTCAATAGAAGGAATGCATGATATCACTGCATTCTCAACAAGCTCATCCTGGGGTAAATCATTTGAAAAAAGAGTAGCATAATACCTTCTAGCTTCCATAGCTATCGCTTGAAAGGAGGTCAGGCGCGTCCCATCCATCATGACAAGGGAAGAAATGAAACTCCTATTCCGACGGGCCTGCACAGAATTGTGAAAGAACACAGTGTTCTTGTCCCCTTCCTGAAGCCAGTCTATCCAAGCCTTCTGTTTCCAATAAATCTCCTCGCAGAGGTCCCACTCAACCAAATCCATAGAAGCTTGAGCCTCCACCATACAAAGGGCTTCTGACAACCTGAGCTCGCGTATCTGCCTGGTTATGACATCCAGCCAGTCTTGAGCCCTCTTCTTCATGATGCGGAGGTTGTCGAAGCAATTGTTGTTCTAGTGTTTCAATTTTCTTTTAACATACTGAAGCTTTTTGGAGAAAGAATACATGGCAGTGCCGTAGGTCGAGCCTCCATGCTGCCACCAGTGTACCATCAAGTCATGGAGAGAGGGGTCATGGAGCCACATCAACTAGAACTTGAAAGGGGGTTTCCTGGGAGCCATAATAGTACTGATAGCGAGCTTAATAAGCCTGTGGTCAGACCCTCGCTAGTCAAAATTTCCAATGAGAGAGAGATGGATCTAGATTGCCAAAAGCAAGAGACAAGAAACCTATCCAACCGTTTCGAGATGGCAGCTTCCCCTACCCTTCTATTGATTCCATGTAAAGAGCCCATTGAGGGGTTTTACATTATCAAGTTGAAGATGATCAATATTATGACAAAGTAGCTCTGTTGAAGGATCCAAATGGGCTAACCCACCCCTTTTCTCCTCTAGGCTAAGAATAAAATTGAAATCTCCAGCCACAATCTAGGGCAAGAAAGGATGGTAGTCCTTGATGAACCTTATGTGTTCCCAAAGCTTGAGCTACCCATGGAGATCAATAGGGGTGTACACATTAGTAAGCTAGAATCATCTCACCAGTCTCCATGGAAGAAGATACCATAGAGAGGGCCGAAAGGCATGACATCCAATGGAGCGGTAAAACTTTCGTGGGGTCCCAACACGTAGCAAGACCTCCAAAAATCCCAAGTGTACCAATACACTGACACTAGCCCCAAGGCCACATATTTGGATAATAGGAAAATAGGGAGTCCACAGAAAGCTTGGTCTCCTAAATACACAAAATATCGAGAGAATGATCAATCACCAGCTTGTAAATAGCTTTTTGTCTAGGGGTGCTATTCAATCCCCTCACATTCCATGATAGAATAATCATTGAGTAGAATGGGGGAAGTGTTCATCCAGGGTCTTAACAACCCCCGATTCTACCAATAAATCTCCTGTTAGTTTAATTCTATCTTGGTCCTTCTTGTGGCCTGCTCGGGAAGGAGTTGAGAAGGATACTTTTTTGAATGGGTGTTGCATTAGGCCTAGTGAAAGAGAAGACCCCTTTTCTTTACTAAGGCTGCCCCCCTCTTTAACTACTTCTCTCCAAGGGATCATCTTGTCATGTGAAGTGGATGAAACTGCAAGGACCTTAGCTTCAGGGCTAGGCATGGTCTCCAAGATTTGCTACAGTTTCTCCATCTTGAGCATCATTAAGAATAAAGCTCTTCCCCTCTAGACTTTGGAACCTCACTCTGAACTCCTTCAAGAAAACCTTCTTCTATAATCATATTATTTAGGGCCTCGAAGCGGTTAAAACCAGTGTCCTACCGATCTAGCTGAGACCATTTCTGACCTCACCCCCTAGCTCAGCATCGAACTGGGGCAAACCCATCTCTGTCAATTCTCAGGATCTCTGACTAGCCCTTGATCTCTGAGCTAGATGCATTCCATGGCATCTTCCCTTTTGCTGAACTATTGGCCTAACTATTTCTTTTTTTTGGGAGATCAGGCTGGCCATGTTTCTATTACCATCCTTGGTCATCCTTGAGCCTGCAAGCCCCTCAAAAGTGCTAGTTTTTTTGGAAGCATGGGGGCATTGACAATGTAGATGTCCATATACATGGCAAATTTGACACTTGAAGGGAATGACTTCATAGTCTATTTGTTGGATCCAAGAAGAAGATCCCAGGCAAATTTATATAAAGTCTGGCAGAGGGTTATTTATATCAATATCAACACAAATATGGGCATAAGATATTACCTTCTTATCTATAGATTGATGCGTAATTGTAGTTGGGGTTCCAAGTAAGGCCACAATCTAGTGAAGGATATCCTCATGCCAGAATTCTAGAGGTAGTCTCAGAAGGTGAACCCATACAGGAACTCGGGATGGAAGATCCTTCGGTAGAGTTGAAACCCACATGCCAGGGTTTGATAAAAAGACCAATCCAGTTGAAAAAATAAGGGCCTCCCTCAAAAATATGATTCTTATCAGATATGTAGGAGAAATTTACCATAAAGTAGCTGTTATTAACCAACATGATATTGATCTCACCCTCCACCTGCCATGAATGACTGAATCCAGGCTTCCAGGGTCGACAGGGGAATTCAAATTCCAAGGAATTTACATATCAATGCATGTGAGGATAAGTAATCTACATCCTCTTTGACCAATTCTGAGGGAATGACCAGTATGGGCCTATCCAAACTATGTGGTAGGCATCCATTGACCTTGTTAACCTTATTAGACCGAGCCCCTACATAAACTGTCGCATACTCCTTCTCCTACAGACTCAAAATGGGAGGGGGGCAATCCTTAGTGGAAGCATCTGCCACCAACAGACTCCTCGAACCCTCGTTTGCAGACATCATTCTCCAAACTCGCTAATTTTTTTGAAATTGATAATAATGAATTAGATAATGTTGGAAGTTTACATTCAAAGTTTTAAGTTTTTTATTTTGTTGATGATGAGTCTATGTATGATATTTTACCCCCCATGAATGAAGAAAATTTGATGGAAACAAATAATGATGAAATTAACAATCAATAAAATTTCAAATAATAAATAAAATGTCATCCCACCTCTAAACAATTAAAGTAATAATGATTTTGAAACACCTTCTCAACAAATTCCACCATTAACAACACCTCCAAGAATTATGTGTAGAAAAGACAATTACTTAATTGAAGTCAATGAAAATATTTTAGAATCAATGCATAACAAAATTTCTGATCGCCATTCAAGAAGACTAGCTTAACAAATTTGAAATAGTTTCTTTCATAATTTGGATTATGATAGTCAAAGATGTCAATTATTTGTTTCATTGATAAAATTGATTAAGATGAGACCTATAATGTACACATTAGGACTAATAACATATAACATGGATGATGAAAATAATGAAAATGTTGAAAATCTATATGATGCATATCATACTATAGACCCAAAATCATGCACCAAAGATTGTAATGATGCCTAGTGTATAGTTACAACTTGTGGAGTGAGTGGCCAAATAGGGAAAAATGAATGCTTTAAAAAATAAGTCAAAGACTTAATATAAATAGAAAATGAAAGACGTGAAAGACTTAATAAACCTAATACCAATGAGCTCTAGGCATTCTTTGGTAGACTTTCATGAAAGGACAAGGCTATAACTGATGCTCTCAAAGAGTCACTTGCTCAATTTTGGAAAGATAATATAAGAGTTTCTCCCAATGCAAGAGATGTAGTGAAAAGAAGAGTTGGTTCTCATAACCGTGAACCACATCTAAAACATTTCTTGGATATGACTCAAATGCCATTATATTATAAGTTTTTCAAAAAACATCTACAAATTTATATTTGTCAAAGATATTTTTAGATGGTCAAACCTTTTTATGTAAAAATAAATCACACACACACACCACTTCTTGTTGTAGGCAACACATTGAATTTTTAATGCACTATGATATTTTTCATCATATTTATTTTACTTTGCATACTAATAATATTTTGCAAGAGTGTGGCATTGAAGTTCCACCAAAATTAGCCAGAAAATTTATTCCAACTATTTTTTGCAAAAGACTAGATGGACAATTATTTTATAATAAATCATGTTTAGATGGAAATTGTAGCATTTATGGTGGATTGCCAAAATTAAAAAAAATGTATCCATGAGGAGAGCGCAAGTGCAATTGGATAGGAATTAGTTGTTTTAATCAAATATCAATCAGTGACTTATCAAGTAAAAGATGGCAAAGAAACTAAAAGGTGTGAGCTTGTTACAAAAAAGATACATGTTTCCAAAATTTTGGTCAAATTTTGGAAGGAAATTATTCATGAGTATGCAAAACACGCACATAGGGCTAGATGGTTGGATGAACATTTCAAGATAAGCAAGGATACATTCCCAATTGGTTCGATTATTTTAGTAATTGACTTTGCTAAAAATTACACATTCAAACCACAAATAGAAGTTCAATCACAATATTACAACTCATCACAAGTTATCATATTCATTTATGTAGTTTCTGACATCAAAACTATTGAACCCATTTCTGACATAGTATATGCCTAAAATATACCTCACCCAAACAATCTACACTCATTTAATAGCTAGATTTAAGACATGACCCATTTCTTGCAGACTAGTGAATATCCCTATGACTTCCAGTAATCAAAGAAGAGGTACTTTCGAATCCAATTGATACCTTACATCCTTGTGAATGGAAATTTATTTTGAAAATATTTGAATGGAGTCTTGTTAAGATGTATTGAGCATGAGCAAGTCCATAAAGTACTCAAACAATTTCATGATAGACCATCAGGAGGACACTTTTTAGCAACAACTACGGCCATCAAAGTTATGAGAGGAGGATAATATTGGCCTGAGTTATTTAACGATGCCCATCAATGGGTAATAAATTGTGAGAAGTGTGCTTACTCCACTGGTAAGTAAAGTCTAGTTATATTTCCTCTCAAACCAATCCAAGCAGATCAGTCATATGCCCAATGGGGCTTAGACTTCATCAACACGATCAATCTGCCATCAAGCATGGGTCAAAAGTGGGTTATTATAGCAATGTATTATTTCACATAATGGACTGAGATAGTTGCTCTAAAATATGCCACAAAAACATCCATTTTGGATTTTAAGGACAACATAGTTTTAAGGTTTGGTGTTCCTCACACCATCATATTAGATAACGCTAAGGCTTTTATGGGCACTCAGGTTAATGAATGGGTCATAAAGTATAATGTGTACCTGAGCACATCTTCAAATTATTACCCTTAAGGCAATGACCTAGCTGAGTCCACCAACAAGAATTTAATTTGGATCATTAAATGAACTATGGAAGATAACCAAAGGATGTGGCATATGAAACTGAGATAAACACTGTGGGCTAATAGAATTACATAAAAGAGGGCCATCATTAATTCTCCCTTTATGTTGGTGTATGGAAGAGAATCCTAAGTGCCACTGTCAATAAATCTACCTTCCCTAGAGCTCGATCACTAGTTAGACATGATTGATAATGATGAAATGATGGTAAGATTAATTGAGCTCATGGAACTCAAAGAAATCAGATGTCAATCAATAAAAGCCTTGGAGGCAAATCAAGCACAAGTCAAGAAGAGTTTCAATAAAAACACAAATTCAAGAAGCTTCAATGAGGGATATATGGTCCTAAAGTGGGATGCATATAAAGCAAAACTAGGCAGGCACACCAAATTTGATGCAATATGGAGCGATCTATATATCATCACTCAGTGCAAAGGGCCAAATGTATTCCATCTTTCCAAGCTTGATGGAAAAAAATTACCAATCCTAGTTAATGGGATATACCTCAAAACTTACTTTTGAGGAAAGGATTGGTTCTAAAAGTCCTAAAAAGTTGTAAATAATAGGGTTAGTTTGTGTTTTCAATAAGTGCTTCTACACACATCGTAGTCTTTAGGAGTTGTTCCTTTGGTTTGTTTTCCTTTTTGGTTGTCTATTTTTTTTTTGTGTCTTGGCAAGCTCAGCTCTATTCTTTCTTAAGTTATAGTTTGGTCAGAGTAGAGTTGACTCCACACCCAATGTTTTACAAGGCTACTAGTTTCTTATGATTAGCAGGCAATCATCTTGTAGAGGTCATCAAAAATGTTGAGATTTTTGTCCCAAAAATCTCATTACATTCATAACCCTTAGGAAGACATGCTTTGTTTTTTAGAAAAAACCCTTGGACCTCCAAGAATCCATTTTTCCTTTGCCTCGTGAAATCCAATACTCTAGATGCAATGTGCACCACTACAAATTGCTTCATGGGTTCTGAGTCCCATGAGGCACCAAAATAAAAAGTTTGTAGAATCTAAAACTCCCCATATACTTTTCACATTCTTGAATGTGCAAAATGCATGGTAGGTTTTGAATCCCCCCACACACCCACTTGACAAAATTTAGAACTTGGAGTGCACATTGCACATGTTTACAACATGCAAAGTACATGTTGAACTCCAGATCCCACCAACCACTAAGTCACCTCATGGAAGGTGGACCTACTCCAAGCATGTCTAACCTCCATCAAGCCAATTTCAAACCCTTTCATAGGATGTGGAGATCAAAATGCACATTCCATGTTTTCACAACATGCAAAGTGCATGATGAACCTTGCCTCCTAATAAGCCATCTTAAGTAGTGGAGATTGGACCTACTCCAAGCAGGTCCAACCTCTACCACCTACCACTATTAGCCACATTAATTGAAAGGTTTTTCTATAAAAATTAAGGGATTTGTAAGTAATTATCATTGTTTAAATTGCTAAGTGTGTTTGAGCTCTAATCGCTTTCACCCTCGTAGTTGAACCTCAAGCTTCATGAGTATAAATTGTACCCCAAGACATAGAAAATGCAAATTCAAATCCATGTCACCTATGTGAGTGAAATGGTACCTCTTTGTATCAATTTTTGCTTCAAGCTTCCTTTTTTATAAAAATCTTTTACGTCCTTTCAGTTTTCTCATTTTATTGGTTTTCATTTGAAAGGTCTGGTTTGGGCTAGGTGTTGTTTTACGTATTTACTATCAAAGTTAGGGTTTGTTTATTTTAGAAGATCATTTTGCTTGACTAGGGAAACCCAAAGTAATACAAGGTTTTTTAAGCTTTACAAAGGTGTTTTCATCCTAGACTTTGCATTTTCCCCTCTTGTTTTTCATAATCAAAAGTTCAAGGTTTCATTTGATCTAAGCGAATATTCCTAAGCACATATTTCCCATCCAAAACCTAGATAATATTCCTCCAATACTCCTTTTCCTCCAACATCTTTGTGAACACTGGACATGTTCCAAACACCCTCGACCCCTGTGACTTCCCATTACATCATGGACAATAGACGTGCCTCAATCACCTTCCACTTCTGCCAAAAACTCAACATCTTTAAAGTATCATGGAAGGTGGACTTGCCTCAAACACATCCTACCTCCACCAAATATTTTTAGCCCTCATGTATTGCAAACATTATACATGCTCCAAACACCTCCAAGTTTTGTTGGAAGGAACATGTGCTCCAAACACCTCTAGGTTTCACCAACTTTCATAGTTTGTTATTCAAAGGATTTTTATGTGATCCTCATGCCTCCCAAAGAGATGAACTTAAAATCAAAGGGTCTTAAAGCAGTTTCTTGCCTAGAATCCAACTTCATGAAGATAAGTGATAGAGACTTAGATCATATTGACCTAGGAGACTTTTGGACTAGGATTGGGGTAGATTTCAAGAATGACCGGATACATAGTATTTATGACTCTGGACTCCCACAAGCTATAGCTTTCCCTTGATTATTCAAAGTCCCAAGTTGATATTGATGATAACTTAACACTATGACCCCGATAGGAGATAGGTATATAATGATAAAGGGGAAAAGATCTTGGACTTTGACCCTGATTACATCAACAAATTGTTTGATATTCTTGAGTTTGAGAGTTATTTGGATATAACTCCCCAAACATATTCATAATTCTATGAGAAGGGAGATGGATGTCATAAAATAATCAACAAGCAGTGGCTTAAAACCCCTAAACATTCCTCTACCAGATTTCCCAAGATAATGTATAGGTCTGATTTCATATAAGAGGTGGGAGATGTTATAACATTGCTACATAGAGTCACTAGTAGTCTTGATGCCCAGTGCTATGAATGATGGATGTATCTGTACATTTGGACTATATGAGAGAATAAGTAGTATATACATTGGGTGCAACTAATCAGTGATTCTCTCCATCAATAATTGTTGGAGGTTCAAACCTCTAATAAGTTTCACATGACATCATATGTTGTTTACATCTTGACTAAGGGGAGATTATTCCGAAGCCTAAATGTAGTACCTAAAGAAATAACAAGAGTGTAAAATTACTACCCTAACCTCACCCTTCAGGCTAGTAAGAAACAATTTAGAAGAGTTAATGATGATTTCATCTACAACATCATCACCATGTTTGATTCAGAGCTTAAAAAAGAAAGGTTTTCTAGAGAAGTAAATGAGGAAATTACTAAATGGGGATAATTCTTTATATAATTTCCCACATATTCCTACATTAGGGTATTAGGCTTCAGTGGTTGTCCCTACACCCTTCCCTGTTATGTAAGTGATAAGTGAGCATTGTTGGAATTGGTGAGGTAGTTAGTAGAGGCCCATAAGCTCCTCTCAGATAGACATAAGATAGGGATCCACTTCCCTATTTATATTGGTAGTTATACATGCCAAACTCTTTTGAAGGCCAAATGTGTAGAAGTAGAGATGAGCCAAGTAACATTAAAGACCCTAGATTCTAGGCCATACTTTGACCCTTATGATAAAATCACCCTTGCATTATATTTGGCATTATATGAACATGTGCCATACTATGAATATTATTGGGAGGATTGTGATGATGAAGAAATGGTCAAGATGAGGGACTATTCAAGAATGTTCCTAAAATAGATAAAAGATTATGACCTGGCACTAGTTCCTAAAAATTTGGAAGATGATACTTCTAGAGTGGATCTGCTATACCTCACCCAAGTCATTATGAAACCCCTACCACCAATTAGGTGGTCAATTCTCAAATATTCCTCCCTATTTTATAGGACAACCAATGTCATCAATAGGACTATTAATTGGCTAAGAAGTAATAGGGTGAAAATCATAAGAGAGACCATATGAGTCAAGGAAAAGCTCTTAAAATTGAAAACTGAGGGTATAACACCAACACCAGAGGGCACTAGTGAGTCATTAGTGGGACCTAAATAGAAGAAGAAGAGGAAAACTAAGACTAAGTCTATGAAAGGAGAGTCAAGCAGGGAAGGGGAAGCTATAGATGAACCCATAAATATTTTAGTAGAGGAGACATCCCCAGCAACACAAGGGTCTATTACTTCAGATCCTATAACATTGGCTCCTATAGCCATTTCCCCCCCCCCCTCTCCTTCTCCTATAGTTCAAGAGGCTTCAACACTTCCACTAGATGTCTCTCATCCTCAAGCAACCCAGGTTCCCATTTTATCACAAGTTTTAGCTCCTCTCCATCCACTCATTCCCGCTTCATCTACCACTCCAGTCACCTCAATTAGCCAAGTGTAAATAGTAAAGTTAAGTCTAGAGAGCACTCAAGGTCCCCCTATAGTGGGAGTCCAAATTATTACTTCACCTTCCCTTCCTCCCACTTCTCCTTCCCCATTTGATTTACTCCCACTTTCTACTCCATTCATAATTCCTTCTATTTCATCACCATTGATCCCTAACACCACTC
Source organism: Torreya grandis (assembly GCA_037957365.1). Lineage (NCBI taxonomy): Eukaryota > Viridiplantae > Streptophyta > Pinopsida > Cupressales > Taxaceae > Torreya > Torreya grandis. The sequence continues at coordinate 2,347,004 of JARHVA010001378.1, forward strand.
AATAGTACATTGCCTAGAAGTCAATTATCTTGACTACCATTCTATAGGCCACTCCATCCTCTAGAGTGAGTATTGTTTGCTCCTCCTCTCAAACCACCATTTTCACCTCACTAACCCTAAGTGGCCCTATGCACCTAATCAACACATTTAGTAACTTTGCTTCCACCCTTCCACCAGTTCCTAAATTCATGATCCCCGCTTCTATTACACGACTCTCCCCCATTTCCACTATTTCATCCATGCCATTAGTTGAGCTTGGATCAACTCAAACACTTAGTGCAATAATGGGTTTGTAATATATTGTTAAGGAGAAGCCTACACAAACACCTCTTGAGTAGCCTATAATGTCATCTTCTTTGGAGTCTTCATTGGTCACAATGTTAGTTAGTGTAACTGCATCAGCTATAAATTCTTTGGTGACTATGCTAGATATGTATAAGGCTACCCTTAATTGGTTATCCCAATTAGTAGGTAAAAAGAGGAAGATAATGATTGACCTTAACACCTTGGACTTCAAAATGTCATAATTTAATAAGAAGACAAAATATACTCTCAAGACCCTCTCAAGAACATTCACTAATAACAAGGGAGAGAGATATGTGGAGATTATAGTTCCCTTGCTATATAAACCAAAAGGAGATCTTGTGGTGATAGATTATTATGTCTCTCAAATATAACTTGGTTGATAAATGAGAGAAGGGCTTAAGCACAATGTACAGTCGGGTATCAACTCTCTCTTCTAGAGAATTGGCCACGATAAAGCCACCAAGGATGAACTCAAAAAGAAGGTTGATTAGTTGACCAAAGTACTCAACCAATTCATAAATCCCAGTGAAACATCATAACAACCATAGGCATTATAACCTCAATATGGATCAAGTTACATTTGATTTCGCATGAGAGATTAATCACATGGGAAAGGATACTAAAGAATGGTCTAAGGAATTAATTACAAGAGGTAACAAGGCCCTCACAACAATGTTAGATCATTATGGAATCATCATGGAGAGGAAGGAAATTTTGAAAGCACAAATCATCAGCTATGAAGAAGAAATTCAAACTCTGAACTTGTATTATCCCAAGTTGACAGTCATAAAGTCAATAGATATGAATACCCTCATTACTAAGAATATATTGAAGAGCTCTACTAAGCATGAGGAATTACACAGGTCTAACCAATTATGGTTATGAATATTGAATGAGTCTACTGAGTGAGCTAAGGAGGCTCATGATAAAGCTATTGATGTGTTGTATGAAATTGATGGCATGATAAATTTAATGTCATGCTGACCACTGGATGATATCGGTAGTCTCTACCAAGCAGAACAGGTTAAGGAACATTTTAAGGGAATAGTTGAAAAAGAGTCTAGAAAGGACATAGTGTTTGTTTTAAGTTCAATTCATAGGTTCATAAACTAAAAGAAGGAAATCTATTGAATGAGAACCAAAATGCAAGGTATCAAGGCTTTCTGAAGAGATTTATTTGACATACAGGTAGACTGCACAGATTCTAACATTTATTCCTATGGGCTAGTTGAAGAATGAATACAGGAAATATTCAAGGCCTTTGATGCCTACTCAGAGAAGCAATGAGAATAAAGTGACAAGAAAGTTGAAGCTAGCTTGAAGACTAATTAATTTTTTCCTCTCTTTTGGATATTTTAAATATCATGTGTAGTTTCATTTTGAAGACGTTTTAATTATAATTTTTAATTACAAAGTACAACTATGTATTTTTTGTAACTCTTTAAAGAAAGAGAAAACATGTATTTTTCACTTTATATATTTTAAATGTGGAAGTTGAAAAAATCAAGTTACAAATTTCACTTTCTATTTTGATTAATGTGAAATGAAAAAGTCCAAAGTCATAAAAGCAAAATACATGCACCCCTTTTTTGTAAAAAGTGATTAAGGCTTGAATGTTGAAAAGTCTCACTTTAATTTTTCACATTAGGGTTTTCATGTAAAAGAGATTTGAAATTTTATATTCAATATTACCTTTTCTTTTTAAGAGACCAAGTTATTCTTTAGCACCGATTCTTGCATGGAGAACTATTTCCAACTATCACCCAGGAAGCCTTGCATGAAGATCTCTAGCTATGCTATGACCACTTCCAAAAAAACACAAAACTCATGCATGCCATTTTACAGCTATTCCACAAGTTTAGAAGCACTAGAAGAAGAGGAACTTGCCTACTTTACATAAGGGTTTTAGATTTACATGATTTCTTTCAACTGGGTATTCAAGTTTTGTTAACTACATCTCATCTATAAGAGATTTTGTATAAAAATGGGTAGATTCTATGATCCAATCCATCTTTTTGATGTTAGTAATGTTTTTCTTTATTTTTAATGTATTTTTTACAAGTTATAGCCTTTAGAGAGAAATAAAGTTGAGTTTTGCCTTTCTTGTCTTTGGAATCTCTGTGTCATATAAGTTATTTAATTCTTTGTGGAAGTTTTTATCTTTTATTTTAGTTTCAAGATAAATCATCTGTGGTATTTTGTCCTCTTGATTATATTGTTTGAAATAAAGATCTTTTCCCTTTGTTGAAGATTAACTAAAAAAATTCCTCTGATTTCCAAATTTGCATAAGTTTGTGCTTAACATAAACTCAATCTACTTTCTACCGTATTGTGCTTTTAAAGCAAGCATCTAGATCCACTATATAAATTTGGTGCAATCACCTTATTTCTAGTTTTCTATAAATTTCAATTCTTCAATCCTTTTCCTATTAGAACCATAGTTTAGGATCCAAAAAGCACTAAAGAGTGAGATTTTCACAAGATTGATATCTTATCAGTTTGCATCAGATTTTAGTGAGAGGAAGCTGACCTTCTCCGGAGATTAACCTCAAAATTGCCAAGGTCTCATGACTTTGGAGGTTTTTCCATTGTTTCATTAGGCACTTTCACAACAAGATACAAAATCAAGACATGTGCAATCCTATGTAATAACACACTTGATAGTACATATCATCAACAAAAAATATTAAGGGAGTACCATTTATCTATTAGCGATGACTGATCACATTATTCATAGTATGTGCAAGTTTGTTTTCATAATTTCTATGAATAGTTGAGTCAAAGGAACATTAATTTCAATAAATATTACATTTGGTTAGATAATTGCCTATCATAATTCAAAAATTCATGAATGTCTTATTGATTGAGTAAGATACACGTTACCACTGGTGTAGAATACATTTAGAGTTTCATCAAGACTGACCATGGAAAAAGGGAGTATGATGGTGTTGGAGAATGTGTAAAAAGAGTCATTGCAAGGGAGGAGTTGAAATTTGAAGATGGTGTTGATTTGATAGATGCAAAAATCATGGTTGAATGGTGTAATGAGATCATGTATCATGGTGCTCAACCAAATTCTATTGTTCATATATATATTTATGGTTAATTGAGGAAGAACACTTGGTGAAGTATGAGTATTTTATGACTCTAACAGGCTCAAGTGAGCTCACTCATTTTTTAGATCAAATGCAAGTTCTTGGACTGTTCATATAAGACACTTGGCATGTTTCTATTCGACATGCATAGACTCTATTTGGAGTGAGAGACTGAAGTTCTAAACATCTAATTCCGATCAACACATATCAGGTTCTAATAGTATTGCAACTTATAGATATGACATTATCAGATGACTTTGATCATGTATATGATCTATTGCATCCAGGTAGAATATTTTTCATTATGTACAGTTTATTCTCATTATATATCTTCATAGTGTCTCTATGTTTTATTTTTTATGATACATGACATGTTTTTGTAGTTATTGTAGATGAGGACAATGAATATGGCACATATTTCTACTTGTGTTGGTGTGTAGAGAGAGAAAAAATTGACTTCCCTAGTTATAGATGGAGAAAACATTGATAATCCCTCTGGGTCAGTGGTAGTCACTTGAACTTAGTTTTGATGATATCCTATAAAAATTTAGATCAATGATTGTTTTAAGAGTTTGAAATGCACAAGAAGATACTGCACTATTCAAATTTGATTCTTGCAATGAATATTCAATTGTAAAAATATCATGGGAGACCATTAAATAAGAAACTATGGAAAGTTCAGGAGTCAGACCATGAAGCTATTCTTGATATTATCAAAGTTGGAGGAAATCCTAATGGTTCCTTGGATTAAAATACATAGGTATGTTGACTTTTCAAATTTATATGTAATCTATTTTACCAAATGTTTTTTATTTTCTAGATAGTAAATATGAATTTCTTTTTAATTACTTATTAAATTTTGTTTGTAGGTTAGTGGTGCCAAATATGCTTCCACCTTCTCATGGTTGACACTATTAGTAAAGAATTACATATTCTTCAAGCTAAGATAGGCTAACTTTTTAAGTACTTAGTGTTTCCATGCTCATGAACGATAATGAAAATGCACTTTTAGATGGATTTGAACATCATGACAGTGGAAGCATGTGTAATTTGCCTATCTAGATGTGATCGAAGTAATAGATTCTCAACTGGAGGTCCCAGAGGTAGAAATAATTGTTGGAGCTCAAGAAGTTGTCTATTCAATGCCAAAAAGTTACATTTTAGGACCTATTGTCATTTGAAACATACACCTATGGATGGTCTTTGCCATAAGAGGTTTTGCGGTAGGGCACAGAGCATGAATGCATTGCATAAGACACAAGGATGAGATCATACACCAATGTAGCCCTTGGCTGACACTCAAACAAGAAAAATGATTTATTAATTGATTAATTTAGATTTGTGACAAACAAGACAATCAAGGGAGACAAAAATGATAAAAATCAAGTTTTATACCATGTCTTTGTCTAACTTCTTGCAAACAAATAGGTTAGTGGTTTTGAGTGTGGCCTTCGATCGATCATCCTAAAACTACACAGGTTAGTAGTTTAATGAAAGGCTTCAAAGTGAGACAAAAATTCCACTAGATTTGACAAATTTACCTTTGCAAAATTAAAAACAAAAGGTTAGTTTAAATCAAAAAGTGTCAATAAAGATACTAGAAAAAGAGTCATAAATTTGCACACTAGAAATATTTGAATGAAGGATCGGGATGTGGGGGTGAAATCCCCCAGTGGGCTCAAGGGGTAGTGCCTTTTGTGGGGTCTGGGGGCAGAGCCCCAAGCGTGCTCCCTATACAATTTTAAGCTTGTGGGACCCTTGGAATGACTTAAAATTCACCAAATTTCACCATAAAAGAACACACTCAAAAAGAAGAATTGGAGATCAAACAGAGGGTTAGTAGTTTAACTTAGCAAATTTTGTTGATGATTCTATAAAAAATGATGTTAGTAGACAAGCAATTCAAGAGAAAACAACATTAGTAGTTTTAAATCTTGATCTTCAATAGGCAACCTACAAGAGAAATTGTTAGTAATTACGAAGTTTTGTTCTTTGATGTCCATGTCCTTGCAAGTTAGTAAAAAATTTACCCTTCTATAATCTATTTTATATAGAAAAACAAACTATATAAAAATTGTGAAAAATGAGCTATAGATGTAAAAACCAATATGTGAATTATATGTGATTAATAAACACAGAGCCTAAGCATAATAATATTATATTAAAAATGACACTTTGAATTTTTGACTACTTATTAATAAACAACAAAAAAAACTAGAAAACCTAAATAACTAACAAAAATAGAAGAGTATCAAGGTTTGAAACCTAATGGCATAAATTACTAACAGTGTTACAAAAGTGTTTAACCTAATGGATACATGAGATACACTTAGCACATGGACCTTTTGACAGGGTGCACAACATTGACAAGGCTTTACTTCAATGAACATGTGTCTAACCTAAGTTATTTACTTTTGTGTGTGCCCTTGGCACATGGACCTTTTGAAAAAATACCTTGAAGAGTTAGCAAATGGGTATGTTGACTGCATGACCAAATTCCTCATAGGTAGGAGAATGGCACGCATGTCATGATTCAAATGCAATCAGGTGTAAAATCCATACTCTACACTCTAGAGTGGCATATTTGTGATGTAACTGCACATTCTAGTGTATACCAGAATAGATAAATTAAAATGTTTGACAAAAACAACAATGTTAATCTGATCAAAATGTAGAAACAATCAAAATGATGTTATTGACATATTTTTATAAGTCAAAGTAACAAATCAAAACAACCATGCACCATAAATACACAACCTGTATTATATATTCATGACCTATAGTCTACCTATAGGCCCTACAATCTAGATATGTATCTTGTACTCTTTGTAAATACTAATACGTGGATGATTTTGAGAAACATACATAACATTAATATGTACTTATCTTGGGTTCAAGGTAATGGTGGACACAAGCTGTAACATAGACTTAATATGTATTGAATTCAATGAATAATAAAATGAAAGAGAGAAACAATAAGCTAAAAAGGAGTATGATCTACAAAGAACAATAATAGAATAATTCATCTTACGATAGCATTTGTTTGATGGACTTTTTGTTGTAGTGATACACAAATTATTTGATCAAATGTCTTGAAAAAAAGTTGGTGTATGGACTTTTATGAAAGTAGATTTATTTTATAAAACATTGTTGCCAGCCACCCAACTTTATTGCCATGGTTTTTACTCTCTTTTCACTACATCTACTTTTTCCATTCGTGCCTTTAACATGAAATTTCACCCTTGTTTAAATCAATATGTCTCAAGAACCAGGGAACTTACACCCTCTAATGATCACAAAAATTAAAATTGTATGGCCGTCAATCCTCCTCCTAACAATCATGCAAGTTTCCTCAACACATTGAAATCACAAATAAGTTAGGAATAGAAGGAAGGATTCCACTATGGTTTCCAAATGTATGATCAAAAATTTGAGTAAAGGATTAAACAAGCACAATATGTTCAAATCAACTCAAATTCTATATCATCACAAATTTAAGAAATAAAAGAAAATACCAATAATAATAATTATAATTAGAGAAATTATACCATAATCAAGCATTTGACTCCCAAGTGAATCAAGATCATTCTCCAATACCAACATATTAATGATTGATGGATTGCTTATAGACTCAGATTTTTGACAGCTTGTTATTGGCTAGATGAAAATGGATTAGTTGATAGCAATAGATTTCTTGGGTGATTGATTCATCATGGTTTGGAATGGATGGATGAGCTAGTTTAAATAAGAGGAGGGAGATTAAATGGAATTGAAAATTCCCAAGAAACCTCTAGAATTACAGGATTCTAGAGAGGAGGGAGAAGTTAGGGGATAATTCTAGATTCTCTTAGGGACTTAATGAACATTAGTAGAAATTTAGGTGTTTTTTTTTATGGTTAAATAGGGGGGGTTTTTTGAACTAAGGTCCCCAGACCCTAGGAGAAGTACAAACAAAAAGGATCCAAAGGACTGCCAAAGTCCATAAGAGAGATAAGATTAAACAGAGCTAGAAAAAGCTATAACATAACGCAAAAATAATTAAAAAACATCCAAAAAAATACTAAGATTTGAAAGTAGCTAAAAGTGAAGCTAAAGCCTATTCCATGTCCAAATTTCTAAAGACATCTTCTGAATAAATTTTCATTCTTTTGAGATTTGAGTCAATTTGCAAATGCAGCTTATCTTTGTCAACATCTTTATGAAACCCACTGCACTGAACCTGTTAACCTTTGCCTTTGTTTGGGGTCTTAATGTCAAATAGATCTCCTAGGTGGGATCTAAGATTTTCAATATTTTGTATTCCCTCGATCATATTAGCCTTGCTACAATTCAATAGAAAGATAATATTATTTTTTAACTTATCACTTTCATTTTCTCACATTTCAATCCTTATTTGGAGACTCTATATTTTCTAATTAACATTTGTAATGGAACTATTTTAAACCAATCTATCATTTTCCTATTGTAAAACTTTAAATTTTCATTTGAGTTCTGTCAATTCCATCATGAACCAATTCATGATGGACTTTGGTAGGTCCAATTCTTCTTTAATCTTGTTTGAGTTTTGTTTTCCTTTCAAAGAACTCATTAACTTATTAAATTCTTCATTTAAAACATGAGTCTGCTTACCTGTAGAAGTTTTGCCTTTGTCCTTGGGATCTTCCCTTGACTTCCTTTTACAAGAATTAGTTTTCTTAGGCTGAGTAGTCTTGTTAACTCCACCCATGTCCTTTTGATTATTATCATCCTTAGGACCAATCATATCTTCTTCAATTAAGATTGATTCACCAATAGAATGACCTATTTTACTATTCTTATCCAAGGACTTGACTACCATAGGGGTTTCTTTGGATGCACTCCTTAGACACTTTTTGATACTTCTATCTTGAATTTTAATAGGTTTAACCTTTGGACCCTTGGAATATTTGACCTCAATGCCCTTGAAAGCTTTAACCTCGATACCCTTGGAGATGTTACTAGGATACTTGATTAATATTTTTAATGTCCACAAGTTTCTCTGTAACTTTTTTCTTCTAAATAATAGGTATTTTTGGATTTATCTAGTTCATTCCCTTAAAGTATTTGTGCATGAGAAATATAAACCCTTCATGTCTGGGAATAGGGTAATTTCCCTTTTTTTAATTTTAAAATGGAGGATTCTAACGAGAGCATAATGTATAATTGAAGACTCATTGGAATACCATTCCTAAAATAATTTATAAAAATGAAAAGAGACCATATGACAACGTTGAACCTACCTTCAAATGCGACATATTACATTAGATGAAAATTAAATTCTCAAAAAGTCCTTGGCAGTGATTCATGGTCATATCCATTGTGAAGATTCTCCAAGGTATCGCCTTCCTACAAAAATATCTCCTTCTCTATTTTATAATCCCTTCCTTTTTGTATATTTTTGTGTCTTCCATATCCAACCCTATAATGTGGACTATTGACTCTTCTATGATCTCCATTAAGATGCCATTTATGTTAAGGGTTCTATATTCCCAAGCATTTGTAATGAGAGTCAATAGATACCTGTCATGCCCTTCAATTTTCTCCATAAAACTTGTGAATCCCCCAGTTTTCAAGGCCTCCCAAATAACCTCATTTTTTAAACTTCTTCTGACATTTTTGGCTCTATCATGTTTGGCAGCCCCATTGAAACCTCTTGAGTTCTGAAATAGGGGAACTTAATACTTTCTCAAAGCCAATTGACTAATAGATGAAAGATCCCCAAAGTTATAAATTATTACCTTTATTATTAGAAATACATCCTTGAATTGTGTTTCCAAATTATATAAGATTCTCAATGAGATCAAAGAAGGGAATATTAAAAAATAACTTAATCAAATAAAGACTAATACTATATAATATTAATCTAAAGTTCTAATATCCCCTACGACTATGCTTGGGGATGACCCCCATAACCTCAAAAAAATTGTTCATTATAAATACCTTCTCCCTTAATCCTCTAAACAATGTCCTAAGGAAGATCTTTAGTGTACATCCAATTATTCAGACCTAAGGAGGCCACTATCCTATTATCAAACCAGTCATCTGTCATGTTTCCTTCACGATATACATGTTGGATGAGCACTTGTTGCCTAGAATACATAATAGAGATGGCATCATCCACCACTTGTTTGATAGACCAATTGATAGAATTTTTCCTTGACATGTAATTAATTATATAGAGAATTTCCCTCTATAATGAGCATTTGAACTCCTAGATGTTAAGCTAGCTTTAGCCCCCACAAATCAACAAGGGCTTCATCCCAATGATTAGACTTAATTCCCATATATCCAACATAAGCCACCATAAAATTACCTTGATGGTATCTTAAAATACCTCCTCCACCTATTGGGCATGGGTTTCCTTTGGAAGTTCTATCAAAGTTGAGATTTAACTAGCCCAAAGGTGTAGGTTTCCATTTAATTCTTGAATCTCAACAAAATTTGAGCAATAGATCTAAATATACAAAATGTTATTAAATCTAACTCAAATCCTACAAAGAACATCAATATAAGATAATCTAAGAGCAATCAGAAATATCAATGGATTCTTACCATCACCTCACTCCTCTTTGGCTTCCCTCCAAGATTTTCCAGTTGATTCTCTAATGTTACTTAGATTGATTATGGATTGCTTGACAATGGCACCAAGATGGATAGTTTAATGGCTTCTTTGGATTCTTGGATGATATAATGGATGCAAGAAGGTATGAGAGATAATATGTAATGAAGGATTATAAGGCTTTTTCTAATTCTAGATCAATGAAGCTAGCATAAACTTGGATTAATTCATTATTTTCCATGCTTGGGGATGCCCCTTGCATTTAAAGAGGTTTTTTGGAAGCAATTGAAGGAGAAGTTTCCCTTCCAATTTTCAAAATTGAGGAGGGAGAAAGTTATAGAGGTTGGAAGCCTCTATACATTATTTTGGGAGGAACATGTGATTAGAAAAGTGGGTGAATAAATAATTATAATATTAGGAATTATGTGGAAATCAGGGTAAATTAGGAATTATAATAGTAGAAAAATATGAATATGTGGAGAGTGGGGGTATTTCTTGTAGTTAGGATTAATTAATTAATTGACTTAAGGGCATGAAGAGGTGATGTTAATATAGGATATAGGGATCAAGTGTTGATATTAGATGAAATTAGGCATAATTTAATGAGTTAATTTAATTAGTAGAGTTAGATGTATACATTTTGCCCCTATTTGAAAGAGCATTGTGACTAGAATGAGTAATAGTATTTCAAAGAAGAGAGATGATCATGGATGGGTGTTATAAAATTTATGGATAGAGGATGCTCTAGGAAATGAAAAAAGAATGAGATGGATGTCCACTCAAAAGGAAGAAATGCAGGTGACGTGAATAGACAAGGGAATGATAGAGGTGAGATCGATGAAGAAGATGAAATTGACATGAGTAGTGAGCTACAAATTGATAATGCCCTTGATAGAGACATGTGCATAGGGAGTGAGAATGACAATCTCATGGTTGTGGATATATCTCAGGGGGATCAATCATAACAAAGAGTGATAAAATAAGAGGCTGTAAGTGTTAGATGTATCCCAAGAAAGGATGCATGTAAGGGAGAGATGTAATCTTGAATGCGATGAATGGGATACAAATTTGTTTGACATATCCCAAGCAAGAATGTATGCAAGGGAGAACCATAGACCAAATAAATTGATGAATTCAACCACCAGCTTTCAATGTATCTTAGGCAAGGATGCATGCCAAGGACAACTATGGGCCAAAATGATAAAGGCCATGAGATTTATAAATATCCTAAGCAAGGATGCATGTTGGGAGAGCATCATGCCAAAAAGATAAGGATTTGATAATTTTAATGATGGGTGTAGTTCATAGCATGGGTCCAGTGAGAGTAAGAAGTATTTAATAGAGGAAAATAATGTGATCGAGTGACCAAGGAAGGAAATGGAAGGATTGGTTAGTGAAGTCGAGCTATCCTTGAGCACCATGGGTGACCAAGTGTTGTCTACATAGTTTCAATAGACCTTAGGCTGATGTAGTTCTCCCTAAATGGGAAGGATGATGGGAGTAACAAGATACATGAGGATGAAGTAGACATGTTGAATTTGAAGAAGAGTGGTGAAAGAATGGAAATATGGATGAGATAATATATGATGGATATCGATGATGCCCCTAGTAAAGAGATATGCATAAAGGTGAGAAAGATGGTGTCATTGTAATCAACACATCCCAAGGTGGAATCAATTATAACTAAAGAGTGGTAAAGAGAGCTATGATATTTAGGCATATCTCAAGCAAGCACACATTCTTAGTAAAACTATGGGTATCTAATGGAAGATAGATGAGTGTTATTATATCTTAGAGAGATGTTTGATGAAGGAGGGGGGTTATGGTGATGCCATGATGATGGTCAAGTAGATTAGGTGATTGATGTGTTTATGGAGTGTGAATAAGGCTAAAGGTCAAGGGAATGGTAGAGTATAGTAAGCCCATATATATTGGGAGTAAAATTTTGAGTGATAAAATTGGATAAATAGGAAGTGAAAATAATAAAGAGGCATTGAAAAAAATGGAAGTGATACAAAGAACGTGGTTTTAGAGGAAGAGGAAAATAATGCTATCAAGATGCCAATGCGAGGTGGTTGAATGGGGTAGTAGGAGTGGATGGTAGAAGGTATCACTATGAGCCAAGTTTTAAGAGGGGGGACTTTATCAGGAGTTACATGGGTTTTTTGGCAAAAGGCCATCATCACTATGAGCCAAGTTTTACTAGTTGTAGTGAATGTGAAACTTGTGCAGGTTCACTACATAGGTGGTCATCATTGTTATGTACTGATGAAGATAACCAAGATGGGTGGTAGGGTTTGAAGAGCCTATTCAATCTCTTCATAGGTGGGTGTATGCATCATTTTTATATATACCTTTATACTAACAATATTTGTAGGGCACTAAGGAGAGCATCATTAGTGTCGAGCTCAGTGACCTATAGGAGGAAGACGTGGTCACTGTGAAGAAGGTAGCAAAATCTCAACCACCATTTAAGATAGATCAGATACGGTCGATAAAAAAGAGGAAAAGAGAATATAATGTGTAAGAGAGATGTGGGGTGTGGAAATAAAAGAGAAAAGGCCAATTTAGTGTAACATGTTGTAGAGGGACGTTGTGGCTTAGGTAGATGGTATAAAATCTAGGTGCACAAAATTGTGAGGAGGAGTAGGAGGATCAACACTGAGGTGGGATTCAAAACTAGGTATGGATTTTATTATGGGTTGTGTATTATGTATATATGTGTGTATAAATGGGTGCATGGTGAACTAGGGTTTGGAGTGTTTTGATGGGGGAGATTATGGATTAGAATGTGGGGAGAAGTCAAGGGGATAGTGTAGAGGTCACACAGGTAAGAAGAGGTAAGTCACAGGGTTATGGGTGTTGATAAAGTAGTTTCCTAGGAGAGGAGAGGTTATAAGGCCATGTTATAGAAATAGGGGAATAAAATCATAGGGTGAGGGGGGATAGGAATTGTAGGAGTGTTGGGTGTTGTTGGGTATGGGGAGGATAAACCAAAAAAAGGGATGGTTTGTGTGCTTAAGGTAATATTATAAGAGGTCACGGTTGGGAAGGGTTTAGGAAAAAATGTGTTAGGGGAATAGGGGCCATGGGATGTAGAATATCCAATTTCTAAGAAGGGGTGGGGATGTTGTGTAAGTCATAAAATGCAATGGGACTATTTTACTGGTATTAGTTTTGTATTGAGGGGGATTGAGCAGTGGAGAGGATAATAGTGACAAGAAGTACATCGAGATGGTTGTAGATATGGAAACATGGGAAATGGTTAAGGAATGTATACCAACTACAGAGGCATGGGAGAAGAAACAATAATAACAAGGGCATTGGGGATTGTTTGAGCTGATTAGCAGCTACACAAAGGGAGATTATAGGTTTATAATGCTAGGTGTCATGCTTATAGGGTCAAATTATTCAAAGAGATATACAAATGATGAATGTATTGGCCTAAGTAACATCATTATTGAAGTAAGTGAACTGATGGGAGGCACAAATTGGGGTGTTGTAATAACATGTGAAGAAAATGTAGGTTAACCATATGTAGTTTTAGGGATGATTATATAAGTGAGAGGTATATGCATGGGTCACTAAGTGGAGATAAATATGGATCTGATATTATTGGATGCCTTGGGGTTAGGAGATGTGACACCCTAGGTGGTGAGGATGGATCGAGAGACACAGGATTGGAGAGATTTGTATGATCACATAGTGATAGAATGGAAAAGGGATCCATTACACAAATCATTTAGTCAATCTAAGAGGACACCAAGTTCTAGGTCATCGATCCAGTTAGTTTATCCATCATCAAGGACACCACCACAGGGTGGAATGTAGGTCATGACGTATCAGTAGTATAGAGATTTGGATCATATGTAATAAATATATATAATTATAGAATGAATGATGTGAAAAGGTTTATGTATATATGTGAAAGATGATGAGGATTTTTTGATGGATTGAAAACATGTGGATACCTAGCATGAATATGATGTAATAATTGATATTATGGTAATAATAAAAATAATGTGATTGTTTTTTTATGCCATGTAATGATCAAAATGTGATGATATGATGTGGAATGATAGTGATAGCTGATAGGATAATGATGGGAATGGTTATGATATGTATGTTGGGTCATGTGGAGGGGAAAAAAATATTATAAAGTAGCTAAAATATGATGTGATGGCACTCGATGAGTGGGGACACTGTGGTGTAGGAACAATGACTGTTATTGGGACCTATCTTATTGGTGGGTTTAGGAAAGCAATACCAATTATTGTGGGGATGTAGGTTTTATATAAAACATGAGGAGTCAAGGAATTTTTATCAAAATAAAATATTTGACAATCATTTGTGTCATTTATGTAAGTTCAAGTAGGTAGATACTCTAAAAATGTTGCAAGGTAGGCCAGTACCACCATCAGAGTAGATCTATGAAGTGAACATGTAGGTTTTTCACACATTGAATCAAGTGATGGAACTATTGTAGGTAATATTATGGAATCAACAACTTGAGGATCTAAGGCCCTAGCCACAATGTAGAATGCACTTATTGTTGTATAAGGTTTTGAGCAAGAACATGCACCCAAGGCTCTGTAGGACCTAGAGGTATCCCTTTGTTTTTTAAGGGGACCTAAAAGGGGATCGAGAGGGAGCAAAACCTTCCCAAAGGAAACATGATGATATGATCAATAGAATGAGGGAGGTGGTTTAGGAATCAACTCCATCTAGTGTATGTTGTTTCTATGGGCAAGTTGGTCATTTGGGAGTATTATCCCTGGAGGGAGCTGGCAGATGTTGGCTTTGTGGAACATAGGCAAGGTGATTAGCTAGTGGGAACCTAAGGATCAACCAGAGTACCTCCTAGGCCATGATATAAGTATGTAAGGGCTTGAGTGGGTTGTGTACTAGTTTTTGATATAACAACTAGATATTTATAGTGTGATTGTTGTAGTATTTTTATATATGTTTAGATAATGGTATGGCATGTGATTTTTGTAATGGTGAGTAATGTGATAAATGTGTTTGGTTTTTATGATATATGAAAGTGTAATCCTCTTTCCCAAGGGATTTTGTTGGTAGTGGAATTAGTGATTGAATGAGAATGTCTTAATCCATGTAGATTGTGCAATCCAATTTTGCTTTTGCACTTGTGAGTATAGGTGTACCAATGACATCATAAAAGTCAAGGACACTTTAAATTCATAGTTTGTGGGAACTCTATTTGAGTGACTTTCCCAATTCTTATTTTGGGTATTCATTTAATACCATCCTTGTTCCCTTTGTCCAAAAAGAGAAATATTTAATAACCAAGATAATAAGATAATAATATTGACTAACTATGACAAATACATACAATACTTATTAATATTAACAAACTTGATTAAAAATAATCAAACACATACACACATGTAAAATTGACTACCTAAGAATATAAAAATATGTTTGACTTATATGTAAGTGAGATAAATTAAGGAAAGGATCAAATGATGTTTGATAATTTAAATTATGACAAAAATCCCTAAAGCCTTAATAACAAGGTAGCTAAATACTATGTATACAAAGGGTCCTAAGAGAAACAATGTTGGGGATCTATTTAAATGCGTATAGGGGTATATTGTGCCCAAAAATTATTAATAAAAATGAGACAAGGATCCAAAATAGTCTTAACAACCATATTTAGGGTATAAAAAGAATGAATAGGATTTAGTTATAAAAGTGCATGATGAATCATGAAGTAATGAGATTAGATGACCCTTAAATAATGATGAAGTTAATGGGTGTTTATGGATATTTAATTAGGGGTGGATATGGATAGACAAGTTTGGATGAAATTGAGGCTGATAGAAGGAAAAGTCATTGATGAGGATGCGATTGGGATATGTATTAGGATGTCCAAAATGGGATGAGTAGACATTGGAAAGTAGAGTTAGATATTCCAAAGTACTCCTCAATAGATATTCCCCTCATATGATTATCAATGATTTTCCCCAGTTTTAAACTCATGTCTCTTGATTATACCTAAGAATATATTATACACCCACCATTAGGACCAGGGTCTCATGGAAAATGATGGAATGGAATGAGGAGAGGAGTGGAATGGCAATGGATATGCCCCCAAGAGTGGGGACTCATAGACAGAGGTTTGTGCAAAGCATTTTAAGTATTAAAATGTCTTAAATGCATAATATTCATGGTCTCATCAAGCTCATCACCATCAAGTATAGCCAATCTATAGGTGCCTGATCCAAATTTTGCAACAATGATATAGGGTCTGAGCTAATTTACTTCAAATATGCCTTTCTTTTCTCACTATGCATTGGTGTTATTCTTATTCTCTTTTAGGAATAGTCACCAATTTCAAGTTCTAAGGACTAGATCTTCTTGTGATATTGCCCCTTGAGCTTATTTTGGTATGCCCAAAGATGATTTAGAGCATTTCGACACTTTTCATCCAATATCTAAACTCTTGTAATCATTCTTATCTAGAATTATGATAAGTAATAATGCCCTGTACAGAGTTTTGTAAAGAGGGAAGCTCAAATTCAATGGGAAAAATTGATTATATGCCATATAGTAGATAATATAGAGTAGCCCTAATAGGTGTTTAAACACTTGTTCTGTAGGACCAAAGTGCAGGGTATAGTTTCAAATGCTAGTTTCAACTTGCATCATTGACAATTTTCTTGAGGATCTTAAGAGTCAATTTATTAGTTGCGTTTGCTTGTCCATTACCCTAGGGATAGTATGGTGCAGAAAAATGTTACTCAATGTGATAACATTTACACATATCTTTGACTTATTTATTTTTGAAAGAATTATCATTATCTAATAAGATTTTGGTTGGGATTCCAAAGTGGCAAATGATCTGATTTAGAATAAATTTTGATATCCAAATACCTATGGTATAAATGAGAGGCATGGATTCAATCCATTTTTAAAAATACTTTGTAGCCATAATTATAAACTTATGCCCATCAAATGATGTTGGATTGATTTTGTCAATTAGATCTAGTCCCTATATGGAAAATGGCCATGGGCTCATGATACGTTGTAACTCTTGTATGAGGGTATGAATAAGATTACCATGCTTTTGATAGGATACACATTTACAAATATATTGGTAGGCATCATGATCCATTGTGGTCCAATAGTATCCAGTCCAGAGTAACTTCTTGGCTAGGGCCATCCCACTGACATGACTACCACATATACCATCGTGGACCTCCTTGATTATAAGATTAGCCTCATATGATGTCAATAATCTCAATAGGGTTCTATCATAGCCTTGTCGATAGAGTGTGTTGCCAAGGATGGTGTAGCAGGATGTGCGATATATGAAGGATTTACATTGGTGATGATTGAGGTCTAGTGGTAGGATGTTGTTATGAAGGTAAGTGTAAATGTCATGATACCGGGGTATACTAGGATCATGTATAACACAAATTTGACAATGAGACATGGATTGATGATCCAATAATATTAATTATTTAATTTAAAAATTACCTTCAAAGACATCTTCTAGAAGATATATCAAGAACCCAATAGTGGCTATGGAGTCGACTGCTTTATTACTTCCTTTGATAACTTGTTCAAATGTGATGGACTAAATTTTTTTATTCAATTGATCCAATAATTATTAATAAAGAAGTAATTTCTTGTATTTTATTTGAAAATCTTCATTCACCTACTTGATAATCAATTGAGAGTCACCAAAGACCTAAAGATGTTAGATATTCCATTAGATGGTGAGTTATAGCTCAACAACCAGTGCCTCATATTTAGTAATATTATTGGTGCATGGGAAATCAATTCAAAAGGATTTAGGGATTAGGTTACCTTATGGGGTTACCAAAAGGATTCTTTATTTTGACCCATGTGTGGTGAAAGGGCATTAAAATATAAATTTTAGTTGTTTGATGCTTCAATGGCCAGTATGGACTCATTTGGGAAGGTCATGATTAGAGGCTTGGTGTCTGCAATAGGTGTTGCTTCAAGTTGATCCATAATGAATTGTCCTTTAATGACCTTTTGATTTACATATTCTATATCAAATTCACTTAATAACATAATCCATTTAGTCATTCTACTAGTTAAATCTGATTTAGATAGCATGTATTTGAGGGGATCAACCTTTGCTATGAGCTTGACCAGGTTGTTCAACATATAATGTTAGAATTTCTAGGAGGCAAAGACTACAACCAAGCAAGAATTTTCAATAGGGGTGTAGTTAATCTCATATGATATTAGTGTCCTACTTAAATATTAAATTTATCTTTCTTTACCTTCATCAGTATGTTGAGCTAGTAAGGCCCCTATAGCATAAGATGTGGTAGAAATATATAAAAGTAACAACCTTATTGAGATGGGTGGTGATAAAACTGGAGGCTTAACCAGATATTGATTCAGATTATCAAAATCATGTTGACATTCTGACTTCTAGTTGATGTGAGTTCCCTTCTTTAAGAGATGGGTGAAGGGGTGATATTTATTTACCAATTGAGATTTAAATTGATGAAGAGTTTGTAGTTTTCCTTGAAGGCTTCTCAACTACTTTAAATTTTTGGGAGGAGGCATTTCAAAAATAGCTTTTAATTTTGCGGGATCTACTTCAATACCTCTCCTAGAGACTATGAACACCAATAGTTTACCCAAGGTTAATCCAAACACACATTTTTTGGGGTTAAGTCTAACCTTATATTCCCTGAGCCTCTCAAATATTCTCCTTAGCACTATAGGATACTTAGATCGAAGTTTAGACTTTCCCAATATATCATCCATGTAATCTTATACAATGTCAAGCATCATGTTGTGGAATATAACTTTCATATCCCTTTGGTAAGTAGCTCCCACATTCTTAAGACCAAAAGGCATCAGTTGATAACAAAAAGTCCCCCATGGAGTAATAAATACCATTTTGTGTTGATCTTCAAGAGAGATTCTAATTTGATTGTGACCAGAGAAACCATCCATGAGAATAAACATCTCATAGCCTATAATAGAGTCCATGATCATGTCTATATTAGGCAAAAAAATTCATCTTTTAGGCATGCTTTATTTATGTCCCAAAAATTGATACAAATTCAGATTCTTCCTTGTGGTTTGGCCATAAGGACAATGTTATATATCCATTCAAAATAATCAATGGGATGGATAAATCTAGCTTCCAGGAAATTTTGAGACTGTTCTTTGACTAAAAGATCCACCTTGGGGTGCATCTTGCATATTTATTGCTTAATAGGTTTTACATTTGGATGAACCCCTAAATGATGCACTACCAAGGTTGGATCTAGCCCTGGCATATCAGAGTAACTCCATGTAAATACATCTATATATTCTTTGAGTATCTCAATAAGGATTTGTTATTCTTTAGATGTAATAATTTCCCCCAATTTGATATTTTTAGGACTCTTATCTATTCCAAGATTGACTTCAATAAATTCCTCAATGAGGGAAGGTGATTGGTCCTATAGATACGTTAAGGGTAATGGTAATTCCTTGATTTTTGAAGCAAATTCATTTGGGAGCTCCATATCTAATTATGGATAGGATTTTGGCTCTTCAAGAGTGGATTGAATGTGTTATGTGTTTGGAGAGGGATCTTCATCTTCATACTCCTCTTCTTCAATTTGAGTTAGAGATGTTTGCTACTCTCCAAAATAGTTAGACTTATTGAGACTAATAAAGAACCCTTTCTTATGGTATCCTGAAGGCATAAAAACTTGTGCCCTAAGATATTCAATAATGGCTTCATACTCTAGAATATATCGAAGGAAGGTTAATTTTTTTATCCTAGTCTATCAGGGTGGGATAGTGGAGGGAGATGTTGATAGTGGAGATGGTAGTGTCATGGAAGAGATTGGTGGTAGCTAAATCCTCCTAAAGACTATAAATGGAGCCTATTTTGATTTATTCATTAGAGGTAGATTCTTCAAAAATTGAAGAAGTGTCCAAGACAATAGTGCTTAGGTTGATTCCCAAAGGTTTGTACCCTAAAACAAGATGTTTTGGGTGTTCTTGAACCCCTATAAGTTTAATCATGCCTTGTTCATCACTTCCTAGTCTTTTCCCCTTGTAATTCATTTTTTGAAGCTGTGGGTATTTTTGTTTATGGAACTGTAAGGCCTCATCATTGGGAATAATCCATGAGTCATCTAGTTCATCAAAGTATTCTTTTGATAGCATGCCTGCACTAGTAAATGTCATGGATCCAATTTGATAAATGATGGGATTATCTTTCCTCATGGCTAGGGACCCATAGCTACATGGGGAGAGTGGTAGATTTCCAACACAAAAGGTTTTGTATTCATACTCTAAACAACCTATGGATGTGATCTTAAGATGAGTGATGTCTAGGGATTCATTTGAAGTAGGTGTTAAATCATCTAGGTGAATTTATTTTGTAGTTTTTGGATTATGAGTGGAACTATAAGTGTTGGGGTAGTAACAAGTGGGATGGGATCAGTCCATTTGATAGCTATGAAAGTGTTCCATTTCCTTTGGGATGGTAACCTCCATTCCTTAATGAGGTAAATTTTAAGCATTGATGGAGGGTAAAGGGAACTGTTCACATTTCATGTACTCATGGGTGTCCCAGGATTAAATTATATGAGAGATCAATGTCCACTACATGGATTAGGGACTGGTGGACTATAGGTCCCATAGCTCTAGGAAGCTAAATAGTGCATGTAGATGGCCTTTCATTATCATCATATGCTTCGATCATTATTAAATTAGGACCTAATGAATACTCAGAGTACCCCAACTTTTTGAGAAAATCAATATTGCACAAATTCAAGGCTGACCCTTTGTCTATGAGTACCCATGGGATTTTATGATTGGTTATGGAAATTTTAATGAATAATGGATATTTATGATGGGGACTTATAACTGTCATATATTTTGCATTGAAAGTGGTCTATTGCGAAGGAGATAAATGACCCACCAATGCTTGAAATTGACTTGTGTCAATATCCCTGGGAACTTTTTATTCAAGAATTGATTGAGAATATTTTGATGTATCGATGATGTCTTAAGAATATCCATAAGAGATATTTGAGCCAAAGTATTTTCAAGATTTTAGATGATGTCATATGATTTTTTGGAAGACATCAAGACTTTTTTAGAGATATTGACTTTTTGATCGGTAGAGGTGGATGGGTCTTTTGGTGGTACTCTAAGAATTGTAATCTTTCCATGTTGTGTAGTTACTACATAGTTAGTTATTGCCTTATTAATTTTAAGGATGGTGGATAGTGGTTGTGTGGGATCTTGTGGGCCTAAGATTTTAATGGTATTGATATAATGGTATGGAATGGAATGATAGTCAATTCTATTGGAAGTGGAGGCTTAACTATGATCCTTAAGTGGTCTCTTTTACCTCTGATCATGCTTAGGCAAGGGGTCTTGATATATTCCTAACTAATAATTCATAGATTAACTAGTTGGACTCTCCCCTTCTACTTCTATATCTCATTTCTCAATTAGGTCTTGGATGTAGTGCCTTAATTGCATGTATTTCTTGGTATCATGTCTTTTGACTCTGTGATATCGACAAAATTCATATTTTTGATACCAATTTGGTCATGGCTTACTATCATCCAATATTTATATTTTAGGGAGAGTAATCATATTAGCTATAATTAATTGTTGTAAGACTATTTCTATAGGTATACCAAGACTAGTTAGAGGCCTCTTTCCCATTCGAGGTTTTGGTTTTCCTTATGGTACCATTATAGTGGAGACATTTTTTTGTTTGTTAATAGGGTAAGATTTATGCACTATTTTCACATGTTTATAATTTGTTACACCATCCCCTATGACATTTTTATTTTATTTGAAGATCTTTGGCTTGCCTGAAAAAGTATTATCTTGATTTTGATTATGTTTATTTTGGGTATATAGTTTAATTATTCCTTTCTCAATGAGTGATTTTTTAATTTGGATCCATTTTTCTATAATTGCATCAAAATATTTGTCACATTGTAGATTTATTTGATATTTCAATTTAGAATTGAGATTGTTAATGAATCTTTTGGCCAACTCCTCCTCAAGAAATGCACAACAGAATTGACGTGGAAGGATTCTCCAATGTTTTAATAATGAGGCCAATCTCTCCCCATTTATTTGCTTAGTATTGTAAAGATCTATGATGGAGATGTCATATTCAATGTTAAAGGAGAAGTGGTGCACAAAATTTTCTATTAACTCCCTGAAGCTAGATATGGACCCTTTAAGTAGATTCATAAACCATTCTAGTGTGGGCCCTATGAGACTTTTGGGGAAGAGTATGAGAAGGTAAGC
Source organism: Torreya grandis (assembly GCA_037957365.1). Lineage (NCBI taxonomy): Eukaryota > Viridiplantae > Streptophyta > Pinopsida > Cupressales > Taxaceae > Torreya > Torreya grandis. The sequence continues at coordinate 2,369,282 of JARHVA010001378.1, forward strand.
ATCATCATAGGAAACCTTGTGACATGATACATAGAATTATATCACATGGTCTAATGGATACCCTTTCCCTTTATATTTGTCAAAATTTAGAATCTCAAAGTGTGCTGGAAAAGGTGCTTATAAGATACTCATGTCCAAGGGAGATGTACAAAAGTGTTTATATTTATATCTCATTACTTGGGTGTGAGGATCAATCTATTGAAGAGTCTCTTTCATCATCCTCTACTCTTGAGTGAATGAGGGGTCCATTAGGGGATTGAATTCTTGTGTTTGGCTTGTTTTATGCCTTGAGTGATCAGGATGGGTATTTCTAACATGTTGTCTTGGTGAAGTGAGTATTTGGTTTTAAGCACAAAATTGTGAGGCAAGGGAATTAATTTATTAATTCAATTGGTCTAATCGATCCTCCAAGGTGGTTTTTATCTTATCAACCTCAAAGTGATTATTTTATGGGGGTTCTTGTACTTCATCAATTTTTTGTTCATGCTACCAAAATATTATATTTTTCTTCTTCTTGGTTGGCATTATTTTGACAGGGTGGAACAGTAGGTCTAGTGGATGGACATATGATATGTTGTAATAGGTTTGGATCAAAGGTAGAGGGTAGTATTCCCCCCATTCTAATGACTTGGGAATGAATTTGATCATAATACTCATAAATATATTGGTCAAATTGAACCCTAACCTCATCACTATTGAAGAAATCATTTGTAAATTAGTCTTCCTCTCCAAGGGTGTGCATGTCCCTATGTATTTATTCATTATCCCAATTTTTTTTACCTAGATTCCCAAGGATGTCATTTTTTTGATTATGTCCTTGTCTCATTCTTAAGATTTGGGCACGGGTTCGAAGAGGCATGGTGGATAGTGAAGTTGATGTGAGATCAGTAAATAGGTGTGAATTTGATATAGAATGATGGGAGAGAAGATGACCTTGGTTACTAATTTTATCTAAAACCAAATACTATAAGTGGTCAAGATATGTGATTAGATGTGACTTAAACTAGATTTGTTTTGAGGATATAAATACTAGAATAACCAAATACTACCAAAGTAACAAACCTATTAGGGTTCAATATAGCAAGGAGGATGAGACAAATAGATACCATTCACACTATAAAGGAGATGATTAGATGGGTGCTAGATATGAAGAGCTAGGATGATGAGATGATGGGTGCTAGACTAAAACCAAACAAAGTTATAAACATTGATAATGTTGAGTCAAGGATAAGAGTGATGACTAAGATAGAGAATGATGAGTGACCACTAAAGTTTTTGGTTTCAAGATAAAGGTTTATTATCCAAAAGGTGTGAATAGTGATATGGGATGATGGTTTTTATATTCTAGCATGGGATATGTCTTAAGGTCTCTAGGTGTTTTTGATAAAATGGGATAGGTTGACTCAGCTCACAAACAATATTGGCCTTAGCCCAACACACACAAAAAATGCCCAATCACGAGCCCTAATTTTAGTTAACTAAATGGGTGTGCAACCTGATACCTACACTATCTAACAGCTTCATGGGTGAGGATATAGGTTGGTGACCCATTATAAAATATTTTGAACCCTCTCAACCCCATCTGCACTTGATGGTCACTTAGGAGTTGATCTTGACTCTGATAGCAGAGTTCTTGTTACAGCTAAAGGTCATATTTTAGGTTTATACAGGCTCACTTGGGGAGTCCCCCATATATGCTAGGTATGGTGGGGCCAAAATATATGTAAGATGTCATATAATTTCTTTGTGTATTGGATTCAAAATGCGCCTCACTCTATGGAACCCTTTATGGGGAATTTTGTTTTAGTACCTAATAACAATTGTCTTGATATTTATACTCTGACAGAACATAGAGTGTGGACTAATGTATAGTGATGAAATCCACATCACCAACCCCTAGGGACTAATGGAAAGCATGTGGATGTCACTTCCATGGTCACATTTCACCCTAGAAATAAAATTAGGGAGGATTTATTGGTGGTTTTTTATCCTTTAGGAATCACCGCAAGGATGCATTGAAGAGAGCATACACTACTATAGCCCTCGGGTGACACTCATGCAAGTAAAAAGTTCCTTAACCTAATTAATTTATTGTGTTTGTTATTCTGAACTAATCAAGATTCGATCAAGTGATAAAAATAATGTTTTAACCAATTTTGGGACCGATCAACTTGCAAAACAAAAGATTAGTAGTTTTTTAGGATAAATGGGATTTGATCATTCATCCCTCCAACATATAGTTTACTAGTTTTCAAATTGATAACTTTGATAATTGACCCTACACAAACATCATTAGTAAGTTTTAAATGTTTTGCCTTGGACTGATGAGACTTACAGGCACATGCCAATTCAATGCATAAGCTAAAATCAGATAAATGGTTAAAAAAATGTTTTATCTGATTCTGAAACCAATCAACCTGAAAAAAAAATGATTAGTAGTTTGATCAATTTTAACCTTCAACCAATCGTTCTGTGGAGTATATGAGTTAATAGTTTTGGTAACCTATAAGGAAAAATTGTTAGTAATTTAGACAAGTTTGATCCTTGTGAATACCTAAAATTGAAAGTTCCACTCTTTTATATATATATATATATATATATATATATATATATATATTTGTTATTTTACTTTAACAAGATAACTAAAAACATCTTATTTAATATGACTAGATCCTCAAATTGTGAACAACAATAAGGGACTAGTTAGTACACCTCTTAAAACAAATGACTATATTGTAAACCATAATATCAATTTAAATATGTAAAATTAGTACTATAACCACTTAATGGCTATTTAATGACACTCTAAATGAAACTTTTGACCATATATACAAAGAACACTTTACATGATCATTTAATCAAATCAAAATTAAAAATGAAATCTAGTCAAGATGGGCCAAATGGGCATTTGAAAAGCATTATGATTGCTATTGATGTTGACACATCTTAAATCATATTTCAAAAATGGTAATTTTATCTAGACAGTGTGGTTGTTAGTACCTTGGTGAATAGATATGAAAATTATAAAAGATACATAGCATGTGTATTATTAGAAAAAAAATGCCACTAAGGCACGTGGGTTGTTAAACCCAAAAAGCCTCATGGACTGTGATGTTGGCAATATGCAAGACATGGGCGATGATCTTATAGGAAATAGAATAATATAGTAAGTTAAAATTTTGAATCCCAACAATGTAATTGAAGATATCTTGCAGTGCATAGAAGATGTAAGAATCCTCACAAGACATTGACATATTTTGTTTTAAGACAACTAATAGGTGTCTACCTATTCAGTTCACATTTTTGCTAATGTATACTCCCAACATGTAGCACTTGAACTATTTGAAAAAATTGCTCAAGAAATAAAAATATTACTATCTTTTGAAGCTTTAATAAATTATTAGACATGCCCAAATTGAAACATTACCATAATGCGTCATGTTAGAGGATATATTTTGAGCCAAAAAAGAGGGAGATAAACCAAATCATGCAATGTTGATAATATATGTAAGAGACAACATCAATTTTTATGATGACCTCAACCCTAACATATTTGTGATGTGTCTAAAGTATAGTTGAAGAGGCCATTTCAGAGGTAGCTCCTGAGAATGAGATCAATCTATAGGTTGTAAATTCAAACATAGTTATTATTTCCTTTATTGAGACCACAACCTTAAAGGACTTGGATAAGTTGATTAAAGTTTTTGTTGGGAATAGATCTACAAACTTCACCACATAGTCCCTTGTTTTTGTTTTTGGCAAATCTTATAGTTACGAATGCCCAATGTGGAAGCATATACATTTCTCGTGAACTACTTGATGGAGTGCCTCAAAGGGGCGTAGCTTTGACCAAGGTGCATGGGATATTTGGCATAATGCCTCAAATAAATATGGGTTTATGGACTGTGATAAGCGTAGGAGGGGGTTATAAAGAAAAATAGGAAAAAAAATAATAGGTCTAAGGTTCAAAACCCATACTACCAATGGAAATGCTCAAATGGACACTTGGTGTTTAATCAAATGGTTGCTTGTGGGGGTTGTATAGGTATATTCTCATGGCATTGCCTTATTTTCACATAATTTAGCAAACATGGTATGGTCATATAACTGAAACTATATTTTATCAAACACTATGGTTGCTAAGGACATGATAGATATATGCATAATGTGGTAGCCTATAGGATGAGTGAACTATGTTGACAAGATGTCTCAAGGCCTATGCCTATTTTGAGGCTTCTACTCATCTAACACAGTAGAGTAGAGTAGATCAACATGATAGAAAATTGACAAACAAGAGTACAAGCTAATCTTAACAAAAATTCATAGGTTATCACACAAAAAATACTAATACCAAAATAATGTGAATAAAAAGTATGAAACTTGGATCCACCATATTATTCTTCAACCTGACCTACAAATCTCAAGAAAACACACTCAAGGTAGAAGATGTCATTTCAAGAGGAGGCTCCCACTATGGTCACAAATGAATCTTAGTAAAATTTGAGTAATAGATCGAAATATGCAAAATGATATTAAATCTAACTCAAATCTTAAAAATAACATCAATAGGAGAGAATTTAAGGAGCAATCAAAAATATTAATGGATTCTTACCCTCCCCTTACTCCTCTTTGTCTTCCCTCCAATATTTTCTAATTGATTATCCAATGTTACTTGGCTTGATTATGGATTGCTTGACAATGGCTTCAAGATGGATAGTTTAATGTCTTCTTTGGATGCTTGGATTCTATAATGGATGCAAGAAGGCATGAGAGTTAGCATGCAATGAAGGCTTATAAGGATTTTTTTGATTCTATATCAATGAAAGTAGCATAAACTTGGATTCATTCCTTATTTTCCATGCTTTGGGATGCCCCTTGAATTTAAAGAGGTTTTTTAGAAGCAATTAAAGCGAAAGTTTCCCACCCAAATTTCAAATTTGACAAGGGAAAAATTCTAGAGGTTGTAGGACTCCAGACTTTATTTTGGAGGAAACATGTGATTAGAAAAGTGGGTGAATAAAGAATTAAAATATTAGGAATTATGTGTAAAGTGGGGTAAATTAGGAATTAGAGTATTAGAAAAATATGAATATGTGGAGAGTGGGGGTATTTCATGTAGTTAGGATTAATTAATTAACTTAAGGGCACAAGGAGGTAATGTTAATACAAGTTATAAGGATTAAGTGTTGATATTAGAGAAAATTAGGCATAATTTAACGAGTTAATTTGGAAAATGAAATTAGATGCATACAGTTCTTCTTCTAATATCATCTCTAGGATCACTCTTTCCAAGACTAATAGGATTTATTTGCCAGTTAAGAGCTGGAAGATGTTCAAACTTTAGCAAGATTTTGCCTTTTTCATTAGGAACTCTATTGAAGTTCTCAATCACAAACTCAAAGATCCTTTTGGATAAAATTTTAATGACACATTTCTTATCTCTAAAAATCATGTTGTTATGTTTTCCCCAAATGCCCCGAATGATATGTGGCAATGAGAGCTTCCATAATTTTTTAACAAGACCATTCTAAAAGGGACTCTCCCATGACTTCCAAAATTCTAATAGAGAACCAGAAAATAATTAATTAACATTGAATTTGAGAAGAAAGAAGCTCCAAATTTCTTGCGCATAGGGATAATCCATAAGCAGATGAAACATAGATTCATTGTCATTTTCACATAGGATGCATCTATTAGTTAAGATGCAAACCTATTTTTATTAGGTTATCCATTATTAGAATTTTATTTCATAAAAATAAATTAATTTTAGGAATCAAAAAATTATCTCAAATCTTTTCCCAATTAATTATGTTTCCTAGATTTTGAGCCAATAAAGTGTAACCAATTTTCACTTGGTATTGGCCATTAAATGACTCCTTCCAAATAATCTAATCCTCATTGTTGATGGATGACAAATGAAAATTTCTCAACATTTTATTCAAATTAGACACAATGATATAATCCTCCTGATTCAAAATTTCTAATCTCAAAGTTTTTTAGCTTTTAACTCCTTTAACCACCTACCATTAGTGATGAACCTTTTGTCCATACCTATTTTTGATACGCTCTTGAATATATTGCCAAGGATCTATTTGACTAAGAGGTTGTTCTAAGACCCAAGAATCTTTCCAAAATTCAATGTTCAAACCATTACTATCTTCCACTTAGAGCCTATGACTATTAAATCTTTGTTAGAAATGTGAACCCCTGACAAATTGCTCCTCTTCAAAAATGCACATCGGATTTCTACCCTTTAAATATTTGAATCTCAAGATTTTACCTTGAGTGTTGTTCTATTTAACAAAAATCTATACAAACTTTGAAAGGAGTGCTTTGTTCATCAAATGCAAATTTCTTAGACCAAGTCCTCCATACCTTTTTATAGTACAAACTTTGTCCTAGGTGACTAGATAAAATTTATTCCTCTCTTAAATATCAGTCTAAAGGAAATTCCTTTGAATTTTAATAAGCTTATCTTATATGTTCTTTGGGAGATTGAAAAAGAGAGAAGGTAAACTGGGAGGCTTTGAAAAATGCTCTTGATTAATAACAATTTGCCCTCTTGAGAGAGAATCTTGCCTTTCCAACTTGATAGATTCCTTTGAAATCTTTTAATTAATGGATTCTAGGCAAAAATTGAAAGAAGATTGCTAAAAAGTGGCATGCCAAGATAATAAAAAGGTAAATATTTGATTTGACAACCTAATAATTACATAATTCTATTTTTTCTGGTCACAGGGGTGTTAAAAATATATATTGAGCTCTTATCAAATTTAACCTTCTAATTTTAGGCTTGCTCATACATTACCATAATCATTTTTAACAATCTAGCTTCTTGGATCAAAGCCTCTACCAATAGAATGGTGTCATCCGTGAATTGTTAGTGGGAAATGAGCTCAACATGACTTATTGGTTTGAATCCTTTCAGATCTATTGAATCCTTTTAGATCTATTAAATCCACTAATTTTGAGATAAATTTGTTGAGAGATTCTGCCATGATGATAAATAGGAAAGAGGATAGGGGATCCCTTTGCCTTACACCCTTACAACTTCTGAAAAAACCTTGAGCAATACCATTCACAAGCACCAAAAACATACAAGTAGAAATACAAGATCTGATAATTTTTCAAAATTTATCTTGAAAGCCAAATTGAGTCAAGACTATATCTAAAAAACTCCAATCTAGTATGTCATATGCCTTAGCCATATCCAATTTTAAGATCATTGCATCACTATTACTCTTATCCATGGAGTGAATAGATTCATGCACAATAATAATACCATCTTGTATTTGTATATCAAGGATAAAACCTCCTTGTTGGGCCTGAATAATGGTTTCCATTATTGTTTATAACCATAAAGAGATTATCTTAGGGATGATTTTATAAATATAATTACATAAGTTGATAGGATGAAAATCTAAAAAATTAACAACTCCTTCCTTCTTGGGGATTAACACTATAAAAGTGTGATTAAATTTTTTTAACATTTGGGCTGAAATAAAGAAATCATTAACAACTTCAACCACATCATAGCCTATGATGTCCCATTTTTTTAGAAAAATACAATCATAAAAACATTTAGACTAGGTGTTTTGTCTGGATTCATTTTGGATAACACAAATTTGAAATCTTCATTAGAAGTGACAGTGTTGAGTGCATCATTATCCTCTTGCTTCACCAATTTAGGAATTGCATGAAGGAATTCTTGTTCAAATCTTATGTTTCTTTTGAAATCACTTTTGAATAATTTTTAAAAAAAATCTACATTCTCTTGATTGATTTGGTCTCTATCATATATGATATAGCCTTTACTATCTAAAATTTTCTTAATGAAATTATGCTTTATATGTTTCAAGGTTGACGTGTGAAAAAAATGTGTATTTCTAATCCCTTCCTTTAGCCAAATATATTTGGATTTTTATATCCCAAGGGTCTCTTCCCTTGCAGAAATAGTATGATATTCACATAGAAGTTGTTTTTCCTTTTTTTGAGTCTCAATATCATAGCCATTTCTTTCTATCTCATCTTTAATCTTCAAGATTTATGATTTATAGCTTTCTTCTATAAATGGACATTATTAAATACTTGTTTATTCCACTATTTTATTTTGATTTTAACCTTTTTCATTTTTTTAGCTAGTTTGAACATAGTTGATCCATTTACTTGAATACCACCATTCTAGAATCATATTGTGGATATCCAGGTGAGAAAACCACGTTTTCCATCTTAAATAGGTATCTATTTCCATTTGAATCATTATACACAACACTCAACTCAAGTGGGTTATGATCTGACCCAACCCATGGAAGAGCCTTTAATGTCATATCCTTATCGAACATCCAATCCAAAGAAATAAAAACTTTGTCCAACCTGGATTGAGTGAGGTTTTCACCCAATCTCCTATTGCTCCAAGTGAATTTGGTGCCTCTTAATTCCACATCTAACATTCCTATGTCATAAATAAAGGATGCAAACTATTCCATACTATCTAAAATGGATTGGTTTTTATATGCACCTAAATTTGCTCACCTACATTAACATCACTAATATTACTATTAGTCGATAGTAGTTATACTCAGCCCATTTATTCTAATTTATTTTGATAATTTATCCCCATTTCTAATCATTAATCTAATGTCCCCCATCAATATTTTTTCATCTACTAACTTTATTCTATCCCACTTCATCATTAATTCACCTAATCATCTCTTTATCTTAATCTAACCCCACTTACCTATCATTTGGGAATTTTGAATTCTCGTGACCCACCTACCCATCTACTAGCCTATTCATAGGCTCTCCTACAACCCTAGTCCCTAATCACCCACTTAATCCCTATCTAATTCATCCCTAAGCTTAATTAATCCCTAAGATGATTTAAGAATTAGAGGATTTTAGGATTCTAGAATTAGAGGATTTTACGATTCTAGAATCCTCTCTATTCTCACCCCTCCTCTCTAAAAGCCTCTAAATCTAGAGGCTTCCAAGGAATTTTAAATTCCTTAAATAAACCTCAACCCTTGATCTCCCTCACCCAACTTCAAATCTCATCCATTGATATTTCCCTCTAAAATCTATTTAAATAACCTCCATCCTCCATTGGAGCTAGCTAGCCACCAAGCATTGAATCCATGTCTATCTATCCATCCATCAATCCTTAATAAAGAAGCATCATAATGTCAAGATTCTGATTCAAAGGTAATCCTAATCCCAATCCTCTTCTTTTAATTCTATTTAATCATGGTGTAAAGCATTTAGCTTTATAATTATAGTGTTGGTTTTGAATTATATTTATCCATTGGCATTTTGGTTTTAATGGCTTTATCACTTTACCTAGTAGTTGGATATTTGAGTGATTAAATTGTGTAGTTTAATCCATAGAGATAAAATTTCATCAACATTTTACATTCCTTAAATAAACCTCAACCCTTGATCTCCTTCATCCAACTTCAAATCTCATCCATTGATCTTTCCCTCCAAAATCTATTTAAGTAACCTCCATCCTCCATTGGATATAGCTAGCAACTAAACATTGAATCCCTGTCCATGAATCCATAATCAAACATCCACAATCAAACATCACTATGTCAAAAATTTGAGTGAAGGTAATCAATCTAATCCTTTCATTTTGCATTTGTTTGATTGTGATTTGGAGAATTTAGCTTTTACAATGAAATCCAAGTATGAATGTTTCATTTGCCTTTCCATTTTATTCCTAATTGGCTCTAATTTTTAATAGTGGATTGATATTTTGAGTAGATTTAGATTAATCAAATAATCTCAAATCCATTGTGATCAAAATTTCTATCCCACATATGGTGACCACAGTGGGATAGAGGGGACATGAGCCTCTTTTGGAACTGACAATCTTTTATCTTGAGTGTGTTTGTTTGAAATGTAAGAATAAATCGAAGAAGAATTATGGTGGCTCCAAGTTTTATACTTTTCACATTATTTTATTTTTCTCCCTTTTTTTTGGTAATAACCTATGATTTTGGGTTAAAATTGACCTATACTATTGTTTGTTGATCTGTTTTGTATTTTTAAGTCTCTCAATGTATTCTATCAAACTAATCTATGTTTATTCACTCCGAATAGTTCACAAATCTTGTAGTATTATCTTACAGCATTTTATGATACTTGTGTGCAAATTTTCTCCTATCAATTTTGTTTTATCTTTAGCTCAACCCTTTAATATTTGTGTATCGTTATAATATTTGTACCCAGCTCCTTTGCATTGAACAAAAATTAGCTTCGCTTTATGATCTAATGAATGACCAGTTTCTATTCTAAAGTTTTTTTTAGCTCCCATTTTAGCATACACTAGGAGGGCATTGGTGAAGGTTGTGGCATTTAACTTCACACCTGCAAAATTGTATTTGGCTTCATACCTACCAAATTGCATTTGGCTCAAAACATCTCCAAATCTTGGCATATCTTGCAAGAACCGCCCCTTAGAGCCATTCTATCAAATAGTCCATGTGCCCTGTATCAAGAGAAAGGTGAATTTAACAAAGATGGATACTTGGAAAGTTGGGAATGAAAACACATTCAAGGAAACCACATATTTTTTCGAGCCAACCAATAAATATTTTTGCTGCAATTCAAGGTTTAGGGTCCAACACTGCCAGTTTTACCAAAAATGAAATAATTTTTTATTCTACTTGTTGTAAACCTATTGACCTATCCAAGGTATATCTAGGAATTTTTGGTTCTTTCCTGCACTTATTTATATCTTATTTAGTCTCCTTTACCAAGTCACAACTTTAAAAAAATAATGGAATTGTAAGAAAATGGTAGATTTGGCAAAGTGGTGACTTTATGATTTTGTAACTAGTTGATTGTATCAATCTTGAAGGAAATTTCTTAGGTAAATCTCTCAGCAAGAATTTGACAAAGGTTGGGTGTGTGAACATATATCTACTAAAATATATAGTTAAAATTTCACACTTATTGAGCCATGTGCCTCCCTTGATAGCTATATGTAATTAATACCTTTCACGACCATCACCAACCAACATTCACGAGTTTGCTTTACCTAAAAATCGGTCATATTATTAAATGCTAGTTGTCATGCAACTAGAAATAATTATATCACGTTTCATATATATTACCCAGATCTGTTAATGTCAAAATCAATTCAACCATTCATTCCCTCATCTTATTTAAATTTATAATAGTGGGTTTATTAAATAAGTCATATGAGGAGGTCACTGTATTTATGGTCAAAGGATTTATTGACATCTGATAGCCATAAAGATGTCATATCATTAATATGTAATTGGACATTACCTTTTATTCATTGTTCTCTATGATCAAATGATTTAGACATATTGATTTGTTGTAGTTATCTTGTACCATCAAAATAACAATTAAAAGGTGGAATTTTCAACATTCACAGATATTTAAAGAATCAAATTTATCTAAATTACTAAATACTTTTCCTTAACATTTGTTCCATAGCATGATTAATTTATGAATAAAATTGATTAAACATACTAATCATCTATTTTTCATGTTGACCAGTTTTGAAATTGGATAAAAATATCATTTTTTAGTCATTTATCAAATTTAGCTTGTTAACACAATTGATGTGTGTTTGTAGATAATACAACTATAAAAGGCAAAATATTAAAACTACTAACATTTTTGTCCTGAAATTTACCTCTTCCTGAGTGCCAAAACTTAATTTACTAACCATGTGATTGTAGGACGTCAGTCAAAGACTCCATTTGGCACTTTAAAAATTGCTTTGATCACTTTGTCTTGTATATATCATTTTTATCTTTGTCTTGTCTATTATTATCCATATTTTCCTTGTAAATATATCACACTTAACCATAATTAGTTAATTAATCTTTTGCTCTACTTGTCTATATATTGAGGGCTATGGTTGGTGTATGCTCTCCCCTTGTGTCCTTACAATGATTTTTGGGGGTTCAAAAATTGCCTATAAACCCTCCATCCTTTGTTTCTTTTCTAAGGGGCTAGTGACTATGTATTTAACCACCATGCACTAGTCCAAACTCTATATTTTGGTAGAGTCTAAAAATCAAGAGATATGTCGTTACACACCTAAGCAAAATTCCCTATAAAGGGTTCTATGGAGTGAGGGGTGGTTAAGCTTGAACACATAGGGTGGTCAAACAACATCCTATATAAACTGGGGCCCTAATATACCTTCATGTATATATGGGATGCACCTAGAAACCTAGTGTAAACCTAGCATAAGATCCTTCGACTATAATAGGCACCTCACTGCTAGAGTCAATATCAACTCCTAAGTAGCCATTATGTACAAATGGGGTCGAGAGGGTTTAGTCGATTCCATAGCAGGTCATCAGCCTAAAGCCTCGCCTATAAAACTATTGGATGGTGTGAGCATCAAGTCAAACTCCCTTGATTTTATTATTCATAGGGTTGTGCTTTGCTTTCTTGGGTGTGTGTTGTGTTAAACCAGTGTTATTTGTGAGCTAAGTCAGCGTTCACCCAAAAACTTATACACCTAGTTAGGTCCTTTACACTACATCCTACCATCATTTTGTACATATTTATCTTGTATATTCTTGCCTCAAAAAATCTCTCATCTCATCACCATCATCTTGTACATCCTTATCATCATCCAATTATCTCTTCCTAGTCTCACTATATTCACCTATCTTTGGCCATCACCCCATCATCTTGTATATCCTTCCCTAATCATCATCTTTTATATCCTTGTCTTACCCTCTTGTACATACCTTTTTCTCTCTTGTGTATCCTTTTAGTCATATCCCATCCTATTCATCACTCATCATTAGTCATCCCCCATCACCTACATATCCTAATTATTTATCATCATCCACATCTTGTCCTAAATTCCATACCCAATCATTTGTCTTGACCTTATCTTCATCACCCATATAGTATATCCTTGTATTAGTTGGCTCTCTAGGTCACATATGAGTATAAATCATCCCCATCCCACATTATCCTTAATCATTTCATCATCACCTATCATCATACTTCTCCTTATCCCATTATCTTAATCACCTTCATCACGATAATCCCACCCCATGCCATCTTGAACAAATTGGTCTCAGATATTGAGCTAGTCCTTTTATCATCCACATTATCCTATCATCCTAATTTATTATCACTCATTCCTTGGTCAGATCTCATACCTAGTCAGTATCCTACTAGCATCTTGTCACTTTTTGGTTTCAATCTAAAAAACCCATCATCATCACTCTCGTATCTATCATCCTTGCCTATTCATAACTAGCACCCATCATATCTTCCTCTTACTAGTTTTGAATCTAGGCAACCATCAAATCCCCAATCCTTTTTGCTAGCTTAACACCTAAGCATTGTGGATAGGTCATTATCACCTATTGTGTTATCGATCTAAAATTTGATCCTAGTCTTTAATCCATTCATCAACCATCACATTATACTAGCTCAATTATTTCAACCTATTTTGTTCGAGAACCCTATCCAATCCTTATCCTACCTCCCTCACCCATCACTCCTCAACCATCTCCATAGAGATAAACCCCATGTTCATAGACCAATTCCCATAAGTATGATATCCTCTTGAAGTTTATTATGATGGGTGTTCCACTCCCCAAAGGTGTTGATCCCTTTCAACTCATTACACCTCCCATCCAAGCCCCTTTATTTGAGTCTCATACCAATCCTCCATTTGCTGGTTATAAACCACAATCTACCCATTCCCATACTAGTAAAGGGAATCCAATATTGGCCACCTCAACTCAATCCAGCCCCTTGCATCAACCACCATTTTGATCATAAATTCAATGCTTCCACTTCTAAATCACCAAGTGAAGCAGGTCATTATACTCCCCTTCCTATGTCCTTGGAATCCCTTTTCAAACAATTAGTCATCACAAACATGATGGTATATCCACCCATCTGACATCTTGGTCCCACTAAGCCTAATCCTACTTGGTATAAATCAAACCAATACTATCCATATCATCAAACTAGGGGCATACCATTAATCGATGTTGACTTTTACATGATTATGTGCAAGACCACATCGATTGTGGTGATATAATAATCAACGGTGAACTAGATGAGTCTCAATCCCTAGGTGAAAAAAAAGGAGAATGCCAAGATTCCGTTACCAATCATAACCAAACCCTTTCATTTCTAAGCAAAACTTAAGACTGCACACCCATCCTACATAATCCCCCCATCCTCAACAAATCTTCTATCAAATCCAAGTCTACTCCCCATAAGCCTAGTCCTCCCTTATCTCATGAACCCTCTCACCCATCACATCAAATACCCCTTTTTGAGAGGTAAATTATGAATAATAAACCTTCTAATATAATCATTTCATCTTATACATCAGAGTTAGCATCAAAAGTATTATCTTCATTAAGATCATGTACAACACAAAAATTTGAATAAGATTCCTCATTAGAAACATCATCCCTCATCAATGTTACAAAAAATGATAAATACACCTAATATTTTGAAGATACCTCCAATTTGGATGATAATCCATCACCAACCATAATAAAATTATTACAAGTGTTATCTATAAAAGATAGTCAAGGTGAATCTGATCATACCTTAGATATGTATACTACAGCTAGTCTTAGTGATCCTTTTATTGATCTTGAGTATAATTTCTTTGATGTCAAAACTAGGTCTCCTAGGAATCCCTATGAAGACTATTTTTCCCCATCACCACTCATTGACCTCATCGTGCCCTCAACACCACCTTCATCCATCATGGACCCTTTTCTTCCCATCGATGATCACTTAATCACCTCCCTCCATAAGGATGATCAGGAACATATATCATTGGAACCTTCCTTAAGTAATATAATGTATGTTATAAGTATAGAGGTCTAAGACCATATTCCAAAAGTCATAAATCATAATCAAGTCATCCTTGATCCTATAAATCAAAATCAATACAAGTCAAATCATCGACCAAATCTAAATGTGTTATCCCCTAGTGAAGCCCAATATTAGGCACTAGAGGACAATCAAAGTCAAATGCCATCTCAAAATCAAAATAATGTCATAAGTAGTATACAAATAGTCAATAATCCATCAAATAATCAAATCAAAGATGAATGACAAAGTCAAAGTATCTTAAATCTCCTACAATCCTTTGTTAATTGGCACTAGTCAAATGAAGAATGTGACCACTAGTCCTAATCCACTGTCACCCATCACAATAACCTATCATGATCCCATCATCCATTCTAATCCATTACTACCCCATCTACATCAATATATAATACAATCCATGTCTCCCATCCCCCACCCAGGTAGCATTGTCTCTTATAGGGGTGATGAAGACAGTTGGTCTAGATATTTGGAAGGGTCACAATCAAGAGTCATCAAAGGTCACATGAACCTCAAATCATCCAAAAGTGAAAACATGGTCCTCACATCACACATATCTATAACATGTGTTGGTTAAGAATCTAAGTAGTATCAATGATCCTGCATCTCTCCCTTCCTTAATAAAACAAGATGTTGAATAAAGTCACAAAAAATAAAAAAGTAAAAAAAAAAACATTCGTCCAATGGTGAAAACTAGTCTTCTGGACCCTTGGACAAGTACCATGATGAAAACTAGTTTTTGTCATCATGGTAAAATAATCTATTATCAGAATTATACTTCAACACTTAAGGGAAAAACCCATCCATGTCATTCTTATCCATCTCATCCCTTGTGCATACCCAACCCCTCATCTACCATCATATCATCCATCCCATCTCTCCTTCCTTCCTATCTTAACCTATAGAAGGAAGTGGAAGGTATCTTGAGACATGCTCTAAAATCATCTTGGCATAACCTCCAATGAACACTTAGGAAACTAAACATTTGGTTCCTTCACAATGTGTTCATTGATAATCCATAATCTTTTTCTCCTCGATTCTCATTCATAGTCCTTTTATACATCATGACATGGTCATTGAAAATCCATCCCCTTTCTGCATCATCCTCATCTTCTTGCCACTCGTCTATCATTCCGTCCATCCTTATCCTAGTTGTTAGGCTTTGTATTCCCTTTGTTACCCTTTGTTAGTAACCCCATTTGTATAGTGTACACACATAACCCAAAAAGCCCTAAAAATTGAAATATGTCAAAAAAACCTAAAAATCATATAACTTGAAAAAGCCAAAAAATGTCTATGATGTCTTGTCTTATCCTAAATCCCCTAGTTGCATCCATCTTTATCCATATCATATCATCCCAATTATCTTCCTCAGACACTACGTTTGGTCTTGAAACCAAATTAGAGTGGTCACCCATCCTGCCATATCTTCATCATCCTTTTGACTAGGAATTATCAACATCCATACCCTTGTCAAAGAACTTAATCTGGCACCCATCACTTCCTTATCAATGCCTTTTTATACCTAGCACCCATTAAATCACCTCTTGGCTAAGTGTGGAAGGTAATTGATCCCATCACTATCTTTATCATTTCCTTTTCATACCTAGCACCCATCAAATAACTTTTTGCTAGTATGAAAGGTATTTGATCCCATCATCTCCCAATATTTTTCTAGATTAGACTCTTTCAAGGTTTTGTCTTTTGATAATCCTTGGTCATCTTCATATCCATATCCTCATCCACATCCTTATCCTAATCCTAATCTCTCATCAAAGTCCAAAACCTTTATCCAAACCACTAGTCAATCATCATCATCATCATCGCTAGTCTATCCTAAATCCATGTCTATTCTTAGTCCATAATCAAATCCTAATCTAACCCATCACCTAATCATTCATCCCATCATTAGAAAAAACATTGTGACACTGCATGTAGATACTTGTGTGTGTTACTTGTTTATTTTGTTTACATTGTTTACATGTTTTTATCATGTAAATATTTGATTGTCCTTTCTTTTTTTTTATATTGGGAAATCAATGGGGTGATATGAGGTCACATAAAGCTATAATAATTCTTATAAGTTTCCTTAAGGACGTAGAGTTTGTTATTTGCCCATGCACTTTGGCATCATGTCTTCTTGGTCATGCTTATATCATGGGGCATACTTCCAAGTGCCATATTTATTGGATTGCTTAGAATATGATGATCTTTATGACATTTTTGATGGCTTGATCACCTACACCTCATCATCTATTTAATCATCTAATCATCCTTATTCTCATCACTAATCCAAACATTGCAACCCATTCAACTAATATCCAATCATTAATCTTCATATCATCATTTGAGTCATGTCCTCTAATCACTAACATCATCCTCTAATCACTAATCCTCATAATCATCATTATCATCTCCTCTATCACTTATTGTTTTTCCCCAAGTTAGAACTACATCATCTTGAGGTATTTTCAAACTATGTAGGCATCACCTGGCCACTTTTCAGTTCCCAAGGATAGCTCAACCACTATCTTCTCTATCGCTTCCTTGCATGTGTCCTTGTTATGGGGATCATAATTAATCACATTATGGATCATTAATTTGATGCAATACAATCCAATTCTTTTCCCCTAACTACTAGTCACTCGATCATATTAATTTTTCTCTATCATCACCTCATCATATTGATCAATTTAGCTTTGACTACACAAATCACCAATCTTAGCAAATCATCATCTTATCCTAGCATATAGCTCTCCCTTGCATGCATCCTTGCTTGGGATATGTCTAAAAAATTTTGCCTTTTAATCCTATCATCATCATGTTACAATTGATTCCCCTTTAGGATGTGTTGAAAATCATGACAACATCATCTTTACTCCCTATTCATGTATCCTTGCTAGGGGCATAACCAATTTGTAGCTAATTTCTTAATTTAAATTCTTATTCATCATCTATCTCACATATAACATCCCATCCCCTTATCTATCTATCTCATCTTTCCCATCATTTCTACCTTCGAGTGGCCATCCATCTCATTCTTCCCCGCATGTCCCCTCAAGGGGGCATCATATCCCCTAACATCACATCTAATGGCATTCATCCATGACATGGTTTTTATTTTAAATACCATTACTCCTTCCACTTTTCTTCACTCACAATGCCCTTTCAAATAGGGGCAAAATATACGCACCTAAATTTTCTCACCTACATTATCATCACTAATATTACTATTGTCGACACTAATTTTGCTCATCCCATTTATTCTAATTTATTATACTAATTTATCCTCCTTTATAATCATTAATCTAATGTTCCCCCCTGAATATTTCTTTATCTACTAACCTTATTCTATTCCACTTCATCATTAATTCACTTAATCATCTCTTTATCTTAATCTAACCCCACTTACCTATTATTTGGGAATTTTAAATTCCTATGACCCACCTACCCACCTACTAGCCTATTCCTAAGTTTTCCTACACCTCTAGTCCCTAATCAACCACCTAATCCCTATCTAATTCATACCTAAGCCTAATTAATCCCTAAGAAGATTTTAGAATTAGAGGATTCTAGAATCCTCTCTGCTCTCAACCCTCCTCTATAAAAGCCTCTAAATCTAGAGGCTTCCAAGTAATTTTAAATTCCTTAAATAAACTTCAACCCTTGATCTCCCTCATCCAATTTTAAATTTCATCCATTGATCTTTCCCTCCAAAATCTATTTAAACAACCTTCACCTCCATTGGATCTAGCTAGCAACCAAGTATTGAATCCATGTCCATGAATCCATAATCAAACATCCACAATCAAGCATCACTATGTCAAAAATATGAGTCAAGGTAATCAATCCAATCCTTTCATTTTGCATCCGTTTGATCATGATTTGGAGAATTTAACTTTTAGGATGACATCTAGGTATGAATATTTTATTTGCCTTTCCATTTTATTCCTAATTAACTCTAAATTTTAATCATGGATTGATATTTTGAGTAGATTTAGATTAATCACATAATCTCAAATCCATTATGATCAAAATTTCTATCTCATAGTTCCCACCTTTTTATCCCCTGAATGTAAAGGAGAGTTAAAATATCCAACCATGATCCAAGGGAAATCCTTGCCAGTGTTCCTAAAAATTCTTATATCTTCCCAAAGCTTTCTATGAGTAGATGAATAATTTGGTGCATAAATGTTAGAGAATATTCATTGCTTCCCATCAATCACATTAGTAAAGAGGACTGCTACATGATTCTGGGGCTTGAAGATAGGTTCCCCACCAAAAAAATTTGTGTCCCAAAATGTGATGAGACCTTCAGATGCTCTTGAAGAACTAGTACAAACAACTCCATCTTTCTGATAAGCATTCTTATGATTAACAAAAAATGGTTATTCTATTTTAGACTCTTGAATAGCTAAGATATCAAGTTTCTGAGTCCTTCTAAAATCTCTAAAAACTTTTTACTTTGAGTAATTATGCATTACTCTAATATTCCATGAAAATATCAACATGACTAACTAAATAGTGAAGGATTACCTCCCTTGAATGGAAGGTTTGTTTGAAGTTCATCTATAATTTCCATCTTTTTGAGTTTTTTGAAGATTTCTTTTTTGTAGTTTTTCCAACTTTAGGGGGCATCTTATATGTAGGGCATTTAATTCCCCTCCTGGTGGTGACAAAATATGTAAACTTTTGTTTGATGTCATGCTCAGGCATTACTAAGATCTCTTAAGAATCCTTAACTTCTTCTTATGATGCTCTAAGAGAAGCATCTATCAAGTGATTAAGATGATCAAAGTTATTCAAAACCTCTAAACTGTTCTTATTACAATCATGAATCTAGCCTTCTTCTAACTACTCTAAGATTTCAAACCGATTGGGAGACTCTGGGATGATGATTTAAAAATTGATTGAATCTTCCTCCTTGTTAAAAAGTAGTTGATTGGCCTAACTGATCATCCTAATCAACTCTATTGAATCTAAATTGTTAGAAGAAATATACTTTCCCTCAAATTTGTTATTATTTTTCAACTTCACCTTATTTGGAATAAGGACTTCTCTTGCATTTGTCTCTATTTGTTTTACCTTTATTAAGCTCTATCTCCTTTTTTATCTGATTCCTTAAAAGAGATGCCCCCTTTCCTTTACCAAGTTGTTTATCCTATGCCAATTTGGAAGCGGCTGGACACATTTTTTAGGAATGTCCTAGTTTATGGCACTTGTCACACATGAGTGAAAATTTTTCAAAATCAAATTTTTAATTCTTGATTTCAAAGGGAGTATGTAGGAAGGTTGAATAAGGAAGTTCTTGGTTCATGAAGGTGTTAACATAAAATCTAGCATGAACCATTCTGGATTTGGCTTTGGTGGCTAAATCATACACTATAAAATAGATGAAAGTCTTGGAAATGATAATAAAGAGATCTTCATCCTAGATTTTGATTCAAAGCCTAGGGAGATGCACCTATCTCAATATTAGATTAATATTTTTGTCTCAGGGTCAAACCCCAGATGCCATTTTTTAGGAAAAGGACTGATTTTCCAAAAAATTAAGGACCTCCTACTAAAATATGAGCATAATCTCTTGGATTATTGATTCTTATCATTGTAAAACCATTTACCATAGCCAAAATGTCCATATGACCTTTGGGATTCCATTTTTCTCTAGCCCAAGTTGTGAAAGTGTTAATATTGAGTCTAGCTCCTATAAACTTGCCAATCAAATCATGTTCTATTCTGGATGAAGCTTGACTTATGAGAGAATATGTGACTTGGATATGAAATTTTTTTCCATCTTTTATGGTTTTAAGTTTTTCAACAAACAAAAATTTTCTCTTATCCATTGGTCCAAAAAGTTTAGAGCTCCAAGACAACTTACCTAGTGCCTCTTTGGGGCTCTCCTTATCAATTCTACTAGGGCCTCCTAGAAATATTCTATTGATAATGCAAATTGTACTATCAATGAATCAACCCTTTCACCTATTGTGAAGGTCAAGGTGGAATCATACCAATTTAATCATAGGGTTCTAAAGGTTTAATAATGATCCTAAAGACATGAGGGGTTTCTTTATAAGTTTTGAGAAATAATCAATAAGTTATCCAATGTAACAAATTTCATTATAAAAATTATAAATCCACTTTATCAAATCATGAATAAGTTCAAATAAGAATATGTAATCTATTCTATCTGACAAAGAAAACCTATGAATTAGATAATCTCTTGAAAAATAGAAATACAATTCAGTATATATATATATATATATATATATATATATATATATTGCTTCTTGTTGTAATATTCTCCAAGTCAACCTCAAAAGATAAACCAGAAATATAAAGAAATAGATTTGAAATAAGACAAAAAAGGGTATTCAATCAAGTAAAGATCAAATCAAACAAACTTATGAAACATAATAAATAACAACTAACAAACTAACTAAAGAAAAGGAACATAGAACAACTAAGCTAAGAAAAGGACAAA
This sequence comes from Torreya grandis, assembly GCA_037957365.1. Taxonomy (NCBI): domain Eukaryota; kingdom Viridiplantae; phylum Streptophyta; class Pinopsida; order Cupressales; family Taxaceae; genus Torreya; species Torreya grandis. The sequence continues at coordinate 2,390,637 of JARHVA010001378.1, forward strand.
AACTATTTAAAATAACTAAGTCCAAACTAAGAAATAATGAAAAATAAGAAAAATACCAAGGACTAAAGATCAAACAGACTAAACTAAGAATAAACCTAGACTCATTAAAATAACTATCTAAGAAACAACTAAGTAACAAATCTAACTCTGAAATATGAGTAAGACAAAAAAATAAAATCAAAGAACTCATAATCTAATGAATGGCTAATAACTGATAAGAACTTAAAACTATAACAAAAATAATAGGAAAAGTCTAATCAAAACTTGATCTATAAAACTATTTGATCTAAGAAAGAAAATAAAATATTAATCTAAGAAACTAACTATGAACTAAAACAAAAATTAAACTAAGAGACATAAATAGAAACTAAATTAAAAAAAATTGAAAGATAAAATATATTAAAATTAGAGTTAATAGAAATTACAATAAAGTGTGTGAGTCTCAAAGGAGAGTCGTCTTAGCAGAAAAAAGTGATTTTATTGAGAAAAAGCAACATCTTTCTTTATGATAACTTGAGTGACAACTTTATGATTAAAATAGATCAATAAAATGTCACAAAATAATGAAGTTTTTTTCATTATTCAGGTTGAATACTTGGAATCTGTGCATAGAACTATAAATAGCAATCATCAAAAGATGTTAAGCTTGGAAATCTTTAGATAATCAATTATAAATGATAATGAAAACTGGATATACATGTGTTGCCTAAGCACTTACTCAACTGTCAAATAAAGTACTAGTGAATCCATCTATAAAATTTGTACTATCTCAGAGAAGTTGCATAGAAAGAAGAGAGATGAATGATTGACTTCACAAAATCGAATAAGTCTGCAATACCTAGTGTTATTTTATCTTCAAATGAGTCCTTGATCTCCTTTATACTTCAAAATTAGTTGAAAAATAAGTTATAACTAACTTTAGTTAGTTATCAGTTTATATTAACTAATTAACTTTAAAAAATAATTAATTATAAATAATTATTAGTTAAAGAAATATTTAATTAAGACTTAAAATGTCTTAATTGATCAAGTTTTTAAATATAGACCGGGTACTAATTTTAACGGGTGGGGACCTTCATCAAATAATAATAGAATAGAATACATATTTCAACTATAAGATAGATAAATCAAGGATTAATAAAATTCCATTTATATTATACCATAATGCATATTAAAATATAACTTAAACATATATATTTATATCAAAATAAGTTTGTTGTATCCCAAAATATTATCATGAAAAATTATCAAAATCTGAAGTTAAAATATCCAACTGAAAGTGAAAAGATCTACCATGTAAGAGTTCAACTAAAAATAAATTTTAACCCCTAGAGGTCCAATAATCATCTAAGTCTGAAAGTACTTCAATCACATGTTTATCTTGTGCATTAAGATACACATTATACTCCATCTCTGTAGTATGAAACTGCACCAACCTTATCCTGGAGTCACTTGTGCTATCATCAACCTCCAACTTGATTCTTTTCAACATTCTGACCTCCATAGGAGTACCAGGTCCAATTTCACTTTCAACTCTTTTTCTTGTAATTCTTTTCTCTACAGTGGAAGGGGGAAAGTCTATTGTCTTTCTTTTACTAGCATAACCATGTATTCCCAAATTCAACCTTTTGGATCCCAAGATAGGATCACTATGAGAAGAAGTTAGACCTAATCCTTTACCTTTCATAAAAGGCTCTCAATGAGAAGGTGAAGGTTCATCTGAAGGAATGGCCATATATACATAGTTTTTGGCATGGATTATTTTAATTTAAAACTAGGTGGCTTGATTAACAAGATTAAGTTAAATAGCTAGCTGAATTCTTTTAGGGGACTGGATTGGAAGGTGTTGTGGATTATTTTCTAAGTGGCGAGAAGAACTACTTTGTGAAGGGGTATGGGCTCCAAATCTATAACCATAAAAACCTTTGTTTCCTCTATGACCTCTATTGACTGGATTAAATGGCAAATTGTTTAAAACATTCTAGAATTTAGGATTTAAAGCATCAAAATGTATAGACATCTTGGTACCCCTATAAAATTTGGGACCAAATATTTTTACATGAAAACCACCCCTAGGATTAGGATTAGGATAATTAACATTACTACCAAAATTATTTCCCTAACCCCTATCATGACCACTCCTATCTAACCCAAGATGGTCCCACCCAGACATTTTGAGACAATCTAGAAAAATCAAATTTGATGATTGAAAATTAACAACTGCCCATTCAAAATATAGTAGAACTGAATGCATCCCATAGCCACCTTTCAACAAATTAAACTAAGTTGATTTCACAAGCTAAAAATACTCTATGTCAAATACTAACTGAGTCCCAAATAACATCATAATGTCATTTCAAAATATATTAATGAAATTCTCATCTTTTTCAAACCAATTTTAAATAAAAAATATGACATTACTCCATTGATCCATCAATAGATGCATAAATTCTAATTCTTTGTTATATCTTTTAAAGCAAATGAGCCTTCAAAATCTATAATAACATCATTCTGTCATAATAATTTTCATGAATTTTCAATCAAGTATAAACTAAACCATTCAAAATTTGAAGGCACATGATTTCCAACATAATGAAAACACCAAATGATATCTGAGACAAGTTTTATTTATTCTCAAAATGTAAATCTTGTAGAAATTTCAATTGATAGGCTTTTGAATTCATCAGGGGACTATAACTTCAATGTCCATTCTCAAAGTAAAACTAAAAACTTTAATACTGAGATGCAAATCTAACAGAAGCCTCATCTTGAATCTAAGTTCTCAAAACTAATTCTTGGAATTAAAAACTGGCAGGTAAACTCATAACTTCAAGACTATATATATATATATATATATATATATATATATATATACTGAGATGCAAATCTAACAGAAGCCTCATCTTGAATCTAAGTTCTCAAAACTAATTCTTGGAATAAAAAACTGGCAGGTAAACTCATAACTTCAAGACTATATATATATATATATATATATATATATATATATATATATATATATATATATATATATATATATATATTTGGCATATCTTTTACACAATATCCGACCATATTCAAACCAATTTATATCTTTTTTGAACAAGCATAAACTATCTCTAAGAAACCAATCTTGGATTTCTTGAAAATAATCAAAATATCATGACACAAAATCTTTTAAAATGTTCAAAGATAAAATAAAATGGCATATATTATATATGACATGTGGATAAATATTTAGAGTAAGACCCTTATTCATTTTTATACCAATACCCTAATATGACTGTGTATTGTAACTCATTTAATATTTTGAGTGTATGCACTAACCAGTCCATATGCTTTTCAGAACACATGCATACTTTCACATAGTTTTCAAATGAAAAAATTGATATTATTTTCCATGCATGTAAATTCCTAGAAATTAAACCCAAGTGCATGCCCATATGAACAAATGAACCAATCTATTCACATCATAGAAAATAAAATCTCTTTGTTCATAGACATTTTAAAATAACCATCTTGAGTATCTTGATAGGATCTTCTCATAAAATAAATAAAAATTGTAAAGACTTGAATTTTAAGAAAAGATGTCCATAATCTTTCAAATTTTGAGAACTCAAAGAAGACATCAACTGAAACCTTTTCACAACTCATATCAAATTTTCTTCATACTTCTTATTTTTTTTAATACACATGTATCACAACCCTTCCAATATTCTAAGTATACACACAAAAATGAATAGAATCTATAATCCTGATATTTGAATAAAACCACTAATCATACACTTCAAAAATAATGATAGAATCTCAAAATATGTTTGAAAGAGTGATGGCCCAAAAAAATGGAAACTCAAGTATTCAAAGAAATATGTCCTTGATTTCTTTCATGCAATAGCTTTGAATAAACACTTGAAAGAAACAAAACGCAAAAACACCAATACTATGTATTAAGACTATACTCTTTATATTTCAAAAATTAGGTTTTGAATCGAACAACTTTCTATTCCTTCATAGACTAAAAATATATCAAAAATAGAAACTGTTCACCACCAATATTCATGCATGAAAGAGTTTTTAAGTCTAAAATTAATTTATTCTCTCAAACATCCATGCACATAATAGACCATTAACCTTTTCAAACTTTAAAATGCATGTAGACAGCTTATAGAATTATCTATCTAGCTCTTATTTCTTCATGTAAAATCATTCAAATATAAACTCAGAACTTCTAAGGATGTTCATGTAGACTAAAATTATTTTATTCATGCAACTGAAGAATGATTTTATTTATAATATTGTAAACTTCATTCAAAATATCCATAAAAATCTTTCAAATTTGTAAAAAATTATATGAAACATACCTGGATATGTACCTTAAAAATCTTTGCCCAGTATCTTCAACCAAAACTTTCCTCTAAAAATCAAAAATGAACTAGCCAGAGTTTTTCTTCCACGACTGGGCTTGCAAAAATCAACACAAATAAGGAAATCACCTTACCTATCTCTGCCACCTTACATTGTAACCAACTTGGTGATGTGATTAAATCTTATTGGTTCACATTTATCAAAGATGTACTTAGCAGCTTCACTAAGTTCTCTATCAACACAACCAAGTTTAACCATCACTAAACCTTTGCCAACTTCCCACCTTTTGAGGAATGATTGTTATGCATTAATTTCCCTTTGCTACCAAATCTCTATGATGATCTTGAAGCATTAGAGATGTGCCTAACATTAAATATTCATGCCAACTCACCTTTCATGATGGATCATGTTGCCAACCAAACACTAGCTCATCAAATCAACAAATGCACTGACTATGCTTTGCAATCAATCCATCACCTTAGACTTAGGTAAATACATATTTCACAATGCACACTTATATTTTGAAAATTCCTAGACCTTAACATCATGCCCTAAAGGGTCTTAAACCATGTCATTATAACTCAAGAATATTAATCCTAAGTAATCTAGTTATTAGAAAAAGAGATATCACCTTAGGTTCTTAGGCTTAAGAAATTTTGATTATTAGTAACCTAACAATAGGGTATACAATAGGGTATCACATTAAACTTTATACCCTGATGATTCATTAATACTTTCATGAGTGATTGATTCAAAACATAAACCAACTTAGTATGCCAATAATTAAAATGTCTATTGGATGACAAAATCAAACCAAGCATTCAATTATATCTGCATCTCAAAGGAACTTTCATAAACAAATGCATTATATCTGTAACTTATTGTTTTCAAAACTATGATAATCATCATGAATTCAATTATCTATTCTAAACCAAGAATCATATTCCTCAATATGTCAAATTCTTTAAAATGATCAAACTATAATAATAACCTAAATAGTAATGACTATGCATACTCAATAAAATCTAATATATGTACTACCAATTTTGAAAACATTCCCAACTAAAAATTATCTAAAAATCCGCTTTGACTGAAAATCAAGATAAATGATCACATTCATATATATATATATATATATATATATATATATATATATATATATATATGCACATTTCATTCATTTATCCACCATGCTTTTCAAAACCACTTTAAAATATCAAACATGAATTCATCATCTCATAATTATCATTTCATAATTGAAAATATGCATTGAAAAATACTATTAATTGATCAGGGCCTTAACACAGTTTTAGATTTCATGACTAGGTCATCTCTATGGCAGAAAGTATTGATTTTGGAAAAATTTGAGTTGTGTGGAAAATAGGCATAACAAATTCCATCTATCTAAAATTTATTACCTTGTAGGTAATCATTACTATTATCCCATGTGAAGGTCCTCTCCCCATTGTCATCACCTTTCTCCCGTTCAGAAGCAAAATTTTAAAATTATTTTCTTGCTCACCTTCATTCCTATGTTGTTTCATCACCTTTGTTGCCTCCATTTTTATATGTAATGTTGGACTTGAATTTTAGGTGTTAATGCCATGTGATTAGATTGGTTGAAAATGTGGTGATGTCATGACTAGGGAGTAGGCTTTTAGAAAATCCTAATAATAGGTGTGTAGGTGGGATTTTAGAAATTTAAAATTGGCAAGTGGACATGGATGGGATTATTACATTAATGGGATATTAAGAGGAGGTGGGATAAGATGATTAATAATATGTGGGATATATGAAGGTTAGGAATGTGTAGAAAATTAAAAAAAGGATTGAACAAAACACAAATTAACACATAAGTTAACTTGGATAACCCAATATGGGAAAAACTCTAGTGGGTGAGGCAAATTGCTCTCCCCTTCTACTATGTTATGCAAGAGTATACAAGGTACTACAAACTTAGCCTACATGGACATAACTTTCACTACCATCTTATCCAAAACTCATATACGAATATGCTCTACACTTACAAGACACTTTTTTTCACTCCCACACACGTGAACCAATCATATATAGCTAAAAATAATGAGAAAAATAGAACCAAGACTCAAACTCACTAATAACGATGTGAGTCCAATTTATTTATCTTTCACTACCTTTCTCCTTTCATTCTCTACTTTTCCAAGGTCTCTATATAGGCCTTCTCACCCCTGTATCCTGCCAATAAGCTAAATGAACAACTATAAGAATAAGAAATGTTTACAACCATTCACTTTCATTGTCTTTCTGCTTTCATTATATGCCCTACCAATGTCTCTATATAGACCCTCTCAACCCTGGATTCGACCAAGAAGATGAAACATACTACTACAAGGTCTCTATATATCATTTTAAAATAAAAATGCTCCTTAATAATGATGTATATCAGCATATTTTACTTAGATTTATCTAAGATATGTATGTTAGTAGCACTTGTTGCCACATAATGTAAAGTTAAATACTTATTATTCATAAAAATACATTTAAATAAATATTTAATACAATATTAAAATGAAAAATAAATAATAAACACACACACACACACACAAGATTATGATATTCAAATTCTATATATTTGATATTAAAATGTAAAATAGAGAGCAATGCATATATGATATATATAAGTAGTATAATAATAAGTTTATGATATTCAATATATACATGGGATCCTCTAAAATTTGAATTCTTTGCTCTTCCTCTTATATTTTTTCAACTCTTTTTCGATTCTTTAATCTCTCAAATTGGTCATATGTGAAAAGTGGTGAGATCATTAATCTATGTAATAACTTGACACATGATATAACAATAAATGTTAGACCTTATATTTCTATAAGTCCTATATCAATTTTGGATTTGTCAAGTTTTAAGCTCTATGTTTTGTGTATTGTCTATCCCTATGCAAAATTCAAATGTAACTAACACATGTGACGCCTTTGTATAGGGGTGATTGACATTATATTTGAAGTTGCATCAACAAAAGGAATCCATGTGTATTTATTAAACTAAACCATTACATATGTAGGTGGTGATGTCACTCAATTTTTCACCCTTGGAGAGGTAGTTCAAGCCTAATAAAATTGAGTGAAATAATGTTTTTACCCCTAGAGTTGTGGGTTGTCTATAGTGGGGGTAAGCCTTTGGTCAAAAGGGCTAACTCCTAGATTTGTCTTAATTGTCCTTCTTCTAACTAGTTGATGTGTGAAAAGGAGTAAAAAACTATCTAATTGCAAGAAAAACTAGAAAAAATAGGTGATACACCAAAATATTTGATCCAATACTATCCTATTCTTATACTTAAAAGAGGTAAAACTATAATCTAATCTATGCTTCAAGAGAGAGCTTCTCATATAAGTATTTCAACCTAGATACTATGTAGGTATTGCAGACAAGGTGGGAGTTTCAAAGGACTGATAAGACACTAATTAAACTCCAAAATACTTATCTACATCACCACACTTAAATTTAATCCAAGTGAATTTCAAGAAGATAATGTATCCATACCTAAGTGCACACAAGTAGGACAAGATGCGAGGGCAAGCGATTTTCTCACTAGCATCTATCAACAACTCATTCAACACACTGAAATATGAACTTGGAAAGCTTGAACCAGTTATTATTTATTTCTTAAGGCTAATATTACTAACAAAAATATCATGGCTTTGCCTACATTTCTTGTGGATATATTACAATGCCAAGACTAGGCATACTTATAGCACTAATTAGAGAGAGAGAGAGAGAGAGAGAGAGAGAGAGAGAGAGAGAGAGAGAGAGAGAGAGAGAGAGAGAGAGAGAGAGAGAGAGAGAGAGAGAAACCCCATGAAAAGAATGGAATCATGGGGGGTTTAAATAATGGATAAATATAATTATATTTATAATATTTGAGGAAAAATATAAGGTCTTGAACAAGGGTCATTTGATCTCCAAGTCTTTTGCAAACTGCCTTCAAGTCAGAAGGAATCAGTCCTTGAGGAGTTCATAAGCCTTCTTCAAAACTGGGCTAATTTATTATAGAAATATTATTCATCTATCTCTAAAATTCATGGATATACATGTACAAGGTTGTAGTGACACCTCACCAAATTTTATGCATCATTATCTGTGCTTGAAATAGGCTTTCTTGAAAGGGGAGTTAGCTTAAGTCATGAGGTGCAGTCTATGATCTTGGATAGCAAAGAGATCACCTAATTCTTGTCATATAAATTGTAAATGATCACTATAAGCCTAAAATATTTAATCACCATCTCTTCAAATATTTTAAGGATCTAATTTACATCTTGTAATTATTTTCGTGCCTCTCAAAGATTCACTTTAATGTTGGCTATCTAGCACTAGTTGGCAGTTAGGCCTACTTTCACATATTAGTTCATTTTAATGGCCATGAAAACTGAAAGGAACCATAAAAAAAGGCTCAAGATAATTTTATTAGACACAATAAACACTTCATCTTATTAACAAGGCATTCAAGGCATCACAAACTTGTTGTTCTTGCCAAACTAGATGACTAGGTCCCTCAATCCTAATACATCTCAAACTGCCTTCTTTGTGCAGACTTATAAGAATAGTTTCATGAGTGGATGAAATTATTTTGTTCCATGAGGAGTTATAAAACATCCCATAATACCTCCTACAATTATTTTTAAGTGTTCATTCATGTATGTACCCTTTAACATCATCAAAACTGGCAAAAGAGAGGGTATTCACTATGTTCGTATAGGTGACATCAACATCAAATTTCATGTTGAGGAGAAAAATAGAGTTTTTGATAGGGTTAAAATGTTTATAAATCCAAAACAATACATTTGGAGTCATTATGAGACAAATATCTTACATCCCATTCATCTAAGGGTTTTAGTAGGGTTTAAGACCTATTTGGGGTCTTGACAATCGTTCATTATATACTAACCATCAATTAGCCTCATTCCAATTGGAAAACAATATTGATTGACCTCCTCACCTATCCCAAATGTCTCATCTTCCCATGCATATTTTTATCTATGGTGTGAACATATAAAATTACCCTTTAGGTAGTAGACCTAGTGTTCTTAAACTTGAGAGAGGTCTAATTTGGGTTTTTGGCCTTAAAACTCAATTCTACTATTAGGAAATGGTCAGACACCTTGAAAAAAATATTAATCATAGTTATATATTATTTTAAAATGGTTATCACTTCACTATGTGCATTTCGTGCATTGGTCAGGAAACCTAAGGTTCTAGGCATATCATTTCCTTGCTAGTGCTGAAGGGAATTTGGATTGAAAATTAGGATTTTGTGCAACCTAGAAATATATTGATACCTTTTATAGGTTTATATATTACCTCACGGCCCCTCCATGTGTTTTTACTTTATTATATTATGTTTTGGGTTCAAACAGATCCCTTGGTCTCAAGACTACCCCTTGCCAATGGAGTGGGCAAGGTCTGAGATGAAATAATGAATATGCTTGTTACCTATATGGATTTGACATGACCATGGATGTATTGGTCCAATCATGACCATATTATGTATAGAGGCCTCAAAACCTCAATCTCTCTCATGACTGGACAAACTGGGCCAGTGGTCTTTAATTAGATGATTGTATCTTATGATGGGCTCTTTAAACCTATATGATAGTCTCATTTTACCACATTGATAATTGTATATGATCAATCATGGATTTTAGAGACTCTTACCAGCTCTGTATTCAAACTTCATAACTTCAATTTCTCTTCAAATTTGAGATCCTTCTTGAAACCTTCAAACTGGGCTCTCCATTTTTTAGTGTCTTGCCCAGTTCAACAATGGCACTTACTCCATGGCATAAACATTCATTACTCAGTGAATAGTCTTATAGGCACCTCCCTCTCATCTATACACTTGAATACCTACAATGTTTAGCAGTGAGCTTAGCCAATCTTCTACATATATCATTCACATGTGTTTTAAAAGGGCTACTTATAGGTGCACTCTCCCCATGACCACTGAGTCATTAGGAAACCTAACATTATGAGACCTTGTTTAAACCTTTTATGGGTTATTTGGGATGTGTGTTCATGTTTTAGGACCATAGAGAGTCTAAAAATGCTCACTGGTCACATTAAAGGCTCCACTCAATGAGATAAAATTGTAGCATGAAGAAACATAGAGGTCTCTTGCATTTTCATACACTATATGAGTTGCCATGATGGAAATATAATACCTATTAGACCCCCTAAAAACTCCTAAAACATTTATTCTGAAATAACAAGTTCATATTTACAACAAGATTGGCCATAAATCAATGTGTTAGGGTTTAGAGCCTTCTCCAGGTAGTTTACTTTCTTAACATTTGATCATAAAGAATAGGAGATTGAACCAAAGACCAATGTCATGAATCTCAATCCCATTTGGGTCCTCAAACTTGGTAAAGATCATGCGATCCATCTCTCCATATTATGTATGGAACAAGCATTCACATAAGACCTTTGCAAAGCTGTCAAAGGACCTGATGAATTGGAAACTAAGTATTTTTCCATTTTTGAACCTGTGAAACCTCTCTAAATATTTAAAAGGAATGAAAAAGGTGGAGATTCAATTTTCATATGTTCACCCTTGAATATGATCGTACAAATTATCAAAAATACCCCTTTTAGCTCAATTTCTCCTTCTTTGAGCATTGAACCTACAAGGTATGGCTAATATCTAACTTGATCTGACATTAAGGGCATTACTAAACCTATTTTAATTCTTTAAAAGTACCACTTGTATGTACCAAACTTAAAATTCATCTTGTTAATCACTTTAGAACCCTTAAGAAGCAATCTTAAGTGTAGAAAAAGCTAGTGAAACTAGATGACCTCATGGAGTTGACATTTCATTTGACCAAGACCCTAAAATACCTATATGGACTTTAGTTCATGTTGGCCAATTTTTTCCCACATACCAAGCTTATTCCTGGATAGAGAAGTTGAGTAGATCTTATGACCCATAAATGATCAAAAGATGGAAAAAGTAAGCTTTAAAGAGCCAGATCATCTCAAACGTCATGAATAAATAGACTAGTCAGCTTGATAGTGCATTTTATAAGTATTCTTAGAAAGCCTCTTGGGCCAAAAGACCACATGGACATGATTTTTTTCATGCCAAAAAGGTCCCCTACAAACTTTGTATCTTGATGAGTTCTTTATCTAAAGATATAAGCTTCCAAAGTTGAACTTATAGAGTGGGATGTGTATGCAGACTTCAAGTTAAAGTTGTGGAAAATAGCCATTTGAATTCAAATGTTCTAAGGATGAACACATGGCTGAAAATTGGAAATATCTTGGGTGCCCATATGAATATTTAATAATGCATGGAAACTAATAAAGCTAGTGAGTCCACAAGATCCAATAGAGCATGTTAAATCATGTGATCGAAGATTAATAGTGAACATCAAGTCAAAAGGTTAGTGGATCTAGGATAAGTGTGAAGGTGACAAGTGTCTTAATCATGGTGAAATCCAAATCATATCAATGATTCATGTTTGGTAGACCAAAGATCTAATAGTGTACGATCCATCGCACCAAAGTAGATCAACAGTGAGTGAAATGTTAGCTAGTCAGTAGATCCCAAGAATGAATGAAAAGCTACTAAGTGTCATGACTGTGATAACTATTAGGTAAATCAATGGTATGCATTCGATCCATGTAAAGGAAGATTTATGGTGTGCATAAGGTCAACAAGTCAACAAGCTTAAGATGATTATGAGGCCACCACATGGTGAAAGCATAGGAACCAGCTAGGATTGACTGTAGATCCCATAGAATGAATGGGGAGATGAAAATTAGTTCAATATGAGAGGCCCAGACAAGATTAATGACCAAAATTAAAAGTTGAAGCTAGGATAATTCAAATGGAGGTTGAATATGGTTTAGTTCAAACCAAGAGTAATGTTTCAAAAGATTGTGTTTAAATTAGAGCTCGATAAAAAACCATTAAGTAGATGCAACCATACAGTTAAGATTGTTCATGTAAAATCTCTCTCACCATTAAATTTCATAATCATGACAGGTTTGTTTAAACCTAATGCAATTCAATAATGAGGCTATGCGATCTGTAGATCTTAATTGATATAATGACTATACAAAAACCAATATATTGGATTAGTTTTCAATCTATAGTAAAGATCCATATCCATGTTGGGGTAGATGTAGACATAAATGTGATTATGGAGAAATGTCTCATCTTTAGACAAAGCTATAGCTTCAAAAAATAGGTACCTATAACTATTAAATTAGACTTAGCATGGCTTTGTCAAGTCCATGGATATGAGGACTTTGTCCTCATAATGAAAACAAGTGCGATATGGCATATAAGATCAAAGCAAGGGGATTTGAGGATTGGAGAGTATAATGGAGCCTTCAATTATTTTAAGGAGCCTTTAAGGTTTTCCTTCCTAACAGATCATGACTCATCATCTACAAAACAAATTCTTGTCTTTTAGTGCGTTTCTCAGCCAATGAGAAGAGCTTGAAGACTAATGGATCAAATGAAGGTTAGCTTGTTGATGAAGGGTTAATCCTAATTAAAATAAAAAATAGTTCAAAATTAAAAAAAAGGTAGTAGCTTAATTAATGATCTTGAATGGTGTGCTCCCCCTCTCTCTCCCCTTTCTCCTATATCTCTTATTTTCTTCCACATTGAAAACACTCTCTCACATTCTATACTCTCATAAGGACTCTTTGATCTTGAAGAGCAGGGAACTCTTTGAGATATTGTAAAATATGCTCATATTGATTAGGCTAAACCCTATCCAGCATTTGTAATATCTACCGCTTGATGCAATAAAAGACTTTCTTTACCTATCTCTTGCCTTGGATTAGTGTTGAGTGAGTTGTGCATGATGGAATTATTAAGGAGAATCTTTCTCACCCATTTTCCTCCTTTTTAACCTCCTTTAGGGTGTTTTCAAGATATTGCAGGTCTGGATTAGTGTTATACCTGAACCTAGTCCATGAAACACTTATGGACTAAGCTAGATTGTGAGGTTGTGTGAGATAGCATTGTATTGTGATAATCTATTGTGGGTTCAAGCTTATGTAAATTTCCCATTTTTATTTTGTGCATCACCTTTTAGCCTTCTTAAGAGCCCTTTCCCTTTTTTAACCCTTTTCCATGTAGTATCATTAGTTTAGGTGATCTATCAAGAGGAAGCTAGCCTTATCTGAAGGTTTAACCCCATAATGGGATATCCACAACCTAGGGTTGTTCCCATATTTTGATTGGGAGTGGGGGAGCCTAAATAACTCCTCCACAAGGGTGTAATCTCACACCATAATAGTTTTTGGCATTCTTGGTGGGACTTTACTATGTTATTCATCTCACTGAAAGTTTCTTTGTGTTGCTGTTTAGTGTAATCAGCCTTTAGAGGGACATTTACAAACACCAATGGTGACTCCACTATGAACATCAATTGCTATAAGTAGCATAGGTGCCTAATCACCATTATTTGGTATGTATCATCCCCTGTTTGATCAAAATGCATGTTAATTCATTCCTTATCCTTCATATCAAGTTAGCAATGTTCATGGGTTTACCCCAAGTGGCCCTCAAGATTCAATGTATCAGATTTGTCATAATTGTTGGGGGATCAATCCAACAATAGATTACAACTATGACAGCAATAAACACAGAATTAAACCAGATTGACAAGTAATTAGAATGATAATATCAAGAACAAGAGATACAAGAAAACATCCTGAAAACTTGTATTAACAAAACTCTTTACAAAGGAATACAATTGAAGAAAGCTTCTTTCTTCCACACCTCTCCTAGATGTATAGATCTCTCAATAGATCTCAATTCCTCAAGAGCTCTCTCTCAAGAACAATCAACTCCAACAAGCCTGGATTGATTCAATTCTATACTGTTCTTCACACACAATGAATTCCAATAATTCACTACAAAATTACTTACTTAGCTAAGAAGATCTAATTCTACATATAGAATTAGGAGACTTGAGCATGTACAACCAACAAGCAGTTAAGCCTCTTGAACAAGGGCTCCAAAAATAGTAATGCTAACAATAGAGACGCGTGCTTAAGTTCACAACTCAAACTTATCATGCAAACACTCGCTTCTGTCCACGGAAATAGCTTTCTGGACACGCAGGTAACCGACGTCGGTTCCCGCTGCTTGTCTGTGACCGCCACCGGCCGACCCTTCTGTCGACGTCAGTGTCTCTCCAACTGCCTGTGACCGACGTCGGTCGCTCCTGACCGATGCCGGCGTCTGTGTAGACCCGAACCTGATTTGTATGCTCCTTGGTGAAGCTTTTAGCTCCACACCCTAACAATCTCCCACTTGGAGATAAACCAGCTGCACCAGTACCTGTACAGCAACATCTTCTAGCTCCTCCATCTTCAGCTCAATCATGAAGACCAATAGAAGTTGAATGAAGATTCAACTTCTCCTTAGTAACCGGCTTTGTTAGCATATCAGCAGGATTCCTATCTGTATGGATTTTCTCCAGCTTCAACTCACCATCTTCCAATACCTGTCGTATGAAGTGATACCTTAGCTGTATGTGCTTGGTTCTTGAGTGAAAAGCTGAGTTCTTAGCCAAATGGATTGCACTCTGACTGTCACTATACAATCTGTAACTTCCATGCTCCCTTCCAAGCTCTTCCATGAACCGTGTCATCCATATCATCTCCTTGCTAGCTTCTGTAGCTGCAATATACTCTGCTTCTGTAGTTGACAAGGCTACAACCTTCTGCAACTTAGATATCCAACTAACCGCTATTCCACCTACAGTAAAAACATAACCTGTAGTGCTCCTCCTGCCATCCAAATCCCCTGCCATATCTGAATCTACATAGCCATGTAGAGAAGTATCTGAACCTCCATAGCACAAGTGTCTACCGCTGGTTCCTCTCAAATATCTAAGGATCCATTGAACTGCTTTCCAATGTTCCTTACCTGGATTGGCCATATACTTACTTACCACTCCCACTGCTTGGGCGATATCTGGTCTAGTCCATACCATTGCATACATCAAACTTCCTACCATGGAAGAATATGGAACCTTACTCATGTACTCTACCTCTTCATATGAATTGGGACATTGTTCTTTACTTAACTTGAAATGTCCAGCCAAAGGTGTGCTTACCGATTTAGCATCCTGCATATTGAACCATTTCAACACCTTGTCCACATAATCTTCTTGAGACAATATCAACCTATGATTTTTCCTGTCTCTCCTAATGCTCATGCCAAGGATTTTCTTCGCTGCTCCCAAATCCTTCATAGCAAACGTTTGAGCTAATTTTACCTTAAGCTCTGAGATATCCTGCATGTGAGACCCTGCAACCAGCATGTCATCTACATACAACAATAGAATAATATATCTACCATTATCAAATCTCTTGAAATACACACAATGGTCTAATTGACACCTACTGTAGCCGTGCTCAGTCATAAACCTATCAAATTTTAAGTACCATTGTCTAGGAGCTTGCTTGAGGCCATACAAGCTTTTCTTCAACCTGCACACAAACTTCTCCTTACCCTTGACCTCGAATCCTTCTGGCTGTTCCATATAAATTTCCTCATCCAAATCTTCATGAAGAAACGCTGTCTTAACATCTAGCTGCTCAAGATGCAAATCCTCAAAAGCAACCAAAGACAATACAACCCTTATTGAAGTCATTTTAACAACTGGAGAAAAAATCTCACCAAAGTCAATACCTGGCTTTTGTGCGAATCCTTTTACCACTAATCTGGCCTTGTATCTCATCTGTCCATTCTTGCCTTCCTTCAACCTGTAGGTCCATCTGTTCTTAAGTGTTCTCTTACCAGCTGGCAATTCAACCAAATCCCATGTTTGGTTCTCTCTTAAGGACTCCAACTCCTCAACCATGCCACGCTCCCACTCACTCTTGGACTCCACCTGTATTGCTTCTTCAAAACTCTCTGGTTCTCCACCATCAGTTAGCAATAAATAATATAAGGAAGGAGAATATCTAATTGGAGGCTTACTCACCCTTTCTGACCTCCTAATGGGTGTCTTGGACTCGTTCTCAACATGCTGTCCACCCAAATTTTCTGACAGTGACCGACCTCGGCCACCTGTAGACCTGTTACTGGCCGACGTCGGTTCTGCCTGACCGACCTCGGTCTCTATATTGCTGACGTCAGTCTCTGTATTGCCGACACTGGTTTCTGTCCTGCCGACGCCGGTTCTTGACCTGCCAACGTCGGTCTCTGTGTTTTCCTGTAAGTGATTATTTCTTTTTCCCGCGAGCTCATCTTGGACTTTCACCTCATCCAATTCACCATTGCTCTGCTCAGGCTGATTCAACTTCCTTAGCTGATCACAATACATCACTCTTTCATTGAAAACAACATCACGGCTCCTGATTACCTTGTTAGTTTCTAGATTCCACAATCTGTAACCAAAATCATCTGAGCCATAGCCAATAAACGTGCATCTCACAGACTTAGCATCAAGATTCTTTCTATTTTCCTTATCTATATGCACAAAGGCTTCACAACCAAAAACTTTGAGATATGAGAGATCAACCTTTTTACCTGTCCATACCTCTTCTGGAATACCACCATCCAGAGCTGTAGAGGGTCCTCTGTTAATCAAGTACACTGCAGTGTCAACAGCTTGTGCCCAGAACTGTAAGGGCAAACTGGCATGCAATCTCATACATCTTGCACGCTCCATTATTGTCCTGTTCATCCTTTCAGCAATACCATTCTACTGAGGTGTCCTTGGAACCGTCCTTTGCCTACGGATTCCATGCATGTAACAATAATCTCTGAACTTATAACTGCAGAACTCACCACCGTTGTCTGATCTCAGGCACTTTAATCTTTTACCTATTTCATTCTCAACCATGGCTTTCCAAACTTTAAAAGTATCAAATACATCAGATTTTCTTCTAATACAGTAGATCCATACCTTCCTTGTGGCATCATCTATGAATGATACATAGTACTGTGATCCTCCAATGGAAGCAACCTGAGCCGGTCCCCACACGTCTGTGTGAACAAGCTCCAACTTGTGCCTCTTCTTAGTAGATCCAGTTTTGAGAAAACTAACCCTTTTTTGTTTTCCAAATACAAAGTGCTCACAAAACTCTAGATCTATGCCTTTTAAATTTGAAAGCATACCTTTAGACTTAAGAATAGACATCCCCTTCTCACTCATGTGGCCAAGCCTTGAGTGCCACAATTTAGCGTCCACATCTGAAGTAGATAAAACTGAAGGAGATTTGTTAGTAACACAATTACACAAATAGAGAGTACCTTCTCTCTTACCTCTAGCCATAACAAGTGCACACTTGGTTACCTTCCAAGATTCTGCTGTGAGAGTTACTGTGCAACCCTCATCACCTAGCTTACCTGCAGAAATCAAATTTCTCTTCAAACTATGAACATGCATCACATCTCTCAACACCCATGTGTTGCTATTTTGCATCTTCAGCTGCACTTTGCCTTTGCCAATTATTTTACAGGGCTCATCATCCCCTAAGTACACTATTCCAAAATCTCCTTGGATATAGTCACTGAAATATTCCCTGTTAGGAGTAGCATGAAAAGATGCACCAAAATCTAATACCCAAGATTCTATATTATTATGCAGAGAGAAAATTAAAGCATCCTGTGCAATACCTGCAATCTTGGCTTCTTCCTTTCCTTCGTGCTGGTTGTCCTCCTTAGGCTTTGACCAACAATCTCTGCTTATGTGCCCCATCTTTCCACAATTCCAGCATTGTGGCTTCCTGCCATTTCTGGATTTAGATCTGCCTTTCCCCTTTGACTTGGATCTTGCTCTGCCTTTCTTGCTCTTCTCTTTTTGCCTTCCCCTGCTCTCAAAACTTAAAGCGTTCCCAGATGCCTCTTCTGTGCTTTTCCTGCGTATTTCCTCATTCAAGATAACACTAACAACATCCTTTACTTTCAAAATATTTGATGCAGATGCAGTATTACTTACTGCCATTACTAAGCCATGCCAACTTTCAGGCAAAGAACATAATATCAAAAGAGCCTTTATCTCATCATCAAACACTATATTCACTGAACTTAATTGATTCACAATACTGTTGAAATCATTCAGATGAGTAGACACAGATCCACCTTCATTCATATGCAAATTAAATAACTGCTTCATTAAATATACCTTATTTGAAGCTGAGGGTTTTTCATACAGATTTGCTAATGTAGTCATCAACTCTACCGTAGACTTTGCCTGTGATAAATTGGATATCACAGTGGATGCTAGACTCAGTCTTATAGACCCCAGAGCCTTTCTTTCAAGAACTTCCCATTCTTCATCCTCCATGTCTTTGGGCTTCTTTGCAATACCTCCTAACGGTAAGTAGAGATCTTTCTGATACAGATAATCCTCTATCTGCATTCTCCAGTGTTGGTAATTTTTGCCATTGAACTTTTCCATTCTCAATTTACTTTCATCTGCCATTGCTTCTCCCACTCAAATAGAAATCTCTGTAAGAACTTATAATCAATACACACTACACAGATCTGAACCACCTGTTAGTGAACCTGAGCTTTGATACCACTTGTTGGGGGATCAATCCAACAATAGATTACAACTATGACAGCAATAAATGCAGAATTAAACCAGATTGACAAGTAATTAGAATGATAATATCAAGAACAAGAGATACAAGAAAACACCCTGAAAACTTGTATTAACAAAACTCTTTACAAAGGAATACAATTGAAGAAAGCTTCTTTCTTCCACACCTCTCCTAGATGTATAGATCTCTCAATAGATCTCAATTCCTCAAGAGCTCTCTCTCAAGAACAATCAGCTCCAACAAGCCTAGATTGATTCAATTCTGTACTGTTCTTCACACACAATGAATTCCAATAATTCACTACAAAATTACTTACTTAGCTAAGAAGATCTAATTCTACATATAGAATTAGGAGACTTGAGCATGTACAACCAACAAGCAGTTAAGTCTCTTGAACAAGGGCTCCAAAAATAGTAATGCTAACAATAGAGACGCGTGCTTGAGTTCACAACTCAAACTTATCATGCAAACACTCGCTTCTATCAACGAAAATAGCTTTCTGGACACGCAGGTAACCGACATCGGTTCCTGCTGCTTGTCTGTGACCGCCGCCGGCCGACCCTTCTGTCGACGTTGGTGTCTCTCCAACTGCCTGTGACTGACGTCGGTCGCTCCTGACCGACGCCAGCGTCTGTGTAGACCCGAACCTGATTTGTATGCTCCTTGGTGAAGCTTTTAGCTCCACACCCTAACAATAATTTGCCTCTCTTTAGTCAACCAGAAAAGAGCCTTAGGTTGATATGGCTTGATCTTGAAAAATAATTAAGAGAGGTTAATAGGGAAGAAGAGTACTATAAGCAACAAAAAAATCTTAAACACCAAGCTTATGTTTAGGAGTAGGAGTTGAGGTTTCATGAAGAATGCTTGGTTAGGCAAGACCAAGCCAAAAAAGAAAATAACTATCAATTTCTCTTAGGAATGAGATCAACCAACCCTAGAACCCAATTTCCCTCTCTTAATCCTATTTATGTTCAAACCCAACCCCTTAGTCCACCTTGTCAAGTCTCATCCTCATCAAGAGCCAAACAAGTCACTAAAAATCATTCAGCTAAGGAACATGAAGCCATCCCATCTTGGATCTTCTCCTATGCCAATGACCCTGACTGTGTCATACCCTCTCTTGTGAAATTACCCTCTCTTACTCATGTTCATGCTCAAACCCAAGCCCTTAGCCCACCTTTTCAAAGCTCATCTCTATCAAGAGTTAGGCCAATCATTAAGGTCTATTCAACTAAATAATATCAAGCCATTCCATCATGGGTCTTCTCCTATGTCAATGACCCTAACTGTGTCATACCCTCTCTTGTGAAACCACCCTCTCCCACACCCATTTATTAAAAGGAGAAGGTGGCCAATACTTATGCTTTCCCCTCATGGAAATCAATCAAGGAGGGCACAAAGAGGAGATAGGAAGTGCTAGTTGAGGTAGTCTAAGAACTAATTCTAGAAAAAGAGGTGTTAGCTTAGCTCAATGAGCTTTCCATACAAAATTTCCATGACTCTATCTCCCTCCCCCAAGAGCCACCAAAGAGAGCCTTCAAAGTTCCTAGCTAGAAGGATACTCTCCTTAACTGCAAGCAAGTAGAACTTCTTCACCCTCCCACCATCTCCCTCTTAGATAAAGATCATATTGTAAAAAGAATAGAGGATGAGCTTGTAATCATAGGTAAACCTAAAGAAGAAAAAAAAAATCCTATGATGAGGAGATCATGATAGGCAGCCCACTCCATTCAAAGGAATAAAAATCAGGTTTGGATTAGCTATTGCAACATGGCTTTGACACTAATGAATTATAGCTTGAAGGTAGTATTGATACCTTCATATTTGAAGGGAGGTGTATTCAAGATGCAACTAAGAGCAAAGGGGATCTTGATTTGTTCCAAGAACTTCCATTTGGTATGGCTAAGGATGAAGATTAGGAAGAAATAGAGAAAAAGGAGGATCAGGATGAAGTTTGGAAATTTTTTTACCATGACTTCATGGACCAAATAGAGGTTCTAAACCATCCTATGCCTCCTCTAGAGCATGAAAATAAACTTGTAGATCAGGCTATAGAAGTTAACCAGTCTCAAAATGAATTATCTATTGAAGGTAGTATTGATGTCTTTAAGAATGGAGAATGGTTAGATCCAAAGCCACAAGAACATGAAATTTCAAACCTTAGATGGGTTGATGAGATACCATATGGCTCCTTTAAAAGTAAGCAAAAAAAGGATGGTGTTGAAGTTGGAATTATCCCAGATGACTAAGAGGAAGTTACATTTTGGGATGACTTAAAGATTTTTTGTCTAAGCCTAGATAGTCAACCTTCATGTTTAGAAGATCCATCAGATGAGGAGGTTGCAAGTGATCTTATAGTCCATTTTAGAGTAATCCTTGAAGAAATGGACCATATATCTCCATTGGAGATATGTTTGTCCCATTTCATCCTCTTAAGAGCATGACAAAAGAGTTAACAATTAGGAATCTTAGCTCACCTATCATGAGATCTCAAAAGCAAGGTGTTTTCCATCCTAATCCACCCCAAGTGAGTGATGTTAAATCTTTAACATTTGATCCAAGAGGAAGATACTTATAAGCTAAAACTCTGTACATATTAGAATAGTTTTCTTGTTTTCCTCTAAGTGCCTTGTGCGCATTATTTTCTTGTTGTGTGTTTCCTTTTCCAAAGTGCCTTGGGCACTTTGTTTGTTTTGTTTCTTATTGTTCATATTACTTAAAGGGAGTTATCTAGAGGGGCAACCTTGCATCATTTCATGTCAGCTAAGAGTAAAGACTTGTGACTCCATGCCCAATGGATTAGACAAGGCAACTAGTCTGGGTTCTTAAGCATAATAGACATGCTTCCCTGTGAGTCACCAAAGATGTTGGCCAATTTTGGCCCACATACCAAGATTTTTCTTGGATAGAGAAGATAAGTAGAGTTACTGACACATAAATGATCAAAATATGGAAAAATCAAGCTTTGAAGAGCCAAACCATCTCAAACATCATGAATAAATGGACTAGCCAACTCGATTATGCATTTTATAAGTATGCTTAGAAAGCCTCTCAGGCCAAAAGACCACATGGACATGATGTTTTTCATGCCGAGAAGGTCCCCTACAAATTTCTTATCTTGATGATTTCTCTATCTCAAGATATAAGCTTCCAAAGTTGAACTTGTAGAGTAAGGCATGCACACATATGTCAAGTTAAAGCTGTGACAAATAGCCATTTGAATTCAAATGTTCTAAGGATGAATGCACAACTGACAAGTGGAAAGATCTCAAGTGCCCATACAAAGATATAATGGCACATGATAACTGATAAAGCCAGTGGGTCTAGAAGATATAATAGAACACATTAACTAATGCAATCAAAGATCAATAGTGAGCATCCAGTCAAAAGGTCAGTAGACCTATGATAAGTGTGAAGGTGATAAGTGTCTTAATAATAGTGCACTCCAAATTATATCAATGGTTTGTGTTCGATCTGGTAGACCAAAGATCCAATGGTACATGATCCATTGTACCAAGGTAGATCAATGGCGAGTGAAAGGTCAACTAGTTAGCAAATGCCAAGAGTGAATGAGAAGTTTCCAAGTGTCATGACCATGGAAACTATCAGGTAAATAAATGGTACGTGTTCAATCCATGCAAAGGAAGATCGATGGTGTGTATAAGGTCAATAAGTCAAAAATCTTAGGATGAATACAAGGCCACTATGTGGTGAAAGCACAAGAACTAGCTAGGACTGACTATGGGGCCCATAGAGTGAATGGAGAGATAATAATAGGCTCAATATGAGAAGTCCAGATCAAGATTAATGGCCAAGATTAAAATTCAAATCTAGGAGACTTCAAATGGAGGTTGAATATGGTTTAGTTTGAAATAAGAACAATTTTTAAAGGGCTATGTCAACATTAGAGCTCGATTGAAAACCATTAAGTAGATGTAGCCATACAGTCAATATTGTTCATGCCAAATCTCTATCACCATTAAATTTTGGAAGCATGATAGGTTTGTTTAAACCTAATGCAGTTCAAGAATGAGGCTATGTGATCTATGGATCTTCATCGATATAATACCTATACAAAAACTAATATATTTGATTGGTTTTCAATCTATAGTAAAGATCCATATCCGGGTTAGGGAAAATGCAAACATAAATGTGATTATGGATAAATGTCTCATCTTTAGACAAAGCTATAGCTTCAACAAACATGTACTTGCAGCTACTAAAAGCATACTTAAGCATGGTTTTGTCAAGTCCATGGATATGAGGACTTTGTACTCAATGAAATCAAGTGGGAGATGGCATAGAAGATCAAAGCAAGAGGATTTGGGGATTAGAGAGTATAGTAGAGCATTCAATTCTTTTATGAATCCTTTAAGGTTTTCCTTCCTAATAGATCATGGCTCATCATCTACAAAATAGATTCTTATCTTCTAGTGCATTTCTCAACCAATGAGAAGAGATTGAAGACTATTGGAGCAAATAAAGGTTAGCTTGTTGATGAAGGTTAGTCCTGATTGGATCGAAAATGGTTTAAACTTCAAGAAAGGTGGTAGCTCAATTAACGATCTTGGATGACGTGTTCCCCCTCTCTCCCCTTTCTCCTATATCTCTTATTTTCTTCCATATTGAAAACACACTCTTGGATTCTAGACTCTCATAAGGACTCTTTGATCTTGAAGGGTAGGGGAATCTTTGATATATTGAAAAATATGCTCATATTGGTTAGGCTAAACCCTATCAAGCATTTGTAGGAATTACCTCTTGATGCAATAAAAGACTTTATTTATCTGTCTCTTGCCTTCGATTAGTGTTTAGTGAGTTGTGCATGATGGCATTATGAAGGAGAATTTTCCTCATCCTTTGTCCTCATTTTTGACCTCCTTTAGGGTGTTTTCAAGCTATTATAGGTCTAGATTAGTGTTCTACCTTAACCTAGTCCATGAAACACTTATGCATTGAGCTAGATTGTGAGGTTCTATGAGCTAACATTATATTGTGTTGATCTAGTGTGGGTTCAATCTTATGGGAGTTTCCCATTTTTATTTGGTGCATCACCTTTTAGCCTTATTAGGATCCCTTTTACCTTTTCTAACCCTTTTCCTTGTAGTAGCATTAGTTTAGGTGATCCATCAAGAGGAAGCCAACTTTCTCTGAAAGTTCAACCCCACCATAGGATACCCAGAACTTGGGGTTGTTCCCATATTTTGATTAGGAATAGGGGAGCCTAAATAACTCTTCCACAAGGGTGAAATTTGATTCCCTCTGACATCTTATGTAAGAAATAAGCTTTTAAAATATCCCCATTTACCACAATATAAAAATTTACATCCCCAAAAACCTTAATTTATGCTAAAAGACCTTAATTTATCTAAGGTGACTAGAAATAGGTTTAAAATCATGATTTAGCAATGAAAGGGCATAGATAAGATATGGAAACCTATAAACACTCCTAGGAGAAGGGTAACATGAACCAACATTGGAATCACATAGGCCAAAATGTTGTCACATTTTGATAACATTCTTGGTGACTCTTTGGGGTAGCCTACCTGCTAGGTTGTGAGACTAGCGGCCTTTCCTCAACCATTGAGAAATGGAATCATGGTAGAGAAGCCTTAAAACAAAATTAAATCAAGATAAAAGAGAAATTAAGATAATAACCACACTATGATTAAGTCATTTATGGAACATCACACAATAAAGATTCAAAACAACAAACCAAACAAGAAGGAAATAAGCAAATGTGCATAAACACTTATTCAACACACACCACACACCTAATTATTTACATGACTAACCTTCATATCATCAGTAGTAGGGCTTCAAATGGATCCCATTTATAGGGATATTTAAATCCTCCTCATCCATTCTTTCCAATTGGAATGAATTATTCTACTTGCACTTGATGATGATGTATGGCCCACTCCACAAAGTGTCAAACTTGGTGTGTCTCCCAAGCTTTGCTCTATCTTTATCCCACTTCAGTACTATATCACCCTCTTGGAAAACTCTTAGAGTTTTTTATTATCAAAGGACCTCTTCATTATCAATTGATGATTCTCCATGGTTGTATGAGCATTGTCTCTAATCTCTTGTAACTCCATCAATTCTGTCAACCTCACGTCCATTAGAGTGTTTTCAATCAATTCCAACTATTTTGATAGCTCTAATGCAGGTAGATCTTGGGATATGGATAGTATATCTTCTCTTCCATAAACAAAAATAGAAAGAGAGTAACCAATTGACCTTTTATATGTGACCCTATCATCCCATAAGATTTTCTTCAACTTAGTGTGCCAAGCTCTATGGTTTCTCTCCAAAGTCCTCTTTATGATCCTAATTAGGTTCTTATTAGTAGACTCAGCCAACCCATTACCTTGAGGGTAATAGTTGGATGTTGTAATCAGACATATGACATTACTCATTGGCCAATCAGTTGTCTTAGCACCCATGAAAGCAAGTGCATTATCCAAAATGATGGTAGAAGGAGTTTCAAACCTTGTAGCAATACCTTCATAAAACTCCAAAATGGAATTATCATTGGACTCCTTCAATGAAACTACCTCAACCCATATTGTAAAGTAATTAGTAGTTGTAATGATCCAGTTGTGGCCAACACTTGATGAATGATTAATGATTCCAATGAAGTCAAGACCCCATTACATGAAGGGTTGATCCACTCAAATGGGTCTCAATGGGAAAGCTACAAGTCTTTGTTTGCCTACAAAGAAATCACATTGAGGACACATTATTACCCAAGCATAGCATTATTTGAAGAGGTTAGGCCAATAACATCCTACCCTCATGATCTTTGTAGTTGTGGTCCTTGGAGAGAAATGACCCCCTATTGATCCATTATGAAACTTTTCAAGTAGTACACCAAAATAATCATTGCCAATGCAGTTTAACAACACACCATTTATATATTTTATAAAAATCACACAATCTAAAAGACAATAAGGAATATTTATAAATCTAAAATACCTTCCTTTGGACCTACTTAACCATTAAGACACTCACCATTTTGGAGTAATATGATGCCGTCTTGCATTCAACTTTGTATAGGTGTGAGATCAGTTGGTTGAGGGTAGTCTTGATTGACCAAAAATTCATTTTTTGGTTCATGGATATCTGAAGATAAGTGATCACATAATCCCTTACACCTTAACAACTTGGTCACCTTGATGTCAACATCATACTCTATGACCTTTATAATCAACCCTGCCCTCTTTTCATTGAGGTCTTTACTCAAGAGGAACTCCTGGGTGCTAGGATGAGAGACCATGAGGTGAATTCTAGTATTTAAAACCATGTGTCTAAACTTCATCATACCTCTTATAACAATAAGGACTTGTTTCTCCATAAATGTATATTTGGCTTCATAATCCTCCAAACCTTGACTAAAAAATACAATAGGTTGTTCAACACCCCCATCATTCTTTTGCATAAACATAGATAAGATAGTTTCAAGGTTAGAAAATGTATTTAACATGAAGTCCTTATAAAAATTAGGATTTACAAGAGTGGGAGCTTGGGAAATTTCTTTCTTAATGGCTTCAAAAATATTTTTACCTTCTTTAGTCCAAGTGAAAACCTAATTTTTCTTGAGCATGGTTGTGATAGGCTTCACCAAAGATGCAAAACTAGGTATGAATCTTATCATAATGTTTATCTTACCTAAGAAGCTTTGGAGTCTTTTATTGTGTAAGGGAAATGATAGGCCTAGAATATCCTCTATCATTTTAGGGTCAATGGCTAGACCATCTTTAGAAACAATGTGTCTTAGAAGCTTATCTTCATGAAAAATAAAGATGCACTTATTTGGGTTAAGATAGACCCCATAATATCTACACATCTCAACACCTGCCTAAGATACTTCATGTGGTCATGTGCATCCTTTGAGAACATAGTTATATCATCAAGGTACACTAGCAACATCTCATTGATTAGGCCTTTGAAAGCCATGTCCATTAACCATTGAAAAGTGGCACCAGCATTTGATAAATCAAAGGGCATCTTCCTATAAGAAAAAATCCCCCATTTTATAGTAAATGATGTCTTGAATTGATCATCTTCATTCACCAATATTTTATTGTAACCAAAATATCCATCTAGGAGTGAGAAGCATTGGGAACCTGAAACAACTTGCAAAATCTACTCCATATGGGGTAAGGGATAATGATCTTTGAGTGACACCCTATTTAGGTCCCTGAAGTCCACAAAAACTCTTATTTCCCCACTCTTCTTTATAATAGTCACATGATTAGTTACCCAAGTTGAGTTATTTATAGGGAAAATTATCTTATACTCAATTAGTTTGGTGAGTTTCATTCTCATGAGTTGCTCAACTTTTGGGTTAATAGGCCTTTGCTTGTGCCTAACTAGTTTGGCTCTAGGTTATAATTAAATAGTATGGTGGGATAGGATAGGTTCAAACCCTTTTAGATTTTTATATTCCCAAGAAAATATATCATGGAATTCCCTACATAACTCAATGAATGCTTGTTTTTCAGATGGAGAGAATACCTTGCCTAGTTTAAGGAGCTTATTCTTGAAGATTAAGACCCTTTCATAGTTATCCTCCTTTGTGGACATGCCCACCTTATCTTTATTATTTTGGTCATCCTCATTGAATATTATCTCTATAGTGACCAATCCCTTAGGTATCTTTTTTGTTCTCATCTATATATTTTGGTCTTCATATTGATCATGGAGTTTCTTCTGATTTCTTGAAGAGAACTCAACCTCCTCTTGCAAGAATATACAATCTTCTTATCACTATCAAACACCTAAAAAAATACTTTATTTTTAGGAATGGAAGGCCTTAAAATGACATTTATATGTGACTTTTTTCCTTATTTATTTATGTTAGTAGGTGTGTGAAATTGTGCCCCTATAGCAGCTAACATGTTAGCATGCGTGTTTTGTTCTCTTGGGATTGGTTGTATGTTGAATGCACTAAAGTATTAAAGTAAATAAAATACCCTATACTTATAATACTTAAGCAAATGGTTATTGGTGGAACTCATTTTCATTATTTGATGCACAATTGGTTCACTATCTCCATATACTTGTAAATTTTTGATTCCCTTCCTCTTTGCCCATTGAAGTCCATGAACAAGGCCTTCATTCTCGATCACATTGTAGGTACAACTAAAATGGAATATATATGAAGAGTAATACTGATGTTGAGATGGATAAATGAACATAACACCATCTTGTGCACTAATATTTCTCCTTGAACCATAAAAAAACATCTTTTGCGTTCCATCACTCTCATCCTCCTCCTCAATAAGTGAAGTTATAGGTGTTTTATCCTAATGTAGGCAATACACCCCCAGATCAGTATCTTCCATGAACACATAGGGATCATACTTATAGGTCTCAAAACTATAATCATATAAGAATAGATCTAAAATACCTTCAAGAGGGGAAGATGCTCTATTATCTATGGCATGCTCTTCTTGCTCATTAATAGTGCAATTCAAATTGGAACTATTTTCCACATATTGTTCAATGTGTAACTTGGCCAATGGCTATGTTCTTATTGTCACCTTATCTCCATACCTAATTATAAAATCCAATAAGTACTAATTAGTACCAACATACCCTCCTATATTGGTAGTGAAGTCTCTTGATAAGAAAATGGCAAAATGTGTAGGTAGATCTACCACCAGTATGTCTTGTAGAATTGGAAAACTTGGGCAGTCATGCAAGAACACTTTTAAACATTTGATGAGACTTATTGATTTTTTTTGTTTTTCCATCAATCTATAACACTCCCTTGCTATAAGGTTCATACTTTAATCCTAACTTGTCTGCACCTAGTTTAGGCATGACTGAAGTGCTTGCCTTACTATCCACAATGCAATTATGGACCACCTTATCTCCCACAATGAGGGTAAGATATAAATATGGGGGATTTTAAAATTTGGTGTAAGCTTAAAAAATATGATTAGGATTTTTTTTAGGGCTACACCAATATGTTTTGATGGTTGGGGATGAATATGAAGTTGGGATAGCTACTCTTGGAGTAACTCCTTTTGACTAGACATGTAGAGTACCTCCCAAGGGGATATGCTTTTATTTATATTCTTCAAGGAGTCAATAATATTCAAATAAGAAACATTATCATTTAATTTCATCCTAAGAGGCAATGAATTACCTTGAGCTTGAGGCAATGAAGGTTGGACCACCCTTCCCAAGTTCTGATTTTGAAGAGGTGCAAGACTTGTAGAGGCTACCACATTTGCATTCATACCTTGTTGCCTTGAAGGGGGGTTTTTCAAAGTTGTATCCACATCTTGAACATATACCAAATATATCCTATTTGACTTTTTATTTTTTATAACTAAGGAGTTCTAATTTAGGATAAAAATGTCCTCCATTTTGAAGTTCATAAGGCTTGCTCCTTGATTATTAAACTCTCCACTTGGTTCTGCTTGCATGGAGCTATCATATTTTGATGTCAAGTGAGGATTAGGACCTCCTTGAGCCACTAATTCTTTAAATTATCTCTCATTATCATTCATGAACTAAACTTGAGGATGGCCCCAAGAATTTGGCCATTCTTCTCCTTACACTAGGTTGCTATAGACTGGAACCATGGCTCTTATGGTGGGAGTAGAATTTGGATTGTAGGCATTAGGTGATCTATTGAAATTAATTTGACCTTGTCCCCTCCATTGACCATCATACTAAGGTGTAAATATGTTTTCTTATGGAGGGTAATAGTAGGAGTTTTGGTAGGCTCCAAATTATTGATTTGATTGCTCAGTTGAAGCTTCTAAGGCCTTATATTTTGTTTGCCAATCAATTGCATCATCTAGTTTCTTTGGAGTAGCTTTAGGCTTGTTATTTGGACTCATAAATGAAGAAATGTTTGGAGGTGTAGTAGACATGTTAGGAAAGATAGTCATTGACACCTTTGGAGGGAGTTTACTGGCTTAGATTAAACCAATCTCATCTCTAATAACCACATCATAGGCTTCAGACAAGGTATACCCTCCCATGGACTACAACATGACAACTATATTAATTCTAATATGTTTGAGGTAAGTCAGGAAAATAAAACTTTCAAGGGTTCTCATGGGAGGTGAAAGCCTATTCCATGTCTTTTAGAACCTCTATTTGAAATCATGTATGGATTCCTTAAGCCCTCTTTGGATAACATTCAATTGATGAATTAGTGATTTATGATCACTCTTATCCTCAAATTTTTGAGTCAAAAACTCCCCAAACTCATCCTATGTAGTAATGCATCCTCCTACCAAGGTTATATACCAATCAAGGGATTTTCCCCTAAGGGACATGGCAAGCAATTTGATTTTTATATTGATATCTATGATATTATGTAAATTTAATAAGTTAGATATGTCTCTAATATGCTCAATTGGGGTGATAATGCCTTCCCCATTGAAAGAAGGAACACTCTTGGTGGCATTCGGAGGGATATCATCATAAGCAGCAAGGTTTATAGGATTGTTAGTATTAAAAGATGGGAAAGCATATTTCCTAGCCATGTTACCTTCAATATCTTATTCACTCTTTGGATCCTATTGAATTTCAAAGTCCTCTTGTTGTTCAATCTATTATTTGAGATTCTCAAGTACCAAGAAAGGAGTAGGGTATTGAACTTCAAGAGGAAGCTCAGGATGAGGGAGTGGATTTGTAGAATGAGTACCTCTAGTAGTAGTTGAGATAGCAATGACCATGAAGCATGAAAATGAGAAATTTATCCTCAACCAGATGTTATAACTTCAATGGACTTACCAAATTCTGAGTAGGAAACACTTATGCAATTGTGATATTATCAAGACCAGCATTCACCTTGATAAAAAGTGCTTAAGACAACTATCCCATTGGGCATGCCATAACTATTATCAATCAATTTTTGAACTTGGAGAGGTATTTCAAGCATACTCCAATTGAGTGAAACAAAGGGATTACCCCTAGACCTTTGGGTTGTCTATAGTGGGGATACACCTCTAGTTGAAAGGGCTAGCTCCCTAAATTTGTCTTGATTATCCTTCTACTAACTAGTTGATGTGTGAAAAGGGGTAAGAAACTATCCAATTGAAATAAAAACTAGAAAAAAGAGATGATAAACTAGAATATTTTATCCAATACCATCATATGCTTTCACTTAAAAGAGGTACAACTACAATCTAGTTTATGCTTCAAGAGAGAGCTTCTCACATAAGTATTTCAACCTAGAGACTATGTAGGTATGGTAGATAAGCTTAGAGTTTCAAAGGACTGATAAGACACTAATTAAAATAAAAAACACTTAGATACAACACCAGACTTCATTTTACTCCACGTGACTTTCAATAAGATGATGTATCCATACCTAGGTGCACACAAGTAGGACAAGATGCAAGGACAAGTAATTTTCTCACTAGCATCTATCAAAAACTCATTAAACACACTGAAATATGAACTTTGAAAGCTTGAACCAATTTGAAATTATTTTTTAATGAAAATATGAGTAACAAAAATATCATGGCCTTTCTTACCTTTCTTGTGGATATATTATAATGCCAAGACTAGGCATACTTATAACACCAATGAGAGATAGAGAGAGAGAGAAAAAGAAATCCCATGCCAAGAATGGAATCATGGGGGGTTAAAATAATGTAGAAAGATAATTATATTAATAAGAGTTAGGAATAATCATTTGAAGTCTTGAAAAAGTGCCATTTAATCTCTGAGTCTTTTGCAAGCTGCCTTCAAGTCATAAGGAGTTAGTCCTTGAGGAGTTCATAAGGTTGATTGAAAATAGGTTTGATTTGTTGTAGAAAGATTCTTAATATATATTTAAAATATCATGGATATAAATTTAAAATTATGGAGTGACACCTCACCAAGGTCTATGCATCATTATCTTCCTTTGAAACATGGTTTTTTGAAAGGGGGAGTTAGCTTAACTCATGAGGTGTAGTATGTGATCTTGGACAGCAAAGAGACTGCCTGATTCTTGTCATAGAACTTGTAACTAAACATTTTTAACTTTAAATATTTCATCATCACCTCTTCATATCTATGAATTCTCCAATTTACACCTTAAAACACTTGTCATGCCTCCCAAATATTCATTTTAACATTGGTTGTCTAGCACTAGTTGGTAGTTAGGCCTAGTTGCACATATTAGTTCATTTGAATGGCCATGAAAATTCAAAATAACAATATAAAAAGGCTCAATAACATGTTATCATAACAAATAAACACTTCATCTTATGAATAAGGACTTCAAGGCATCACAAACCTATTGTTCTTGCCAAACTGGATGACTAGGTCTCTCAATCCTAGTACATCTCAAACTACCTTCTTTGTGCAGACCTATAAGAATAGTTTCATGAGTGGATGAAAGGATTTTATGCCTTTAGTATATATAAAACATACCATAGTACCTCATACAATTATTTTCAAGTATTCATTAATATTTGTACCCTTCAAAATCATCAAAATTGGTAAAAGAGAGGGTATTTAGTATGTCTGTATAGGTGACATCAGCATCAAATTTCATGGTGAGGAGCACCAGAGAGATGTTGATAGGTTTAAATTTTTTTTATATCCAAAATATTACATTTGGATTCATTAGGAGATAAATCTCTTACATTGCATTCATCCAAGGGTTTTAGTAGGGTTTAAGACCTGTTTGGGGTCTTAACAATCATTCATAAAGCACCGACAATAAATTAGCCTCATTATAATTTTAAAACCTTATTGACTAACCTAATCACCTATCCCAAATCTCTCAATTTCCAATGGACAGTGTGAGATCTGGTGTAAACGTATAAAGTTGCCCCTCTAGTAGAAAATTTAGTGTTATTGAACTCAAGAGGGGTATAATTTGGGTTTTAGGCCTCAAAACTCAATTATACTATTGGTAAATGGTCAGACACATCAAAAAAAACATTCCTCATATTTATATATTATTTTTAAATGGTTATCACTCCACTCTATGCATTTGGTGCATTGGTCAGGAAACATGAAGTTCTAAACCTGTCACCTCCCTACTAGCCCTCAAGGGCATTTGGATTGAAAACTAGGATTTTGTGCAACCTAGAAGTGTATTGAGAAATTTATTAGGTTTTTTAATTACTTAAAGGTCCAAGGGTTTTAGTAGGGTTTAAGACCTGTTTGGGGTCTTAACAATCATTCATAAATCACTGACAATAAACTAGCCTCATTATAATTTTAAAACCTTATTGACTAACCTAATCACCTATCCCAAATCTCTCAATTTCCAATGGACAGTGTGAGATCTGGTGTAAACATATAAAGTTGCCCCTCTAGTAGAAAACTTAGTGTTATTGAACTCAAGAGGGGTCTAATTTGGGTTTTAGGCCTCAAAACTCAATTATACTATTGGTAAATGGTCAGACACATCAAAAAAAACATTCCTCATATTTTTATATTATTTTTAAATGGTTATCACTCCACTCTATGCATTTGGTGCATTGGTCAGGAAACCTGAAGTTCTAAACCTGTCACCTCCCTACTAGCCCTCAAGGGCATTTGGATTGAAAACTAGGATTTTGTGCAACCTAGAAGTGTATTGAGAAATTTATTAGGTTTTTTTATTACTTAAAGGTCCCTCCATTTGTTTTTATATGATTATCTTATGTTTTGGGTTCAAACAGACCCCTTGGTATCAAGACTGTCCCTTGCCAATGGACTGGGCAAAGTCTGAGACAAAATAATGAGTATGTTTGCTACCTATATGGATTTGAGGTGACCATGGATGTATTTTTCCACTCATACCCATATTTAAAAAAAAAATCAAAGTGTAATTATTCCTATAGAGGCCTCAAAACCTCAATCTCTTTCATGACTGGACAAACTAGGCCAATGGTAGGTAATTAAAAGATTATATCTTACAATAGGGTCTTTAAACCTGTATGATAGTCTCATTTTATCACCTTGATAACTTTATATGATCAGTCAAAGATTTTTGACACTCTTACCACCTTTTTACTCAAACTTTAGAACTTCAATTTCTCTGCAAATTTGAGATCCTTCCTGAAACCTTCAAACTAGGCTCTCCATTTCTGAGTGCCTTGCTCAGTTTAATAGTGGCACTTACTCCCTGGCATAAACATTCATTACTTAGTGAATGTTTTTTTAGGCACCTCCCTCTCATCTATGCACTTGAAGACCTACAATGTTTAACAGTGAGTTTAGCCAATCTTCTACATATATCATTCATAGGTGTCTCAAAAGGACTAGTTGTAGGTGCACTCTCCCCATGACCATTGAGTCATTAAGAAACTTTAAATTATGATACATTATTGAAACCTTATATGGGTTATGTGTGAGGTGTGTTCATGTTTAAATATCATAGAGATTCTAAAAATGCCCATTGGTCACATTAAAGGCTCCAATCAATGAGACAAACTATAACATGAAGAAACATGGAGATATTTTGTATTTTCATACACT
The DNA here is from genome assembly GCA_037957365.1 of Torreya grandis. Taxonomy (NCBI): domain Eukaryota; kingdom Viridiplantae; phylum Streptophyta; class Pinopsida; order Cupressales; family Taxaceae; genus Torreya; species Torreya grandis. The sequence continues at coordinate 2,425,026 of JARHVA010001378.1, forward strand.
AGATGAGTTGGCATGATGGAATTAGAAGACCTCTTAGACCCCCTAAAAATTCTTACAACATTTATTCTACAACAAAGAGTTCGTATTTGCAACAAGATTGCCTAGAAATCAAGGTAGTGGGGTTTAGAGCCTTCTCCATACTGTTTACTTTCTTAACATTTGTTCATAAAGAATAGGATCTTGACCCAAATACCAATGTCATTAATCTCAATCCTATTTTTTTCCTTAAACTTGGTAAATATCTCAAGATCCATCTCTCCATATTTTGTACGAAACAAGCATTCACATATGGCCCTTGCAAAGCTACCAAAGGACAAAATGAAGTGGAAACTGAGTATTTTGCCATTTTTGAACCTTTGAAACCTCTATATATGTTTAAAAGTCCTAAATAAGGTGGAGAGTCACTTTTCATATGTTCACTCTTGAAGATGACAATAAAAATGATCAAAAATACCCTTTTTAGCTCAGTTTATCCTTCTTTGACTGTTGAACCTACGAGGTCTAACTAATATCCGACTTGATCTAACATTAAGAACATTATAAAACCTATTTTCATGCTTTAGAAGTACCACTTGTACATACCACACTTTAAATTCATCTTGGAAATGACTCTAAAAACCTTAAGAAGTAGTTTCAAGTGTAGGAAAAGCTAGTGAAACCAAATGACCTCATGGAGTTGACATTTCATTTGACCAAGAACCTACAAAACCTATATGGACTCTAGTTCACTCCATATGACAACTTATGCAATAAATAATTTTTTAAAAGATCCCCATTGGCCATAATATAAACCTTAACATCCCCAAAAACCTTAATTTACGCTAAAAGACCTTAATTTCTCTGTGGTGACTACAAATAGGTTTAAAATCATGATTTAGCAATGTAAGGGCATAGATAAATTATGGAAACCTATATACGCTCCTAAGATAAGGGGGAAATGAAACAAACTTTGATTCACATATGTCAAAATGCTTTCACATTTTGATAATAGGTGGCTCAAGGGGTGCCAACCTAGGTTTGCATAAATGCTTCAAAGATATCCAAGTGCACTATTGACAAGATGTAATTTTGTCCATATGTTTTTAGTGAGCATCACCCTTGCACCAATAACAATCAATAATTCAACTTCAAATTGATCATCATCCAATCCCACAACATTAATAGTTTGTCCTCTACTTGTAATGCTTTGAGCAATAGGGTAATTCAATGTAGACAGTTTTCTTTTATTATATTGATGCACATCTCATTTATTACAAATAAATGCATATGTTCATTAAAACCCTCATTTTTAATTATTTCAAGTGAAGCATCCATTTTAGTCATCAACAACTACTAATATTTAATGGTTGGATTGACATATCTTAGATTTGTTAGAAGTTCTTGAAATTGTTATTGTTATTCAGTTTGACCTTACTGTCTAAAAACCTTATCAAATGTAAAAATAGTTATAATGTATTTTTATAATAATTTTGATTGTCTTTTACTTGCATATGGAGGTTTATCTATTATCGGAGATAATTTCTCTAAATATAAAACAAAAATCATAGACCTTCCACCAAAGCACATATTAACATTTTTTAGAAATGCTTGGTGTGGTCGGGAATCTATATTTTAAAGCATATTTTGATATATAAAGTTCCTAAAATATACCTAACATGTCTAATTTCTTCTTGAATCTTGTTAACCTTTTACCTTCTAATTTTTCAAAATCTGAAATAGACATTTGCAAGGTTGTATGTATTGTTGGCACACCAATGTTAAATGTTGTAACTCCATTAGAGCAAGTAGTAAAAGGAGAAAACTTCATTCTAAAATTAACATCTAATTATTAATTTAATTATAGATAGTATAAGCTATATTGATCATAATATGTGTAATTAACTATTTAATTACACATATTATGATCAGTATAATTTATTATTATATATTAAGTACATCATAACTATCTATAATTAAATTAATAATTAAATGTTAATGGTAGAATTAAGTTGTCCCCTTTTACTACTTACTCCAATTGGGGTTACAATATTTAACATTGATGCGTCAAAAATACATACAAACTTACAAATGCTTATTTTAGATTTTAAAAAATAAGAATGCAAATGGTTAACAAGCTTTCAAGAATAAATTAGACATGTTAGGTATATTTCAATTGATGAGATGAACTTTATAGGTTAAACTATGCTTGAAAATATAGATTCTTGACTACACCAAGCATTTGTGGAAAATGTTGATATGTGTTTTGGTGGAAGGTCTATGATTTTTGTTGAGGATTTGGGGCAATTATTTTTAGTAATAGATAAACCTACATATGCAAGTACAAGACAAGCAAAGTTATTATGGAAATACATTAGAACTATTTTTACACTTGATAAGGTTTTCAGACAATAAAGTCAAACTAAATAACAACAACAATTTAATAACTTTTAACAAATCTAAGAGATGCCAATCCAACCATTAATTATTGGTATTTTTTTATGACTATAATGAATGCTTCACTTGAAACAATTAAAAATGAGGATTTTAATGAACATATGCATTTATTTTCAATAAATAAGATGTGCATCAACATAATAAGATAAAATTGTATGCATTGAATTACCCTATTGCTCTAAGCATTGTAATTAGAGGACAAAGCAATAATGTTGTGGGATTGGATGATGAATGTTTTTAAGTTGAATTATTGATTGCTATTGGTGCAAGGGTGATGCTCACTACAAACATATGGATAAAATCAGGTCTTGTCAATGGTGCACTTCGATATCTTTGAAGCATTTATACAAACCTAGGTTAGCACCCCTTGAGCCACCTACAAATGTAATGGTTCAATTCAATAAATACACATGGATTCCTTTTGTTGATGCAACTTCAAATATAATGCCAATCACCCCTATACAAAGGCATCACATGTGTTAGTTACCTTTGAATTTGGCATGTGGATTGATAATCCACATATCATAGGGATTAACACTTGAAAAATCCACAATTGATATAGGACTTATATAAATATAAGGTCTAACATTTATTGTTATATCATGTGTCAAGTTATTACACAGATTGAGCATTGCACCACCTTTCACATATGACTAGTTTGAGAGATTGAAGAATGGAAAAGGAGTTGAAAAAATAAAAAAGGAAGAACAAAGACTTCAATTATTATAGGATCACATAGATATAGATTGAATATCATAAACTTATTGTTATACTACATGTGTGTGTGTGTGTGTGTGTGTGTGTGTGTGTTTGTGTGTGTTGTTCTTTATATGTTTATGAATAATAAGTATTTACTCTTACCTTATGTGATGATAAGTGATATTAGCATACATATATTAGATAAATCTATGTAAAATACGCTAATATATATCATTCTCAAGGCACTTATTTATTGAATAATAATATGTAGAGAGAGACTTTGTGGTGGTTAGTTTTAACTTCTTGGTGGGATTCAGGGTTGAGATGGCCTATATAAAGACCTGGGCAAGTTAGAGAATGAATGGAGAAAGGTAGTCAAATTTCCTAATTGATGTGTAATGTTTTTAATTCTATTATGATTTACTTTAAATCCATTATCAATTTGAGATCTATTCACAAAATTAACATTCACATCACTTGTAACAAACTATACAATTTTAGAATCAAAACATCTTTTTAAATTCCCTTTTTTTCAAACAATATAGATCTAATCAAAGGAATTTTAATAAAATCAATATCTAGAATTAACCAAAGGAATTTCAATAAAATCAATAAGTTTTTGATTAATCCTAGTACTTTTCCTAATTGAAACTAAAAATCTAGTCAATTTAAGTGGCATAAAATGAAAATATGAAAAGTAGACACCACATAAATATACTAGGGTTTGATAAATTTTCAAAAATAAATAATTTAGAGTCAAACACAAAGAAGGAAGGGTTATTAGATCTAAGAGCATACAATTAAATAAACATAGAAAAATGAAATAAATTCAAATTTATTCAAAAATGACATAACATATAAATTTAGAAGGATTACAAGAAAATAAGGTCATCTAAGCTAAATTACATGCACAAAATAATAATCAACCTAATTAATTGATTGTAAACCTGAAGAAAATTTAAGTTTAGTGAGAGTTTGATAACCACCCTAAACAAGGGATGCATAACAGTTCTTATTTTTATATTGAAAATTGTTTATGGTTGAGTAATTGTTCATGTCAATAAATATTTTATATTGAATTGCATCACATAACATCTAGTCACTACTTTTGTATTGCAAATTGTTTAAAGTTAAATTCGCATGTAAATTTAAATATTTTATATTGAATTGTGTCACATAGCATCTAGTCAATCCCTTTGTATTAAAAATTATTTAAATTTAAATTTATATGTAAATTTGTAATACAAACTTAGTACAATAGTAAATGGCACGCTAAAACTAATAATAATAAATAGAGAAAAGTTTTAATAATAGGAATTAAGAATATAGTATTTGTATAGTCTATGTTATAGAAGTAATGACTAATACATATAATATAGAGCTATGAAGATGTTAAGAGTAACCGATACAAAAAAATTAAAATATAGTTTGATAATTTAACATGTTTTATAATATTTATGATGGGATCAAAGATAGATTATACATATATGATTTATAAATTTAACTAACAAATAGTAAAGTGATTCTTCATAAAAAATTATAATTCAATGTATCCCTTTATAAAATCATGATTCATGTTTTAATATGTAATAAAAAAATATTTATATTGAATTAATATATTAATGCCTAACATGTTTACCCTACTTACTGTAATCTTAAAATCCTATATAATATAGTCATATTCTTTTACCATGGTTAATAGTCAGAAACTTTAATTTTAGTGATATAAATCCATGAAATAATTTGCAAAACAAATCATGTGAAGAAAACTAAATAAAGAGATTTGTGAAATAGTTGTGTGGATTCAAAAATTATTATGCATCTTGGCAACCTAAATTGTTGTATAATTGGAGCCACGCGTGTGATTAAGACAAGGTGGGAATTTCTTTGAGCCATAATACAACATTCATGAGGGTCATAGAAAATATGTGAAACAAAAATTAATCTATTCATACCACGTGGGTGTTATTTGGAGATAGCCATGGAGAAATGCACGGGGTAACATGTGAAAGCAAAGGCACAATATTAAACAGAAAAAATCATTGGAGTTATCCCTGGTATTCAATATGTTTTATTTAGTTGGGATGTTATAATATTAATAATCTAGTGATTAATTTTGCACATAGTTGTTTCAATAGCTTACATAAATTATAGGTTAAGGGCCAATGTTGTCAGAATATATGTATACTTGTCTTTTAATTATATTATTTTATAAATATATGTATATATGTCTGTTTTGAAATTTGTGTGTTAAAAATTAAAGAATAATTACATAATAAAAATATGAAAAAATTATTATATAATTAATATAATAAGAAATAATTGATTTTAATAACTTTTTTTAAGATATATAAATTATAAAAATTGAATAAAAAATTAAAAAATATAAAAAATTATATTTTATTAATTGGATATCTAAGAGTTATTGCTTCAAAAAACATATAATTCCCTCTAAAATGTTAGGGTGTGGAGCTAAAAGCTTCACCAAGGAGCATACTTCAACAGGTTCGGGTCTACACAGACACCGGCGTCGGTCAGGAGAGACCGACGTCGATCAAGAGCAATTGCAGAGGCACCGACGTCGGCAGAGGATCGGCCGATGGCGGTCACAGGCAAGCAGCAGGAACCGATGTCAGTTACCTGTGCGTCCAGAAAGCTATTTTCGAGGACAGAAGCGAGTGTTTGCATGATGAGTTTGAGTTGTAGTCTTAAGCTCGCGTCTCTATTATTAGTAATATTATTTTTAGAGCCCTTGTTCAAGAGGCTTAACTGCTTGTTGTAAGTGCATGCTCAAGTCTCCTAATTCTATATGTAGAATTAGATCTTCCTAGCTTATTGTAGTTAGTGGATTATTGTAGTAATTCATTGTATGTGAAGAACAGTACAGGATTGAATCAATCTAGGCTTGTTGGAGTTGATTGTTCTTGAGAGAGAGAGCTCTTGAGGAATAGAGATCTATTGAGAGATCTATACATCTAGGAGAGGTGTGGAAGGAAGAAGTTTCTTCAATTGTATTCTTTTTGTAAAGAGTTTGTTAATACAAGTTTTCAGGGTGGTTTCTTGTATCTCTTGTTCTTGTTGTTTATCATTCTAGTTACTTGTCTATCTGATTTATTTTCGCATTTATTACTTTCACAAGTGTAATCTATTGTTGGTTGATCCCCAACAAGTGGTATCAGAGCCTTGGTTGCAGGTTCAAGAGCTAATACCAACAAGTGGTATCAGAGCTCAGGTTCACTAACAGGTGGTTCAGATCTGTGTAGTGTGTATTGATTACAGGTTCTCACAGGGGTTTCTACAGGGATTTCTATTTGAGTGGGAGAAGCAATGGCAGATGAAAGTAAACTGAGAATGGAAAAGTTTAATGGCAAAAATTACCAACATTGGAAAATGCAAATAGAGGATTATATGTATCAGAAAGATCTCTACTTACCATTAGGTGGTGTTGCAAAGAAGCCTAAAGACATGGAGGATGAAGAATGGGAAGTTCTTGACAGAAAGGCTCTAGGATCTATAAGACTGAGTCTAGCATCCACTGTGATATCCAATTTATCACAGGCAAAGTCTACGATAGAATTGATGACTACGTTAGCAAATTTGTATGAAAAACCCTCAGCTTCTAATAAGGTATATCTTATGAAGCAGTTATTTAATTTGCATATGAATGAAGGTGGATATGTTTCTCCTCATCTGAATGATTTCAATGGAATTGTGAATCAATTAAGTTCAGTGAATATAGTGGTTGATGATGAAATAAAAGCTCTTTTAATATTATGTTCTTTGCCTGAAAGCTAGCATGGCTTAGTAATGGCAGTAAGTAATACTGCATCTGCATCAAATATTTTGAAAGTAGAGGATGTTGTTAGTGTTATCTTGAATGAGGAAATTCGCAGGAAAAGCACAGAAGAGGCATCTGGGAATGCTTTAAGTTTTGAGAGCAGGGGGAGGCAGAAAGAGAAGAACAAGAAAGGCAGATCAAGATCCAAATCTAAGGGGAAAGGCAGATCTAAATCCAGAAATGGCAGAAGGCCACAATGTTGGAATTGTGGAAAGATGGGGCACATAAGCAGAGATTGTTGGTCAAAACCTAAGGAGGACAATCAACACGAAGGAAAGGAAGAAGCCAAGGTTGCAGGTATTGCACAAGATGCTTTAATTTTCTCTCTGCATAATAATATAGAATCTTGGGTGTTAGATTATAGTGCATCTTTTCATGCTACCCCTAACAGGGAATATTTTAGTGACTATATCCATGGAGATTTTGGAATAGTGTATCTAGGGGATGATGAGCCCTGTAAAATAATTGGCAAAGGTAAAGTGCAGCTGAAGATGCAGAATAGCAACACATGGGTGTTGAGAGATGTGATGCATTTTCCTAGCTTGAAGAGAAATTTGATTTCTACAGGAAAGTTAGGGGATGAGGGTTGTACAGTAACTCTCACAGCAAAATCTTGGAAAGTGACCAAGGGTGCACTTGTTATGGCCAGAGGTAAGAGAGAAAGCACTCTCTATTTGTGTAATTGTGTTACTAACAAATCTCCTTCTGTATTATCTACTTCAGATGTGGATGCTAAACTGTGGCACTCAAGGCTTGGCCACATGAGTGAGAAGGGGATGTCAATTCTTAAGTCCAAAGGTATGCTTTCAGATTTAAAAGGCATAGATTTAGAGTTTTGTGAGCACTGTGTATTTGGAAAATAGAAAAGGGTTAGTTTTCTCAAGACTGGGCAGCTTGTTCACACAGACGTGTGGGGACCGGCTCAGGTTGCTTCCATTGGAGGATCACAGTACTATGTATCTTTCATAGATGATGCTACAAGGAAGGTATGGATCTATTGTATTAGAATGAAATCTAATGTATTTGAGACTTTTAAGATGTGGAAAGCTATGGTTGAGAATGAAACAGGTAAAAGATTAAAGTGCCTGAGATCAGACAATGGTGGTGAGTTCTGCAGTCATAAGTTCAGAGATTATTGTTACATGCATGGAATCTACAGGCAAAGGACGGTTCCAAGGACACCTCAACAGAATGGTATTGCTGAAAGGATGAATAGGACAATAATGGAGCATGCAAGGTGTATGAGATTGCATGCTGGCTTGCCCTTACAGTTTTGGGCACAAGCTGTTGACACTGCAGTATACCTGATTAACAGAGGACCCTCTATAGCTCTGGATGGTGGTATTCCAGAAGAGGCATGGATAGGTAAAAAGGTTGATCTCTCATATCTCAAAGTTTTTGGTTGTGAAGCCTTTGTGCACATAGATAAAGAAAATAGAAAGAAGCTTGATGCTAAGTCTATGAGGTGCACGTTAATTGGCTATGGCTCAGATGATTTTGGTTACAGATTGTGGAATCTAGAAACTAACAAGGTAATTAGGAGCCGTGATGTTGTTTTCAACGAAAGAGTGATGTATTGTGATCAGCTAAGGAAGCTGAATCAATTTGAGCAAAGTAATGGTGAATTGGACGAGGTAAAAGTCCAATATGAGCTCGTGGGAAAAAGAAATAATCACTTGCAAGAAAACACAGAGACCGACGTCGGCAGGTTCGAAACTGGCGTCGGCAGTACAGAAACTGGCATCGGCCGTACAGAGACCGACGTCGGTAGGACAGGCATCGAGGTTGGTCAGTCAGAACCGACGTCAGCCAGTAACAGGTCTGGAGGTGACCGAGGTCGGTCACTGTCAGAGAATTTGGGTGGACAGCGTGTTGTGAATGAGTCTCAGACACCCATCAGGAGGTCAGAAAGGGTGAGTAAGCCTCCAATTAGATATTCTCCTTATTTATTTTATTTATTGCTAACTGATGGTGGAGAACCAGAGAGTTTTGAAGAAGCAATACAGGTGGAGTCCAAGAGTCAGTGGGAGCGTGGCATGGTTGAGGAGTTGGAGTCCTTAAGAGAGAACCAAACATGGGATTTGGTTGAATTGCCAGCTGGTAAGAGAACACTCAAGAACAGATGGACCTACAGGTTGAAAGAAGGTGAGAATGGACAGATGAGATATAAGGCCAGATTGGTAGTGAAAGGATTTGCACAAAAGCCAGGTATTGACTTTGGTGAGATTTTTTCTCCTGTTAAAATGACATCTATAAGGGTTGTATTGTCTTTGGTTGCTTTTGAGGATTTGCATCTTGAGAAACTAGATGTTAAGATAGCGTTTCTTCATGGAGACTTGGATGAGGAAATTTATATGGAACAGCCAGAAGGATTTGAGGTCAAGGGTAAGGAGAAGTTTGTGTGCAAATTGAAGAAAAGCTTGTATGGCCTCAAGCAAGCTCCTAGGCAATGGTATTTAAAATTTGACAGGTTTATGACTAAGCATGGCTACAGTAGGTGTCAATCTGACCATTGCGTGTATTTCAAGAGATTTGATAATGGTAGATATATTATTCTATTGTTGTATGTAGATGATATGCTAGTTGCAGGATCACACATGCAGGATATCTCTGAGCTTAAAGTGAAATTAGCTTAAACGTTTGCTATGAAGGATTTGGGAGCAACAAAGAAAATTCTTGGCATGAGCATTAAGAGAGACAGAAAAAATCACAGGTTGATATTGTCTCAAGAAGATTATGTGGACAAGGTGTTGAAATGGTTCAATATGCAAGATGCTAAACCGGTAAGCACACCTTTGGCTGGACATTTTAAGTTGAGTAAAGAACAATGTCCTAATTCATATGATGAGGTAGAGTACATGAGTAAGGTTCCATATTCTTCCGCAGTAGGGAGTTTGATGTATGCAATGGTGTGCACTAGACCGGATATTGCCCAAGCAGTGGGAGTGGTAAGTAAGTATATGGCCAATCCAGGTAAGAAACATTGGAAAGTAGTTCAGTGGATCCTTAGATATCTAAGAGGAACCAGCAGTAGGCACTTGTGCTATGGAGGTTCAGATACTTCTCTACATGGTTATGTAGATTCAGATATGGCAGGTGATTTGGATGGCAGGAGGAGCACTACAGGTTATGTTTTCACTATAGGTGGAATGGCGGTTAGCTGGATATCTAAGTTGCAGAAGGTTGTTGCCTTGTCAACTACAGAAGCAGAGTATATTGCAGCCACAGAGGCTAGCAAAGAGATGATATGGATGACAGGGTTCATGGATGAGCTTGGTAGGGAGCATGAGAGTTGCAGATTGTATAGTGACAGTCAGAGTGCAATCCATTTGGCTAAGAATTTAGCCTTTCATTCAAGAACAAATCACATACAGCTAAGGTATCACTTCATACGACAGGTATTGGAAGATGGTGAGTTGAAGCTGGAGAAGATCCATACAGATAGGAATCCTGCTGATATGTTAACCAAGCTGGTTACAAAGGAGAAGTTGAATCTTCATTCAACTTCTGTTGGTCTTCATGATTGAGTTGAAGATGGAGGAGCTAGAAAATGTTGTTGTACAGGTACTGGTGCAGCTATTTATCTCCAAGTGGGAGATTGTTAGGGTGTGGAGCTAAAAGCTTCACCAAGGAGCATACTTCAACAAATTCGGGTCTACACAAACACTGGCATCGGTCAGGAGAGACCGACATTGGTCAGGAGCAGTTGCAGAGGCGCCGACGTCAGCAGAGGATCGGCCGGCGGCGGTCACAGGCAAGCAGTAAGAACCGACGTCGATTACCTGTGCGTCCAAAAAGCTATTTTTGAGGACAGAAGCGAGTGTTTGCATGATGAGTTTGAGTTGTAGTCTTAAGCTCGCGTCTCTATTATTAGTAATATTATTTTTAGAGCCCTTGTTCAAGAGGCTTAACTGCTTGTTGTAAGTGCATGCTCAAGTCTCCTAATTCTATATGTAGAATTAGATCTTCCTAGCTTATTGTAGTTAGTGGATTATTGTAGTAATTTATTGTATGTGAAGAACAGTATAGAATTGAATCAATCCAGGCTTGTTGGAGTTGATTGTTCTTGAGAGAGAGAGCTCTTGAGGAATAGAGATCTATTGAGAGATCTATACATCTAGGAGAGGTGTGGAAGGAAGAAGTTTCTTCAATTGTATTTTTTTTGTAAAGAGTTTGTTAATACAAGTTTTCAGAGTGGTTTCTTGTATCTCTTGTTCTTGTTGTTTATCATTCTAGTTACTTGTCTATCTGATTTATTTCCGCGTTTATTGCTTTCACAAGTGTAATCTATTGTTGGTTGATCCCCAACATAAAAGAAGAAGAACAAAAAAAATAGTACCACAAAATAATATAAATGACCATTTATAAACCATGTCTAGACCTTACACCCCCGCTATGGATATTGTGGGCCTTATAATGTTGTTCCAAAACAAACTGACATGTACAGTGTCATTCTAGAGAGTTTGAACCATAATGGAACAAGAGTTGTATTGTAGCTAGAGTACTTGTCTTTTTGCAGGGTAGAAGAACTTGTTTCTTAAGTGTTAACGTGTCATATTTTTGCTTATTTGGGGACCTTTAAAAGTGTTTGTGTGCTTCTTTAAAATGTCAATGTTAGTTTTAGACCATTGATCCCTCATCGAGATGGTGACAAGTGTCATTCTCACATTGATCTTAGAACATTTATCATTTAAACTTTGCCCATGCATCGTCGATTGAAAATCTTTAAACATTCATGCAAATGTCAATGATGTTCACATAGACATCAAATTTTGGCCTCATAAAATAGATGTTTGCATTCAAAAAACATCAAAGGGTCCCTGACAGAATGCAAAGTTGATAAGTGTCTAAATCTTGGGCACCCAAATCAAATCTAATGGTGAGTGGGTAAAGATAGGTTAGTGGGTCCAGGCAGATCTAATAGAGCATATTTAGTCATGGACAAAAAATGAATTATTTTGGAGAAAGTGTTTCAGATGAATTCTTTCAATGGCAAAGGTCTTTGCAAAAATCCCAAAGAAAATGTCTTTGCCAAAACTCCTGAAACAAAAAGCGCGAAGGAATGTTCATGATAAAAAGTCTGAAGACCCAAAAGTCTCAAATAAAATATTTGCAACAAAAGTTATGATAAAGATAAATTATTTGGGGAAATTATTCATGGAAATTATTTCAAGGAAATTGTTTTGACACAAAATGTCAGATAGAATTATTTCAGGGAAAATCCCTGATGCAAAATGTCCAAAAAATTGTTTGTTGCGAAGAAATTATTTAGATAAGTTTCAAGGTTGATCTAGTAGATGAAGATGTTTACGTGAGCATTAAGTTTAAACCTTGATAAGTAACCATTTGGATTTGAAAATCCTTAGACGTTCACATGGACGTCGATGACTTTCATGTAGACATCAAATTTGGGCCTCATCAAATTGCCATTTGCATTCAAAAATTGTTAAAGGGTCCCTGACTGAATATGGAGTTGATAAGTGTCCAAATATCGATCACTTGGATCAAATATTATGATGAGTGGGTAAACATAGGTCAGTGGGTCCAAGCAGATCTAATAAAGCGTATTTAATCATGGATATAAGATGAATTCTTTTGAAAAAAGTGTTTTAGATGAAGTGGTAAAGATGAATTCTTTCAGAGAAAGTGTAGTAGATAAAATGTCCATGACAAAGGTCTTTGAAAAAACCCTAAATAAAATGTCTTTGCCAAAAAGTCAAAAAAAAAACTCGAAGGAATGTTCACGACAAAAAGTTTGAAGACCCAAAAGTTTCAAATAAAATATCTATAACAAAATTTATGACAAAGACAAATTATTTGGGGAAACTATTCATGGAAATTGCTTCAGGGAAATTGCTCTAACATAAAATGTCTGATAGAATTATTTTGATGAAAATGCCTGATGTAAAATGTCTAAAGAATTGTTTATTATAGGGAAATTATTCAGACAAGTTTCATGGTTGATCTAGCAGATGAAGATGTTCACGTGAGCATCAAGTTTAAACCCTGATAAGTAACCATTTAGATTTGAAAATCCTCATAAGTTCGCATGAACGTCAATGACGTTCATGGAGATGTCAAATTTAGGCCTCATCAAATAGTTGTTTACATTCAAAAATAGTCAAAGGGTCCTTGATTGAACGCAGAGCTGACAAGTGTCCAAATCTTGGGTGCCTAAATTAAATCTAACAATGAGTAGGTAAAGATAGGTTAGTGGGTCCAAGTGGATCTAAAAAAGAGTATTTAATCATGGATGAAAGACAAATTCTTTCAGAGAAAGTGTTTCAGATGAAGTGTTAATGATGAGTTATTTCATAGAAAGTATATCGAATAAAATGTTTATGGCAAAGGTCTTTGAAAAAATCTTGAAGAAAATATCTTTGCCAAAAATCTTGAAGGAATGTTCATGAAAAAGAGTCTGAAGACCCGAAAGTTTCAGATAAAATATTCACAACAAAAGTTTCGATAAAGATAAATTATTTGGGGAAATTGTTCCAATACAAAATGTTTGATAGAATTTTTTTGGGGAAAATCCCTGATGAAAAATGTCTGAAGAATTATTTGTTACAGGGAAATTATTCAGAAGCATATTTAATCATGGATGAAAGATGAATTCTTTTGGAAAAAGTGTTTTGGATGAAGTGTTAAGGATGAATTCTTTCAGAGAAAGTGTATTGGATATAATGTCCGCGGCAAAGGTCTTTGAAAAATTACCAAAGAAAATGTCTTTGCCAAAAATCTTGAAACAAAAGGTCGAAGGAATGTTCACGACAAAATTTTTGAAGACCTAAAAGTTTCAGACAAAATATCCACAACAAAAGTTTTAATAAAGATAAATTGTTCATGGAAATTACTTTGGGGAAATTGTTCCAACACAAAATGTTTGATAGAATTATTTCTAGGAAAATCCCCAATACAAAATGTTTGAATAATTATTTATTGTGGGGAAATTGTTCAGACAAGTTTCAAGGTTGATCCAGCAAATAAAGACATTCACACGAGCGTCAAGTTTGAACCCAAGCAAGGAACCATTTGGATTTGAAAATATTTAGATGTTCACATAAATGTCAATGACATTCACACAGATGTTAAATTTGAGCCTCATTAAATAGCCTTTTTCATTCAAAAAACATGAAAGGTTCTCTGACTGAATATAAAGCTGATAAGTGTCCAAATCTTGGGCACCCGAATCAAATCTAATGGTGAGTAGGTAAAGATAGGTTAGTGGGTCCAAGCAGATCTAATGGAGTGTATTTAATCATGAATTTAGAATCATTGATGACCTCAAAGTCAAAACGTCAGAGGATCTCCAGGATGAACATGTGAGTGTCAAACATCAAGATCTCAGGAGCCCATATTGAAAAGTTTGATTCATCTCACATTATCTAATCAATTTATTTCAATCAAATGCATGCCATCGATCTTGCATAAGGTGCTCAAGCTTTAATTTTGGACCAAGGTTTGACTTTTCAATGTTGATCATGTACTATCCAATCATCCTTATACAAATCAATGCACTCCATTAGATCTTGATCTAAGGGGTGTACCGCCATTAGCTATTTATTAGTATCTCATTAAGAAGGTGACATTTGTCACCTTCTCACTCATCTTGGGCTCTATTGAAGTCTTGACTCAACTCACACCATTCGATCAATCTCAGGTGAGCAAACGTGTAGCATTGATCTCAAGGACATGCTCAGACTTTAACTCTTTGGTCAGGGCTTGACTTTTCAACCCAAATTACACACCGTTGGATCTTATCATCCATCAAAATCACACCATGTGATCATGATCCATGGGGTTTAGCAAGGTTGGTTTTTGTGCTTAGTCTCCCATTTTGATCTCACTCCGTTAGATTAACTTTGTTGGAGCAATTGTGGGTCATTGATCCTACAGAAAAGCACAATATTTCAGTTAGCTTCAAGAATAATATAAAACTTAAGTAAATTCTTCGACTAATGTCTTCATTCGTATTAATAAATATGAATAAAGTTTTAAACTAAAGTATTTAGCTAGGTTTAAGAAATATTAAGGTGACCTTGTGAATTAAAAGGGACTTGGCATAAAGATTTTGGACCAAGGGTTGGAACATAGTAAAAAGGACCCCAAAAATATAAGATAAAAGAGAATAAAGGGTATTGGAATGTAAAGGGACCCAACATAGAATTTTGAGACTAAGTCTTGGGTGTGTTTAAAAACACGACTAAGCCTTAGTATAAAAATTAAGTCCATGACATAAATAATTGTTCCCACCAAATTTATTCCTGCCAAATTTAAATTTGATTCAAAAGGGACCTAGGTTAATTGGAATTAGGGTTTTAACATGACTTAAGATAGACCAAAGGCTAATAAAAGATCAATTTAATATTGAATCACAAAATGCCATGTTCATTCCCAAATGAGCTCCATTAAACTTGTAACCTGAAACATAGATATCCAATGTTAGCACTTTTAGATAAGATCAATCCAGAGCCCTGAACAAATAAGTCAACCAGACCATGGTGTGGATGATCTTCAAATAAATATGATGTGCAAACATGCTAATGACACTTTGATCAAGTGAATTTTCATTTTTAAGGTACAAAGTTGCACAATATTATTGCTATTAATATTATTCCAGAATAGGAAAAACTAATCATATTATTATAAGATGTTATATTATATATTGTTATGTTATATTATATTATATATTGTTATATGGTATTAATATATATTATTATCATAATATTATGTTATATTTTTATTATAATAAATATTAATCTATATATGATATGTTTCAAACTAAATATTTGTAAATGTAAACAGTCACCTAGAGGGCCATAGTCTTGAGGGAATGTTTGTAAATGTAAACAATCACCTAGAGGGATATAGTTAATGATTCATAGTAGTAATACTTGGGAAGCAGCTTTCAATGTACTACTTGTCAACCCATTGCATACATGCACAAATTTATTAATAAAGACTTATTGTATATCAAAGTTGGTAGAGGATAATATAGGTTGAAGTATATGAATCATTAAAGAAGATACAAATGAAAAATGATAATGTTTTAAGCCAATGCATTTTACTTTGTATTAAAAAAATGAGGTGCCACAAAATCCATTCCTATTGATCCCTTCAAATCAGTATGTAGCTATCTACTAATGAATAGAATGCATGTTTTTAGTGGGATATTGTTGTTAAATTTTAAAAAAATGAATAATCTTATCACACAATTTACTAGGTTTGGCACACACAAGAACATTATGACCTTCTTTTATTATATTATTTTTTGGTATACACGAGAGCATTAATATTGCTTCTCGCTGACTAGTTCTAAATTTCAATTTACAAAATATTTGAAAGCCATAACAAGCATAAATGGTCACCCTCTATCTTTCCTTTTTCATGTGGCATTCCAATCATATTGATATATTATTTCCAATTTGAGATGTTTATATTTTCATTTTTTGATAATTCTAGTTGGCATAACTGTAAGCAATACATTGCATATTTGTCCATTGTGAAAACTGCATTGCAAAACTTTTGTGTCATATAGCGTCGATGAGATTGACATCAAATTCATTTGATGTTAATAAGCTTATTGCATTGAATACAATTTCACCACAATTATTAGCAAATGGTGATGCTAGATAAAGGCCATAATTGCCCATTTCATATGAAATAGCATCCCATTCACATTGAATATTTGCATATGTATTTGACAGTTTCAATTGTTCAATTTCACTAGTTTCAATAGTTTCAACATTTTTTTTTTTGCATAACAAAGGCTCATAGTGGCCATAGGCAGGATTGTTGTCGTAGAATAATATTAAATATTTTGGGATTGACAATTCTTTGTTAAAGTGTAAATACTTTCTTAACATATTAGTAACCATAAGCAAATTGATATGTTCAACCATTTAGGTATCACCCCATAGGCCAATTTCAGTTACATTTGTATTGTTCTTTGCAGAAAGCCTCATTTTGCATAAATAGGTTTCTTTATCATGTATTTCATGTAAATCCTAAAGCACATCAAAATGCATTTCATGTTCATATGACCGTATTGCATCTACATTTCTATTATTTAAGCATACTATGAAATAATCAATCACTCCATTTCGTAACTCGTTTGATGTGTAACAAAAATTTAGTAAAACTTGAATTGCATCAAAAAGACAATCACCTACATTGTATTTAAATGAATTAATTTGGAAAAGGTGACTATCTTTTAGTGCATCATCAATGTTTGAAAACAACATTTTTGGTTTTTTTTTATGTGTTTCAACATTTATTAACATTTCGTTTGATCTAGTTTCTGGTTTCCCTTTTTTGGTTTTCATGGTTTCCCTATTGCATATAAGTGCAATTGCATTAGCGATGACAAAAATGGCATTTTCATTCACCAAATATCAATATTTTAATCCACTAATAGTTATAGCTAAATTTAATCTTGATCTATAATTAATTGAATTCTATATAAAGCTTTTTATGTAGCAATAAATCATTCGCTCTAATTCAATGAATCTAGATAGCTAAAAAGAAAATTAAAAAACTCCAATACCTCAACACATAGGTGAATTTAATTGTTCTAAATACTCTCAAATCAAAGAAAAAATGCAAGTACCTTTTTAAATAAGTAAATAATGAAGGCAATCACAAGAGAAGCTAAATTGCATTTTGTTTTTTAAAATAAGTAAATTTACTACAAAACAGTCTATAACATTTCACTTTTTTCTCAAATGTATTTGTTCCAAATACTTAAAAAAATAAATGCAAGTACATTTTCAAATATGTCAATCGAGAAGGTAAATATAGTATCTTCAATATACAAATCACTTGGAACTCATTATTATTTTTTAAAAGACAACACACCATATCACATTCAATAAAGACTACACATGGGCCAAATGTATTTGTCAATTGATATAATAATAAGTAAAAACAGATAAGCAATAACAATGGTTAACAAGTACATGTTCATTATATATATACAAATCTATCAAATATTTGGATTGGCCAGAAGATAAACATTTGTAAGATGACACTCTATGTAATAGTAATTAATGTTTGCAATAGCAAATAACACAAAATAATTTCATAGCTAAGGTAAATCTCAAACTTAATAAATAATTTGTAATGCTATAAATGTTTATGTATCATTCCTTATGGCTGAAGATGTGAATTTCCATTGTGTCTTCAATGATAATGATTTTAATTAAAAAAATTAACTTTTAATTCCTACACTAATAATAATCACAAGTAAGCATCCATGTGTTAAGATTCTTTAATATGAAGTATTAGCACTCAACTTATAAAATACTTGGTTAATAACATAAGAGATCTTACAAACAATGAAACCTTTGAAACATATTGTTCGATTCAGTTACTATTTTTTGACCCCTAACTATTGGTGCCCGAATTTGCATCAGGGTTATATGCCAGTGTGGGGGTCCTCAAGCCTACGTGGCATCAAGAGAAACACATAGCATTTGTTTTATTCACATAGCATTTTTACATACAACAAGCATTTTTAATTGAGGGACATTAGAGAAATGTTGGCTAGATTTGGCCCACATAGTGCTTACAAAGTTTTTGAAACAATTTAAGCTACCTTAAAGTGCATTTTGTTAATCTTTGAGGAATAGGTTTCAAATCAGGTTTAATGGTGTTCAAGCAGTTCAAGGTCATGGGTGAGTTTGCACAAGCCTCAAAGAATTCATCAGATCTTACAGGATCAAGCAAAAGTTCCTATACACAAGGCTAAAAGGACTAGGCCGTCTTACCTATCACATAAAAATGAATAAATTGGTCCACTTGTGCATTTTATAAGTATGATCTGGAACCCTCAAGGACCCAAATAATCACATAGAATCAATGCCCTTAGTGTCAAGATCATCCTCTACAAATTTGGTGCCCTTGTGAGTTTTTTGCTTCTAGATATAAGCTTTCAAAGTTGGTCCAACAGAGTAAGACATTTGTGTGAATGTCAAAATTAGGCCAAGGCAAAAAAACATTGGAGTCAAAATTTTGATGGTCACATGGACGTCAATGATGGTCACATGGACTACATTGACAACCGTATGGACATCAAAATTAAGCTCGATAATTAAAGCACTAGGGTTTAAATTGTCATTGTTGTGTGAACATTAATGACATTCGCATGGACGTCATTGACAGGGGTGTGGATGTCAAAATAAATCTCAGGCAATTAACCATTGGACATCAAATTTGACAGTTGCACGAACATCAATGATGGTTGTATGGATGTCAAATGGCAGTCGCATGAATGTCAAATGTGACCCTTGTAAAATAGTTGTTGGCATTCAAATGGAGGCAAAATCAATGGTTAGTGTACAATCATACATCAAGATCAATAGAGCGAGAGCATGGATGAACAATGTCAGTGGGTCCCAAACATTTGATAGTATGTGTTAACTCATACTGAGAGATCTAACAATGCGTATTTGGGTCAAAGAGTCAACAAGTCCAAGTTGATATCGACTTCCAATCAATAAAGGTGAGCCCAAGTCATTTTCGATGGGAACTCGACAAGGCAGCTTTCGACCCAAGCAAATGCAAATGAACCAAGATCAAATATGACCTAGGTAGAGCTAGAATAAATACGTCAAATGCATGGGTGGCCATTAAAGCTCAATCTAAGCTCCTAGTTTAGGGATCTAGAACATATAGATCCAGCTTTTAGACGTTGCAACGTCATCATTCTTTAAAGGAGATCCTTGTATGTAGAGAGTTCTTGGTTTTCACGATGCACAGAGGTGAAATAGGTCCATTTGGACCTAACATAAATGAAAACAAGTTGTTAGTTGTTCGAACGATATAGATGCGTCCAAGTGGAGATGGTGAGTATATGAAAACCAATAAAAGAGATTGGTTTTCAATCTATAGTACATTCATCTTCAAGATTTGCAATGAAGGGCATGCCAAAATATATATTAATAGTCAAATCAAGCAGGCACATACAACTGCCTACAACAAATATAGAAATGGCTTTGAACCATTCAACGCCAATTTGTATTTTACCATTTCGAAGACTGTGCTATTAAATAATGAAGACAATCACAAAAGAAGCTAAATTACATTTTGTTTTTTAAAATAAATAAATTTCATACAAAACAAATTATAAAATCTGATTTTTTTTCAAATGTATTTGTTCTAAAACAATCATCCCCTGCAAATTTGGTGACCTTGTTATTTATGTCCTTAAATACTTGTAAAATTAAGTTTTTCCTAATCACCTATAGATCCAGTTATTATATACAATAAATAAAAATATTATTAATAATTTAATAATATTAAACATTCTGAAATTAAAATAATTAAATATAAATAAATTAAATAGTCTTTATTTACTATATATATATATATAATCTCCAAGAAACACTATTACTACAATTTAATTTTTATTTTTTTCTAAACAATAGAAATATTCATTATTATATTAATACTAATATAATAATATTGTAATATGATGCAATATTATAATATATTAATATATGATATTGTTAATAATATGTGATATATAATGTCTTATATATAATATTATATGTAGTAATATAACAAATATATATATATATATATATATATATAATTTTTTTATAATATTTATAAAAATTAAAATTAAAAAGTATAATTTCGACAATGGCGATTGCGTGAACGTCACGAATACAATTTTATCAAATGTTTAGGTATGAAAAATGACATTTTTTTAATTGTTATTATCCTTCATCAATAGCAGGGGTCTACGATTAATTTTTATTTGACTAGGGGATATTGTATGCTAGTGTCTTGGACTAGCACCAATCAGAATTTTAAGAGTGAGGGTGTTGTAAATAGCGCTGTAAGTTTGCAATTTTTTTTCCTTTACATTTAAAGATGAATGGGCTTTCAAAACTTATTTTGTTTCTATTTCTTAAAAAAAATACGATGGCATGCCCATAGCCAGTGATGAAATATTTGGCCCTGTGTAGTCTATCACTAAATTCAAGGAAGTTGAAACAATGACTAGAGTATATTTGAATGGAATCGTTGAAGAATGTATGTTTGTTTAAGTGCAATCCTATTTGTAAACTAGTCCACTTTTGTTTCCTCAAGTCCTTGGCATGCATGGTATTATTCTCAATCTAAAGAGATTGGGATATATTCTTTATATAATTGTAAATTTGGAACTATATAGTCATGACCACCTCACTACATGGTCGAGGATATCTGAAGCAAGTTAATTGGAGGTTTTTACATTCTCATATTTTGTCTTTTCGCTTTTAATTTTTTATCATCTTTTGTGTCAGTCCGTATCTTCCAATTCAATTTTTCGCTGTTTATTATTTTGTGCTTGTGTAATGCAAAAGTTTGGATGAAGTAATATATTTTTATGGAAAATATTTCTTTATCTTGAAAAAGAAGATCAAATACTTGTTATTGAATTGTTTATTTTCATTATTTTAACTTTTTTCCTCATATTCGAACAAATAATCAAATAAAGACTCATATAAGAAAATGTAACTCATTTGAGTAAGCCAGATGTCTCTAAAATAAAGTGATTTTTTACATACAATAAAATAAAACTTAAACAAAACAAATTTGTTGTCCTTTTGGAGGGTTCACTCTAGTCTATGGCCATGGACATCCAATGGTACTTGGTCATGCATCTCCAAGAATAGCTCGACCTCTATAAATAATCAAAATCTTTATGCTAGATCTTTTTAATTCGCAAGGTCACTTCAATATGTCTAAAAATTAGCTTAAGACTATAGCCTAAAGCTTTATTCGTATTTATTAATACGAATAAAAATATTTGTCCAAGACTTTAGCTTAAGTTTTATATTATTCCTGAGCCCGACTTAAATATTGTGCTTGTTTGCAGGATCAACGACTTGCATTTACTCAAACAAAAATAATCTAACAGTGCATGATCAAAATGAGAAACTAAGCACGAGGGACCAATATCGCTCAACCCCACGAATCGCAATTGGATGATGCGTGTTTGCTTACCCAAAGAAGATCTCACGATGCATGATTTAAGTTGAAAAGTCAAGCCACGATCAAAGGTTAAAACTCAAGCAAGTTATAGATGATCGACGATAGGCGATGCAACGTACACAATCCAATCAATGGAATGAGTTGACTCAAGACCTCAATGAAGCCTTAGGTCATAAGTTAAAGCTCGATCATTTTTTGAAGATCAATGGTAGATGTCTGCTTGCCCAAGATTGATCTGATGGTGCATGTTGAGACAACACTTCAATGGAGTCCTGAGATAAGTGAGAGGGTGATAAGTATCACCTTCTCGATAAAGGAATATTGAGCAGCCAATTGTAGTGCATCCCACGGATCATGATCCAACGGAGCATGTTTGCTCACCCAAAGATGATCTAACGGTGCATGTTGGACGTTGAAAAGTAAAAAACCCTATAGACAAATGCAGGAATGACAAGTGGCATAATTATGTGCGACAAATTAAAGCCCAAGCACCTTTTGAAGATTAACATTATGCATCAAAGCATACACATCTAAATCGACCATCCGTGGAGCAAGGGGCACAATCCATTGATCAGGATCAATGGCCGCGTTCATCCAGAGCAAATTGATCCAACAGTGTGAGATAGATGAGGACTTTTCAACAAAGCAAAAGCAGCCAATGGCATTCCATCCTTCGGATCTAGATCAACGGTCTACGTTGATTCGTGCAGGAATAATCAAACAGTGTGAGATCAAAAATGATTTTTAAAAAACAACGATCATATTTTTAAAACATTGATAAGCAGGATACCATGGAAATGCCATGATGATGCCATGCAAGCAGAATATGCCAAATTGGACATTTTGCAAAGCCGAGAAATGCAAAGGTACAGGTCTAAGTCATGAAGCTCGCATAACTTCTAATAATTACCACCATTAAAACACTTTATAAACCTTCAAAAAGCCTTAGGCATACACGAGACCCTAATTTTTGACCCCATACTCACCGTGATCAAGCCAAAGAAGCTAAATTGTCATCTATGTAAGGGTAATTTGATCCAAGATTGAACTGTAGACCACTAATGAGCAATTTAATGGAATTTGCATTTATGGCATCTCTCAAAAGCATTTCTAGGGAAAATGTGGAGCTTTAGCCAACATGATATGATAACAAAGAGCTTAATCACCCAATGGTGGAATTCAAGAGATAACATGAAAAAGTTGACCAACGTCTTGATGAAAAATCAAATCCCTAGTTTCAAAACCATTGCGCTGGCTCATGTGAAACACAATCATGGGACTACTTGTAAACAAAATCAAAACCTTGAACACATACCAAATTTTATTTGGATGCAATGCAATGTTCTTGAGATAAAGCATGAAGCAAGGAATTGAGCAGAGTTTTGAATTGAATGAAGGATCCAATGATAAGGAGAAGATCATAGTGCTTGCAAAGCTTTTGAAACATTTTAAGCTAGCTTAAAGTGCATTTTGTTAATCTTTGAAGAACGAGTTTGGGAGCAGGTTTAATGGTGTCTGAGCAGTTCAAGGTCATAGGCGAGTTTGCACAAGCCTCACAAAATTCATCAGAGCTTACAGAATCAAGCAAAAGTTCCTATGCACAAGGTTAAAAGGACCAAGTCGTTTTGCCCATCATGTAGAAACAAACAAATTGGTCCACCTATACATTTTATAACTATGATCAAGAAGCCTCACAGACCCAAAGAATCACATGGAATCAATGCCCTTAGTGCTAAGATCATCTTCTACAAATTTGGTGCCCTTATGAGTTTTTCGCTTCCATATATAATTTTAAAAGTTGGTCTAACAGAGTAAGACATTTGTGCGAATGTCAAAATTAGGCCACGACAAAAAACTATTGGAGTTCAAATTGTGACGGTCGCGTGGACGTCAATGATAGTCAAATGCACGTCATTGATAGTCGTGCGGGTGTCAAAATTAAGCTAGGCAACCATTGGGGTTTAAATTATCACGATTGTGTGAACATCAATGATAATCGCATGGATGTCATTGATGAGTGCGTGGGCATCAAAATAAATCTCTAACAATTAACCATTAGAGTTCAAATTTGACAGTCATGCATATGTCAAATTGGAGCCTCTTCAAATAGTCATTAGCATTCAAATTGAGGCAGTTCCAATGGTCACCGTGTAATAGTACATCAAGATCAAGGAAGCGAGAACATAGATGTTCAATGTCAGTGGGTCCCAAAGATCAATGAACCATTTTCTGGTTCTTTAGCTAAAATGAATAGGATTGTTGGGTTCGAAGAGGTTTTCAGCTTACTGCTTGGCTACAATGCAGCAGTATAGACATGACGGCCTTGTGAAAAAAAGAAGAGTGTACTTGTACATGTGGTAATCGTTTCTCAACAATCGCAACAAGGTTCCCTCACCTCCATAGGATCTATGAATTTCTGTCTCACTATCTGCTAAAACCTTTTAAAAAAATTGTTAGGGTCCCTGTTTATTAACAAAACTTGAAATTTATAGAGCTCAAGTGCATATTTAGAATTAGGTCAAGTTTTTTGCTGTAATTATCACTTCTTTAATGGTTTTACATGCTTGAAAGCTAGGCTAGATTGTGTTTTGGGTGTAGCTCACCGAGCTCTAGTTCAGAGCCCTGACAAAAAGTAGGGTTCTAAGTTTTTTTTTGGATTGAATGTGGTTAACCATAAGGCAAAGACTCTGATAGCATAAGAAAAAGACTCTGATAGCATAACAGAGTTTTGCATATGTAGAAATAGTATTTTCATGCAAATAAAAATATTTGATTGAAACCCAAGGTTGTTTTCAAATATATTTAGATATGTTAATAGCCATTAATTGAATTAATAAAGTTTTCATTCTATTCTTCATATTATAATATCCAATTTCTCATAACTCTGTCAAGAATTTTATATACTCAATGAAAAATTAAAATTTATTTGCAGAAGATGTTAAAACAACCTTGTAACAACACTGTCCAATGGTAGGTTGCAGCATAGCATATTAAAAAAATGGTGTCCATATGAAGACGCCGTTAAAAATAGAGCGTCCCTTAGTCAGTCCCTGTTTTCTTGCAGATGGTTGTAACAAAAATTTATAGGTAGCATAGTTGCCACAACAACTCTCTACCCTGGGCACCGCCCTTGGCACCATGCAAGCAAGTCATTACAACGGCAGGCAGGTGCAACAATGCATTACAAGTGACACAAGCAACGCAACATGTGGTGCTACCCGCAATGATTGCCAAAAGGTATTGACAAAACTACAACTGTATACGACCAAAAAAACTTATGAAATGTGCATTTGCAATCTATAGACCTAAGAAAATCAGATTCATAAAAAATTATAAGAAATGAAGAAGATTTGGTTGGAAGAACCCTGTGCAATCTACGCACCACATACTTTTAATGGAAAAAATAATAGAATATCACTACGCTCCACAAAATATAAGCAAATTGTAATTTTTAAATGTATAAACTATTTTAATTTGGCAGAAAGAAACCATTAACCAAAATAAATCCCTGCAACGAAAAATATAGTACCATGGCTTTATGTCAGGGACTAATAACCCAAAAGATACCAAATGGATAGAATTTAGAAGACATTAGATTAATATTGTGAAAATAGAAATATACGTATGGATGTAGAGACCAGGCGCAAGAGAAACTGCCACGTCAGGGCACCAGATACATAGCCAATTCCGCGGGAAGGCGGCGAGAGAATCCACTGCACCGAAATTACTCTAAACTTCTTACTGGTTAGCAACGTGTCAACCGGGGTTCGATTCCTGTCGACCGTCTTTTGTACCCCAAAGCTATAATACTTTCTTGTCACTCATCTTCAAATGAGGCGAACATTATTAGTGCAGTCAAAATAAACTCTGCTCCAGCTCTGCCGAAAATTTGCAGAGTTTTTAGTTTTTTTGAATGCGTAAAGAATGGAGGACAAACGGATTATATTTTCGGCTTTGGGCTTGGGGTTTGGAGTCGGTCTTGGCCTGGGGCTTGCTGCCACTGGAAAAGGCCGGTCTTTTGAGAAATGCAACACAGACGCCTCTTCCGCGCAGTCGAGGGAACGTATCGAGCTTGAACTCAGCAGACGGGTTATTGACGGTAAACAAAGCAACGTTACCTTCGACCAGTTTCCTTACTATCTCAGGTATGTAGTTAACTACAAATAATGTTAAGAGTAAGATTTTTTTGGGCTTAAATTGTGTATAGAATTGTACATGCATCGACGTTTCTAGAATTTTTTTTTTTTTTTGGGCAGAAACTTCAAATGATTAACACTATTTAAGATTTGCTATAAATTTGCAATTCTTGAGATTTTAAGGTATTTTCTAAGAAAGTTTTGTAATATTCGGGCTCAATCCTCTGCGAAAATGTTGTGATAGATGATATTTTTTAATATTTAACATAACCTGCTTGTTTGATGTGATTTTGACGCATTTTTGTTCTGTGTTGCTTAAAATTTTTGTTCCAAGGGTTTGAAATGGATGCGTTTTTGCTGTTTGTTTATTTTGGATTTGAACCGAGGAAAACCCTTCCGTGTTGCTTAAAATAATTGGATGTGTCGACCTGAATATTTATTTTTGACAGCGAGCAAACGAGAGTAGTGTTAACAAGCGCGGCTTTCCTATATTTAAAGCAAGAACCCTTCATTAAATACGCTAAAGGTTTGTCTCCGGCCAGTCGCGCCATTTTGCTATCGGGGCCTGCAGGTCAGTAAGAATAAATACTCCTACCTATTTCTTTGCAATTTCTACTGCTGCGGGGCTGGTATTGTTGGTGGCGATTTTTTAAGTAAACGTTTTTATTTCTTGTTGCAGAAGCATACCATCAGATGCTGGCTAAAGCTCTAGCTCACTTTTTCGAGGCCAAATTGTTGCTTCTGGACATAACGGCCTTTAACTTGAAGGTACGTAAAGGTTCGTGTGCTTTTTTAAAATCGTAAAATACTAAATAGTGTTTACTTTACCGATTTTTCAAATTCAGTCCACGGTAGTTGGAGTGGATCTGAACCGCCCACGACAATGATGCGTAAAAGCGGCCCTCATGGGCGTTTAGATATTGTTGTTATTATAGTTGCCTTACTAGTTAGGCTTCATTAGGCCCCATAGGCGTGACCTATACTCCGAGTTGTGAAAAAATTGGTTGACTTTATATTTGATGTTTATTTGATTGGGGTATTTTTCAAATTAAATTTGATAGTTTTTTGACATTCATATGGGAGTTTTTCTTTTTGTTTGGGGAAAACAATCGAAAATTATGATATTTTGGGTATACATAGAATTTGGAACTCATTTTTTCCAAATTTTTTTTTGAGTCCGACGTTATGGTGTAGCTAGATTGAGCCCATATGTTATTAGTTAATGAGAATTTTTCAAAGGTGGTAATGGACTCGTTAATCAATGTGGTATGTGACAAATTCAAGATAGGTGCCTAAAAATCAATATCTCTCGACATGTTTTAGATAAATATATTTAAGATATTTGTATTAGTTTAATTTTTCAATATTTATAGTGTGAATTCTTTGAATTTTTGAACATGATCGTGTCAGTTTATTGTCTAAATGTTCTCTGATGTTCTGGAGAACGTGTGCATTGTTCACCCACACATGCAATTGGCCATACCTCTTGCATCATTGACAAGATGCAAGCCACCTAGAAAATCATAATTTGTTGACTAAAACACACCTGGATATATTTTAAATTTGATGACCACCTATGGTCATCAAGTTTTTTTTGGGTGATGGTTTGCAGGGAAAAAATGTTTATCATGACTATATTTTTACGCTAATAGGCAAAACCTAAAATGGGGTGGGGGTCATGGAATGTAATAGCGTGAGATGTCAATACAATGGTAGACCATAAATTTGATGTTCATTTGGCTATAGTAGGGCATTTTCGACCTTAAAGTTGACGTCTAGTTGATCGTCATACGAAAGTTTTTCTTATTGCATGGAGAAAGACGATTGAAAAATCATGATATCTTAGGCATGCAATGGAGTTTGGAGCCCTTTTTGCTCATGAAATATTATTTTTGAGACTTATGCAACTAGGTTGAGGCTCTTTATCACTAAGTCTTAGAAAAGTCACATATAAGGTAACATGGTCATTAATCAATGTGGTGTATGACAAATCCAATGTAGAATATCTTCCATTGTTTTTCCTATACTAGTTTAGTTTTAGCTATGATTATTTAGCTAGAAGTAAGAGTACGAGAAAAAAGATTGAATATAGTTTGTGAACAAAGTTAAAATAGAATTATGTTGATAGGTGTAACCTACAATGGCACCCAGGCATGGTGGTGGAGTGTAATAGTGTGAGATACCAATAAAAATGACATACTTTAAATTTGACATTCGTTTGACTATTATAGGGCAGTTTTGACCTTAAATTTGGCAACTAGTTGACTATTATATGGAAGTTTTTCTTCTTGCATAGATAAGTCAATTGAAAAATAGTGATATCTTGGGCATATAATGGAGTTTGGAGCTCGTTTGCTTTCTCTATAAATATTTTATTAAGCCCAACGTAGTGGTGCAGCTAGGTTGAGTCCACTTATCACCAACTGCTGGGAATTTTTTTAATAAATTAATGAAGTTGTTAATCACTATGGTATGTGAAAAATCCAAGATATGCCCCTTGGGATTGATATCTCTCAGTGCATTTTTGATAAATATATTCAAGATATTTGTACTAGTTATTATATTCATGTATGTTTCATATATAAATGTAGACAAAAGATGATGAATGAGCATTAGTAATGCAAGTCAGAATGGAAATGTCAAAAATAAAATCACATGTATTTTATGGTCAAAACATCTAAACAACCATCAAATTTAAACAATACACCTAATAATTTTAACGCCAAGAATATATGAATGAAAAATGTGTGTTCTTCACTTAATTAAAGTTATTTATATTATTGGAAAAAAGTACTAAAATACATCTTAACAACACGAAAAAATTGGATGGATGGAATCACACCCAAGTCACACTAGGAAAAACACTTGAGGAAGGACTTTCCTACGAGATATATAGTTTACGTTGTTAGAGGTCAATCAATATAGGATCATGTACTAAACATTTAATTATGAAACCGAGGCACTATAAGAAGGCATGAAAGTAAACCAAGTGCATAGATTCAAATCATCGATCCCACCAACTAACAGGTCGAGGCAGGGGGGCATCTAGCTTGTCAACCCAACCATGCCCTTTTGTGGGTAGATCTACATCTTCCAGTAAAGGTTACCACCCCCTTTGTAATTTTATTCACCTTGTGTTATGCTCTTGAATTTATCCCTGAGATGCTCGGTTGGAGAGATTGCCAAATCCAGCTATTGAAATTTGTCATGGGGTTCCCCCATTTATGATTTCTACCACCACCATTGCCACTGGGAGATGGGTAAGGGCATTGATTAGGCAAATAAAAACATGACCAACTTCATGAACAACATCGAGAGCGAAAACAACTCTACTATCAATCGAACCCATGCCTAGGCCCCTAAGAATCATGATGAGGCATAGAATCCAAAGGAACTTAGTTGATGAAATGATGTGCATTACTCGAGTGGCGATTGAGGATTTGGAGGTGTTCGACCTCTAGGGCCACCTTCTCTGCTTGAACTTGAATCTACAACATGATGCTTAGCAACACAAAATTGTTTGTGAAATGATGTCAAATTCTATGCATAATAACTTATCTAAAAATAAATTTTCATTTCTTGCTTTCCAAAATTTGAAAATAACTTTCAATTGAAAAATGTGCTAAATCTGCTTAAATTTTGTGGGAAGTTGAGAAGAATTCCCAAGTAAAGTCATGATCTACAAAGAAAACATTTCAAGTTGAAAGGGTCTGAAAATAAAATGAATCCACCTCCTTGATGATTGAGCTCAAGATCATAAACAAAATACATGCTTAATAGATAAAATTTGGTTGTAGAGGGACCATTTGGGGCTTGAAACTCCCATGTATAAGAGCCTATCACAATCTAGGAGGCCTTGATATATCAAACACCAAGAAAATTGAGTGATTTTGGGTTCAATCTTAGCTTAGCAAAAAATAGCAAATCTCACAACCCAAGTGGATACTCTATAGGAAAGGTCAATATAATGGAGATACTCTAGAGAAATTTCCATAATAATTTCATTGTAAGATTCAAAGTCTCATCTTGTAAGATTGAACTTAGCTTTGAAAACAAGTCGAGTAAGGTAGAAGCAAGACCTTTTTTTAAAAGATATAAAAAATAGTGTGAATGTCTCTTTTAAATAATTCCATGGTTTATTATGGAGGCTTTAACAAGAGGGTTGCCATTATTAGTAACAATGGTGGATCACCATAGAGAATGGTTATTAATGGAAAGACCATTTTTGAATTGGTTTCCCACCCAAAGAAACCAATGTTTGATGCTCTCCCATGCTTTCTAAATGTTATTGACCACAAAAGTATCAATAATCTTGACATGCATAGCGGTTACAAAGAGAGAATGTAACTTAGTCCTTTCCATGAATGTTTGCCTAGGGGTTTTCAGAGGAAATATAATGCTTGAGGAGGATTTTCCAAGCGTCATATCCCTCAATGGCATGCACAATCCACTTGGAACATAAAGAAACACCTTGTTTTTGAATATCAATAAGGCCCATACCCTCAAAATCTCTTGTTATACAACAAAGGTTTTAAGCCACATGGTGAAAACCCCTAGCCCCTTCAAGTTGGCCCAAAAAATCACTTAACAAGTTGTAGGCAGCTTTAGAGGGAGTCCAAAAGGAAAATTTATATACATGGATGGCTGCAAGGACCTTGGAGCATATCTAAAATTTATCAGCCAAGGAAAGGGTCTAGTAATCCAATACGAAATATTTATTACACCCTTTAGAGAACATACTTCATACTTCAAAATATTTACAGTGGAAGCTTGGAAGGCAAGAGGGGGCATGGTATGAAGGAATTTTTTGTAACATTGGTTTTGGTATGAAGGATTTTATATAACAATGGGTTTTATCCCAATGATTGTTAGAACTCGAGGCAGAGAAAAAAATGTCAAAGCATTCCATAACATTGGAAATAGAGGCCTCATCCTTGGCTAAGGTCCTAAAATAATGATCAACAAAATGTACATTAACGAGTTGCGAGGAGGGAACTCCAGACAAAAAGATGGCTTTGACAAGTCCTTTGAAGGCATAATCAACAAGCAAATAATCAAAAGCTTCAACAACAAGCACAAAATGAGAAGGGGAAAGATGAAACCTTTATAATGGAGCAAAACAACCCAAATTGTGTAGATTATTAGCCATTGATGGTGATGTAGGATGAGGCATTTTTGAAGATCGTAACGATAGACTTGATGAAATATGGGCCAAAGGTAAGAGCTTGAAGCATTTAAAGAATATAAGGCCATTCAATCCTATCATATGATTTTTTGAAGTTTATTTTGATAAATAAAATAGGTTGTTTGGAGGTGTGGGCCCCTTCCCTCCCCTCCTATAAAACCATGATGTTATCCAAGTTTTTTTTTTTTTTTAATAAAGTCTAGTTGTTTAGGTTGGATTATAAGAGGTAGAAGGTTTTGAAGCCTAAGATCCAAAGCTTTGGAAATGATCTTGTAAGAAACATTCAAGAGAGTAATATGTTTCCATTTAGAGACAATCTCTAGGTTTTTAGCTTTGTGAATGGACTTGATGTTGCTTTTGTTGATGGTATGCCTCAAATATCTAAATTGGAAACCTTCCAAATAAATTTTGTGAAAATTAGAACCAATTGTGCCCCATAAGGATTTGTAGAATTCATAAGGGAAGCCATGTCTAGGCCTGGATATTTGTCATTGACCATCTAGAGAATTTCTTCATACAACTCGCCAATGAACATACGCTGATCACAAGTAATCCACTAGGCCTGAGTGACTTCATAAGATACCAATTCAAAGGTAAGTTTGATCAACAAGCTCTCGTGCTGGTGCATGTTCTCAATTAGTGAAAACAACAATGTAATGAGCCATAAAAGCTTGGAGGATGCCAAGTAAATATGCCAACTTTTATCCTAAACTTGAATATATTTAATTTGACCTTCTTTGGCCTTGAATGTATTGAAAGAACTCATAAGAGATCTGATTTCTATCAGAGTTTGATCCCAGTTTAGATAAGGAGAACACGAAGGTCGAATGGTCACACGAGACAAAAAGTGAGTGCACACCACCAAAGAGTTGTAACAAATTGAAATCACAAAAGAGAATTGCATGAGACAAATCAAAATGGAGAAAGCTAAAATATTCATTAAATTTAGATGATCAATACAAAAGGAGAGAGGGACATATATAAGTGGGAAATAGAGTGAACCCCACATTCCATTGAATGTGGGACTAATCTTCTCAAATGACCCAAATGGCTTTTAAGACCCTAAGCAAGCATAATGAACCATGTAGACAAAACCCATAGGACAAAAGTCTACACCAACAACCCCGTTTAAGCATAGTTTGCGTGGGTTGGAGAATTGGGTTCCAGAAACGAGTCTTGATAAGGTACCCAAGTACATAACAATGATCTCAATATCCTAAAAAACATGAAGGATATGTGCTTCCACAAAGAAGAGAGAGAAGGTAAGCACAAAAATGTCACATGGAAAATGCTGTAGTAAGTCCCTCTTAAACAAATGTTGTCTCTTCCATTCGGAAGAAAGAAACCCCAAGCTGTCAAACTATGGAATTCCCACTCAAGTGGAATGTGTGTAGGAATCAAGATGTATATCTTTGAAAAATACTCAAATGTCTCCCTAATAGTGTTAGAATGTGCTAAAGTCTGATCAAGTATAACATGACTAACTGTAGAAGATGGAAATGAAGAACCATACAATGAAGGGGAGAGAACAACCAAAGAAGATAGACATGGAACATTCACTGAAAGAATGTCCATGGGAAGAGGAGAGCAAGGCTCAATAATCGTCAAAATTGAAGATTGGTCTGCAAATGAATCACTCAGATCTATAAGATGAATGTCCACAGGAACATGAGTCATCGATACTCTCAATGTCAGTGAGTCCTCCAAAATGCAAGTCTGTGAAGGCTCTGAAAGAGCAACAATATGCACAAAAAGGGATATATAATCTACAATGAGACAAGTAAGGTGTAGCAAAATCTCATCCTGTAGTGGGGGCTCGACAAAGGGAAGAACACTATCCATTAGGGATGCATCATCACAAGAAACAAAAGCATGAGGAGACAGTACAACGGTCTCTAAAAAGATAGTAGGAAGTGGAAGAGATGTGATATAAGTCACAGTAAGATCCCCAAAAAGACTCTAAAGAGTGCTCCAAACAGTGGAGGGACACTTTGTGTGCTCCACATGACAATGAAGATCCATGGAAACATGAAGTAATAGAGTGGCAAAAACCTTGACAAAAGTATTAGCCCACTTATCGAATCTAACAGGATTAGTGGGTACAAGAATCTATCCATATAGGAACAAAATATGATTCTTGTGTGTGAACAAGTGTTCCATGTAAGCACGCCACGAAGCATAATTATCCTTCCCAAGAATAACCATTAGAGACATAACAACTCTCCTCCTTTGGAGTCTCTCAAATGGATTTGAAATGATCATGAGAAGACACCGGGGAAATGCACAACTACACAATATAAACTACCATAAACCCCTAAATCATGCTCATGAATGGGACGTCAAGCACATTTGAGAATGCATCCAAGTGAGCAATCAGTGCTTGAGTGATGAGGGATAATGCAAACTCATAATGGGGATGTCAGACACAACTAAAAATGCATCCACGTGTGAGCAATAAGTTTACAAAGTAAAATGTAGAAAGTAGTATGGCCATAGCACAGGTAAACCCCCTGAATATGGTGTTTTATATTTTAATGAATTTAGCAATACAAATATGACCGATACGTGGGAAATGAAAAAATATGAACTTTTGAAAAAGATGACACTCAATTTTGAGTTACCGATCAAAAGTTATTATAGTATTACTTTCCTGTAAATAAAGCCTATTTAATAAAACTTGCACTAAAATGTCAAAATCCCTGACCAAACAAAAGTTAAGGTAGCCTTCCAGCCACTCGTTGGAACTCGAACGAAACCAAAAACCTCTTCAAGCCAACTAAAGTAAAAAATCATGCCCCTATACACTCCTGTAAGCACCAAAGTGACAAATAGATAAATACAATGAGTTTTAATTATCAATTAAAAATATACAAAGCAATTTTAATCAAAATTAAAACATGCTTTTAAGTTCTAATCTTTTTAGGGCATAATTATGTTTAGAAACTTTAGCGTGGAGAATAGAAGCACCACTCAGGGGAGGAGAATGCTTAGGTCTACGTTAGGACAAACAAAAAAGGTCTAGTTTAATGGTTGTTTGAAAAGGCGAACAACTATCAGAAAAGCCATCGAAGTACCTTGAATCAGCTCGACAATGTAGAACTCCAACAATGGAATGGTGAGTGGTTTTATCTTTGCACCAGGTTGCACGACATGGTCTAGGCAGAAGGATCAAGTTCTGAAATGGATCTTTTGCTTTTGAAACACAGTGAGTGTAGATGAGACTATTTGGATTGGGACAAGGCCACATCATAGGTAAATGCATGCCTTTATCAAAAAAATTAGGTCAAATTCATGGTACATAGGAATCTGCGAAGTTAGCATGAAGATAAGAAAGATCCGCTAAGAATTCGAGAAAAGGCGAACAACTATTGAGTGAGGCTCTGACACCATGTCAAATTTTTCTAAGACCTCTCAAGAAGATTGAAATCACACATGAACACTATAGAGTAGATGAGCGAGAAAATGCAAAAAGCAATAATGCATAAACATTCCACATTAAGTCTACCTTCATTGTGCAGATGATGACCTCCAAGTAGAGCAAGTGATCAATGTGAGTAAGAAGGAAGGAAAAAGATTATTTGCTTGTGAAGGGGTTTGGCCTCCTACCAAATCTAGCCTCACCCTCTAGTCTTTGTCAAATGATAGAGATAATGTGACAAGTAAATACCTTTTATAATCTCCTTGTATCTCCCAATAAATCTCACAAAGATTGTTTTTATATAAAAAACAACTAAAAAATATTTAAGATATTGTTTTTTTAATAAAATAATAATATATTGTTTTTAATAAAAAACAATCAAAAAATCCCGTGCCCGGTCTCTCATAAAGTCAATTCCACTAATTTGACAAAACCGCATGTATTATCTAAAAAACCACAAATTGTATGGAAAACCTTTGATTTACCAAAGAAGGTGCTTATCTAAAGTTATTTTTTCTATGAATAGTATCATTCAGTAAAAATGTGATAACTTTTTCAATTCTCAATGAAATTTAAAATTTTAAGATGATCTAGAAATATGAAAACAAGGCACACAAAACCCATAAATGGTTTGAAGCAATTATTTATAGTTTGAGATCCGTTTGAAACAGAATGATATTTTTTTTATAAAGAATAGATTTGTAAAAAAGCGATAAGAAACCTTGATTAGAGACTTGGGAAGAGAAAACACACTGAGTGTTAGATGGAGTAGCTATTAAGAAATTTGGTCAAGATTTCAAAATAAATAACAAATAAAAATGGTGATCATTTTACTAGTCTTGAAGCTTTGGTACCATGTAAGATACCTCCAAGAATGGACATCCAAGATTGATGATAAGAAAATCAAACACACAAATCTGTTGAAGCTTAAAAATCAAGTAATGAACAAAACTGCAATAGATGTATTCAAAAATGGAGATGGATTACATAATAATAGATTGAAGCTCACAACTCTTAACTCTCAAAGTTGTCACAACTCAAACTACGTAGCTCACCACAATCCAAAAGACTCCAAAATATTCTATATCAATAAAGCTTACAAAGAGATGTACATATAGGTGGAAGTTAAGAGAATCTCAACAATACCATGCATGTGGGACTAACTTTCCCTAAATAGGTGGACGAAGGCAAGGAGCCAACATCCCAATACATGTTGGATAAACTTCCCAAATATACAAACACAACTAAGCAAACTAAATGGTAGGAAAAGAAATATCATAGACCAACAGTTTCCAATTTTAAGCTCCAACACATCCAAGGTTGAATTTGAGCACTCCCAAGCCTTGTTCAGTTAATATTTTGTGCATGTGAAACTAAGTTTTTTTGTCATCAACACACTAGTACACAAAGAGGAGGCCTTCTTTTTCATATTTAGGTTTTACCATATTGAAGTCTCCACACAAAATGCAATTATATTCATGGAGTTCATTTTCCAACCAACCCTAGAACAAAGCTTGTTCAATCATGGCAGTGGAGGCATACAAGTTGAAAATCCCAAGAGAATGGCCATCAATGTCAAACAATATCCACATGGCTCTATTGGTAAGGTTTGTACCTTGATCGGTGATGCATGCCCACGTGGCGAAAGAAAGGTGACAACGCCTGATTTCAATTGGTATTAAAACATGCAACATTAGGATAAATAAGTTTAGTAGAAGTAAACATACCATGATTTTGACTTATTGTAAACAAATAACATCTAATTTTAAAAATATATTAGTTTATTCTAGACACTATATTTACATTGTAGGTGAATTAGACCTCTTTCATTCCAAAAAAGTGCTATCATGAAACATTATTGAGGTTCATTTCGTTTTCAATCCCATACTGGGAAGAATAGTTGTTTTCCAATAAATGTTGTTGATTAACATACATAAACCCTGATATTTGAAACGGGTGGCTTCTATCAAATGTGTATTATCCATCTTCTTCCTCAAGTGTGGAGTTGTGAGAGCATTAGAATGTCTTCCTTCGAGGAGAAGGTGGGTTGGTTGTCTACAATATAGAAGAAGACATTTTTTTGAAAATGAGGGGGGTATGGAAGAGCCATAGGAGGAATCTGAATATTCTCACCCTAATATCTCATGTCATGCACTTTTGGGTATTAGTACTCAAAATTTTAAGGTGGTGGGTTTCCTCAAGAAATAGAAAGAAAGTATGGAGATACTCTTCTGGGGATATGGATACTTGTATGGTCTGATATTCATCCTACAGAGAAAGTATACCATCAAAGACATAGCTAAAGTGAATATTCATCCCCGGTGGTCATGGCATAAGAAGGATGACACTTGAAAGATGTGTCCAGACTACATATAAATCAACAAGTACACCATCAAAGAGAAGTTCCTTATTTCAGTAGTTGATGATTTGTTAGGTGAATTACATGGTGTTGTTTATTTTACCAAACTAGATCTTCATTCTAGGTATCATCAAATTCGGATCAGAGATGAGGATATCCCCAAAACAACTTTTATAACTCATGAAGGCCATTATGAGTTTATGGGCATGTCTTTTGGTCTCCCAAATGCACCATCTATATTTTAGAGTTTATGAATACTATTTTTAAGCCATTTTTGAAGAAGTTTGTGTTGGTGTATCTTGATGACATCATAATATACAACAAAACTTGGGAAGAACATTTGAAGCATGTAAAATAGATAATGATAGTTTGGAACAACCTCAATTCTATGTCAAACCTTCTAAATGTGCTTTTGAAGTCCAAAAAGTGGAGTACTTGGGTCATATTGTTTCACATGAAGGAGTCAAAGTCGACCCTAATAATATCAAAGCTATGATGGAGTGGCAAGTGCCAAAGACCTTAAAGAACCTTTGCAGATTTTTGGGGCTAACAAATTACCATCACCGATTTGTAAAAAATTATGGAAGCATAGTAGCTCCACTCAAAACATTGTTGAATAAATACTCCTATTGGAATGAAATAGGTACCAAGGCATTTGAGATGTTGAAAGAGGGTATGTGCACCACTCCAATTTTGGCCACCTCTAGTTTTTCTAAAACTTTTTTGTTGAATGTGATGCTTTAGGATATGGCATAGGGGCAATACTCATGTAGGAAGGAAGACCCATTGCATTTGAGAGTTGTCAACTCAAGGGAAAAAACATGCTCAAACCAATCTATGAGAAAGAGACGATGGTTATTCTTCATGCAACCAAGCAATGGAGACCTTATATGATGGGTAGACACTTTAAGGTAAAGACTGATCATAATAGTCTATTTTTTTTGTAGAACAACGATTGTCATTAGAAGATCACCAAAAATAGGTAATTAAAATGTTGGGATATGACTTTGAAATATTATATAAAAAAGAAAAATATAATGTGGTAGTAGATGCAATATCAAGGAAGGATGAATTAGTTGAGGCATTATTATGCACATTGACCATTTGGTAGGCAGATTGGTTAGAAGAAGCAAAATCCAAATGGGAGAATGACAGGAACACATAGGTTTCGATTCAGAATCTTTAGTATGGTTTTGGTGTTTTTTACAAATTTGAATGGAAAGGGAATGCATTATGGTACAAAGATATGTTATACTTATGTAATAAGTCTACCCTCAAACACGATCATTCAGGAGCTTCGTGCATCTCCAATAGGGGCACTTAGGGTTTTTGAAAACCTATACGAGAATCAAGCAGATTATATTTTGGGATGGACGCAAGGGGGATATACAAAAAATTGTGGCAAAATGTATGGTGTGTCAATAGAACAAAGGTGAAACAATTAATAAACTAGGTCTTTTATGGCCTTTATCCATCCCTAGCTAGAGGTGGGAGGAGGTTTCCATGGATTTTATTACAAGATTGCCGAGGTCTGAAGGTAAAAATGTCATCATGGTAATTATGGATAGGATCAAAAAATATATTCATTTTTGTTCTTTATCACAACCAGTTATAGCCAATACAGTAGCTGCTTCTTTTTTTAATACCATTCAAAAGTCACATGGTGCTCCCAAGATCATTGTAAGTGATTATGATCCCATCTTTACTAGTAATTTTTGGATTGATTTGTTCGCATGCTTGGGTACTTAGTTGGATCATAGCTTGTCATATCATCCTCAATCTGATGGGCAAATAGAGGTGGTCATCAAATTCTAAGAAGGGTATCTTCGTTGTTCTGTATTAGATAAACATGAACAATGGGTTCATTGGCTGCCACTAGCAGAAGGGTGGTATAACACTTCCTTACATACCTCTTTTAAAATGTCTCCATTTGTGACACTTTATGGTTATCAACAACGCATCCATGACTTCATCCTTGAAGGTGAAGCCCAAGGTTCGAGTTGTTGAAGAACACATTCAACATTAACAATATGTACTAGCTAGTTTGAGAGATAATTTAGCAATGACATAGAATCACGTGAAGCGGCAAGTGGATTAGCACCATAGTGAGAGGCATTTTGAAATAGGTGATTGAGTCTTTGTTCCCTTGAATCCATATAACCAAATCTCTCTGAAGCAACAAAAAAATGATAAAAAAATTTCTCCCAAGTATTATGGTCTTCATCAAATCCTGTAGAAAATTGTTAGTGTGGCATACAAGCTGGAAGTACCTTAGTCCACTTGCATACATCCTATATTTCATGTATCGTGCCTAAAGAAGGTAATCAGGAAGAGTTTCTACTCAGATTGAGTTACCACAACTAGATAAAGAAGGTAGTCATTCGGGATGTTGAGGAGATCCTTCACATGAACTAAAAAGCTAGAGACAAAATAGATTAAGGAGTATTTGATCAAATGGAAGAATTTGAATCATGAAGATGCAACGTGGGATGATGAAGCCTTCTTGCAGCAACATCCAAAGTTGATTCAACATTGTTTTGAAGGGGAGAGGCATGCTATGCCCTTAACCTATAATATGTCTAGGGATATGTGTGGCCGACTTGTGGCTTAATACTTTTCATATTATCTTGTTACATTTATATATTTTCTTAACAAGGTCGAAAGATGGAATAACCATGGCTAAGTAGAGTATATATAGAAGGTAGTGGTTAGTCTTTGATCATCATATTGTGAATTCCGATCTTATTGCATTGTTGTGGATGTTGTTTCGACGAAGTGGCTTAGTCATATTTATCAAATACTCTGTTCTTTTATTAATTTTTGTTATATATCTATTTATTCTGCTCTTAATTTTGCAATATATTTCATTGTTGTGAAACATATAAGTAATTTCATTACATTGCAGTAGTGTGACAAAACAAATAGTTGATCATAACATTCCAAACCGTGACAATGCCAAAAAAAAAAGAAAAAACCACTTAAATATATGTACTTTTGAACTCAACCTATACAAACATAATAAAATGGGATATGTAAATATAAGGTGAACCAATAGGGTAAAGGTTGGTTCTCCACTGTCACTACGATCACCCTCACACCCTGTGACATGCCTTGCCCTCTAACTAAAAGAAAACCTAAGAGTATTTACGAAGTAAAAAAACAATATCATTGGTAAGGGTAATTTTTGGGTTCATAGCTTAAGTGTATATTATTTCCATAAGCATGTTGAAGAATTGGATGAAAATGTAGGTGCATGGATGATAGAGTGGGGCATAAATAGAAACTGTAGTTGTGAAGGGAAAAATAAGACAAACTTAAATCATATGCTAGTTGTGAAAGAAAATTAAGATAAATTTAAAATCACATGGTAGATGGATTAAGGAAAAACAAGATATGGGATTGAGGTTTAAATATGAATCAGTCTTCTATTGGTGTTACATTTATATATATAATTATCGCATTTACATTTATATTCATCTTTGTAAGCATCACATGATGTAATGAATGTTAAATAGATCATATATGCCCATGAGAGATGGGTATTTGTGAACAACCACTCATGAAATATGGGTCAAATGTAGATTAACATGAAACAATACAACTGAATCCCTAAAAACATAGATTTGATTGAGAGCCAAAGAACGACTTATAAAACCATTTCAATTTTAAATATTCCATTTTATCGGCTTATTTATTTAAATGGCTTAATTATTTAAAGGGTGGAGAGTGAAGTATGCTAATATGTTTCCGTAATCCATCGTTAAACAGAGTGCAGAGCCTAATATTTTCCTTCATTATTTCATTAGTCTATCTACACAACAATCAGTATGTTTTTAGTGGAGCACAATTTCTGTAGAGAGTAAGCTGACAAGGTGGTTATTGTCAGGTTTGCCCTTCTTAACTAGTGACCTTCATTAAGTCTTATTGAACCATCGTCCTTTTTGGTTGCAGTTACAGAGCAAGCATGGCGGGCCCTCTGATTCAGTATGGTTCTGAACCTTCACAAGCTTAAGTTTTCTTTTTTTAATTTTTTTTTGGTGGTTATTTAATAGAATGATTATCATTAATGTCTACCTGAATTGCATTTCTGTAGACTTCAAAATCTCTGTGTGAAGCTGCATTGGAGCGAGTCACTGGTTTGCTTGGGTCCTTCTCTGTTCTACCGACCCGATCACCCTTAAAGCCTTCTGAATCAGGTATCTAATTTTGTCAGCAATCCTAGATTTTTCTAAGGTCCCTTCAAGTCAAAGAAGAATTTGCAGCTAATTGGTACTTTTTCATCCTTTCTAACTGCTTGTTGTAGGTTGTCTGTGGTGACAAAACAGTAACATTGAATCACAGTCGACGTATGCACAGTAATTTGTGTTTTAGGAAATTCACATTTTGAACATGGGCATTAACATTTTATGATGTTAAATGCGGGGTCATGCTAACATTTAGTTTCTCTTCCAATTTTAGGCCTCGTGATGATTGCAGTCTTCAGAGGTTGAAGAACTTTGGGTCAGAATCTGATTTATCTAGGCTGGCATCCACTCCCAATCAAGGTGTGCTTGAGGAATTTCCTTCCCCTACTGTAATTGTAGTTAATCCCTATTTATAAAACACAATGTACAGTAATGTCTATTTACAATTCTATTAAATGCATCTGGCATGTTAGGCCTACATATGTCACCTCGCATTACATTTTCTATTTGTAATTTTAGTTCTTTTTTATGTTTTTGGTAACTTTATTGTAGGGATATCCATTCTCATAGATCATATTCTGACCTTTGAGCCCACACCTAATTTGGTAGGGCAAACCCTCTTGCCGGGTGCTCAGAGGTGTTATTGGGATTTTACGGTTTGCAGGGCTTGGTTGATTCCTCCTGCAATTATATGTAATCCCTGGGTCACCCGGATTGCCTACCATACACGACCATTGCACATCCCGTGTTAGAGAATTTCTTTGCAGCCAGCTCAAACTCCAGCATCCTAATAAGTGTGGGTAGCGTTTGAGCCTTAGGCCTCACCTGTTCAAATTTTAAAAAAGAAACTGCTTATATTTCACAAATATTACATAATAGTAGTACATACATTTGATTGGTTTCAAGATTTTTAAATTGCTATCCACAGTGTATCCAACATTTACTTTTGATCTTACAGACCCTTTAAAACGTTCAAATTTATTAAGTGCACTGGCTGTGGATGACAAACTTCTCGTGCAGTCACGTTATAAGGTAACTCCAAGCTTGTTGCCGTTATATTTTATCTAACGTATTTTGATTTTGCATGTGTATAATATCAACAAATGCTGCAGGTTTTGACATCTGTTTCAAGGACGGGTCCTGTGGTTCTGTACTTTCGGGATGTTGAGAGACTTGTATTTAGGTCACAGAAGGCTTATCATTTATTTCACAAATTGATAACAAAGATTTCAGGACCAGTTCTGATTTTAGGTTCAAGAATAGTTCATCCGTCTAATCAGCAGAATCAGGGTGAAATCGATGAAAAATTAACATTGTTGCTTCCTTATAACATTGACATAAAGCCTCCTGAAGATAACGTGCACCTTGTCAGCTGGAGAAGTCAGCTGGAGGAGGATATGAAAGTAATTCAATTTCAGGACAACAGGAACCACATGTCTGAGGTAAAGAAACGAACTCACATTATTATCGATAATGTTAAAATTGAATTAGATTGCAAAGATGCACTGGGACCCAATGATGCATATTTGGGTGTAAACAGGGCCAAGTCATCAGTAACAACTTTGACATCTTTGTTCAGGATCTCTTCATTGTGATTTTTCTAAAATGAAATGATCTGTATTTTGAAATATAATTAATAATATTTGGTCTTTTTACAAGTTGGGTATATCTTGATGCTGAGAACTGGACATTTTAGAAGAGAGTATCTGATTTATAGGGCAGAAGTAGCCATATGCTTTTCATCACTTCAATTTATAGTCAGACACAATCTTTGGTTATCATACATGAAGCATCTAATTTAGGCACAGTCTGCTTGGGAAGATTTTCGCTTGACATCAGCTGTTCTTGAAAGAATAGCATAGATATGTCATTGGCTTCTGTTTTGACTCCCACTGGATCTTGTGGACATTGCTTTACCTTAATTTTCATTCGCATCCAACCTTTAGATGTCTCACGTCTGTTCTTTGTCTTCTTGGAGGTTTGCTGACAGTTGAAAACTTTTACTAACCCATTTAAAACTAAATATTTGTAATTAAATGATCTATGCAATGTACATGACTATTATTCCCTGTCAAATTGTCTATACAAAAAGAGTTAATGTATTCATTACCAAGTGCTAAAAACTGTCTTGAGTTCATTTTGACTTATATATAATGAAGCCATATGTAGGACCCCGCCGCCGCTGCCGCCACCACGCCCCTCTGCCCCCCTCCCACTCCCAAACCCATCCCGCATTTTCCTGTCCAGAAACACGTCCGGGTGTTTCAGGTGGGACCCACGGGCAATAACAGAACAAAATAAAGCTAAAACAAGAAAAAAGAGCCCTATATTTGCCTCAAGTGTTATAAATACACACTCACCTCTCTCTTATAACACACAACCAACATTTGCTGTTATAAACAACCAAAAAGAGCAAGGAGGCTAGTAATTCTTCAGCAGAGTGGAATTGGAGTACATATTGCTTTATCCACTCTGCTAAACGAAACTAGTCGGCATCCAAGAAGGTTGAGGATTTGGTATTTGTGCGTTCTAATTTGCATCTCCTTTTACACAAGTCTGAGGACTATATCCGAGGGCCTAACAAACTTTGAGATATCTTTCCAGAGGCGACAGAGTTGGATGCTTCCGTATCTACTCTTGCCCAACTTTCATTACTTGATGTTGATGATGACAATCAAGGGAGTTCTGCACAAGGAGTGGGAGTGGAGCCAGTGGGAGTGGCATTCATGATTACAAGGACAACCCAAATCTAGATGATTTATTCTAGATTTGAATGTATTTGCAATGTCTGCTTTGAACTTTTGAAGCAATGAATGAATAAACACTGTATTTTCAAGTGTTTTACTAAAAAAAAATGAGTAATATGCATTTTTTTTTTGTGTGTGTGTGTGTATCTATATATATACAATCATTTCTATGACGTTTTCAAATCAAAGTTTTTGAAAAATGGCGTTTTCGCGTTTCCGCGCTTCTGTTTCCAAACAACATAGGGAGGAATGGTAAAGCAATGAAATGCAAAATTTATTTTTCCCCATTCAGATTCTGC
Organism: Torreya grandis; assembly: GCA_037957365.1. NCBI lineage: Eukaryota > Viridiplantae > Streptophyta > Pinopsida > Cupressales > Taxaceae > Torreya > Torreya grandis. Next base: position 2,469,306 of record JARHVA010001378.1, read on the forward strand.
ACAAATTTTGAACATCCACTAATTGCAGTTGTACTTGAGTCAAAATTAATTTGAAATTAGTTTTTTGTCAAAGTGGCTATAGGATTGTGTGTTTTGAAACATAGTAATGCATAGTTGGTGCTAGTTGTCAAATGTAAAATGTTAACTCGCTGAACATATTTTTTAACAGGTACTTGCAGCAAATGATCTAGAATGTGACGATTTAAGTTCGATTTGCTTTGGTGATAACATTCTCAGTGATTGTGAGTTTGATTTTTCCTTCAGATTCAGTTATCACTTTATTTTACTGTATTTTAGTTTGCTCCAGCTCTCAAACTAGAGATGACAATCTTTCATTTTAGATATCGAGGAGATCGTTGGTTCTGCCATGTCACATTACATCATGAACACACCTGAGCCTGAATACCATGAAGGACGACTTGTCATCTTTTCTAAAAGGTTTAGTTTCCTTCTGAAAGCCTTCCTTTCAGGAAATATATCATTGTCAACTCAATGCTAAACTGTTGAACATTCTGATCTGAATAGCTTGGAACAAGCAGTAAATATATTTAATGTGGAGAAAGTATCTAACAAGGCGTCACTTCAAAAGGAAGGCAGCGGACAGAGTTCACAGGTTAAATAAGTGCTTGTCATGTAGTTAAGTATGTTAATTCTTGTTTGGAGCTCTTGGTTTTAAAATCCCTTTCATGGGCTTGTTTTCATCTGGAGTGTAAATTTTTCTTCTTTTCAGGATGGTAAGAAGGCCAATACAAAACATGAAGCTCCAGCACTCGAATGTAAACCAGAGGGTGTAAGGGCTGAAGATTCTTTAAAGGATCCTTCTGTGGAAGATGCTTCTAAGGAAGTTCATAAACCTAAAGGAGGGGTTCCACCTATGGCTCCTTCAAAACCAGTGAGTCGGTATCTATTATTTTAACTTTCCTTGGATTATGGAAGGTATGTATGCCCAGATATTTTTGAAGCAGATGTAAAAGATTATTAGTTTAAAGACATTTTATTCCTGTAACCATCATATTTTGACGAATAAAACTCTTATCTGATTAATGAAGTCTTGAATTGAGGAAGCTTTTAGAGACTGAGTTGCAGAAGGCTATCTGTTTCAATTTCTAACAGGAAGTGGCTCCAGACAATGAATTTGAGAAACGAATCAGGCCAGCTGTTATTCCAGCAGGTGAAGTTGGTGTTTCTTTTGTGAACATCGGGGCTTTAGAAAATGTCAAAGAAGCACTACAAGAGCTTGTTATGCTGCCTCTTCGACGGCCAGATCTTTTCAAGGGAGGATTATTGAAGGGAAATTAGAATCTAACTATATTGTATGTTGCATTGTATTTCAAAGAAAGACAGTAGTGTTTGTACTAATCTATGTTTTTCAAGTTTGGTTTCCAGCCCTGCAGAGGCATTCTGTTGTTTGGACCCCCAGGAACAGGAAAAACCTTGCTTGCCAAGGCTCTTGCAACTGAAGCTGGTGCTAGTTTTATTAATGTTTCAATGTCAACAATTACGTCAAAGATAAAATGGTGTAAGTAGAATTTCACAAGGGGTTAAGATCTTTAAATGACACTACTAATCTATCTTGATTGAAGAGAGCTAGTCGCTTTTCTTTAGACCTACCTTTCATTCATCACTGAATTGTACCACAACACTGGTTTCTTTTGATTATTATAAGGTTCTTTGAACATTATGAACACTGTTCATTTCTCACAACACTGGTTTCTTTTGATTATTATAAGGTTCTTTGAACAATATGAACACTGTTCAAGAAAAAGAAATAATGTTCAACCCTTCTTTGAACTTGGTTTACAAGAAAAACTGACAGACTTCTTCTAATCCTTGTAGACAGGCTTGTTGACTCAGATCTTTTTCTCACATGTCACATTTACCTGATATTGTAACAAGGTTTTAATATTCTTCTTACTGCCCTCTATCTCATGACATCACTTTCTACCTTTATATGCATCTTAATCAAGAAATCAGTATACCCTCTTTTCAGAATGACTGGCTTTTGTATTTTGACTGTATAGGTTGTAGCCTATCTAATAGGTGTGGTACGTTTTCTCTCAAAATGGATTAATCTCAGATTTACAATATCATCTCATGAATTTAAACTTATTTTACCATATTAGACAAACCAAGAAAACCTTTTCAAGACTCTTTTATAGCTTAGAATTACAAGGAAATTTACAAAAACAGGATTTTAGGCTTGTGTACACGACTGCAGACTGAGAAACCTGTATAATTCTCTCTTTGGATGACCAAAAGTTTTTAAACCACCTTCAACACTTATCATATACTCTGACACCCCTCTCCAACAAGTTCCATTAATTTTCAATGGATAAATTTGGAGATATAAATATTTTTATCTACTAAACCCTGTTTTTTTAGGTCTAAACACACAGGTCTGCATGCACAGTCACTTATATCTCATAGTATAATGACTTTTAAAGTTTGGAACCACTTGGAACCCTTAAAGGATATTCTCACACAGCTAACTACAAATTTTCAACCAGTTTTGATGGTTATTATAGGAGTTATTCAACTTTTAGTGGATGAAACCTTGCCCTAGGGTTTCAGATCAGAATACAGACCTGAGAGCACAAAAATGGAAGAATTTTGACTTTGAATGGTCATCAAAGGTTCCTTCTGATTGAATTAAGACCTCTATACACTCTCTCTGCTCAAACACATACTCTTCAAGTCTAATAATTACAAAATCTCATTGAAAACCTTCTTCTTATCAGACCGTATCACAGAAAAAGAGCATTTTTTTACTTCTAAAGTTGAATAAACATCATAGAAGTGCAAGATAAGATCATAGAATGATAAATAACACTTACTCATGTACAGGTCTAAAGATGCATCCCAAGAATCAGTCTTATTTCCTTTATTCATATATAGTTAAAACATTCATGTACAGACCTGAAAACTATTGCATATCCCTTAACTGCTGTCAGAACTTGAACTTTCCTCCTATCTTCATACGTTCTCTTCCTCCTTTTTTTATGGTTTAAGGTCTATCACCTTTGTTACATCATGACTATTCCTGGTTTCTTCTTGTTACGTAAAGCATCTCTCCAACAACCTTTTGATTTCAACAAACATGTTTAATTTGGTCTCTCTCTACGTTGGATTTTGCCTTGATTAATTTTATGACAAGTTTAGACTAAGTGGAGGACTGAAGGACATTTACCATATGTGTTTTAACCCTTAAGACCCCTTACAAAAGGATCTAATTTTGTACAACATGCTTAAACCCCTTGAACTCTTCAAAACAAATTCAAATTTTTGAATTTCCCATTTTGGCGGGAAACCTAGAAAGGCATCTAAATGGCCTAGAAATGGAAAATGAAGCTTGGACTAGGCTTATTATTGATCATTTATGACCTCTAAGACCTCCTAAAGACCAAAACCAACATAATTGAACTACTTTTATAGATGCACCTGCATCATAAAATGTTGCATGTCTATCTAAATTTGTTTAGCAATGGATTCTCACAGTTCTAACATTTGGGTTTGACTGGCTCGAGTTTCTATTTGACAGTGGTTTGGAGAAGATGAGAAGAATGTAAAGGCATTGTTTACTTTGGCTGCCGAAGTTTCTCCCACTGTTATATTTATTGATGAGGTTTGATACAAACCTCCCATTCGGGTCTTGCGGGCTGCCATTAAACAAGAATATCATTCACTGTTCTTTTAGGAAGATTCTGTTGACCTTTTATTCTCTGTTTTATTTCTAATTTGCAGGTTGACAGTATGCTGGGGCAAAGAACCAGGGTTGGTGAACATGAAGCTATGAGAAAAATAAAAAACGAATTTATGATGAATTGGGATGGCTTGCTAACCAAACCAGCAGAGCGTATTCTTGTCTTGGCAGCAACAAATAGGCCTTTCGATCTGGATGAAACTAGTATCAGACGCTTTGAACGAAGGCAATTTAAATAGATTATCTGTTTATGCATCATATATCACACGCTTTCAAAAAGCATTACTGATCATAATGAAATAAGCAAGAGTCTAATATCCAGTACGGTACTGTTTCCCAACCAGTAGTTGTGTCCAGTTTGAGTAGAACCATTATTCATACATAGAAGTATAGATCAGGGAAGGAGGGCTTGGTCAACTAGGGAGATTGGTTTATAATAGTTTCTGTTTTCATAGTTCTTTGATTGGTTTGAAAAATCTTGACTCTCTGTACTTTTATGGGTCTTCCAACAGAATCATAGTTGGACTACCGACTTTAGAGAACAAAGAAAAAACTCTGCAGACACTCCTCGCAAAAGAGAAGCTTGAAGTAGGATTTGATTTCAAGGATCTTGCAACAATAACTGAAAGTTATACTGGTAGTGACCTGAAGGTAGAAACTAAATTCTATTCCTTTTCCAAAGTATATATTCTATACATGGTGACAATTATCTAAGTCATGCTATTTTGGTCTGTGCTATAGAACATATGTACAACAGCAGCATACCGACCTGTTCGAGATCTAATTAAGAAAGAAAAATTAAAGGAAAAGGTGGGATTTGTATTAGCTCTGGTCACTGAATTAGTTAGTTACATAATTATTGGAGATGCTCTTACTGAAGGGGTGTTTTATTCTGCAGGCTAAGAAGAAAGAAGATCTTAAGATTAGTTCTGGGGAGAAAGCAGATTCTCTTTCTTGTGAGAAACATCATGCATTAAGAGATGATGCTACTGAAACTGGGATTACACTCCGGCCTCTGACAATGAAGGACATGAAAGAAGCCAAGAATCAGGTTTTGTTTATTTGTTTCTGATTTTATTGTGTTCATAGTTTTTTTTTTTTTGTAATTCTGATAAAAACAGCCGAACAATTTCTCGACAACCACGGAAACTAAAATTAATTAATGGGACAGGTTTCTGCAAGTTTTGCATCAGGAGGTGCTTGTATGAATGAGCTAAAGCACTGGAACGAGTTGTATGGAGAGGATGGATCTCGGAAGAAGGAACAGCTGTCATACTTCTTGTAGATCATATAGTTTTTTATTTCAATATTGTGGAAATCTAGTAATTTTGAAGATGGCAGTGCATAAAAGCAGTATGGTTATTTTTGTTTTAACTGCAGGGTCATAGGACATAGCTAGTTCAAAATATCCTTTGATGTAAATTTATGCAATCATATCCTCTGTTGCGAAAAACAAGAAACAAGACTGAAATAGAGAGGTAATTTCACACAACATAGATGTAGTATGTTCGGGGGGTATAAGAATGACAGCATCATAAGACTATGGTTCTTAGAGGGTGGTCTCATAAAGGGGGCAACTGTAAGTATTTTGAAGTTGTAGGTGGTTCCATGCAAGTGTAAATCCATTGAATTGCAAAAAATAGAATCTTTCTCTGAAAAATAAGAGCAGCGGTTGTATAGGAAAAATATTTTTAGAGATGGGTAGTAGTTGGGGGTAAGAAGTTGCAACACTTGCAGAGAATTTTTAGGCACGTTACAACCAATAAAAAGTGTTATATAAATATTTTTTAAATTTGGTTTTATATTCAAACATCTTAGATTTCTTCTACAGGGGTAAATTTTGCAGTATAAGACCGTTTCACTGTATACCTATTCCTAAATAATCTCTGCGGCACCTGCAACTATTTTTGCAGTTGCAGTGTCATGAGACCAGGGTCTTAGTCCCAAGGGGGGAGGCATATGCAAGAACGAGGAAAATAATTTGATCGTTGACACCTCAAAAATTTCAAAAAAAAAAGTATTCACTTATGAATAGAAGGCAATGAAAGTTTTGCAGAATGTCTACAAAGCATAGTTACCAAATTCGGCTAGATCTGGTCAAACTCCAGCCGGATTCTGATTTTTTTTCAATATTGTGGAAATCTAGTAATTTTGAAGATGGCAGTGCATAAAAGCAGTATGGTTATTTTTGTTTTAACTGCAGGGTCATAGGACATAGCTAGTTCAAAATATCCTTTGATGTAAATTTATGCAATCATATCCTCTGTTGCAAAAAACAAGAAACAAGACTGAAATAGAGAGGTAATTTCACACAACATAGATGTAGTATGTTCGGGGGGTATAAGAATGACAGCATCATAAAACTACGGTTCTTAGAGGGTGGTCTCATAAAGGGGGCAACTGTAAGTATTTTGAAGTTGTAGGTGGTTCCATGCAAGTGTAAATCCATTGAATTGCAAAAAATAGAATCTTTATCTGAAAAATAAGAGCAGCGGTTGTATAGGAAAAAGATTTTTAGAGATGGGTAGTAGTTGGGGGTAAGAAGTTGCAACACTTGCAGAGAATTTTTAGTCACGTTACAACCAATAAAAAGTGTTATATAAATATTTTTTAAATTTGGTTTTATATTCAAACATCTTAGATTTCTTCTACAGGGGTAAATTTTGCAGTATAAGATCGTTTCACTGTATACTTATTCCTAAATAATCTCTGCGGCCCCTGCAACTATTTTTGCAGTCGCAGTGTCATGAGACCAGGTTCTTAGTCCCAAGGGGGGAGGCATATGCAAGAACGAGGAAAATAATTTGATAGCTGACACCTCAAAAATTTCAAAAAAAAAAGTATTCACTTATGAATAGAAGGCAATGAAAGTTTTGCAGAATGTCTACAAAGCATAGTTACCAAATTCGGCTAGATCTGGACAAACTCCAGCCGGATTCTGATTTTTTGGCCGGGCCTTTTTTTTTCAAAAAAAAATATTTTTAAATTTTTTTTGTAAAGGTTTTTTGTGCAAAAAAAAACACCCAGAATCATAAATATGATATAATAATAATATTTTATTAATGTTTTTCATTGTATTTGTTAGTTTTGCATATTTATAAAACTATACTCATAATGTATATATTCCAGATCAGATTTTTTCGAAATTTTTCAAGAATTTCGGATTTCTGATTTTTTTGCCCTCCTGAACGGACCTAGATTTCCGAACTTTGTAACTATGCTATGAAGGTAATCAGGGCAATTCATAACTTACATATAACATGTCTGGGTCACTAATAAAATTTAGTGGTAATTAGTGAGTACCATAAGAACTTCAGTCCCAAGTCATTCTTTTTCCTCTGATTCGGGCAACAATTCGGGTGATGGGTCCATTCCAATTGATGACAGAACTTTTGGGAGCCATAATTTTTGCACCGTAGCTCCAATTGACTCGCCGTTTGAACCGTTGGAAAGCTAATAATGGGGGGAACATCGTGAGATGGCATGGAGCTACGTTTAATGAAGTTTGACCCCCTAAAATTCAATGAAAGTGCTCTAAATTTCAATTTTAATAGTGCAGTTTAAAAATAGTAAGTTTCTAAAAATAGTAATTTCTCAAATTCTGTATTGTTGTAAATCGTGGAAGTCGAACCACTTAATTTCGTTCGAGATTGATGACTTTCCACATCCTCCTCACACTTTCAAAACAGGGATAAATGAAGATGTAACCGAAAATGAAAATCAGACATTTTTTTTTCAGAGATAAGCATATGTTTGGATCTTTAAATTTGATCAATAAAACATCTCTTCTCAGAGATAGCATTATTTGAATTGTTTTGTTCTTGTTTCTTGAATTATCTTTCAACCAAAGCTTTCGAGTTTTGGATCAGTGGTATCAGAGCGGTTTGTCTTTAGAGTGTATGATTTCGAGGACGAGGTCAGATTATAGGAAGCTTGGGTGGAAAATAGAACCAACAGACTATCCACCTATTCGCTTCAAATGACTTCAAATGACAGACAACACCGAGACATCTGATTTTTTCAAGGAAATGGTGAATGAAGCCCTCCAACAGCAGCAAGCACAGATGCTACAACAATTCGCTCAAATTCTCTAACAAATCTCGATGAAAAATTTTGGCTCTTCATTCGCACCCCCACATCCTTTCAGTGCCCTAACACCCTTCAAGGTTCAAGTTAATTTTGATATCCCTACATTTGAAGGCAAAATCAATGCTGATGTAGTAGAAAATTGGTTGGATCAATTGTCATTTTATTTTTCTATAAATAAATTCACCGATAAAGAGAAGATTACTTTTGTTCTTCTGAAAGCATCATTGCCTGTCAAAAATTGGTGGGAAGTGTACAAAAAGAGATTTAGTGTAGATGATATTGGCCTTGAGATGGAACTTACATGGGATGATTTCATAGAAGCTGTAAATGAAGAATACCACCCCATTGGAGCATATGATGATTTATATATAGACTGGCAACAACTTCGCCAAGGTAAGGAACAGTGTGTTCAAGATTACACTGACATTTTTCATTTTTTATTTGCGAGATTGGGCATCCAAGAAAGTGAGAAACACAAGGTTTTCAAATATCGTGGCGGACTACAATGGTACATATGGGGAGAAATGAAACTCTTCAATTTAGAAACCATCGGTGAGGCATACAAGTTCGCAGTGAAGATTGAGCAGAAGTATGGAAGAATGAATATGAAGAATCAGTGTTCAAAATGAAAAAGTGACAGAAGGTCAAACACGAGGCCAAAATTGGAAACAAAAAGAAGGAAACACTGGGAAGTGTGATTATCACAAATCTAGAACTCACTCCAAAGAAAAATGTCGAGCCATCAAGTCCATGCTTTTTGAGTCACAATCCTCAACATCTATTGCTCTACCTCATACAGACCTTGCAGTTGAAGAGGTTGAAGAAGAAATTGTAGACGTTGATCCTGAAGCCATTGTTGCTTCATCACAAAGCTACGAGGAGAGGCTAGATGACAAGGAAATGTTGTTTCACTCTAAGTTATGGGTGAGAGGTAAGCCTCTGCATTTCATTCTTGATAGTGGAAGTCAAAAGAATTTAATCTCTGCTAATGTTGTGAAAGGTTTAAATCCGTCCATGAAGCCTCACTCAAAGCCATACAGTATTGGATGGTTGAGTCCAGGGAGAAACTTTCGTGTTACCCACCAATGTCTTCTCTCATATGCAATAAAACCTTTTCAAGATGATGTCTTATGTGATGTGGTCAATCTAGATGTTTGTGATGTATTCTTTGGTCAGCCATTCATGTATGATCGACAGGCATCTATGAATCAAGAACTCGAAAGATCACTCTCATTCTTGGAATACGGCGCTACAGGGTACCAGAGGTACCACCTTCTACATCTGTCTTTTTGATTAGTGCTAAGAAATTTGTTCTCATGGTGGTCAAGCCACAAGAATCCAAAAGGGCCGATGTTACAACCTTGACTACACTAACAACACAACAGAAACAAAAATCTATTGCGCTGAAGAAATTCATGGGCTTCCATCCACAGACTGATGGTCAAACAAAAATGGTGAACAGTCGGGCCTTGCACAGTTCCATAAATCACAGTCCCTTCCAAGTATGCATCGGGAATCAAATCGAAGTACAACCACCACACTTGATGACAAATCTTGATGCAATGGGGACCATTGCTTTTCAAGGAGGGAGAAATGATGCGGGCAACAATTCAGGGGACAATTCGGGTGATGGGTCCACCGCAATTGATAACGGAACTTTCGAGAGCCATAATTTTTGTACTGTAGCTCTAATTGACTTGCCGTTAGAACCGTTGGAAAGCTAATAATGAGTGGAACATTGTGAGATGGCATGGAGCTCCATTCAATGAAGTTTGACCCTCTAAAACTTAATGAAAGTGCCCCAAATTTCAATTTTAATAGTGCAGTTTAAAAATTGTAAGTTTCTAAAAATAGTAATTCCTCGAATTCTGTATTATTGTAAATTGTGGAAGTCAAACCACTTAATCTCTTTTGAGATTGGTGACCTTCCACATCCTCCTCACACTTTCAAAACAGGGATAAATGAAGATGTAACCCAAAATGGAAATCAGAGATCTCTTCTCAGAGATAAACATATGTTTGGGTCTGCAAATTTGATCAATAAAACATCTCTTCTCAGAGATAGCATTTTTTGAATTGTTTTGTTCTTGTTTCTTGAATTATCTTTCAACCAAAGCTTTCGAGTTTTGGATCATCATTAATCGATACTCTGATATGGATTAGTAAACTAAATCAGAGGATTTGCTTTTCATCTGTAGGAGTAAATGTCGAGAGTGTAAGCCTCAATTTTCTACTGGCTTTGGCTTTAAAAAAAAAAGAAAAAGAAATAGAGGGCCACCCTACGGTTATGGAGTCTCTAAAATTCAGCAATTCCACTTACCAAACTGGACGAATGCATATTTACTCTAATTTTCATTAAAAGAAAATTTGAAGTACAATAGTTGATTTTGAAGTCATCATAGAGAGCAAATAGGTAGGTGGTGGACTTGCCTCATGTTGCTTATTAAAAGCTACGATCTCCTTTTTCTACTTGCAATGTGCAGATACCATCTATTAATTCGGCCTTTTGAATTAAGAACTCTCAATTTTCTTTTAATAAGTATAATCATCATAAGCTATTGATTAAGGTCTTGTTTTTTGTATCATATATGCAAATTTTGTCTTCGAGTTTATTTTTTATCAGGTATAGGACAAAAAACATACCAATTAATGAAAGTTGTACATTGACATCATGCTTAAACGGCAGAGTAATTCAATTGATTATAAACATTAATGTTATGGTACTCATAGAAGACCATATTCAGACTCATTTTCCAACTGAAAATACTACCGTGGTTTAGAGGAAACAAAAGTTGTACCATTTCCTTTATTGATGGGGGAAACAAAAGTTGTACCAGATGGGGAGTCTAAGATGCTGCAGACGCGGGGCTTTAGTTCCAATTCCCTCATAGGCCACATTCTTGTGTTTTTCGACATCCTAAGTAAGTTAGAGTTAGTTCTCAACCACAATAAGTTTTAACAAATTCTCTCCCTCTTTGGGAAGCTTTTGGTGAACTTTACTGTATGTTTTTGCTTTTTCCCTGCTGAATTTGAGAAACCTTAAAAAATATTCTAAGAGCTAAGGTTTGTAAATTCTGGGTATTCTGGTCCAATCACCGTGTATCATGAGAAGCTCTTAAATCTCAGCTTTCCTTTTTGCAGAGAAAAAAGGCATCTCTGGCAGGACACTCCACTTTTAGGGGACTTCTTGATATTTACCATCTCTAGAGGATTCCTCAAGATTCAGCTACGTGGAAATAATAGTCTTGACTTATCATTTACTAAATAAATTGAGTTACGAACAGATCTCTTTTTAGGAAGGTCAGTGTATAATACATATTTCATTGATCTTTATCTTGAAAGAAAGAAGATAGTTTAGTGTTAAAGACATTTGAACTGCTCCTAATGTTAAGCCTAATACATATTTCATAGATCTTTATCTTGAAAGAAAGAAGATAGTTTAGTAGTAAAGACATTTGAATTGCTCCTAATGTTAAGCCTTATTTGGTTCACAATTTTCCTAATTGTATTTGATCTCATGGCTTGGTGAGCACCTAAGGTCAAACCTTTGGTTTATAGTTTCCTAACTTGCATCCCAAAGTTTACTTTTAAATTGGCAAATCGTTTGGTACATGTAACCTCATAAAAATACATTTTTTCTTATAATTGTTATCCAAGTGGTACTTCCTTAATACAAGAAAGCCTTGTTCATATAAAAGAAATCTCTAGGAGACATGAAATACAAACTCTTTGGGAATCCCTTTGTTAAAGCGAAGAGTGACAAAGGTTTATGGTAGGTACTTCGATGGTTACAAGAAAATAGTAGAGGAGTGGTAGGGCTAGTGGTTATCTTCATTTACAAAGATGCGACTTGTTAGCAATATTGTAGAGACTTGCCTACGTAACCATCTTAAATATCCTTAGAATGGTTAAGAAATAATTGGTAAGTATATAGAGGGGGTTCCTCTAGCAGGGTACAATTGAGAAAAAGGACGGATATACTAGAATATAAGTAGGGCTATGCATCCAAAGGAAAAGGGAGAGCTTGTATCTGGAACTTAAGAATGATCAATGAGGCTCTCAAATCCCAAATTATATGGAGTAATTTTGAGGGAAGGTTGGGTGCAAAGTCAAATATTACACCATGAATATCTTAATTTCATAGCCCTAAACCAAATTTTCATAGTAGAGTATAGCCCCAACGGATCATCCCTATTGAGTTGTGATATATATATTTTTGGTTAGTAATAATATTAAATCCTTTTCCAAAACAATATCGAAAAAAGGCTTTTGTAGGTCCCTCAATCTATGTTTTATTGGAGAACAAGATATCATATGGTAATCATCTTCTATTCTCATGCTTTTTAATTGAATATATGGTACAAGCTTCTAGTTTAATAAATTTGTTCCCCTTCCCCAACGACTCATGGGAGATTGAAACCCCATGAGGAGAAATTGTGGTAATGGAAATATGAAAGCTGTCGATCCTTGTGATAGCATGGATTAAATGCAACTTCCTAACTTTTTAAAATAAGAATAGAGTATTATTATGGACTAAGTTTAATATTTAACTCATATAGATAAGAAAGATGAAAGGAGCAATCTAATAAACTTTTTCAGACACTATGAGAAAATAACAACAGACCTCACAGCCTCTAGGTTCCCCTTCAAGAGGGAGGCTTGCACTGAATCTTGAGGGATCCTCTAGAGGTAATAATGGTCTAGTTGGATTAGGAACCCTTTGTAGCAACAATAAAAGAGAGTTTGTTCCTTGTTATGCTAAAGACTTGGGACAAACCTCTTCCAATATTGAAAAATTTCATACACCTTTGAAGTCTTCAATTGGATAAAATTAAAGGGATGCACATTTTCGATGTTGAAGGAGACTTTCAAATCACAATCAAAATTATTAATAAGAGATCTATATGAGATTGGAGGTTAAATTCTATTTTTGAAGGGATCGTTCAAAACTTATAAGGAGAATTAGAGGTAGATATAAGCCTTGATTATAGGGAAGGAAATGAAGCAACAAATAATGATGAGCTATAGACACCTAAAAATGGCCCTGAGGCATTTGTTAAGTGTTATTTCATGTAATTCTAGTGTGCTTGTTTATTTGTTGATTATTGGTTCATTTTAAAGTATTATTGGTGCATTTGACGACTTTTGATGACCCCCACAACCCCTTGTCGTGCTGCCCCGTCCCGCCCCTTTCCAGTTTCCCCTTCTTGATCCCTCCTCTCCCCCATGTTTCTTGGATTTGTGCCAAAAGTGCCCTAACACTTCTAGCCCTTTTCCTTGGTCTTCTTTAAGTCAGGGTGTGTATGCAACGAGCTAGGATTAACTTGTAATTTATCTTATCTAATGAATACAAACTTGGAGAAGGTAAATCAAATAGAGCCCGTTGGTACTTAGTTGTATTAGAACATGACCAAATGGATCCGTTAAACTTAGTTAGAGGAGCACTTATAACATAACATCAATGGAGAGGGTTGCAAAGATTCTAGGAAATCAATATAATGAAATAACCCTATCTAGGTCTTCTAAATATTAATCTAATCTAGTATTGCTAAGCTAACAAACATATAAGGGGGGTGATTAAATTAAAAATTATAAGGAACCATAGTATGCAAATGGGGTCTTAGGTTACAAAAAGTGGGAAATGACAAGTTTGAAAAAACCTATAGCCACACTAACTATAATTGTAGGTTACATAAAGTGGGAAATGACAAAGTTTGAAAAAACCTATAGCCACACTAACTATAAGTGTAGAGGATATTCAAACAAGGATTTATACATTCAAGCTATTAATTATGTAATATCTATCTATTAAATGAAAGAGCACATGGTGAAAAATACTTACCTTGAGTAGACCCTCTTGAGTCTCAATCTCTCTCTAGGCTAATGGTGCTTTGAAAAATATTGTTGTGGTTTTAAATATCACAATGGTTGAATCAAGCTCTAGGCTAAAATGACTTCCTATTGCATCCAAGACTCTATAAAACAAGCTTTTACCTCCAAGGCAAAATATAAACAATGGCTTCCTAGATGTAGACTTAAGTAGAATTGCGAGCAATAATAGTGCGAAAGATGAATGTTCTTCTCTATTGGATTGAAATGAGGTTTGTATTTATAGTGGTGAGTGATCCTAACCCTTTCTAGAATTTTAGTCGACCATGTTGACCCGCCTCGACTTAGTTTAAAAGCTATTGTTTAACCTCAAACTAGGTCAACACGAGTCGACTTAGTTGTGAAGCGTGTCGTTATTTCAAATTACATTGACTTAGGCCAATACCATATGATTTTATATACCTTATTAATATAGTACAATGACAGTATCAACCATGGCCAATGTAGTAGGATAAGATAAAAAAGGTGCTAAAATTGGAAGTATATATATAAAATAAACATTTAAGTATAAGTTTATTATATATACTTTCAGGGTGTTTGAGAGTGGTTTTAGACCTCTAGGAGTTATAATGCAAATTCTATGGGAGTCCTATTAGATTTCAGACTTGGTTTTATTTCATGGTTTTAGGATTTTAGACTTAGTCATATTTCAGGGTTTCAGGATTTTAGGGACACATCATAGGAGGTAAATGAGTAGACACTGGAAGTTGGATTGATAATATGAATGATATGATCATGACATAGATAACATCTCTCACAAAGCATCAAAGGCCTACCCACCTCTTTCCTAGTGCACTCTTTATGGCATGCATTCAGAGAGATTGAAACTCGATAGGTTGGTGCACGATAAAAATGTTAGTAAGTGATAAAAGTGAAATATTATGTATATACATATGCCCCACTTGAAACTCATCACAAGTCACAATTGTGTACCATGGAATGGTGATGAACGAATTTAAATGAAGTACATAAATAAATGTTGAAATAAATGAAAGTAACTGAAATTAATATATACATACCTTGAATTATCTTTCCATTGAATGACTGCATGCAAATATCATAGTCTCGATCATAAGGACATGATACTTGCATTTGAGAAACCCTAGGGATACAAGGCTAAACATAGAAATAATGCATATATCCACATGATGATCAAAGTAACAATAAATAAATCTCAATTTCAATTAAATTACTTGGAAAATTGGCAAATTGGGATCACAAAGGCTAGGTTAGAATCAAAATACAAAATATGTAATGAAAAATGAAATTAGAACATACTAAATTATATGAAAAAATGTGGAAAACATTGTAAATAAATGAAATATTAATGTGATGAAAAATTAAACAAAGATATGTAAGTAAATGAAATGTAACCTCATGTAAGATAAACATGTCAAATCAAACAAAAAAACCATAAATGATTGAAAATGAGAATGTAAATAAAAATGTAACACAAGCATGTCAAGTCAAACATAACAAAAAACATGTAAGTTGTAGTCATCTAAAATGTCATTTTAGTGTAATGAGTGTAACTTGAGACCACCCTATCCTTAGGGTCTCTCTTCATCATTTTCTAGCTTTTGTGCAAGTCCAACCCCTTATTAGATATACTAAAAACAACACTAAGCTATCCCTTAGCCATCTAGGTCTCATTTTCATTTGTCCCTGCCACATGGACATTAGTGCGGTCCTTTGGACTATAGTGCACTGCGCTATTGAGCAAAGGGTAGTGCTAATGTCCCTTTGCCCTTTAATCTCCCAATATACATCTTTTTGTTTCTCTAAGCACCCCTAGGGTCGGCCTAGACCTATTTCATATTTTGACAAGCACCAGAATGCTATATATAGACCACTTTCAATCACTTATCCACTAGATGGAAATCAAATGTAAATACTCATAAACAAACTCAAAAATAATTGTGCATATTAAGGTCATTAATCTCTATTCTGCCCTATTTCTGCATACACCTATCTACAACAACCCAGAGTTTAGATTATTCAGATTTGCAGTCTTAAGTCACACTCAAAGCATTTAAACCGACACTCATATTAGTATTCACTTGCACTTGCATCAACACTTAGATTGTAAGAACTATGTCGGGCTTGATTCTCTTTTGAGGTATTGATATGTAGACAATGTTAACACATAGGGTGTTGAGGTCACGTCCAGCCTACTTTGCTAATGCCACTCTTTTCTACTTATGCTTCTCAAATACCCTAACAAACATGGAGGCCTAGGGTTTGGCATTGAATTCAATCAAAGCAGGGAATGGACAGTGAATCAACATTCATGCATATAGGTATAGACTCCTTAGAACCAATTGAAGGTCTACCCAAAAGTTTATTGTCCCTACTTGCATAAGGACACTAGCATGGCACATAACACACTAGCGCAATGCACTACTATCCATAGGATTGCACTGTTGTTTAGGAGGTTTTTTGACTCCTAATTCTTATTCACGACATCTTGCACAGTCCTTATACTAGTTATTAGTTTATCATTCGTCCATCTCAGTGAATTTCTAGCTAAGTACATCTCTTATGATTCACTTACTATTTATAGAATAATCAATTAAATCAATTATTTTATAAATCAGAGGATGTTGATATTGCTATATTTATTCCCTAATTTATTATTCCATCACTTTAGCAACCTAAGGTTTTACATTCCATAATCCTGTAAAAGTTAAATTAAGTGGTAAACCCAACTTACTTCAAACATATTGCGTAAAAACCCTAGTGTACCATTAGGGTTTCCCTTCTTACTTCCAAAATTTGTTGAGTCTTAGTTTTCAGTGTTTTATCATTGATTATTATGACAAAAATAATTTTATACTTTTTGGTACAAAGTTTGGTGGTTTGCCTTGCATACTTATTACCTGCCATTTGAAAATAATGCACATGTATGCCACTCCTTTCATGGATCACATTAGAATTCAACTTTCTACACACATTAGTCCACCTCCTCTTGAGCTCCCTTTCTATAGAGAGCATTGTTGCATGGCCAATTTTGAGCTATCTCTGGTTACTACTTGATGATAGAGAGCTCAGAGGACTCCTTTGTTCCTCATCCACCTAAATCAGTTGACTACCTTCATTCTCACCCTGCCTCTACTACTCGCCCTCGACAAATAGTAGATCCTGTGATTCAAGCTGTCACTAGACAAAATCAGAGGCTTCCTTAGTCTATACAAGAACAGTGTAATCCCACCATCCCTCCTTATCCCCAAAATAATACACTGGGACTTAGGGATCAACACAAAGCATATGATATTGTGGATCAGTTGAGAAATAAACCAAGATTTTTATATTGGAATTACTTCAAAAGACAACCATCTTCAAAGATATTCTTTTTTAAACACTCAATCATACATCTTCACCTCAGGATATAAAAACAACTTATTTTGCATCTATCAGGAACACTATTAAAGACATTGAGGATGTTATATCTTTTGGCAATGATGATTTTCCCCCACAGAGAGTTATCGATTAAAATCTACTGCTCTTCATTTAGGTACAAATCAAAACCACTGCTATTAAATGAGTTCTAATTGATAGTGGTTTAGGTCTTAACATATGACACCTCATATTTATACAGACTATAGGGGTTGATATAACATCCATTTAGAAGACATATAAGAACATTTTAGGTTTTGATGACATTCCCCGACAAGCATTGGGTTCTATTACATTGGATATCACGGTTGGGCCAAAAACCTTATACACATAGTTTCAGGGGATGCCTAATAATTTGCATTAAAATTTATTATTCGGGAGACCTTGGATACATGCCGTGGAGGTTTTACCCTCTACCTTCTATAAATGTCACAAGTTTTTACATGATGGATATTTATACACTTGTCTAGTTGATAAACAACCATTCAGATATTACAAAGTCATCAAGCCTACTACTCTGAGTATATCTTCAAATGGGACACCTCATGTTATCATAGACTCCTTGCCTCATATCATTCCTATATAACATATGCATACATATGAAATCGAGGATTCTAGCACCACTATTGTTGCACGTGTTCTAGATCCTCCTATAACACCATTATCTCCACCCGTGAGGGAGAATGATCCTCATACAACACCATTACCTTCACCCATGATGGATAATGATCCCCCTATAACACAATTATCCTTGCCCATGGTAGCTAATGAGATTCACATAGCACAATTACCATTACTTGTTAACTTAGAGGAAACATACATCACAAACTTCGATACATACTCCAAGACCACCACAAAAGATAACATATCACACATGAATATTGATGATTATTTACCTAGATTGAGATTTACACCAGTAGGCCTTAGAGAGTACAAAGATGATTATAGGGCACTCATACCTTTATCTACACAACCATCACCACCAGTTCATAGCTACACAAATACAAGCCCATACACTCACTCACAATTAGAGGCATATTCTTCTATACACTTAGTGCATATGGTTACATCTATAGATATTGATCTAATTATCCAGATTCATGCAGACAATACATATGATAGACCACACTAGATTTTACAAATATTACTTGATAAAGGATTGGTGGAACTACCCATAGTTCAACATAAATCCATTAGCAGATTGTCACATCAAGATGATAGATCGTTTAATCATTTTCATAAGAATACTGGACACGATAAAAATACATGCTCAACATTACAACAAAAACTAAATAAGTTCAAAGTTTAGGGTACTATCCAGATTACACAGCCTCTGCCTCCACTAGTATAAGCACCATGACAGACTCTTAATCGACATCGACATTTTTAGAATGATCCCTTGACTCTTCAGGCCTTCATTAAGGACCAATACATCTCTCATGTTGCTATAGATGAGGATTTCGATCCCAACTCTTGTACATTGGCATTCTTATAGCATAGGACATTAGGAGATTTAGCTACAACATGCTATACATTATGAAGATTCCTTAGGACATCACACTACAGGTTACATGTCGCCTAAAGGTGGTCAATACACTGTTCTTCATCATGAACACATGCACTTATATATATGTTACACATGGTAGTACATGGTTATAGGTAATGGATGCCATAGTTGATCGGACATAAAAATGCGTGACTTTCAATTATGAGGGACATAGTTCACATTCTACATGTTGACACATATGAGAATTGAATATTTCATATAGATACCCCACGGTCTAATGTGGTCTACCTTGGGACCATGTGAGAAACTTATTACATAGTAGAGAAACGTACCATTTAGATGCATAAAATATGGACTAACGCTAAGGATAAGGCTATATTTGTATCGACAACATGGTATGATAATCACAATGATGATGATTTATTCAAGTTTGGGCAGTTTTAGTATTCAACATTAGATGACCTCCCACTAGATCTACTATTTGACTATCCACATCCTATGGATGTGTTGTTAGGTCTATAAAGGCACTACATTTCATTTGTCTATAATCTCATTTACTTACACATTACTTGTATATAGTTTCATTTTCATGTTGTTTGTACATAACTTATACTCAGAAAATACAAAATCGATATAACATATTCAAAAAAATAAAAACATTCAAATATTTATTCAAAAAATATATTTTTTAGATTGTATGCATTGCCATGTTTACATTCTTTCTATTTCTCAGGTACTAGGTATGCTATCTATGTCAGTATAGTCAATTTTATCATATATACATGTTTCAATTTTTATCTTTGAGTGTTCCCATATTACTACAGGACTTAGGTCCTCTACATTGATCCATATTTATTAATATCTATCCATTGGGGGTACATCCATAGATACAAAAATTTAGCATTGATACATTCGCCCATTGGGGGCATTATACTACACAGCTTCCAGTTTGCTAGATTATATCGTTCTATACTCTATATCATAGATTTAATATTGATTATATTTTGATATAGATCATCCTATACTACATTGATTTTTTATCAACTATCGTTACTATAGACTCAGCTTATGTACATCTTTACTCATACGGATTTGTACCACATGTTCATGCATACTTCCATTTCTATCTTTCATAGTTTAGATTTGATTATGTCTCTTTGCTTCATCTATTTGAGGGCATTTGAATATGCTATTATTCTATGGTTCTAAGCCAATTCTTTAGATTGTGTGTATGCTTTGGACATGTGCCCATGTCCTTGTGTGTGCCTTCTTGATTGTGTATGTGGACATTTGAACTTCCTTCCACGTGGATCTAAGTCAACCTTGATTTCTTTATGTGTATGTGGACATTTAAACATGTCCTTGTATGTTTGTTCTTTTTTAGACTTAGTGACATGTGCCCATGTCCTTTGCATTGCGGCCCCTTCACTTACTTTGTGTGCCTCATGTGTTTGTATGTATGCTTTCATGTGTGTGTCATGGCCATGACATTTGCCTCTTGATTTTTACATTCATATCTAGTTTGTGATGCCATGAGGGGCCTCATGCATCTCCCTTTCCTCCTTGGGTGCCTTGATGGATATCATGCCCAATCCCCCTAGGTAGTTACTCATATTATAATCAGATTTTCTATTCATATACATGCTTATATTGTTACATCTATCTTCAAAACCATGTAAATGCTAAATCTAACATACATAATATATTACCAACTTATACTCAAATTATTTTACATTCCGATGTCATGTATACACATTATATTAGTTTATCACGTAGATATCATATGCTTTTAGTCTAACCCATAAGATGCATAGCTTTTATTTTGAGAACAATTATTGTGGTGGTTCAAAAAATCCATTCAAAAGAGGTGGCATTCACAGGGGTTTGTCATAGAAATCACACCATTCTAATGCATTTAAAATAAATTTTCTAACACACAAATCCAGATTATAGAACCTAGATTTAGGAAAACATAGTGAAAAATAGTCACATATAGATCAGTCTCAGTTTTGCATAAAAACAACACAATTGGTCAATATCACAACACAAAGGAAACCATAGCAGTGTGTTATTGACAAGGGGACTATGCTACTGTCTAGTAGCCCCAGAAACAAAAAATTATAGAATTATCAGAAAGATATAGTAGTTATAGTTTAGATTTGAACAATATCAACCATAGATTATCAGATATGCTTAGTTTATGCTTAATTTTCACATAAATTACACAATTTTTACTCAGATTGGGGGTATCATACACGACATGATCACTCTCATTTAAGTTTTAGATACTCATATAGATTAATTGACTCAGTCTAGAATATATATACACAAATAGTTGGGGGCATGTGTGTGAAACATTATCCCCATATGTTCAATTTGACACCAATACTCTTAGATGGAATGGTAGTTCCATGTCATTATCCACGTTGTTACTCCATACACCATTTGAACTAGGTTTACACTAGATTGATGCCTTATTCCATATGTAGTGGTTGGCATTACCAAGTAGTCCCTGAGTTATATTCTTGAGTGCTTGAGTGGCCCCTAAATCGCTTTACATTTTAGAGTTTTCGAGTGGCCCCAAATCCAACCTACACAATTTTAGTTACATCACACAACTTTAGTTACATTGCATAATTTCAATTTTAGATACATTTATTACACATGGGTAGGCAATGATGGAGTCATAACATACTTGAATTCTTGAGCCACCTACATAGGAGGGTTAGACAAGCCGTCAGTCCAATCCAAGTTATTCACAAATTATGATCCACTGAGTGGGGGTGGGAAATGATGGAGTCACGGCTAGCTTGAGTTCTTAAGCCACCCACACATGGGGATCAAGCAATCTATCAGCTCAGTCCAAACTATTCACCATTTGATCACCATCTACATGCACACATGGATGTCACCAGGTTTTAACATTGGTTCATGTACTCAATGAGGTGTATTAATTCATTTCCTCTCTCTCTCATCTCTTTATTTAGTTTTGTAATTGATTTTAATGTTTCTTAAGGACTAATTCATTCATGTTTCGTTTGTAAGACACACAATGGAGCATGTTTCGTAAACTCAGACCTAGATTCATGGGCTTTGCCTCTTAAGTAAGTCCAAGTATATTTCTTTTCCTTTATCCTAGTCATTTTACTTTGCTACATTTTTAGAATAAAGGGGGGGATGTAGTCATCTAAAATGTCATTTTACTGCAATGAGCATCACTTGAGACCACCTTGTCTTTAGCTTAGCTCTAGACCTATCTTAGGGCTTCTCTTGATCATTTTTTAGCATTTGTGCAAGTCCAACCACTTCCTAGATATACCAAAAGCAACACTAAGCCACCCCTTATCCACCCAAGTCTCATTTTCATTCGTTCATACCACCTAGACATTAGTGTAGTCCTTTAGACTATAGCATACTAAGCTTTTGACCAAAGGGTAGTGCTATTGTCCCTTTGCTCCTTACTCTCTGAACATATATCTTTTCATTTCTCTAAGCACCCCTAGGGTCAACTTAGACCTATTTCAGATCTTGACAAACACCAGAACGTTATATATAGACCACTTTCAATCACTTATCCATAAGATGGAAATCAAATGCAAATACTCATAAATAAACTCAAAAATAGTTGTGCAAATCAAGGTCATTGATCCCTATTCTTCCCTAGTTCTACATACACCCATTTATAGCATCCCAAAACTCAAGTTACATATATTTCTAGTCTCAAGTTGCACTCAAAGAATTCAAACTAGGACTCATACTAAAATTTATTTGCACTTGTACTAGCACTTAGATTGGAAGAACTACATTGAGCTTGATCCCCTTTTGAGGTATTTGTATGTAACACTCAACACATGGGGTGTTAAGGTCACATCCAACCTACCTTTTTAATGCAATGCAACTTTTTTTGTACTTGTGCTTCTCAAATACCTTAAAAAACAAAGAGGCCTAGTGTTTGGCATTGAAATCAGTCAAACTAAGAAATAAGCAATGAATCAACATCCGTGCATACATACACAAACTCTTGGTTCCTATTCATGACATCTTGCACAATCTTGGTACCAGTTCTCAGCTTGTCATTTGTCTTAGGTAATTTACAACTAAGTACATCTCTTATGATTCATTTGTTATTTATAAAATAACCAATTAAATAAATTATTGTACAGATTAGAGGTTGTTGATATTGCTATATTTATTCCCAGATTTATTATTCTAGCACTTTAGCAACTCAAGGTTTTAAATTCCATAATCTCTTAAAAGTTAAATCATAATCATGTGAAATGTCTTATGTAAGATAAGTTAAGTCCACAAAAATCAAACAAGAACATAATAGATAAGTGAATCAAAGGCTATAAAGAGTGATGACTCAAACTTAGTGCTTGCTCTAAAATGCAATGTAAGAAAACACCACCACTTAACGACATGACTAATATGATAATGAGATGGTGTAGTAATAAAATGTGAAGGGGTTTTCATGAGGAAAACATGGTTTTATTTGAGGTATTACATTGCAACTCACAAATTAAAAACCAAGATGTGTAAGAAGGAAAATGCGATCAAAGACGTGATCAACTAAAAGAAATATCCAACAAGGGGAAAGAGTGAATAATGTGATGTAGATAAGGATTGTGGGGCACCACATGGGTGATGTGAACATCCTTAGTAGGAATGAGACACACTACACAAATGAGCAAGGCTTAGAGCTATCAACATCAAGGACCTAGGACATTCTGACTAGTGAACATAGAACTTGGGATAACAAACATAGATCATCGCATAAAGGATATATGCATGAAATTTAAAATGAATCCTACCTTCTCACAATGTGTTCCCTTCTCCTTAGGACCCTTTTCAATTTTTTTTGTCTACTATGAAGATTGAGTACTTGTGTGATAAAGAAGGTGGCACTACAATGAAACCTCATATCCCAGTCTACTGGTGTATTGCACTTCAAAAGACCTTTGCTCTATCATGAGGTGAACTATTGATTTTGAGATTTGACTAAGATAAAATATGTGCCAAATAAAGATAACCTCTTTTGGTGTGATCTGAATTTTAAGATTGTATTTGCCTTTTAACACTAATTTTTTCTTGTATGATATGGATTTTAACTCTTTTAGATTTTTATATTCCTCCTCC
Organism: Torreya grandis; assembly: GCA_037957365.1. Taxonomy (NCBI): domain Eukaryota; kingdom Viridiplantae; phylum Streptophyta; class Pinopsida; order Cupressales; family Taxaceae; genus Torreya; species Torreya grandis. The sequence goes on from JARHVA010001378.1 coordinate 2,493,023, forward strand.
ATACAGATTCATAGACCCAAACTCAAATGATATGGGTAAGTAATGTAAGAAATCTTATAGTTGGCCATTATAGATAATGACCTAAAGACCAAGGTGTCTAAAGACTCCTATACTTGTCCACAATTAAGTGTGAAATCATTGACCAAGTTTGACCCTATAGGTCAAATTGGGACCCCTACAGGTAAAAATTTAATTTTTATATATTTTAAGAGTCTAATATATATGTATTAAGGTGTATTATAGGTCATTTAGTGTGATTTCATATTATAGTAGCCTTGGTCATTAGTTATTTTAGTCCTTATATCATTTTGAGTCATTTTAGGGTCAAAATAGGGTATTAAATGAGTTGTACAGCCTCCTAGGGAAGTGTGAATGTGTAATAAGGGTGATGTCACATGAAATGTGTCTTATTGTGCCTTAATAAACTGTTCATAACTAAAAATGATAGGTTTTTCCAAAGAAAAAGCAATTTTCTTGAGAAAAGAGAAGAGTTTGACACTTGTATGACCTATGGGAGAGTTTTACACATGGAAGAAGGTTGTAATATTAATATTCATCTTATTAGGTTCCTTTCCATGCTTGAAATGGTCTGGAAGTGCCATTTTTGAGCTAAAACTATTATGCTCCTTTTTCACCCTTTTAGACACATAGAACTAGTCTTCAGGTTTGTACTTGGTACGGATAGTTGGAGAAATTTCAGGTCAAATGCCTTTAAGAGATGAAATTACATGAAGAGATATTAATTTAAATAATAAGAGTTTGAATAATGGTATCCTGTGATTTATGAATCATCCTCATGAAGTTGAATGTATTTTTTTGCTTGCTAATCTGTGCACCCTCTAGGTTTTGCTTTAGTTTGGGTATTTTTGTACAATCTAGTTGGTCATATTGGTTTCAAATGATGTTTAATCCATAATAAAATTATTACCATGCTTGGTTTAGAGTTTCAAGTGGTTTGGATATGCAAATCATCTCATGTTGCAAGAGGGTACACCATTCTGTGGTACAGTCAAATTTTCACCATTTTCAAGATCTTCAAGTTTTGATCATGGTTCTAGAGGGTTGTGATATTTTCATTATCATGTTTTCAATTTTTATTCAATCCCTTCACCTTCCAATCTCATTCTCCAAGAAATTCTCCATGAAGGTACAGTCATATGCAACTTACTAGTCATGCAACCATTAATGAACGTGTACAGGTGCCATGAAGGAAGAAAATTATGTTGAAATGGATGTTTTAAAGTTGGTTCCAAGACCATAATAATTATGAGAAATAATTTAGGTAATTGGTAAAGAGTCTTGGTCTGTTCATGAGGCCTAAACAATGCACATTGCCTATATTCTACTCATTGCATGCATACAACTTAGAATTTGCACCTACAAGTGTCCTCTTGAAAACTAAGCATTTTGAAAATGATCATTTGAGCTAGGCAGGGTCCTTGAAAATCAAAGGAGTCTATTTTCAATTTTTGAGAAGAGTTTAAAACTCATAAAGGTCACAAAACAGGCACCTTATCCATGCTTGCAACTTTGTTCCCTGTGTATGAGGATAACCACCTATAGGTGGTGTTGACAGAGAACTAGAATACTCATATGGAGTGTTGTAGCATGATGAAACCTTCCTTGGAAGTCCTAATATGTTGTGTTGACCATGATAAATGTGTTTGAGGTGTCAAGTTGGCAAATTGAAGTGGAGATAACTTTAAAGCATGAGATGGCAGTGTTTAGGGAGTTTATCCCTAAAATGTGAAAACAAAAGTCTGAGGTGTTTTGTTGATATCTTGAAATAGGGATACTAAAGGGTTTGAAGCGACTAGATGAGTATAACTTGTAGCCTCTAGCATAGACAAGTACATTGAAAAGTTTGAAGGATATAAGATTAGTGGAGGATTGTGATTGGGGGCCTTAAAGTTGCTCATTTAAGCATTGATTTTTCCATTATCATCTACAGGTCTGAATCCAAAAGAGACATTTTTCAACTAAAGTTACAAACTAGGCCTTGCCACCATAGTTGAACATTCCAAATAGTTTAAAGGACCATGTGTAACCTAAATTATCATCAGTAGGAGTTGATATGCATGAGTTGAATCTCATTAGCACCTACATGGGTCCTTTTCAAAGGGAAAATGTTCACCTACAATAGAACAAGTAGATAGTGACCCTAAACCGAGTGTCTTGGTGGTGTTTTAAGCCATACAAAGTGAATAGAATTATATACAAGTGATATATGACCTTAAGGATTCAAGTGGGACCTTAAAAAATCATGACCAAGGGAAAATTATACCTACATAAATCAAGGAAGCAGAGTATACAGTCAACAATACAACTTAGTCTTGTCTCAATAGGGTATATAGAGGAGTATATCAAGAGTTGAAATGGTAAAAAAAACCTATGATCACCTCTAGGAATATAATAATGACCTCTATAATCTTTTGGATGTGCAAAATAAGCTTATATAGAATCCTTAAAGACTTATGAGCACCTACAACCAATTGTAGATGGCTGAGAGAGGCAGTGAGTATAAAAAGTGATGATTCTTAGTGTGGGTACTGTCCAAACATGAGTGAATAGGTACAAATCATTGGTAAAGGATATTTTAAGGTTTTAATAAGATCCATTAACTATTCCCAATGCCTAATTCATGAAAATGACACTTACAAGAACCCTAAACAAGCAAAACACAGTCAAAGGTGTACATAGTCTGCCTTCAAGAAGTCTGTCTGGGAATTTGAAGCTTTGGAAGATCTAATATTGGGCTCAAAGGTTGAAATTTTATGTATAATGTATATAAAACTATGATAATCACCTCCAACATTTGGTTTTCTTTAGAAAATAGGGGAAGTGCCCTCTATTTTGTCTCAGACAGAGGGCACTCCCCTCATGCACAAACCCTGGCAGTTTTGAAGGAGATAAAAGGATGAGTTAGGACCTATTTAGACTTTGTTGTAAGGTATGAGAAGCTATAAAAAACCTATTGAAACTTGGGAAATAAATTAAATTATGATTTTAAATAAGGTGTTCTATACTTTGAAGGTTGCAGTCAAGCCTACTTGGGTAGGGTTAGGCCTAAAGACCAAATAAGAGACTAATGCCACTTCTAGCTTTAGGAGTGGATTACAATAGACCAATAAATGTTTTTGGGGGAATAAAATATGTGTCTAATCTATTGGATGTAGGGAGAACAATCAAAAAATCATTTAAGGCTTTAAGGTGCAGACAAGCCTACTAAGCATGACTAAGCCTAGAATCCAAAAGGGGTGTCAAGAGGTGTATGAGCCATTTGGATGTAGGGAAAGCATAAATAAAGCCACTTTTGGGATCAAGACAACCTCAGGCCTATGCAAATGGAAGAAGCAAGTTTGAATAAGCACTTTGAGTTCTCATATCTCTATTAATGCTTTGCATGGGGACTTGAGAAGATTGGATAAGTTTAAAAGGGTTTTATAAACTAATATTATGATTTTTTTTTTGCAAATTAAATGTGAAACCTTTATGAATTAAGCTTAAGAGGGTAAACAAGCCTAAACCCTTGCAAAACCCTTGTTAGTGATCCGATTGGAGATATGAGGTTATCAAGCTAATACAAGGGAATAGTTTTCCCTATATGATGATTGAAACTTTTAGGATACTCTCTTAGGATAATCCTCATGCTTTTGAACTATATAGAATTATACAGACATGGTACAAAAGAGGGTAATTTTGACTATTTTATGTGTTTTGCAGGTTCTAGAAAGAGTCTAAAGATGAAATAAAGTTTGGGGGGGTAGCTTAGGAAATGTAATAACTCACTATGGTCATTTTTTTCTTCATAAAAAGACATAAGTGTTTACATAATAGCTCTCATCTTAGCCAGTAAACACTGGCATAGTGACCAGGCTAGTGATAAGTGTGAAAACTCCAAGTAGAAGTGATTTTAAGGTGTCCTTGATGATTGTAAGGCCATGGAAGATATTTAAAAGTGTAATACACTAAATTGTATATATGTTTATGGAAAACTAAATCCAAATTTAAATCCAAGTGTGTAAGGTGTGGGAAAGGAGTTTTTTAGACTACAGATGGTGATAGCTCATTTTGGGAAGATTCCAGATGACCAAGACTATAACTAATGCATGAAGAGGCATGTATGAAATCCTTCCCCTTAATTAAAATCATCATACTTGTTCCTAATCAGGTTTTAGATGTTGTAATAGGTTCAAATTATGAAGGCAATTTATTAAGCCAGAATGAGAACTTTCATGCCACTTTTCATAAGTTTTATGCATTGTATGGACACTTGTACTTCATGAACTTGCATGGTTCCTCCAAAATAATATTATCATGAAAAAATAACTCCTTTTTTAATCTTGACAAATGTCTTTGTGACCCTTTGAATTCTCTATTCTCTTTTCTCTCTCAAGTTCTATAAGAACTAGCCATTTTGGCCATTGTAACTTATACTCCACTTGAGTATGGAAAAGCCCTACTCATTTGCATACCATTTGATCAATAAAATCAATAATTTTTACCTATTTATGAATATTAATAGTGTGTTTTACTTAAATGATTTATCTTACTTAGTGATAACTATGATTTCCTTTGTATGTTGTCTCATTCTTTCATCCTATTTGCAGTTGGAAAGCTTCTTATATGGCATGTGAAGTGTTTTAAGAAGTGTCAAGGTTGAGTTATTATATTCACTAGTGAAATTAAAGGAATATTGTATAGTCATCCTATCCTAGACATTCATCTATAACCTCATAATGTAATATTGATGTGAGAAGATGCATATTGGAGAAGTGTATATTTCATTAGTCTCTTGGTTTCATGTGTAACATGCAGCTGATTGGAAGTCATCAACTTATTTGATGTATCATCTCTCTTAGGATATTTTTATTTTAGTTTTCTCTATCTCTTTCCCCCAAAAATTTTAGGTGTAGTAGTGATCCAAAGTGGTACATCAAGGGGGTTAGCCCTATTTAGAGATTCATCACATTCATAGGCTACCCACAAGCCTAGAGATATTTCAGTTGTACCACTTGGATGAGGAGAGCTAAGATATAGCTTCAAAGGGTGAAAATATAAGTGAAAATAATTTTTGACATGCCTGATGGGATTCTTAATCCAAAGAGTTGAAATATTTTTGGTGGTCTTTCAACAATCAACTTTTGGAGGCATCTATCCAAGCATCAATGGTGACTTCGAAGTTATACCAGCTGGTCAAGCAACCCAAGTTTTCCTTCAAATATTGTTGGTAACATTTTTCTTTGTTTTCTTACTTTCAATGAAATTTCATGGCTAATTTTGGTGTTGAATATTGTTGTACACAAGTTGGTGAGACATATCCAGCTTATGACACTCCCTATCAACCTTGGTGTGATTCTTATTAGCATTGTCATGATCCTTATCAGCACTATAACTAGCCTTGTCATGAGTTGTATCAGTCCTATAACCAACATCCTCAATGTCTCACTCCCCTTAGTCAACGTAGACACTTCTTAACTCAATCTATTTAAACCTTCAAGCAAACTCTTTTGGGCTATGAGAAGTACATGTTGGATCTTAACACACAAAGGGGATATGGTCAAGAGGTTCCTAGTCATATTTTTCATAAGGTGAGAGATGCATTATAGTTGGTAAAAAGAGAGTGGATACCTATTGAGAGAGCCAATTGGTAAAGGTTCACAAGTGAGATGCTAGATGCGAGTCGATTGATTGCATCCTTAGAAGATAGGCTAAAAGTTTATAAGAAGCAACCTCACTAAACGTATTAGCCTTTATATCCACTTCCCCAAGATTACTATCAGTCTTATAGGATTCTCACCCATAAACCCAATCAAGATTATCAAAGTTATCTTTTCCCTAATCAGTTGGAAGAGAGAGTTGAAAAGATAAACCTTGTTTTTAAAGCAAATCTAGATAGGCAAATTGAGTTTGAAAATATGTAGATGCAAAAATCCATGTTAAAAACAAAAGAGGTGGAAATAAATCCCTCTTTTCCCTCTCCCATTACATCCCCACCTCAAGAAGAGACCTCTAGATATGCCTTTCCAAGTTGGAGACAAGGTGGAGATTCCAAGCCTAAGGAGAGCCAAAGTTTCTTGAACACTTCATCCACTACTCAAAGTGCATCACGACCTCAAGAAAAGACTCTTAATCTCAATATCCTAAGCTGGAATAAGATAGTGGACTCATGGGGAAAGAAAAAGGAGAAAAGTGTTGATAAAGAGTGTGAAGTTGAGGAGATTGATCCTATACATACCCCTCCCACCCTTCCTCAAGAGACTCCTTATCTTCCATGTTATCCCTCTTATACTCCTTGTCCTTATGATGATGCCTATCAACTTCAAGAGATACTTTTTCAAGAGAACCTAGCCAAGAAAATTAAAGAGTTAGAGTCAAAGATGAAATTGCTAAGTCAAGGTGTGATGGAAGGTTTAGATCCAAAAGAAGATCATATGCCTAAACACACCCCATCTAACCTTCCTAAAGATAATGCTCAAGCCTAATCAAATTTCAATAAAGTGATTATCAAATGGAAGGAATAAAACCAAGCTATTTTATCTCAATGTCTACCTCTCCTTCCTCAAGAGCTTCCAAAATAATCCCCTACACGTCACTCTCAATCTGAGTTTGAGTTCTATGTACCACCTCCACTAGTTCATCTTGTCCTCACCCCATCACCCCTTGACTTGATGGACCTGTGGTATGGGAACCTTAAAAAGAGTAGTTGGTTGATAAAAACTCAAAAAATTTGCTTGAAAAAAGTCTAGCTCCTTGGCAGCCTCATTGGACTAAGTCACATGCCTTCAAGATGCCTAGTCTTGGAATCACAAAGAAGAAGATTGAAGACCTTGAAGTCCTTGAAGAGCAAAATCAAGTTAGGATAGTTGAGATGCAATTTGAGATACCTTAAGAGGTTCTAAATTATAAATAAGAGGTGGTCTCTTATGTTGAATATTCATATTTGGTTGATATGGAAGAATGTTTTCCTTTTGCCAAAGAGAAAGAAATGACCATTGGTTCTTCCATCACTATGAAAGATATCATGGATGGACAAGAACAAGATCCACACTAGCGTTTGGATGACTTTTTTGAAATCATTGGAGTAGTATATATTCCTCTTCAAGGAGGCTATGATTTATTCAAAGATGGAGAAAGCAACCTTGGCACTCAAGTAAGTATGCAAAGAAAAAGAAACCTTTGAAATCTGTCCTTTCAAGAGGCATATGCATTTTATAATGATATGTTTGAAGTCATGAAAATGGGATATCATCCTATCAATCAGTTGGAAGAAACACATCAACTCTTGAAGGATGGAACAAGCTGCTATTGGCCTTAATCTTGTAAGGAACAAGAAACCAATCCTCTTGAAGCCATGCCTACCAAGAAGATACTAGTTGATCATGAGATGAAGAGTGGAAAATAATATGAGGCATGTGTACAAGTTCAAGAGGAATATATATACATTGGAGATATATTTAAGGATGATCTACTTGATATCAGATCAAGTGAAATGCCAAAGAATAGGTCTGATCCACACAATATCCAATCCAAAGAGAAACATGCTTGGCACTATGATTCATCTCATCAAGAAGATGATTTAATAAGCTTTCCTTTTAAAACTAGAAAAGAGATATGATTAGTATCTAGTTGTGCATATTAGTTTGTTTTTTGATTCCCTTAAGTGCCTTGAGCACATGTGTGTGTATGTCTTGTTGGCTTATTTACTTTATTTTGCATGTGTCTTTTGTTTTGTGTGGTTGAGGTAGTCAAGTGGTTTTGTCTTGATCAAAATTTGTGGTCAATGGTCAAAGGTTTTCTCTCTATGTTTCAGATTTTAGATGAATACTTAAGCCCAATGGACTAATCAGGCTATTGGTCTAGTTAGTACAACATGCATACTACCCTTATGAGTCACCAATTTATTGTCGAAATTTGACATTGTAAGTCAAATTGGGATCCCTATAGATAAAAATTTAATTTTTAGGTATTTTAGGGGGTTTAATATATATGTTTAAAGGGATATTATAAGTCATTTAGTGTGATTTCATGTTATACTAGCGTTGGTTATTAGTTATTTTAGTCCTTATATCATTTTGAGTCATTTTGGGGTCAAAATAGGGTATTAAATGAGTTGTACAGAATCTTAGGGAAGTGTGAAAGTTTAAGAAGGGTGATGTAATATGACATGTGTCCTATTATGCCTTAATCAACTATTCATAACTAAAAATGAAAGGTTCTTCAGAAGAAAGAGTAGTTTTCTTGGGAAAAGAGAAGAGTTTGGCACTTGTACAGCCTATGGGAGAGTTTTTCACATAGGAGAAGGTTGAAATATGAATCTTCATCTTCCTAAAGTTCATTTTCATTATTTACATGATTTGGAAGTGCCATTTTTTAGCTAAAATTGTTCTCATTTTTCAACCTTCTAGACACATATAACCAATCTTCAGGTTTGTACTTGGTACAGATAGTTGGAGGATTTCTAGGTCAAACACCTTTGAGAGGTGAAATTACACTCAGAGAGATTAATTTACATAAAAATATTTAAAATAATTGTGGCCTATATTTTATGAATCATCCTCATGAAGTTTACTATGTTTCTCTGCTTGTTAATCTATCCCCCTATAGGTTTTGCTTTGGTTTGGGCATTTTCATACAATCCAATTGGTCATATTGGTTCTAGATTATGTTTACTCAATAATAAAATGATCCCCATGCTTTATTTAGTGTTTCAAGGTGTTTGGATAAGCAAATCATCTCATGTTGCAAGAGGATACACCATTCTGTGTCATAGTCAATTTTTCACCATTTTCAAGATCTTTAGGTTTTGATCATGGTTTCAGAGGGTTGTGATAGTTTCATTATCATGATTTAAATTTCCCCTCAATCCATTCACCTTCCAATATCATTCTCTAAGAAATTATCCATCAAGGTGCAATCATATGCAACTTACTAGTGAGGCAACCATTAATGAACATGTACAGGTGCCATGAAGAAAAAAAATACGTTGAAATGGATGTTTCAAAGTTGGTTCCAAGATGATCATAATTATGAGTAATAATTTGGGAAATTGGTAAAGAGTCTTGGTATATTCATGAGGCCTAAACAATGCACATTGTCCATATTCTACTCACTGCCTGCATATAACTCATAATTTGCACCTATAGGTGTCCTCTTGGAAACCAAGCATTTTGAAAATGATCATTTGAGCTAGGTAGGGTCCTTGAAAATCAAAAGAGTCTATTTTAAAGTTTTGAGAAGAGTTTAAAAATCATAAAGGTCATAAAATAGGCACCTTGTCCATGATTTCAACTTTGCTACTTGTGTATGAGGATAACCATCTACAGGTGGTGTTGACAGAGAACTAGAATACTCATATGGAGTGTTGTAACACGATGAAACCTTCCTTGGAAGTCATAATATGTTGTGTTGACCATGACAAAGGTGTTTGAGGTGTCAAGTTGGAAAATTGAAGTGGAGATACCTTTAAATCGTGAGATGATAGTGTTCAGGGAGTTTATCCCTAAAATGTGAAAACAAAGGTCTAAGGTGTTTTGTTGATATCTTAATAATAGGGATAATAAATGGTTGGAAGTAGCTAGATGAATATACCTTTCATCCTCTAGCATAGACAAGTACCTTGAAATTTTTTAAGGATAGAATATTAGTGGAGGATGGTGATTGGTGGCCTTAAAGTTTCTCATTTAAGCACTAATTTTCTCCATTATCATCTACAGGTTTGAAACCAAAAGAGACCCTTTTCAACTAAAGTTACAAACTAGACCTTGCCATGATAGTTGAATGTTCCCAATAGTTCAAAGGACCATGTGTAACCTAAATTATCATCAATAGGAGTTTATATGAATGATTTGAGTCTCATTAGAGCCTATAGGGGTCATTTTCAAAGGGAAAATGTTCACCTACAGTAAAATAAGAAGATAGTGAACCTAAACTGAGTGTCTTGGTGGTGTTTTAAGCCATAAAAAGTGAATACAATTATAGACAAATGTTATATGACCTTAAGAATTCAAGGGGGACCTTAAAAAATCATGACCAAGGGAAAATTACACCTACAAAAATCAAGGAAGCAGAGTATACTATCAACAATAGAACTTAATCTTGTCTCAGTAGGGTATATAGAGGAGTATATGAAGAGTTGAAATGGTGAAACAAACCTATGAACACCTATAATAAGACCATAATTACCTCCATAAGATTTTTTATGTGTAAACTAATCTTATATAGACTCCTTAAAGACCTATGAGCACCTACAACCTACTAGAGATTGTAGACAGAGGCATTGAGCATAAAAAGTGATGATTCTTAGTGTGGGTACTATCCAAACATGAGTGAATAGGTTGAAATAATTGGTAAAGTATATTTGAAGGTTTTAATAATACCCATTCCATATTACCAATGCCTAATTCATGAAAATAACACCTACATGAACCCTAAACAAGCAAAACACAGTCAAAGGTGTACACAATCTACCTTCAAGAAGTCTGTCTAGGAATTTGAAGCTTTGGAGGATCTAAACTTGGGAATAGAGGTTGAAATTTTGTGTAGAATGTATATAAAAATAGGATAATCACCTCAAACATTTGGTTTTCTTGAGAAAATAGGGGAAGTTCCCTCTATTTTGTCTTAGACAAAGGGCACTCCCGTCATGCATAAACTCTGGCAGTTTTGAAGGAGATAAAAGGATGAGTTAGGACATTTTTAAACTTTTGTAGAAGATGTGAAAAAATTTAAAAAACCTATGAAAACATGGGAAATCAATTAAACAAAGATGATTTTCAACATGGTGTTCTATACTCTTAAGGTTACAATCAAGCCTACTTGGGCAGGGTCAGGCTTAAAGACCAAATAAGACACCAATGCCACTTCTAGCTCTAGGATTGGATTAAAGTGGACCAAGACATGTTTTTGGGGGAATAATAGATGTTTATAAACTATTAGATGTATGGATAAGCATCAAAAACTCATTTTAGGCTTTAAGGTGCAAACATGTCTACTAAGCATGACTAGGCCTAAAATCCAAAAGGGGGATCAAATTCATGTATAGCCTTAAATGATCACTCAAATGGATTGGATCATGTTTATAGGGTCACTAAAGAGGTGTATGAGCCAATGGGATGCAAGGGAAGCATAAATAAATCCACCTTTGGGCTCAAGACAACCTTAGGGCTATGCAAATGGAAGAAACAAGCTCGAATAAGCACTTTGAGCGCTCATATCTCTCTTGATGATTTTCATGGGGACCTAATAAGATTGGTTAAGTTTAAAATGGTCCTATACAATAATATTAAGGAATTTTTTTTCAAATTAAATGTGAAACTTTTATGAACAAAGCTTAAGAGGGTAAACATGCCTAAACCTTGCAAAACCCTTGCTAGTGATCCAATTGGAGAAATGAGGTTGGAAAGATAATATAATGGAATGTTTTTTATAGAATTATAATTGAAACTTTTATGAGTCTCTCTTAGGCTACTCCCCATGCTTTTTAACTATATATAATTGTACGAACATGGTATAAAATATGGTACTTTTGACTATTTTTTATGTATTATAGGTTCTAGAAAGAGTCTGAAGATGAAATAAAGTTTGGGAGTAATATTAGGAATTTTAATAACTAAATATTATCATTTATTGATTCATAAAAACTTATAAGTGTTCAAAAAATAGCTCTCATCTCAGCTAGTCAAAAATGACATAGTGACCAAGCTAGTGAGAAGTGTGAAAAGTCCAAGTGGAAGTGATTTTAAGGTGTATTTGATGCTTCTAAGGACATGGAAGATTTTTAAAGGTGTCATAAACTCAATTTTATGGATTTTCATGGTAAACTGAAGCCAAATTTGAAGCAAAGTGTGCAAGGTGTGAGAAAGAGGAGTTTATTAGACTGCAAATGATGATAACTCATTTTGGGAAGATTCCAGATGACCATGACAAAAACTAATGCATGGAGAGGCATGTATGAAATCATTAACATTAATTATAATCATAATATCTATCTCTAATAAGTTTTAGGACATTAAAATAGGTCCAAATCATGAAGGTAGTTTTCTAAGCTAGAATGTGACTTTCATGCCACTTTTCATGAGTTTCATGCCTTTTATGGACGCTTGTTCTTCCTGACCTTGCATGGTTCATCCCACATCATATTCTCATGCACAAGTAACTCATTTTATCACCTTGAAAAGTGTTCTAGTGATCCTCATAATTCTCTCTTCTCTTATCTCTCTTAAGTTCTATAAGAACTAGCCATTCTGACCATTATAACTTATGTTTCACTTGAGTATCACAAAGCCCTGCTCATTTGCATACCATTTGATCAATAATACTACTAATTTTTACCTCTTAATGACTATTCATAGTGTGTTTTACTTGAATTATTGATCTTGCTTAGTGATAACTATGATTTTCTTAACATGTTATCTCATTCTTTCATCCTATTTGTAGTTAGAAAGCTTCTTATTGCAGGGCATGTGAAGTGTTCTAGGAAGTGTCAAGGTTGAGTGAGTTAGTATATTCACTAGTGACATTAAAGGCCTCTTTTCTAGTTATCCTAGCCTAAACATTCATCCATGACCTCATAATGTAATATTGATGTGAGAAGATACATATTAGAGAAGTGTATGTTTTGTTAGTCTTTTGGTTTCATGTGTATCATGTATCTGATTGGAAGTCATCAATTTGTTTGGTGTATCACCTCCCCTAAGATATTTTTCTTTCAATTTTCTCTCTCCCTTCCCTCCCAAAGTTTAGGTGTAGTAGTGATCCAAAGTGGTACATCAAGGGAGCTAGCCCTATTTAGAGATTCACCTCGTTCATAGGCTACCCACAAGACTAGAGGTGTTTCAATTGTGCCACTTTGAGGAGGAGAGCTTAGAAATCTCTTCAAAGGGTGAAAATATAACTGACTATATAAATCTTAAATCTGACTTATGTGTTCCTCAAATTAAAGGAAATAAGAGAAAAATGAGGATTGTGAATAATTTGTCCATGTAATAGATGATACAATGATGAATATACACATAGTTAATCACAATGAGGTAAAATAATGTTATGAAAGGGACATGATAGGTTATGATAGTCATGTCACTAGGAAGCCGTACTAGCCCACAATGGATCTAGCATAAACATTGATAAAAATAGTAGTCATAGCAAAAGATGGGGAAGGCAAGTAGTCATTCCAACATAAGGGGAATATAAATAAGGGCCTAAGAATCACAAAGAGACTAAGGCAAACATGAAAAAAATGTGACAAAATGAAAATAAATGAAAAGACCAAAGGTGCTACTTAGGAATCACAAGGGAAAAAAATGCTGAAAGTAATGTGATATAAAACCAAAGAATGAAAAAGGAAAAAAATGGTGTAAAAAGAATGATGCAAAAATAACAAAGAATCAGAAAGGAAATAATGGTGATAAATATGATTCTAAATTAAGTAATACTTACAAAAAAAAAGAAACATGAGACATAAATAATAAGTAAAACTTACACTAGCATCTATATCAAAGAATAACATGTGAAATGCAACCCTGTGGGTTTGAATTTTTTTTTTGAAGCTGAATTTGTGTATGATGGTGCAATGTAGAAAAAGATTAGGCATCATAGGATGACCCAAAGGATAATTTTATGTAGGGATGGGCATCACAAGATTCCCCAAATCTTTAAGTGACATGTGAATAGGAATCGTAAGATGCCCCAACATGTGATGTGGATTGGTTTGAAATTGAATAACTAGAATGAATTGCATCAGGTTTATAGATGTAGTTTGATGAAACTGAACTATTAGAATGGACTATATCAAGTTGGATGATATAATTTGAGATAGATAAATGTGTTGATATGTTGGATTTTTAGGACATTTAAATTGACATAGGAGCTATAGGAAAGGTCTGAAGAGGTTTATATGTTAAAAGAGGATCATATATGATGTGCTTTGGAGTAAGCATTTGAACTAGGTGTTCATTGGGTTCGTGTGACCTAAATGGTTAATGTTTAACAAATAAAACCATTCATTTTAAGTTTTTCATGGTATCTAACCTTTATTTATTATTTTAGGAAGAAGGATCAACTATGGTTTGGATAACATTAGTGGAAGATTTGGGATTAAGAGGGTGTTGACATTAATCATTAGCAAGTTAATGTTGACATAGTTGTGATTCATTAGAATGGGCTTGAGACACTTTAAGATAATATTGATAATGTTGTTGAGTAAGAGTGTCAAGATTTAAATGTGGACCAAACAAAGAGTCAAGAATAATTTGTTGGAGATTGAGCCAATTCTCATGAGAATGTCCTATCATAACATGCCACCAACAAAACTTATTAGGATTGAATAATTTTGGAGGAGATTAAAAAGAGTCAATGCTCATGGATTTAAAAGGTGGCATCTTTCTCTAGAATTTGTGAAGACTAAAGGGAGGGTGGTTAGGGGTTTTATTTTTGGGTTTGGAATCTCTCTCACTAGGTTTTGGGGGAGGCTTAATTTGAGATAAATAGGTATCAATGACATTAGTTGATGATTCTTTATAAGACGATTCAAATTGAATCATAAGAAAGTATCATTTTTTTGCTTGATTTAAGGCCTCCTTTAAATTATTAGTGGAAAAAATATTAATTTTTTATTGAAGAGGGGATTGAAGAGTCTCGATAAAGAGTTTGAAAAGATTATCATCACCCATGTTATGATATGCTATATGAGCTAGAGACTTCCATCATTTAATGAAAGTGTGAGGAAATTCACTAGGAATTTGATTAGAAATGATGAAATGGCAAAGGGTATTTTTAGGAAAATCATTGTGTTGTAATTTCATTACAAGAGCATTGACTAAATCCTCTAGTTGTGCAATGAAATGTCTAGGAGGTTGATTATAACATTCTAGCACATCTATAATAAAAGTTTTGACTAGAAGTTTGTTAGTAGAAAAGGTATTAGTTTGAACCCATTCCTTATAGATATTGCCAAAAGATTTAAGGAAACATATGAGATATTTATTCCCATCATGTATGATATTTGAATAGACATTTCCACTATATATGGACATAATGAGGGGAGCTAAAGGTTCATTTTGAATATTTTAAAGTATTTTATTTTGAATTAGAGGCTAAAAAATAAGGTTTCCATTGGCATCTATAAGAGGAGGAACAAAATTATTATTTGGTTGAGTCATGAGGACTTGAAATTGACTAGCCATTTAAAAAAATTGGTTTTGCATTTAGAGAATTTGAGAACTATTATAAGCTTGCATAAGGGTCATTAGTTAGATTATTTATGCAAGGATTTGAGTTGTATCAATATATGGGTTTTGATTAAAGGTATTAGGATGGAGATTTTTAACATTGGTATTGGGAGGAAGATTCCCAACATTAATTTTAGTTTCCCCAAATGTAATAGAAGAATAATGAAGCTTTTTAAAACCACCATTATTGTTAGGAGTGTAAATGGTATTATCATCAAGATTGAAGAATTGGGAAGCATATAGATTGTTAGTTTGATTGATTTCAACCATGTTAATTTGTGAAGTGATAATGATAGGCGATTTAATTTTTTTGAGAATAATGGAGTCTTATTCCTATTGTAGTTAAAGGTTTGGATTAATAAACCAGTAAAAAATATAGAAATAATCATAGTCCTAATTTGTGTAATTTGTTTATCTTTCTAAAAATAGAAATAAATAAGAAGAACTATAACTTAGCTTGAAATTAGACTAGGACAACTGATACAGAGGTTGAAATTGGCTGTGTAGGATTGGGAAAGTTTCATAAACCTAAATCTAGATTTTTTTGGTGAAAAGATAGGAGCATAAACATGTGGATGCTTTGATGTCTTGTGATACTATCTATTCCTACTACTATTGTCCAAGCTGATCACAAAGACCTAAAACTTTTTGGGTATTTATGCTGTGCCTGTGTGAGCTCGCTTGTGAAAAATTAAGTGCTGGTTATCAATGGATCTCATTGTACAGCTGATTTAATGTTAAAACCCTAACCCTTCATCATGCTTGATAAAACAATATTTGAATCACTTGAGAAAGGGGAGGTTAGTGTGTAAGATGTACTAAACATGCAATCCACACCCTTTATGTGGGCACATTGCCTACATACCAATACTCCAAAGAGGGATCAATCCATATGTAGTTCTCCCACCTAATGTGATTTATGTGATAGTGTGATGCAGATGAAAAATACCAAACTAAGAGTCCTTGAGGTGGCTTGGAACTGGTATGAGGGTTTGGGTATGTTTGCAGCTGTGTTGTGTGACTGTATGTAGAGAATAGGGAAGTTTGCCTTAGTGCTTTATTTGTATTCTTGTTTATTTTCTAAGATATGTCACCTCTTCTTATAAATGAGCTTTGAGTGGGATTTTATAGGGAATAATTGGTCATGGGTCAGATGTATTCATTCTATGCTAACCTAATGAAGGATAAGGACTGGATGAAAATGACAGTTGGGGCTAAAAGTGCAAAAAGACAAAAGTGCCAAAAATGGGTCACTTTAGGGTTTAGCACTATAGTCCAAATGGGGTGCTCTTATTCTATAGGATTAGGACTTGGGGGAACAATATTGACATATGGAATATTGTCTTTCTAAGGTGGAATGACTATTTAGAAGGTTATAGATGATTGGTAATGAGAAAAAAAGTGTCTATAAGGGTTGTAAGAGCATGTGAAAAAGACCTATGGATGGGGTGTCACAAGCCACACTTAAAATACCAATTTTGACATTTTATATGACTACATTCTCCCACCCTTTATTCTAGTGATGCAACAAAGTGAAATACTAGGATAAAGGAAAAGTAGAAAGCATATCTAAACTTACCTACAAGGGTCAAGCCCATTGAAGATGTGTGATATTGAGTGTGTGTAGAGAGAGCACATCATGAATTATAAATCTACAAGAGAAAACAAGGAGTAGATCAGTTCTTACTAGACAAGCTATGTCTAAAATAAGAATGTACAAAGGCTGGGTAAAAGAGAGAGGAAGAGAAAAGAATGAATACACCTCACCAGGTACACGAATCAATATAAAACCTATTGTGATGCTGAGTGATCCTAGGTATGTGCTATACTAAGAGTAATATCAAAAATAGATCTGAGTGCTCAATTCCCTAAGGGTGGCTCAAGAATATAAAGGTTGTCCCTTTGGCTCCATCATCATCCACTAAGTGAATCCATGTGATCATGCGTGTGTTAATTGATGTTTAGACTATGTGTCCAATCCCTCTGAGTAGGTGGCTCAAGAATATAAAGGTTATTTAGTCCTTTGGCTCCATTATTTCTCACTATGTATGAAATACGAATTGATACCAGTATGAATGTGTGTCATATGATATGGCTCATGAAGCCTATGATTGCTTTGTAATGTGACAATGTGGCATGGATACCTAAATATGTATCGAGAACTAGGCCAATCTTGGCCACTCTGAAAGGTGAAGATTAGGCTTGTATGAAAGCCATTTTAAAATGATGCCAACCACCTGTAGATGGAATAAAATTGAGAATACCTAAGTAATGCAATGAAATAGATAGAAACTAAGGCAAATGTGTCATGCACATCATCTCCAACTGCCTAATCTGAAACTAGAAGTGAGAGTCATCATGTCATGCATGATGCCCTTATATCTAGATACTTTGAGTAAAACTATATTGAAACTACTTAATCTAAACTGGACTATAGATGACAAAACTTTAATTGACCTTATCTTTTTATCTATTTTTAATTTTTTTGGGTTTTTGGCTGTTTGGACAAGAGCACCAAAAAGTGGACACTTTGGTATTCGACATTGGAGTCTAAATATGGTGCTCTTATCCTTTATTATTTTTGATTACTGCTCTATATTCATCACTACTTTCTTGGTCTGTTCTATATGTTTTGAACTCTGATTATTATTTTGAGTGTTGTAAAAATTAATTTTGACCAGTAGAAGGCTTTGATCTCTGTGACAAAACCCCTGTTTGTTTCCCCCTCTTTTGAGGGTAGGAATGAATACCCTAAAATGACTGCCCTTAGACTAAATATCCTTGTAAGTGTGTTATGTTGTGAAATACATGATATAGCAATGATAATCCAAAAGATGTCTCAAGATATAACATAGTTTATATTAGAGATAGTTAGATCAATAGGGGTATACCTAGATAGATATAATAATGTAATAGTATGTGCAGTATACTAAACTAAAACTAAAACTCTTGTTATTTATTAGTTGTCAAAGAGGGATGGATTATGATGTCCATCATGGCATCTAAAAAGGCAAGATAATGCATGATGTGGATAATGGCATTGCAAACAACTGAGAGGTGAACAAACAAACAAACGCACAAGGTAAGAAGTAATAAGCATACAAAAGTGGACAAGGGGCCAAACAAACAAAGGACATGGGCACATGTCACTCAAACTAGAAAAGTAAGCATACACGGCATGTTCAAATGCCCACATGCACATACAATTTCAAACAAGCAAGATTGGCATGAGGACCACAAGCACATATAAGAGTATAAGCAAAGGACATTGGAAAATCTCCTAAGGCACACATACGTAACAAAAAAATAACTAAAAAATGAAATCATATCTATCTACTCAAAGTAAGAAAGGAAGGCATGTAAATGCTAGAAATACTATCACATCTAATTGATCAAAGCAAGAAGTGAAAGTATGCAAAACATGTAGTATAAGACTAGGTAGATGCTAAGAAATACACAAGTGCTATATAATAGTGAGTGTTGATAGAATAATCTATGTAAGCTAGTAAGTAATGTACATCAACATGATAACTAGAGTGTGTGGTGTAGGAATGACATAACTTGAATGGTGTTGTTGTGTAGAAGATGCCCCTGGTGGGTAGACATGTCAATGTATGTCTCAAATGTAAGAGTACGATGCCCCGTCAATGGGTAGAGTGAAGCAATCAAAGATATGGGTGTCACTGCACACACTCAAATAAGATCAAGTGAATCATGGTAATGTAAATAAATCAATAAATAATAGCATAAAATAATAAAATGTAAGTCTAGTATGGTAGTAAAAATTTAAAGCATGGATAATATGTATAATTGAATTTTTTTTGGTGTTTTGAGTTATTTGAATGTTTTTGTATTTTGACATGTTATATTATTTTTGGTATTTTGAACTAATTTATGTACAATTAAGCAAAAAGACACTATGTACAAGTAAAATAAGAAATTTATGTATAAGAAAGATTGATAAAAAATGATACTAACTGATGAATCTCACAAGAGACTCCCTATTATGGTGTCTTGTATCAAGGAGAGAAATTGTGCATGATTGTGAAGCATGATGGAAGGGCTGAAACTGTGACTCTGAAAGCTATGTATGCTGTAAATGCTTTAAAATATCTATAGTGGAAATTAATTATGGTGTCCACCTATAACTTTGAGAAGTGGATACAACTATGGGGCTCTTAGAGACCCATTTGGTACTAGGAGAAGCTTTTTGAAAAAATGCTCTCTATGTAGAAGCATGAGACCTCAATGATACTACCCTAGGTGTAAATATTGTAGCTATAAATTATCTAAAGTCATAAAACTATCACTGATGTAGTGGTTGATCTAAGAGAGGCCTCTGAGGAAGTGTATGAACTGTTTATGATGATGAGGGAGGCCTCAAATATGTCTAAACCTTAATTGGAGGAAGAACTATAACTTGTGGAGGAGCTAAAACTGGTGACTGTAGAGAAGGAGATGGCTCTGACATGGGGATTGGTAATTCATACAACACTCCACCAACTATAACAACTTGATTAGCATGAATGAATTTCATGTATCTATGAATCATAAAAGGTACTGCATGTAGTTTCTATATCCATGGTTGACTAAGTAACATATCAAAGCCTCTTACACTAAAAATAATAGTAAATGGTGTGGCCACATGTGTTGGACCAACCTATAGAGGAAGTAAAATCTAATCCAATGAACTTTGTATGTGTCCACTAAATCTACTGATAACTATGTTTGTCAGAGATATATCCTACTCTGAATATCCCAAATTCTATAGTAATGTCATAATGCACATGTTCACACTAGATCTATTGTCTATGAGAACACTATGAATGGGATGGTGATCAATGCAGACTCTGATGAAGAGTGCATAGTAATTTGAATCATCCTCAACTATCTCTTGCTTTGAAAAGGAGATCAAAGGTCTAGCTAAAAATCTTAAATTATACACACGAATCATGTTGCTCAAAGGATGTGATTCAATTGAAGGTGCCTGGTATGTAGCTGGTGGAAGATGTGCTTGATATGCATGGTGAACACCTAATGTGCCCTTTGTATCCTTTATATAATGTTGTGGGAAAGAATCTGAGTAAATTTTCATAGCCTTGTCCTGTGTTTGATTTACCTGAGGAGGCTCAATTGTAGTGCCAAGATCAACAAGGTTGCTATTTATCATGTCTTGTATCTTGTGTCACAAATTGATGCATCTATTTGTTATGTGGCCTGGTACCCTATGAAAATTATAGAATTCATTCTGATCATATCCTCATGGAAGAGGCTTTATTGTATCAAACTCTCAAATAGGAGGGAGAGATATGATATTGCATTCCAATAGCTACTTTAAGACTCTATCTGGAGATACTGGTAGATTGATAAATGCTCATCGAGGAGGTGCTAATAAAATCACTCACTAAGGGGGCTCTGAATCCACATTAACTATAGGTTGATTTTGAATTTTAATATCATTAACCTTTACTTTATATGGGACTTTGCTGTTACTCTTATTTGTTGTTTTTGATATATTTGTGTACTTGAGTTTTCCCATTGAAAGTAAATTGAATTCCCTTTCCTTTAGTGTATGACATAACTCAGTGAAGGAAAAAAACTCTTTGAACATTATTAACTCATGCCATGCTATCAGAAGACTCTGTTTGAAGAGGTCTTGTAATTCTTGATCGGCCATGGGGTTAGTCATTTTAGCCAAGATAGTCTTATATTTGAGAACATAATCTATGAGATGCTCATTTGAACTTTATTTTTATTATACAGCTTGGGTGTAAGAGACCTTGTCACATATGTTAATGCTAAAATGAGATAGGAACATGTCAGCTAAAAGATTGAATGCTTTGATCGATTGATTTGGTAGACTATAGAACTATTGTAGAGCATAATCATTTAAACTCCATGGAAATAGCTTGGTTAGTAACCAGTCATTTGGAACATAGTCCAAGCATGCCATGTGAAAGGCTATCAAATGTATCTCTGGATCACTCTTGTTATCATATAAAGTAAGCTTGGGTTAAATAAAACCTGGTGGCAATGATGTAGAAGCAATATGGCATGCCAATGATGCATGAAGTAGAGAAAAAGAGTCCAAAACTTGTGTCAGTCTAGAGGTACCTTGCTTAAGATGTAACACCTTGGATTGAAGAGATTTTATCTCTTACACAAGGAAAACCACATCAGGAGGTGAAGATGTACTAGTCATAATTGGTGGTGCTACATAAGAAGGTTGGGTTACTATAGGGGGTTGTTGAGATATAGTTACCTTCGTAGTGTCATTGGAAATTAGTTGTTCAGTAGTTTGAGAGGATTGACCATTATTTTATTTTTGTTATTATTCTTGTAGTATTTTAAGCATATCATCTTGTAGATCAATATTTTTAGTTAAAAGGTCTTGAAGTTCCCTCTTATTGGTTTCATTAAAACTGGTATATTGGTCCATTGTTAAAGTAGGAAAATAAAATAAAAGTGGATTGAATTTTTTGTAACAAGTTTTAATAAAAAAAATGTGATGAAAGGAAAGTACTAAATAAAATAAATATGGAGTCATAAAAATAGCAAACTAGAATATGCATAAAAAATATACAAAGCTTCCTAACATGTAAGGCAATGCCTCAAAAGCATAGGGACCTATTATATTCCACTAGGATTTGAAATAAAAATGATTTTAAAAATTACTATGATGAATTTAAAAGTTTAAATGTGAAATTTTTATTTATAAATATAGGAAAAATTTGAAAAATATTTTAAAAATTAGTAAATAATTTTTCCTAGGGTTTCTAAGGTTTTTATATGCAAATGAAGTAAGTCAGGTTCAGCAAATGATTTAACATTTTTAGGAATAATGGAGTCTTATTCCTATTTTAGTTAAGGTTCTAGATTAATAAATTAATATAGAATATAGAAATAATCACAGTCCTAGTTTGTGTAATTTACTTATCTTTCTAAAAATAGTAATAAATGAGAAGAAATATAACTTAGTTTAAAACTAGACTAGGATGACTGATACAGAGGTTGAAATTGACTATGCAAGACTGAGAAAGTGTCATAAACCTAAATTTAAATTTCATTTGATGAAGGGATAGGAACTCTAAAAAGTGGATGCTTTAGTGTCTGACATTTTTATCTATTCTTGCCACTATTGTCCAAACTGATCACAAAGACCTAAAACTTTTTAGGTATTTGTGTTGTGCTTATGTGAGCCTACCTATAAAAAATTGAGTGCTAGTTATCGATAAAACTTGATGTAGAGGTGATTTAATCTTCAAACCCTAATCCTCCATCATGCTTGATAAAAAAATATTTGAATTAGTTGAGAAAGGGGGGTTAGTGTGTAAGATGTACTAAACATGCAATCCACAACTCTTGTGTGGACACACTACCTACATACCAATACTCTGAAGAGGGATCAAGAGATATGTAGTTCTCCCACCTAATGTGATTTATGTGATAGTGTGATGTGGATACAAAATGCCAAATTGAGAGTGTTTGAGGTGGCTAGGGATTGGTATGAGAGTTTGGGTATGTTTACAGTTGTGTTGGGTGATTGTATATAGAGTATAGGGAAGTTTGCCTTAGTGCTTTGTTTTTATTCTTGCTTGATTTTTAAGATATGTCCCCTCTCCTTATAAATGAGATTTGAGTGGGATTTTATAGGTAACAATTGATCATGGGTCAGATGTATTCATGTTAAGGTGACCTAATGAAGGATAAGACCAAGATGAAAATTAACATTGGGGTTCAAAGTGCAAAATAATAGGAGTGTTGAAAATGATACACTTAAGGGTCCAACTCTATTGTCCAAATGGGGTTCTCCTATCCTATAGACTCATCCTCTATTGAGTCAAATTCCTAGATCAAATATACCATGCCTCCCCTAGCTTGGAGAAATAGGAAAATGGGTTCTAACAACTCTATGCTCGAGACCAACTCCTTGATAAATTGGGGAGGGTAGTATCTAACCACCTGGGAACTAGAATCAATTTATCATTATCTCTATTTTCCCAGAGAATTTTCTTTGGGTCCAATGATGTTGTGGAATGTACCATGATCTAGATATGGTTGGTATATTCCCTTTCGAATGCACATTGGATCCTCTACATATATTTCAACATGGTTGAGTTCCCTGAATATAAATAAGGATGCCTCCCCATGTGGTGGTTTGCCTAGGGGAGTAATATTGGTATAGACAATAATGTTTGGCTGAGGTGGAATGACTATGCAGAAGGTTCTAGATAACTAATAATGAGAAAAAAGGTGTCTAAAAGGGTTGTAAGAGTATGTAAAAAGGACCTATGGATGGGGTGTCATAAGCTACACTCAAACTACTAATTTGGACATTTTATATGACTTCAATAGGTGCTCTTGTTATGGGTGTAACAAGTGGATTGTGAACATTGGTTGTAATAGGTGGAACATAATGTGAGGTTCCAACTGTTGATGTAGAATTATTGTTGAGTTTATGACTTCTAAGTTTAAAATGTGTAAAAGTGGTATGAGGTGTATAATTTTTATGATTCTCAATTTATCCTTGATAATTTTGTGGATCTACTATACAGTATGGGGTAGATCGAGATTGAGAATATTTGAAATGATTTTGTGAAAAACTTAATCATGAAGAGTTTTTTCAATGGTAGACAAGGTAGGAAGAATAAAACAACCCATGTATAATTTGAATGGGTTGAGTCTAGAAAAAATATCTTAAGATGTGACATCATGATGATAGATGACTAAAATTTTTGATGAAAAAGAAGTGATTATAATAAATTGAATATATTTGTGTAGTTACATAAACTGAAAGATAGAGATAAATCTAAATCAAGTTTGGTCAATGTAGTTAGTTTAGACACTTCATTTTGGCCACAATTGTACTCTAGCTAGACTTCAGATTGATTTCTATCAAATAGTGCAAATTAAACTTAAGGTTTGAATTCATCGACATATTGGACATTAGTATCTAAAATCATGTTGAGGCATCCCTATTTGAGGTATTATACTATATGCAATAGTAACCTATCACATTTTTATCTCTAGTTAACTTGTGACCTAACAAATTTATAGTCTGACCTTTCGACCCATTAAGCAGGGTACTTAGACAATTTTTAATGTGTAAACATGCTAAGTAGATAATATTTATTAAGTAAATCAAATTAAATTCTTAAGTGAAATTTCCATATGTAATTAGAGAAAATAAATTTTGTAAATATAAAATTCTAATAAAAATGATGTTATAATGATGTCATCATCCTCAAAGTCAAGGAATTGAAAATATCACCCTTAAATCTTTAAATTAAAAAATAAATAACATGCTTAATAAATGAGATCTCTATCATAAATATTAATTTCTTGTCCCCTCCTTAAGTCAATTAGAGTTAGTTTAAACTTAAATGCACTTAACTCTATCTTAATTACACTTGGGTTAGAGTTAGTTTTAAAGGCTATAAATACAAGGCTTCACCCATTGTTCAACAAGCTCTTTTGGTGTAATGTTATGATACACAAATAACTTTAAGGAGTATTATTTTATAGTGTTATAATGTTCATTTTTTGAGAGAGAGAATCCAAGCCAAAGCCAAAGCTAAGCCCAACATTACCAAGGTGACAAGGAGAGATGATGGAAGGAGGACTATTACCAAAGATTCTTTGATCACATGACTGAGCACATTTTTCCATGGCCAACATACAACTCTTGCTCTCAAGGAAGGTAAATATTATTTGTTTTCTCTCTAGTTGATAGCTACTCATATTGTTCTCTTGTTCCTTGAGTGTTTCAAATTGAGGTGTTTGTTTTATTAGTGTATTTTTGTTTGGTTTTCATCATAATAACATAATATTAATCTCCCCTATTGGATTCCTATTGATCACAGTTGGTAACAGATAAACATAAAAAATGATAACAAAATATACTATATCAATAATGGTTGATGTAGTTACATAGACTTAAAGGGAGAGATAAAACTATATCGATCTTGGTTGATGTATTCAAATATGGGGAAAATTTAACAGTACTATAAATAAACTATATTATTCCTGGGTGATACAATCTGATAAATAGAGGCAAAAGAGAAGTAAACTTAGTATACTTTATCTAACCGAGTTGATGCAGTCTATTCGTACATAAAAAACTACATTGGTGCTAGCTGATGTAGTTGGAACACAAAACAAAGAACTACATCGACACTAACTGATACAATCTGCAATACAAAATATAATAAAAAGCATAAAATTATAACTTTAATGATTTTTTTCTAACTATTTATCTAAAAAAAAGATCAAGATGTATAAAAGGATTTATTTGATAATGTGAGATTTCATAGGTGCTTGTCCATTAGATAATATTGGCCCAATATTTTAGAGCACTGACTACATAGGTAGAACCATACTTGTAGCCCACTAAACTCTATTTCAAGGGTAATATGAAAGTAACTTCGCTGGGTGATATTCTCCTCTCAGGTGCACCAAAAATCAAATAGATGGCTAGTTTCTTAGAGTTAAATAATAAGAATCCTAGGCATTTATGATATAATGTGAGGTAAGTAAAAATTAAAGTATGTGTTTATATTTATACTATGGTTATGAGTATTAGGGAAATACCCTCACACCATGATGTGTATAAATAATAGATAAGGATTGTAAATAGAACATTGTGTAGCCCTTTACGATAATTGCTAGGTAGTTTAAAAATTACTAAAACATAGTTTTTGGAAATAAACTAAACAACAAAAAAATAAAGTCAAAAACCAATTTATCACTTTTAATGAATGGAATGGATAGGTACTCAACTTAAAAGTAAATGTTTGATTAATTACTGATAAAGAAATTTAATTTTCCTTGCTTATGCTGAGAATAAAAACATAAAACTATATTAGTGCAGTTTGATGTAATTGTTCAGACAAGGGTATCCACATTCAAATAATGATAAATGGTGTAGTCCAGTCATGAGTGGCACTTTAGAGTAATATATATGACTTTGTCTCAAACATTATACTATTTATCTCATATAGTTTTAATTGAAACACATATTGAAAGATTTTAAGTTAGTTTTTATAAATTATATAAAAGAAATATTAAAGACAATCATATCTAAATATGGCCATACAACAATCAAATTTAGTTTTATAATAATAATGCGAGCTAAATTGTAAGAATAAAGATGATCACCATAAAATCTGAACATATATGTGAATCCATAGAAGCCATAAAGGCATACAAAATAAGAGGATAATAGAATGTCGAGTGAATGCCATATAGGCATATAATACCAATAGTGCATACATTTCCATATAGGTATACAAAAAATTACATCTTCTAATAACATAATAGAATGTTGGGTGAATGTTATATACACATATAATGCCAAAAATATGCATATTACCATATAAGCATAGACACAATTACATTATCTAGGACATCCTAATCATCAAATAGCCTCCCTCTCTTTATCTTCCTTAAATAAGACTCTCCTTGGGATGCCCTAATCATAGATGGATATCCCTTAGATGCCTTGGATTCCTTCAATGTCCGACTGTTGGTCCTTATATGCTCATAGCTTACCTATAGTTTAACCTATTTAAGTATAAATATTATTTGAAAATTTAAATACTATACATACAACCAAGTTCAAAAAATAATTTTAAACTAGAATATAAAATTAATATAAACATACACTTATTAAAAGATTGTGGTCATGCTTAATCTACATCTAATGCTCAATAGGGCCAGTGATAGGTTGAGGTTCATGAAAAATCATGTGAAATGGGGATAAAACACAAGAAGATGCCTTGGTAAACATCTGAATGGGATTATCATATGTCATCGATAACCTTGCATACATAATACATTCACATAAGTTGTATTTTCTCAACTATCTATTAAAATTATTAAAACAAATCTATATTTACATTTCAAAATTATAAGTTAACATGTACCTCGGTGAGTGCCTGTATGGATGGCATTGCAACAACAATGCCTATGTCTATCTAATCTCATAGAGATGGAGGAGTCTCCACTGTGATCATCAAATGAACAAATAACCTCACTTAGTTTTCTATAAAATATTGGAGATATATGGAAAATTTATCTCCTTTATTAAACCCATGATTGGTTAAAATAAGTTTCAAAACCTTTTTATCTCTATAAAAATTTAAAATCAACAAGTAATTTATCTAAAAAATAATTCATGGTGATGTAAGACCTAATCCTTATATGAATTTTCACTTACATAATCAAATGGAAATGATGCAATTTTAGAAATCAAGATAATAATTTTCTATATCCACTTCATTTTAGGTCTTATACTTAAAATTTTATCACTCTTAAACTCTGAAACTATACTCACTTTCTTGATTTATTCCTTATCCTATAGACATGCACTATGCACTTGTGTGTTTCTAAACTTCTCTATCTCAAGTTAAGACCCTATCAGCATGGAATTAGACACACAAAGAGAATAAAAATATGAAAAAGAGAAGCATAAAATCATGGGGGGAAATGGTCAAAGGAAGTTAGGAATAAAATATACCAAGAGCATACTATTTAATAGAAGTGTACTTAAATTTTGATATCCTTGATAGATAAATTTAATTTAAGCAATTGTATAACATGCATGATTCACACAAGGGAATTAACTTAAGGATTTTGAAGATAAGTAGTGGTATTGTAGGTAGCAATGAAAATATTGATTAATTAAGAAACACTATGAAGAAGATATGATAATCAAGAAACTTGTGAAGCATTAAAAGAAGTTTGAGAAGGTGAAGGAACACCAACAATATAAAATTAGAAGAAATAGGAAGAAGAATATATTTTTAAAAAAATGGGAGAAAGACAACATTAGCCATTAAATGAGACTCTCTATAAGGTTGATCATTATTAAAAACATTCAAATTTGCATTATTCAACCTACAAGGTATATATTCAATTAGGGGTTCTTAGGTTAGGGATTTTCTCTCTATATCTTTCAACACATCTCACACATAAAATTTGCATTCACATCACTATCACTTAAATTTTAATTTTAACATGTATGATTGTTATTCAAGATCATAGATTTATATAAATAAAAACATGTACACATAGTATAATATCAACTTACAATTACTTCTATTTACGTGAACATTGGCCTAGTAACATCAACATATGCAGGATTAGATGGCTCAGAAATTGGCTGTGTATATGTAAACATTGACTAGCCCAAAAATACAATATTCAACCATGAAGATGATGGAACTGTTTCCTCCTTAAACATAAAAAAATACATATATATTATTTAATTTCTATGTAAATTAAAATTTAGCTTTTAAATACAAATATAACTAAAATTTAACATGTTAAATATAAAATATACCTGCATATGTATAGTGACCGACATGTGCACTTAAAATGTATGTGCCAAAAACTCTTTGCTCAAAGGTATATCATCTAAGCCCTCAAAATCACCACCATCATAATTCGAAGGTCTAGTGCATATAACACCACAAGAACTGCAATGGTGAGGTTGGATATGCACACTAGGTGGAGTATCTCTATCATTAGTCTCAAAAAGCTTAATCATATGCTAAATGAGTGTGTCAGTAAGTGCATTAAGTACATGCAAAGTGTTAATCTCCATGAACTCCTTCACTATAGAAGGGATCTGGGCTAAAGTGTCTTTTGGGTAGGGAACCTTGTAGGCCTATTAGGCACATGATGTGCACCTAGTCTATCCTACATAAAGCCTTTCCCTCAACACTGAAACTATCAAAGTCAAAATAGTTAGGAATCTTATTGAGGAAAAACTC
Source organism: Torreya grandis (assembly GCA_037957365.1). NCBI lineage: Eukaryota > Viridiplantae > Streptophyta > Pinopsida > Cupressales > Taxaceae > Torreya > Torreya grandis. The sequence goes on from JARHVA010001378.1 coordinate 2,522,025, forward strand.
GCATTAGAATTTACTCAAAAAATTACAATGAGACCTTGTGGTTGTTACATGGTGGGTAATCAATTTCCATTCACCGTTGATCTTAATTTTTTTTTCTAATAAAATTATGTTGGCATTGGTAGATTAGGTAGTGTTTTATAGATAGTAGAAAGGGGGCATTGGTTGTTAGGTCAATGAATAAGGAACAAATTAGGTCTTTTGATTTTTTTAATCCTTCACCTCATGTGCTGACAAATTTTTAGCATAGTAAGCCCTACATATATCCCTATATGATGCCCATCTATCACTTTGACTTATTATCAAGTTGAATTGACCTAATACCAAATCTAGAGTATTGACCAAATAGGTGTGTGGGTATTGGTCAAAGTGGATTCCCTCATTCTCTTAATTGTTTATTCAAATTCTATTTTTTTCCCATTATGTGTGCAACTAAATGATCCTAATTGCCTATGAGGTCTTATAGAATTGTAGGAGGGTTATAAGGGCTAAAAGGGTTAGGAGGGTTAGGTGAAGGGTTAGGAGGAGGGTTAGGATGAGGATTAGCAGGTTATTCTCTTGCAGTTGAATGGGTTGTTAAAAAAAAGTTTTAATAATAAAATAATGTAAATAAAAAAATTACTAAAATCTAATGCTAATAGGTTTAGTTTTTTATTGCTTACCTCCCCTCCATAATCACATTGTTGATTCGTTGAGGTAACAAGAAATAGTAGCATGCTTTCTCTTCATCCAAGCATAATGTGAATGTAGTTTAGTGTATAGAAAGCCAAATAAAATATCAAAATAGGAGAGAATGACAATGCACATGGATTTGATCCTTTTTATTTTTTTATTTTAAGTTAATATAACATGTAGGAATTATAATGCATACACATTATATACACTATACATAATATATACACATTATACTACGTACATGTTATGCACACTATACATAACACATATGCGTTATACCATGTACACATTATAATACATATGCATTATGATATGGTGATCACAATCCTAAGATTTAATAATAGTATGCATTATAGACATTATGCATATGTGTAATGTCTATAAAACATACACATTAGGGTAAATGTCCATGAAATTTTTCCCCAACTCCGTGCACTTACCCCATATAAATCTATCATTTTTGCATAAGTGGTGACTTATTTTAATAGAATCGTGATGTGAAGGATACACTCCCAATAATAAGGTCCTATATATAACTATACATAGATTTTAATTTTCTCATACTTCATGGTATATTGGAAATGCTTAGGATCCCTTGTTTATACCATATGAATCCTCTTTAGTCATTTGATTTATAGTAAACCTAAGAGGAGTATATTATCTAGGAAAGTCACTCTCACCATACCTTTAATAATGGGGTAGTGGGTTATTTACACAATTTAACCTATGTTGTTAGTGCTCTGAAATATTAGGCCGACACTAATCTACGAATAAAAAATTATAATTGAGAGCCGACATAATCATTCAAACCCTTACCTAGATCAACCTTTATACCTTAATTTTTTATCGTATTGTATTCATATTCATTAGCTCTATTGATTCATATTGTATTTTATGCCTTTAAGGCATATTTATAGATTAAATGGCATTCCTTTTTCATATATGCAACTTTGGTTTTTTTTGCAAGGAAAAATCATGATGTTTTATCTCAAAATAATAATCTTATTGTTCAAATTCTTTGGTATACTAAAGTTGAATTTCACATTGATTCTAATACTGAAAATAATTAAGAAGACTATGATATACATAATGAACATGAAACTCATATTCATCCATAAGATCTTAATGGGGTATATCAAAGTCAAGTGCAATAATTATCATAATTTCGTCAAGGTTTTTGAAAAAACCCCCAAAATGTGAATAAGATCATTATTATACTTATAACATCAAAATATGAGCATAAGATAATTGATCACATCTCCACAAAAATATTTTTGTTTTTGAGTTGTCAAATCCCATACTTCTAATATTTTCACTTCCGCCAGTACACCCATTCCTATGGCTACACCTCTAAGTACTTCCATAACATCATTTTTTGGTTTGATATCATCACTTGGTTTCCAACAGGAATGCATGATTATGGCTACTCATGAAACTTATACTTCTCCAATCATCTCTAAAAATACTACTCTTGAGCATACAAGTCTTGGCTTACAAGCTAAGATATCTCAAGTTGAGTAAACTCTTTATCATACTAGCCCCTCTATGGATTCATGTTCCTTATTACATAACCCTTAAGCACTTGAAATTTCATCTTAACCACTTCCAGTTGGCTTCATGGATTCTAAGCTTTCCCTTATATGAAGGCATAGGTGATCCTGAACAAAATTTGTGTGCATTCCATGTAGCTTGTCTAAACTATGTAGATAATGATAATTTTTTTAACAAATATTTTTCCAAGTAGTATCAAATAATATGTTTTTAGATTATTTTATGAAAATCCTCTCCAATTAGTAATAGATTTCAACCCTTTTTAAAATTAAATTTTAACACACTTTTCTATGAGCATTGGTGAAATATATCTTATGCTCAAATTTCAAAGCTAAAATAAGGGTCTAATGAAACAATCAAATATGTTCTAAGATAAAAGACTAAGAAAAAATGATAAATCAAATGGATATTAATGATATCCAAAATATCTTCACTAATTTTTTTCTCTCTCCACTCTAAGAGTCAATTATGTTTGATAAGTTTAAATATTTTGATGAGTTATGCCACATAGTCAAAGAATGTGAAGTTAAATTGGTTACTTTGAACAAGTTCAAATATACTTAAAATGATCCTTATAATTAAAATTTCAAGTGTCAAAGCAAGCCAAATTATAAGAGAAAACCGAATGAAAACAATAATATATCTAAGGTTATAGTTAATGTTATCTCACAACCAACATAAAAGATTCAATTACAAGATCCACCAAGGAGGAAATTCTCAAGGTTACCATCACCTCCTCATGTATTATTGCAAAATTTACTTGAATTTAATATCATCTCCCTTCCTCCACCAATGAAAGTATACATGTCTAAACCACAATCTATAACTTTTATAACATTGCATATTATGACTACCATCAATGTATTGGAAATTACAAAACATATGTTTCAAGTCAAACAAAATATTCGATATCTCATCAATGAGAGCATTATTGATATTGACACACCTACTGAAGATGCATAGCCAAAAGAAAATGAAATTCAAATCTCAAAATTTACAAAGATAATTTTTTCAAATCATGAAACAACAAACAACAATAATAATTCTAAAGTAAATTATGCACACAATGGTCATCCTCCTCCTTATACACATGGGAATCCACTTGATAGCATCAATGGTATAGTTACAAATAAAGAAGCATCATGTCCTATGATTAAATTTGATAATAGTGAAGTTGTTGATGATTAGTTAGATAGAAATGCAATTTTTTCAAGCATATGTTGATAAGAAATCCATACATAGTGTTATGATACACAATGGATCAAGTGAAAATACATGCACCATAATAATACTCTACTCTCTTGGTTATACAAAACAAGATTTATGAGATATTTTTAGAATTATCAAAGTATTTTATGAACATATCTATGATACTCTTGGGCATATCATACTACCTTTACAAGTAGGACCTATTATAATGCCTACTCCATTATTAGTTCTACCAAGCACAAGATTCTTTGATATTCTATTAGGATGCCCTTGGATATAAGATATTAAAGCATTAGCTTATTCAATGTATAAATGTCTAAAATATATTCATGATAATCAAGTGGTCAAAATTCCAAGAATCTAATGTGAATATCATTTGGAAATATTTATATTTACTCCTAAATAATAGTTGGTTGGTACATACATTGAACAACATGGTAATGAAATATTCTATATAATTATTCAAGAGCATATTAGAAAATTAGTTTCTCCATCTATTTATGATCATCATCGATTTACACATGAGCATAAGTAGTTAGTTTTGAGGAGCATGTTACATTCTCCTAAGAAAAAAGTGACACATCAAAATAGGGATTCATCTCCTAAGACACCATAGGTTATCCAAAATACTACACCATAGGTATAGGTAATTGCATCTTCTCTTATTTCACATGAGTATATAGGTTTACATGGGTGTATGAGCAATGATTTTGATGTTTATATTAAAGTATACAATTATAATTTAGATTCAAAAGCATCTACATTTTTTAGGCACTTCCTCTTCATAAGAAGTCACTCCTTCATAAAATACATTTGGGTATACATACACGCATCCTATTGATGATATCCTTGGTTGAACATAACCTCCTAATTAATCCCAACCCACTGATTGGGTCCATTCTCTTGATTATTTATTTACATATTCTCCTTTGTACATAGAACCTTTGATTTTAACTCGTTGTGACTTTGCCTATCCCAAAGTCCAAGCTTTCCTCTAACCCTTAGCTGTATTTTGAATTTGGGTACTTTCCTTATTAATTTTAAAAATAATTAGAACAAATTAAATATATTAAAATGATTTCAATGCACATTACTTATGGTAATACACTTATTTATTATGGCATATCTATCATTCTATGATTTCATTTGCACTTAGACAATCACATATATCTACTCCTATATTATCCCTAAGCACACATAGTCTCTTACCCATTGGGGGCATGTACATTCTTATCTATTTCAATAATTTATTTTACATTTTTGTCAATTTTTAGTATATACATTGGGGGAATATTTCTTACCACACTATGATTTAACACTTTGTTGTGTATTATTTGAATCCTTCCCATTTATTCTATTTTAGAAGCCTTAATTTTTAGCACTTTTGAAATATTTTAAATTCATATTTGTTAACAATTTAAAAAAAATAAAATATTTTAATTTTTTCAAAACCAAGACCTCAAAAAGTATATTAAAATGTTTATAGCTTACTTCTTTACATATATTATTTATTTCATGTTATATATATATATATATATATATATATATATATATATATATATATATATATATATATATATATATATATATATATATATATATATTTAAAACACACAACTTTTCATGAGGTATGTGAGGATGATACAGGTCATACTATTACATGTTTCTTTGATGTTGGGATTTCTCTTTACCTAACAACCTTGCTAAGCTAGGGGCATCTCTTTGTTCTTTGTGAACGCTTCAGCATGTTGTATCTATCCAAAATCCCTCTACCATGTTAAGCTATATATCATATAAATGTTTTGGATAATCACTCATACTCTACATTATATTACATAGATATGCTATTTTTTAATAATTACATTCATATATATGGTTGATGTAGTCTAGTCTCATTTTTTATATGCTTCTTTTAAAAGAATTATTACTTTACGGCATGATAATTTAGGACTTGATTGCTTATTGTGTGTGGCCCTTGGCCTTGTGTGTGCAATATATATATGTTTTTACTTGTATGAAATCATCATATCATTTGAGTGTGACCCTTGGAAGTTTTTATTTGTTCAACATTCACATGTTCCTTGTATGTGACCTTTATGGCCTTATGTGCGGCATATTATACAAATTATATGACATTATTTGTATAGTGAATGATTTTTACTATGGTGTCATGATTCCTATCATGCATTTCTTGTATTTTATACTTTTATCCATGATACATATCATGCACAAGTTGATTACATGCTTCAATACCATATGTATCTAATACATTTTTTATATGCAATTCAATGCTCTATTTAATACTATGATGAAGTACATTTAAAATATTTACATGCAACTACATGATTACACCTTTCACATATTTAAAAAAAGGGGCACATCATAATGGAATTTCATTTAGAATGCAAGTCCTCATGAGCAACAAGTTTCATATTTATGGCATTACACAATTTTTAGAATTACAATATGGTTAAATTTTTTCAAATTATGGGGGCATATGACATGCATGTGGACTTATTCATACAATTAAAAGTTACATGCCAAATAGATACAAGTTCAATTGACATTTTATATCGATTTGGTACAGATACAATGGGCACAATATTCATTTGTGTTCATGTATCTACATTTCAAATCTCAAATATTACTTTTTCAAAATTCAAAAGTTTTAAAGGTACATTTTTTTTGATAAAATCTTGATCCATATGTAGTGGTGTGATTAATTTAATTTTTAAAGTGAGCCATGTTAGATTCTACTAACACTCAATGCCTATGGTTGTACTTTATCGAGCCAAATTTGGTGGTTTCATCCTCTCCTCCTATCATAGTTGAGTCTAGTGACACTCAATGTTTATGGTTGCATTGTAATGAGACACATTTAGTTATTCCATCTCTTCAATTATTTTAATGATTAATCTCCACATTTAGTTGATATTTGGGGCATAAAATATTTTCAACTCAAGGTCTTTCACTGGTTTTCAATTTGAGACTTGATCACTCTCAGTTTACTATAAGTTTAACATTTATCCAAATGCCTCAACAAGGTGGCACACACAATTTTATACTTTCAAGTTATTTATATTACATATTATATCAAGTTTATTGTTTCTATTATATAATTAAAATGTTAAGTTTCAAAATTTCAATTTTCAAATATGGGCAGTAACTACTTTTAGTGGTGTTGTTACATGTTTTGTATTGAGTTAGCTTGCACAATCAAGATTCACATCAAAATACAAAGTGTGTATACACATTTAGGTTCACATATCCTTTAATATATCAATTTTAATATATTGTATCACTATAATAAATCAGGGGGGATGTAGACACTCAAATTTAACCAATAATTGATTGACAATGTTAAAGCTTGACATCCTTACTTTAATTGGTTTATTTGTATTTATTTTAACTTGTAATCTCTATGAGAGCTTTCAATATTATAGTTAATATCTTGAAATAACTAAAAAAATCATTCAAACTTACCTATTCTTCTTACATATTCATGTCATCCAAGTTTCAACAGTGTCCAGCCTTCTAGAACAAGACCACACTAGGTTAGATAGGGTTGTAATTTGGCCTTGTCCAATAATGCAGCCTTGTCCCCATGCTTTAGTTCTAACTTTTAAAATTTGAGACATTTAATATTATCCATCACATGTTTTTATCAATATTAATTAATTTAAATATTCTAAAATTACCACTATATAATCATGTAAATGTTATTTAATACACATCTAAGAATCATCTAGGAATCACTTGGCAATTATACTTCACATTGAGAAAAAGGGAACTAATATTCCAAATTAAAGTTATGATTTATTATAATATTAATATGCCAAGTATAAATATATTTCATTGTAAGGCAAGGGCTTTGATTATAAAAAATTCATGTCAATTTTTAGTTTCATGCATATGGAAAATATAAAAATTCAAACACTCACTCTATGAGTGATAACTACATCAACTTGAGGCCATTTGTATGTAGGTAACACTTAGATTATTTGAGTTTTTCTAAGGGTAGCTCAATTATTCCCTTTACATATTCCCCCAATTTTGTCATTTTATATCTATTTGGTTCATGTACTATTGACCCCATGAAATTAGCTAAGTCCCTAAAGACTAAAGCATGCAAATGTGCTATAGGGGAAGATAAACCAAGCCAATAGGCAAAGACAACATGCACAATATGAACCAATAACCTATGTACATGCCTAAAATGAATATCATGGGGGATAACTAGTGGGAGTTAAAGTCTAAAAGTAGATCCTAAGAACAAGTTTTGAAGTGATGGTGGAAAACAATAATAGATGGCATCGAACAACATAAACATTAATTTATAGGTGGGAAAAATAATGTAATAACTACAAGGTAGTTACAGTTGGTCAAATAAAAAAATCTTAAGATCCTATAAAAGGAATATGAAAAGAATAAGAAAAGAGTTAGCGAGTTTCAAAAATTGAGATGTTGCTACCCTAAAAAGAGTTCCAAGAAATAATTAAGAAGAGACTCTACTGGATTATATCTAGAAATAGAGTGATAAATTATAATAGAGATAAGGTTGATAGTATTAGTTTAGGGATTGTGAGAACTATGAGTGCCTTGTAAAGCATGAACAACTATAACTATTGAGATGATTATTAATAAATCTATGTTATTGACTATATGATGGTTGCTTATGCCCTTGAATTATTGGCACATTTGACTTAGGATTTGTTGTTACATATTGAATCATGTTTTGATGGCTATTTATGAAATTAATATGGTGTGAACTCATCCAAGATAAGGTTATGCACGATGTAGTTTCTCTTGTGCATGTGATTCCATTTTTCCGCCCACTTTTATTATATGCAAATACCCTTGACCTACCCTAGTTTCCACTCTTTATGCCCTGGGTGATTGTATAAGGTTCCCTTGCATGATATGCAAACATAGGAGTTCATTCATTAAATTTTAAAGATCATGGTTGGAATGATGCGTTGGTGATGGATAGACTTGATTACACTGACAATATTTTGGTTTCATTTCTAGGAAAGGTTGAATTTTGTTATTGTGATGGTAAGTAGATTTCACCAATAAATCATTGAGATGGATAACTAAGCCATTTTGTGTGTGATATATACAAAAGTCTAAGGGAGAAGTGACATGAACTTTAGAAGGTAGGAAGGAGAATTTAAACATGGAAAAACCAAGTGAGCATGAGCTAAAGAGGCATAGATAGGATGATATTCAGTAAAGTGTGATGGCCAAAATAGATCCTAAGGATAGGAGGGAGTCTGACTAAGGAGATTCCATGAGGGTGTGAAAAGAATGGGAAGGGCATGGGGAGGAAGTTCAAACTAAGGATCTGTGCTCTAGTAATGAATAAATGAGTGCCAATGAATAAGAGTGAGACTTGGAATAAGACACTAAAGGATCCCAAGATGGGGATTGATATGAGGAAGCTACCAAGGAAATTCTTGGTTCCCCTCGACCTGACACACATGATCATAAGACTCACTCTAAATTAGAGGAATAATTTTAGGACATTGCAGAAGTAAGTAATGTAGGAGGATTTAACACACAAGTAGGATAAGGGAGTCCACAAGATAAGTTAGTAACATATCCACCACTTGACCCAGTGGACACAACTAATATATTGAGTGGATAACATGCAACATGATATTCCACTTGTAGGAAGAGTTATAGGTCCCCAATAGAGTAGTTTAACCTAGAGTGGAGATGTAGGATCTAGATGTCTATTGTAGGCCTAATAAGTTCTCCAAGTTATTAGAGGATCCATTGTTCAACCAATTTTAGTAGTTGGTTGAGCCATACCACTAGTTAGAGGAAGTTAAATCTCATGCAAACCTTTAGGTAGCATTTTAGTGATAGAAGCCTCATAGGACTATTTTTACTTGTGATTTTACCTTAGATGTACCATGGGATGAATCTAAGCTTACCATAATATTGTGGAGTTGATAAAACCATAAATCATGTGCAAAAGTGCAAGCTCATATAACATATGAAGGGAGTCAATTTTCCAGATCATAAGGCCAGCTAATTTTCCACACTTTGTTAGATCATGCACATACCTAGTATAAGATGGACCATAAGTATACAATTGTGGACTATGATTTTTTAAAGGATGCATTTTTGAAGGAATTCAACATCCCAAATTTTGAATAGTATAACATCATCATGCTCAAAGAGATTAGGTATAAACCCAATGAGAGTGTTCAGACATATGATGTTAGGTATAAAACCTTAATGTCTAAACTCTCATATGCAATTCACCCCATGTAGCATGCCCAATGATTTTTTAGGGTATTACTTGTGATGATTTAATGTGTCCTCTCTATGAGGAATTTATCCAAACCAAGAGAAGCAATGGAGGTGACATTAAGGGTTGATGTTGTTGGGACCATAGAGATAAGAGTCAACCCAATGATGGAGGTGCAATTTGCATCAATAGAGTCACTATTACAACAAATTTTGGCCAAACAAGCTCATGATATATGATCTATATTATGGTTCACTGACTGCAAGGTAGAGGGGAAAACCAAAATAATTTACCTAGGTGTAATGCATGTGCTTTAATTGCATCCTATGATATATACCATGAGGGTCATGACACACATTACTACTCTCTTCTATAGAACATTACTAAGACCATGATGTCTTTGTACTATAATATATATGATGCCTCCATACACAATAATGATGATTATTGGGTGATCAATGAATTCTATAAGGAATGATAGAAAAACATGTGGTAGGCTATTATAGGGCCCTCTAATCAGAGGCCAGTGAATCAAGGCTATGGTTGACTATATAACCAAGGTTATGGAGACTATGGGTAGTAGTATGAAAACAAAGGTCATGCTAGAGGACAAGGAAGAGGGAGGATTATAAAATGTTCTTGTAAAAAGTGTGGGTTGTCAGACCAATTTCAGTGCAACTATCCCTAAAATTCCACTTGTATAAATTATCATGGTGTGCACAAGGTCAAATAATGCCCAAACCTCTATGCCAAGATTACATAGAATAAAAATCCTTATAAATATGTTGGGATGGTTTTTTGCACATGAAATTCTAGGGTAAAAAATAAAAATACTATTAGAGCCAAGGTACAAGCGATGATGTTGCTACACAACCTATAGTGGCTCCCATCAAAGCAGCTAGGCCCATATGAGATCTTGAGGGATGAAGAAACAAAATAACACACCTAGAGATTGAAATGATGACCTTATACTATGGATCATGACAAACTAAGGTGTTGATAAGGTCCTTGATTGTAATTTAGAGCCTACAAGGAGAACTTTAACTCACCCTAGAGATGGAGGAGAAATCTTAGAGAGAAATTTGAGCCAATGAAGCATATTTAGGTGAGATCATTAAACTGTTAACTCTCCTATAGTGTAAGAGGATTATTACCATGTTGAAGAACCCCATGGATGAGTGTGATGACAAGAAACCAACCGATGTCCTAATAATATACCTAGTATGAGGGTATGAGGCAAGTGCCATTCAGAACATAGGCTATGATTAAGAGTTTCTCATAGATGCTAAGATCAAAAAATGATCAGTCTATGACATCATGATGGACACTAATGTTGAGTTGAATTTCCTCATAGGAGATACATGGAATAATATGGGAATCCTCACACTTCAACCCTCACCTCACATTTTATTCATGGTGAACAAGACCATAACACAACCCATAGGGGTTGTATATGATATTGACACTGAGATCATGGATGCCATATTATTCAATGGATTTAAGGTAATTGATTTGGCCAAGGAAGATAACTACCCTATGTTTCTAGGAAGGTCATGGTGTTATGATAACAATGTGCACATGTGATTTAAATAATGTTGCATTAACTTCAAGAATAAAAGTGAGGACATGGTGATTACACTAATAGCATACCAAGGTGCCTCATATGTTTAATCTATGGAGCCCAAGGAATACTTCAACTATGTCTAAAACAACACCATATAAATTAGGGAAAGTTTGGGGTTGATTGAAGAGAACACCTTAAGATGGGATGACTTGGAGGCTAACTTAGAGACTGTAAGTATTACTAGTGACCATTGAGTTTAGGAGACATATGAGCTTTTCAAGATAAGGTGTGGAGAAATACACTCAAAACCCAAATTTTAAATTGAGTGTGAGGTGGTGTGTGCATAGAGTACAACTTTCTATAGAAGGGTTGACCAAAAATGTGGCATGATATAGTTAGGACCCCGACCCAAAAATGTGAAAAAGGTCCTATGTATTAGAGTTTATCCTTCCCTTGAAGAGATAAATTTGAGGTCACATTCCACACCAATACAAGGCCCCTTGGAATATTTTTACATTAGTATGAGTTATGCATGTTATCTAAACAACATGAGGGTGAGACAACCTTCAATTACAAACAAGGTTTGGGTGTCACGTGCACCTATAACCTCTAAAGTAAGGAAGGTGACCTTGATTAGTAAGTAAATCATTCCTTTCTAGGACAAATAAGAAGATACCATATTACCCAAATAAAATTGAAATATCCAATGCATAAGTCTATTGGGATATGGATCGCAAATTCATAGTGATGGGATACTCTAAGAGTGTTTCATCAGTTATCAACTTGCATTGATAGGGTAATAAGGCAATTGTGCCAAGTTATAATAAGGATTTATAATATATTTATTTCTAGTAATTTACTTTTATTATATTAGAATAGATCCTATGTATGGAATCTACATGCAAGATGTAATAAGATGCACATCCCTCCTAATATCTGGTCAAGAGAGTTAAGACGGGTCCTTTATTGAAGGTCATAACCACTAGATGTCTAAGTTTTTTTTGTGAGGATTGTTAAAATTTAAATATGAAAAGGTGATTTAAACCACCAAAAAATGGTAATTATTTGATAGGCACAACCCCTAATAGATAAGTTAAAAGTATGTTTTGCTAGAGGACCAAACATAGGATTTAGTGTGGGGTAGGTGGTGTTAAAGATATACAAAAAATGGCATGTAGGAGAGAACCAAGGAGAAGATATGCACATAATAATGATAGATCACATAGGACACATGAATAAATTAGAAAGCACAAGAGAAGAGTTGTCATACAAGCCAATCTAGGGTCAAACATGGAGTGACAAGTTCAGACCTTGAAAATAGAAAGTGATAAATAGTCAATTGGGCAGCTATATAAAATAACATTTATAAATGATTGGACTGAAGGATAGGAAAGGATGGTATATCTAAATGGATGATATAAATTAATTGTTATAATAATTGAGTGGCTTATCCTTCAAATGATAGGAATGGAAAACTTAGGGCATGATTCATGATCACACATGTCAAAATTTAAGGGACCAAGGTATGACTCAACTACCCTAGTATAGGTGGTTGGGATAGATAACTAACTAGATAGAAGGACAATTTTCAACATGTAAACTAGACCAACTGGTGACCCACTCCCTTCACATATATAAATTTGGGAATTTAGCCATGGTAAAGGTTTCCAAATATATTTGTTACCAAAGGAGGTTAATGTTGTAAGGAGGACTACTAGAGTGATAGTAGGAAATATTGAGAGATAATCTTTCTATGGAGAAGCCCAAGATTCTCAAGAAGAGGAAAAGGATAAAATCTTGATGGAAAATATCTATAGACTACAAGAGATTTGAATACTATGAGCATAAAGGTCCAAGGCTATGAATAAATTTGAAGAAGACCTTTTGCAGCCAAAATGCTAAGATCTTATAAGCCCCACTTATTTTATTATTCTGTATGGGTTAATTAAATTAAAGATGCTAAGAAGTTTGAATTCCCACCCCTTTTAGGAGATCATAGAAAGATTAAGGGCCTAAAAGTATTAGGTAAGAGACTCATAAATACTAAATATGAATCATATATCACCTTAGTCTTGTATACTTGCCAAATACCTATTAAGGTTGTACCTTTCAATTCCTGGACTTTCCTGCTGCTAAAAGGCTCACATCCACTATATCTTGTGCCTATTGCTTATCCCTTAGTTTGACCATTTTTTATTATGATGACTAGGCCTTATATGCTATTAAAAATTATATAAACATTCTCATTATCATCTCTTACAATTTATAGACATGTACCTATTTTCTAGCTTCTCAAACACTTGTGTTCAACTAGATGCCTACATTAATGTATGTGTCCAGTGCCCTAAAGACATCAAATTTACAATTTTAATGGGTCCTTATGGTCATCCTAAGTTGTTTAATGTGATATATTTCTTGAAAGTATTGGTATATATGCATGATCAGCCCTCATTCATACCTCTCCTAATAAATTAATACCTCTCACAAGGTAACTTACCAAAAACATTCAAGTGATCAATGATTCACTATTCTTTGCTATTTAAATAAAATTCAAAAGGACATACCATCTACATGTCTGAAGTACTGAAGGAGTAGCCCATGAGTCCTATTTTCCAAGTTATAAGGTAGGTCACTATATGTACTTGATTTCCACATTTTGTACCCTTATGTATACACAATTCAATACATTAGGGGAAAACTACATCAGTCTAAGGCCCTCTTCATATTAGTGGATATGTAGGTTACACCTATTGATATAAGGGCCTTTAGGGTTAGCTCAACATTGTGAGATCACTAACCCATTTTCCCCATAGACACTATGAATATGAATAACTAGGGTTTAACCATTTGATAATGAGTGATAGACTGTGAGAGAGATCTAAACACACTAGAGTAAGATTGATAGAAAACCTAGAAGGTTCTAGGTGGTCACATCTAGATCCACTAAATACTTTATACTAGATACATGCATCCAATTTAGATATGTGCATTGATGCAACCATCTAGATCTGACACAAGCATCTAAGGCCACATACTACAAACTTATAAAATCTAATAATTGATCTGAATCGAGATCCAATCTAATTATAACATGTTCCATATCAGATCTACATGCACACAATAAACTAGTTAATTACTCTTATTTTTCATTTATTTTAATATCAATCAATAATTGTACTTTCTATTTTTAGCATGTCTCAAAATTTAAATTTAGAATATTGTTTATTTGAGTTTGAAATTAATTGGCCTACTATAGATCTATTTATCACCCTTTTTCTTATTCATTTCTATATTCTTAACACAATACTATATTGATCCATCTCAATTTAGGGTTAATAAATACTAAGAATACCAATAATTGATTGGATCATCTATGTAGGAGATGATTTAGGAAAGATCAATTGTCATCCATCAAGTATGGATGGGTAGAGGGAAGAAAGTGTAGGAGAAGATGCAAGTATATTAGGAAATACCCATGCATGAAGATGATCGATAGGAGGAGAAGAATCATAACAGAGGTAGTGAGTGCAATTCTATGCTAAAGAAAATTGGTAGTGCTATAAGGGAAGATAATGCATAGTGGAGTTTTTGAACTGGAGGATGGTAGAATTTCAAGGAGAAAATCATTTGGTAAAGCAAAGAGAGAAGACAACAAGTCTTCACACTACTATCCATAGTATTGTTTATCTAGACACATTGGAAGATGATAATAAGTCAAGAGGGGGAGCATTAATCAATGAATATAGGTATTTATCCCCACTTAGATGGCCAAGGTCATCTATAAGGCTACCCTTACTCTTTGAGGGTACTCTAGGTGCACACTATAGGGGAGTGATTTATAGATAGTAGAAAATGGGTGGGTTAACTCCATGAATCTAACCTATAAAAGTGTGAGTCAAATAATTCTGTCTAAGGGATCATAAGGGGGAAATTTGAGTCTTATGTGTATGAAGAAGCTGTTAGGCCAAAAATTCAATTTTAGGAGGATGTGTAGAGGAAGTTTACAATGAGATAAATCAAGAGAAATAGATAATAGGGTGAATCTCATGCCACCCTTTGGAAGAATCTGGGGTAGTCATGTAAGAGTGCAAAATTGACACACCAATGTAAAGGGTAGTATGTACTTCAGAATGTGAAGGATAAAGATGAGATCTATAGAAAAACCTAATACCAAGAAAATAGAGCTTGAGTTAGAATGCACCATGTAAAGTTCACAACACTTATTTTAGGAGGAAGATGACAATAAAGTTAAGAGGAAGGTGAGAACCCACTGATCACAAGGAAGATAGGTAAAAAGCATGAAAGTTTTTTACTTGTGGACATAAATAATGAATAACACTTCATGAGGAGTCACATAGAACCAAGCTTGCTGAAAATTATAAATCTAGACAAAGTAGTTGATTATGGTGAAACTTTGAAAATAACTAGATTGAATAAGTAAAATAAGTAAGAGTGAACTAGTTGTCCAGGGATGGAAAATTAGTTTAGTGTGGGGTGATGTTGACCCTAAGAAATAGGCTAACTGACTAAATATTAAATTGTGTAAATGTGATACAATTGAAGATAGACCAGTTTTGATAATAAAATATGATGTGTGTAATCTAAACTAGTGACCTGCATGTGCATCTAATTTGAATAGCCATTAAGATAAGCATAAACTATCAAAAAACATATCTACATGTGCTAAATGAAAAAATAATGGGATACAAAAAAGTAACCATATGGACATGATAATTGTAATGGAGCTTATGGGGGTTAAATGGTAGGAGTTAACATCCGACATCATATCTTGATAGATAATTATGAAGTGATTACATAAGATAGTGGTAGATGTCATCAAATAACAAACAAATTAACTACTAGTTGGGCAAAATGACATAATAACTACAAGGTAGTTGTAGTTGGTAGTAGAAAAGGCTCTAGGATGCTATAAAAGATAGATGAAAAGAAGAAGAAAAGAGTTAGTAAGTTGGCAAAAGGAAGATGTTGCTACTATGAAATGAATTCCAACAAATAATTAAGAAGAGACTCTGTCAGATTTTATCTAAAACTATAGTGATAACTTATAATAGGATTAAGGTTGATATTAGTAATTAAGGGATTCTGAGAACCATGAGTTTGTTTTAAAACATGAAAAGATGTAACTATTGAGATGATTATTAATAAAGTTATATGATTGACTATATTACCATTACTATGCCCTTTAATGATTGACACTTTTGACTTAGGATTGGTTGTTACATATTGAATCATGTTTTAATAACCATTAATGGAATTTATATGGTACAAACACATCCAAGCTAAGGTTAAATATGACACAGTGGATCCTACATGTGTGATTCCATGCCCCCACCCACTTCTGTTATGTGAAACTACACCAGACCTACACTAGTTTTCACTCTCTATACCTTAGGTGACTGATCAAGGTTCCCTTGAATGATATGTCAGGGTAGGATTCAATTCCTTAAATGTTGAATAGCATGGTTAGACTAATGCACTGGTGAATAATAGAC
Organism: Torreya grandis; assembly: GCA_037957365.1. NCBI lineage: Eukaryota > Viridiplantae > Streptophyta > Pinopsida > Cupressales > Taxaceae > Torreya > Torreya grandis. Next base: position 2,538,793 of record JARHVA010001378.1, read on the forward strand.
TTGACTAGGTTGAAAACATTTTGGTTATTTTTGGGAAAGGTCAATTTTTTTTATTGTGATGGTAAGTGGAGTTGACCAAGAAATCATAGAGATGGATAGCTAAGACCTTATGCACATGCGATGTGAAGAATTATACAAGATAAGTGGCATGAAATTTGGAAGGTAACATATATAATTTAAACATGGAAGGACCAAGAAAGAATGAGCTCAAGAGGCATGGATATGATGAGATTTAGTAGAGAGTAATGGCCAAAATATATCCTTGGGAGAGGAGGGAATATGACTCAAGAGATTCCATGAAGACCCATGAAGAATGGGAAGGGCATGGGGACTAATCTCATGTAGAGGATTTGCACTCTAATAATGAATAAATGAACACTGACAGGTAAGTGTCAGATTTGGAATAAGACACTAGACTTGACTAGGCTAACAACATGTACAAGAACTAGGATTTTTTTATTATAAGACTTTTAATGTCACATCAACACCCATAAGTAGTCAATAGACCCTATCAAATAGCCACAAGTGATTGTATAGGAAAATCAATCATATAGTCAACTCAGACACAACTACAGTCAACAAATGAGGCCATAGTGCTCCCTCATGCACCCTAGTGTGGCCCCGTCCTAGTATATCACAATTTGTTTTTAGCTGCAACATAATTCAAAAATATTTCTATCCATGTTCAAATTATATATTTACTTGAATAGTAGCATAAATCAGATCTAAGTTAGGTTTTTACATCTATCAAAAATTTACTATTTATAACCTGTTTAGGTTTATATATTTAGTTTTATTTTACATTTAGGTTTTGTATATTCTATAATATAAATTAGTATTTCATTAGTTTAGTGGTTTATTACATTTCATTGTTAGATAAATGATAAACATTAAATAGATAGAATGACTATGTCACAAGTGTATGAGATCTAATAAATCTTGACTTGAGAGATGCTTGGCTCTAGGCTTTTGCTTGGATGTGACTTGGTTGTTGATATTTGGAGATGTATTATGCTTGATTATAGATAATAAATGATTGGTTAGACCTTGTATATATATGTTTACCTATGATAACTAATGCAAGCTAGCCAAGAATACTAGTGTATTAAAATAAAGGTAAATGTGCATGCATGAGTCATAGCAATAGGTCAACACAACCACAAAATTAAAAGGTACAAACCCATAAGGTATATAGTTTTGTCCAATACAGACCCATACAATGGTCGAGTCTATCCATGAAATGGTTCTAACTTTGTTTTAGAGGCAAGGCTAAATTATAAGTGAAAAATAATCCATATGTATTAACAAATACCTTTTTGATAAGTGTTGAGGTGTTTTTAGGCTTAATGGAATAAGTATAGACCTATTGTGGGGCTAGCGTAGTCTTAGAAACATGATAGAATATACAAGTTTGTCAAATAAGGCAAATTAAGAATAAGACATTGGGAATAAGGTTATTTTGCCAAAATTTATAGGTAATTACGCCAAAAAAACTTAATATAATTGTGTATATATACATAGTAATGAAACTATGTAAAGAAACCTGAATTAAATTAAGCTATAAATAAAATATAATTATAAACCCTAACTAGGATCCTACTATCCATTGTTATACTATACTAAAAATAGTTTAAAAAACATACAAATACATACCAATATAATTAAGAAATCCTAATGAGAAAAAATAACAATAAAATATACCTTAAAATCAAATATGAAAACTAAATTGCAATATTTCAAGGTAGAAATAACCCCAAAAATCACAAATTGTGAATAGGTTATGGACTATTATCATTTTTCACTTAAACACAAACTATAATTATTGAAATAAAAATGAGTAAATAAATAAATACACACAAGCTAAGAAAATATTAGATCAATATAGTATAAATCCACAATATTATTCTACAGTTAAAATAAGAGGGAAAGTATTCATTTATGAAAAGTATGTATATTCAACCCGACTTATAGGATTGCTTAAATATAATTGACTTCCTCTGTATATCACTAAGGAGAGCATCAAGTCATCAAATCAAATGAGTATATGAGGGTGAATACAATTTCTCCCTCAAATTCATATCATTTCATTGTAAAAATACTACTTACCCCTCAAACCCAAATCACTTTGTTGACCAAATACAATTTATCCCTCAAACCTTGATAATGGTGTTGCATGATAACTTTAAATAAATTAAATTAATGGAGATGTGTGATAACTTGAAATCAAATAAATAATGACATCATGTGATAGATAACATGGTGACATCTAATGAATGGGAGCAGATTAATCTCTTTTACTACTATGCCACCTTTTGTAGATCTTTTCCCATTTTGTACACCTTTTACAAAAAAAATAATTCCATCTCCATCCCTTATGCATGTCACATGTATTTTCATTACATTTTTTCCATTATAAGAGTTTAAATGCTAATAGAGAGATAGGATTGACTATTGGGAGTTTTGGTTACCCCATAACTCTTTTATTCTTTCATAAACCTTTTGATCTACTATTATAAGCTTTGGGTTGTTAACCACTAACTAATCATTAGCATTAGCATCAACATCAGCATCAGCATCAGCATCAGCATCAGCATCAGCATCAGCATCAGCATCAGCATCAGCATCACCATCACCATCACCATCACCATCACCATCACCATCACCATCACCATCACCATCACCATCACCATTACTCCTCTTCCTCCTCCTCCTCCTCCTCCTCCTCCTCCTCTTCCTCCTCCTCCTCCTCCTCCTCCTCATCATCATCATCATCATCATCATCATCATCATCATCATCATCATCATCATCATCATCATCATCATCATCATCATCATCATCATCATCATTTATTTTTTATTTTTTGGGTAAATAGTATGTAGTAATTTTTTAGAGTAATATAGCTCAATTTTTCCATCACTTTATGAGGAATTACTATAATAATTATCTTAAAGGTGTCTTCATTGAGGAGCTCGCATCACATATTCATCTCCATATATAAGATATACCCTTTCGTGGCTTCTTATTGGCCTAGATGACACATATACTCCCTATTTTTGTAAAGTTTTCTTTAGGGATACAACTAGTGATGCATGTCACTAGCTAGACATTGTGTGATCAGATCAATTTCTAAATGGATCGCTTATCAGTGTTAAATTTCCAAACAATTGAAACCTAAATTGGTCATCTTCGATAGAAGATGCTTTTTTTTAGATGCACAATTAAGCCTCTTTACACTATTTCCATCGTCATTGCCACTAGACTTTGGAAGGGATTGTAATCACCAAAAAATATTATTATATGTGATTCTTTTTCATATCCCATTTTTTGGCATGCAATTTAGTGAAAATCCACTTAGAAGAGGGACAACATTTTTTTTGCATAATAATGTTACTTTTATTGCATAAAATTATAGACATTCATTGTGAAAGTAAATTTTCATACAAAAAAATCAAAGGGACATCAACAACCAAAGAAAAAATGACATTAGCATGCATTGAAAAATTTCCTTATGAGAACACCATTTTAATAGAAATAGATATGATTCTATGTTCTAGATGCACACCAACAACATTTTGTGAAAATGTTGTAGGTTTCATTATTGACTCTGTTAGCCCTCATTCATGCCTACAAAGATGCCAAAAAAACATGTAATTTTGATTTCAATCTTCAAGCTTTAAGGCTTCTTAAATAACTATAACTATCATCATATTCAGTGGGGTAGCAAACAACAATTATTAAGATCTAAAACTCCTAAATTATTCATTTCAATGAGAGGATGATTGTTTGAGGATAAATTTTCCAATGAAAAGATACCAAATCTCTTAATCAATCATTAGAAATGTCATTAGGTGGATCCCCATTTACATCAAATAGAGTTGTTACCACCTACTCATCCTTGTGGTACGTGTTATCCATCTACATCAACTTGTCATCTTATTTCCAAGTGTCAACTGCACTCTCAATAACATCTAAATGCCTAAATTTTAATCACGCATTGCCACCCTTAATCACTACTTCATTTTAATTTTTAAATTTTTTATTACGTAATAATAAACATAATATTATTAAAAAATAATCTAATATTATATATTGATATTATATTATTATAAATACAATATATAGTATATTGATAATATTAATATATAATATTTAATAATAGTATATCATTTTTATATTATTATTTTATATATTAAATTAAATTAAATTATTATTATTATTATTATTATTATTATAATATACATCTTTAAATCATAAATATTGTTATACATATTTCTATATTATATAGTATATAAAAATATTTTTATATTATATTGCATTCTTATATTATTATTATTATTATAATAAAATATATCATAATATAATATTTATAAAATATAGGATTAATAATAATATATTATATTATGATAGATTTTACAAATATATATTAGAATAATAATATTTATTTACATTATTATAACAAAAATATAATATATATATATATAGTAACATATAATATTATAATAATAACAATAATAATATATTATATGTATATTAAATAAATGATACTTTTTTTATATAGTATTATCTATATATTTTAAATGTTATTATAATAATCTCTCTAAGTATGTGTGTGTACACATACACACGTGTATAAATATACAATTTAAATTTAAAATTACATATATGTGTATATATAATTATAATATTATATTTTATTATATATATTATTAATAGATATTGTAATAGTACTTTATATATTTTAATAATATTTATAGTTATAAATATATAATATAATATATTATATTTAAAATTAGTATGTGTGTTATAGAACTTTCATGTCTTGTCCCTAGGACAATGACATTGTAATACTGATTGGAGCCATACATCATATGTGGAGCCCTCTTGCAATCAAATCAATGTTCATGACATCCTTTTTTCTCCCAAAAAAATCCATAACTTCATATTAACAATAGGAAATTATAATTTGTAGATGCGAGAAGCATTCCAAAATGAAAAAAGACCAAGAAAGGATGAAAGATCACCCTAGTAGAAAAATGCACAAAATGATGAGACCAAAGAATCCCTAAACCCAAATAGGTGAAGCGAACCCACCAAAAATCAAAGAGAAAAATCAAACAAGAGGGCCTTGAAACATAGACTAGGAAGCTACCAAAGAAGAAACAAAGCATTTAGCCTAGCAAGAGGTGGAGAGGAAGAAAAGATATGAATGGAAAAATATTAGCCCTTTAACACCAAGAGAACTGCTTCCTAAATACAAACATGTTCTTTGAATTTGGATATGATCTAGAGGTCGGCATCCAATAGCAATCCCTCCTTGGAAATATACTCAATGTTTGAGTTGAGCTCCTTAGATATATAAGAAAAAGAGACGGAGTCAAAAAAGTATGACAAAGAGTTAGTCAAAGTGAATAGGGACTGTAAAATTAAGTTGTGTATCTTGGAAACACCCTTCATATAGTTGATAACAATATGAGAGACCCTAAAAACTGAGGGTGGGTAAGGATGACATAAGCATATAGAATGATCATGACATTCTTACGCATTGTTGGTTATAGAAAATGATTAATCAAAGATGTTGTCATGCTACAAATTATAGACCCCTTTGTAATGAGTGCAAATTATATGGATCTACTCGTTACTTTTAAACTAAGTTTAGTATACAGTATAATCTTTTTAGCATCTGATATCCCTTGAAATACCCTCTCATTATCTTTCACTATCAGTACCCAACACACCTTGGAATCTTTCACTACTTATACAAAATAAAAACTTACACCCTTTTTATGTAACTTGCAACTTTAGGGCAACTATAAATTTATGAAATGCATGATGATTTGTATCCTTGGTGCACTCTTTGTGCATCGATTTGAAATTTAATACCTAGGACCTTGATGGTTACCTAATTCTCTACACATGGCCATATTTTCTGAAAGTGTGTTACTTGTTTACAAGATGAAGCGGGGTGTGATTGGGATCCATTATAAGCTATGGCTCTTGCCACAACATTGGCAAAGATTGACCGTTAGGTGCCTATTCATTTCCACATGGAATACAAATATGAATATACTTTATTTATGTTCAAAAGTTTAGTAATCCCTTCCTTTAGCATGGAGGATAATTTATGGAGAGACTTTATTTTGATGGAACATGTAGACCTAATTCTATCCATGGAAACATTGGCTTTGTTATCTATGCACTTAATGATCAAGTAATAGACAAGTCTAGCACCTGCCTTAGATCTTTCATTGTAACCAAAAACATTGTAGAGTAGAAGGCTCTACTTGCAGGTCTTCACCATGCTCTAAGTCATGGTATCATCAATATTTATGTGTTTGGTGATAATAATCTTATTTGGTCACAGGTAAACCACTAATTCTTAAATATTTATTTTCTACCTTTTTGTTTGATTGATAAACAAGATTTTTTTTATTTTTTTAAATTGATTTCACAATTTTGGGGTATAATTTGGGATGTGACCGTTTTTAAACTTTCATTTACATATATTTGAACAATTTTTTCATATGAATCTCTTAAATCGAGTTGAAGATCCCATGTTAAAGAAGTAATGGAATAGAGTTCAAGAATTTCTTTCCATGTTTGAGGATTTTAGTGTGTCACACATCCCTTGGAAATAAAACTCTATAGAGAATTCACTATCACAGGTTGGATATGATAACACATGTGTGGATAAGAGAAATGATGTTCAACACAAGATTTTATATGCATGTCATGATCTAAAGTCTACCAAGAAAAAATATTATGTAACAAATACTTGAAGGTTGCCATAAACTGTGTTTTATTTTGACTATAATCAAGAAAAGGTTACAGGATTCCTACACGGCAATTAAGACCTTGGGTGATGAAATACTACATGATATGGGACTATGTTTTACATGCCAAAAACCTACTTACTATGCTCAGGGCATTTTGTGCCTATTGTGTTTGTTAGCTATATATTAGCTTCATTTGTGGGCCAAACTTAACGGTTTTATTTTTAGTCATATAAAATCTTCCAACTAGCCATGGAAAATGTTTTTTAGTACTCAAATAACCAAAATATATAATAAAGATAATGGTAACCAACCAGTGCATTCGGTGTGGACCATCACACTGGCCATTGACCCTGGATGGTCCCTTCAACTCCTCTATTACTTCATCATGGCATTTATATTTACCATTGTCACTTTCTTTAATCAATTGTTATTTGACTCAACCATTGTTGTTATTTGCAAAACACATCTTAATTTTTTATGAATTATGGAGCCCAATTTTTTTCTTCTTACTTAATTCCAACTCACACTTACATTTAGTTGGTTTCATTACTCTTTAGTTGTCTTGGTAGGTTGTCCCTATTTGCATGTCAAACTAGACCTTGAAACTACCTCTCTTGGAAATACCATGTGTATGTGAGAAAACATTAAATAAAACACTTAGAATGAAAGCATACTTTTGATCTCCTAGTTTGCATTTGAAAATCTAACTTGCTTGGATCCTTAGAGTTGGTCCGAAGGGTAATTTCATTTTATGTGCCATTTTGACCTCCAAACCATGTCCCATTGCAATGACCAAGCTCGTGTGAGAAAGTTTCATATTTTACACTTGTTCAAAAAATGACTTTTTAACCCCCCTTTTTCCCTCTTAGGTCATCAAGGTTTATGTTAGGTTTTTGTAGAGCATAGGCCTAGTGCTAATAATAATTAAGCCCCGACTAGGTCAAGATTATTCACCTCCCCTAAACTCCTTTGTTAATTAGGGACTAGACCCTGATTTGCTCTATAGGCCCCGTCTAAACATTGACACAATACTATGTGGGATTCAAAGCTTGATTAAAATTGAGAGGTTAAATTTTTTAAAAAGTGAAATTTTAAAAGCGTGCATGCATGCCCAAAACCTGAATAGGTCTAGGAGACATGTTTTGAGACTTGAGTTGAAAATCACAACTTTTGTCTTAGGTGTCCATTTTCAAAACCATTTGCTCCATTGGAAAGCTACATCCACCATAGACATCCTGGCACCTTAAATTTTAGTAAATTATACCTACATAATAAACTATTCACTTTTAAAATTTACTATTTGGTTTGGAAACTTTTTATTTATAAAATTGAATGATTTTTATATTTTTGTAGATTTGAAAAGTACACTAAAGGAGAGTGGCATGGCATATAATGGTTAGTGGGTTGGTGGATATATTAATGGTGCCTTACTACCTTTTTGAAGGAGCATTGAAGTCATTACAAACATTGGCTTTTCATTCCTCCAAGGAACAATACTAAGTCAATCATTTTTATGTATTTGTAGTGTAATTTATTTTTCATTATTTATTTTCCTACTATTATGTTGGTAAAATTTGGGTTCACTTAATTTTAATCAACCTTATGTTGTGTTATTCAAGTGGATCTACATTTTAATTGAAGCTGTGGAAGAAGATTTTTCATTTCCTATGCATGCAATATGGTTGATATGTATTTTTATTTCAAGTTATGCTTTCCTCAAACTCTTGCACTATCTTTGTATCTAGTTGTTTAAATTTTGTCTAGGAAATATGTTGGTTTTGTGGGTTTATTCTAACCAAGTGGATCAAATCTATCTCCATAATCATAAGCTTTTCTTTCCTCTTTCCCTCTCTTTTGTTATTTTTAAATAAATTATTAGATCTAAGTTTTGAATGAAATTCATTTATGTATTTATCTTGATTGTAATATATTTGATCCATTATTATTAAGGCATTATTGAATTCTTAAATGCAATGGAATGAACCTATTTAAAAATTAGTAATTTACATTTTAAATCAAAACTTTCAAATTTTGATTTTTATTCATATGGACAAATCTAGAAATGAAAGTTTGTTATTTTTGTTTTCTAAAATATGCTGAAAATCTCCATGAATGAGAAAAAAACAACTAGCATTTTCTTATAAATTATTTAAAAAATAGAATAATGGTAAATTTTAATTAAATATTTCAAACCTAAAAAGGTCCCTTGTATTGGAATAATTTGTATTGATCAAATCAATGATTTCATCCATCAAACCCTACTAGATATAGACATTGAGAATATTTTTAGATCTCCTTTCAAGAGAGGTTGGATGGTTCATGTCGCTCCTAAATTGGTGTGCCAAACAACACAAAAAAATTGGCACTAAAAGGAGGGCCTAAACCAATACACTTATAACTGAACACTAAAACATAGAGGAAACAAAGGAAAATTAAAAACTAGACAAATGCAACCAATGACTAATCCCACTTGGATTAGTTGAGGTGGATTATTTTTGAATATTTTAGGACTTACTCATAACTTGCCTAAGAATATTGATAAATTCTACCTAAAATACATACCTAGTGGGATTCAAACTATTGAAAAACGTATTCAGGCATTTAAATATGCCCTTATCTAAACTCAAATCCAACATGAGAATGTGGCTTACCACTTTTTTCCTTACTCTTTAGATGAGGCTACCTATGGTTGGTATATTTGATTGTCATGTAGATCTATCACCTCTTAGAATGGTTTCATAATAGGCTACCTATTGATCATGTCATCATATATCATCACTTTATTTATGTTGGTAGGGAACCAAATGAACCCATGAGTATCTTTAATGTACATCTCCATAAGTTATACCATTGGTTAAAATATATTTATATCATAGTAGAAGGTCTTGCTATTCAAACTTACTTAAGATCATTGGATTGACTAACATCTATGTTTCTTAAAATAATTATGGAAATAATTGCATTTTTGCCTTCAGGCTACAAAAAACCCAGAGATATTGAGCAAAAAATAGTACCATAATGATACTGCCTTAGCCTCATTAAGATAAATAGGTTCCTATAATCATATTCCTAAGATCAATCATGATCTCATGCATAATACACCACTAATGAACCCAATTCTAAGTACTACGTACCCAAACCAAAACCTAAATTATAATCTAATTCCTTTAAATCAAATGCCTAGAAATTAGTTTGTTTCTCCAAATCAAATGTTACCCCAAGCAAAAATCATCAAACACTTCCTACTCCCTATAATCACCCTGTGGTTGCACTTAGTAATCAACCCTTTATGCCTCCAAATCTTGTATTGCCATAAGTAAGTAATCAAGAAATTTGCTCCCATTACATACAATAATGTTGTTGCCATGCCTAGCAATAGTGGTTATGCTTGTCCTAATATCAATCAATAGGTTTTTACATCCTTTTTGAACAATCAAACATATGCCAATAACACTCATAACCAAACATATCATGTTATCCTTACATTTCTAAACACTATTGCACCTATGGTTAATCCACCTTTACAAATGAGAAATCAATAAAATGCAAATGTGAACCCAGAAGTAGCACATTTGTATACAATGGTTCAACTATTAACAAATAATATGGTCAATTTGTAGAGATAATTACCTCAAAATAAAAACTAATCCATGAATATCCCTACTCAAAGTAAAAACTTCAACTTTTAGAGAACTAATAAATAATGTAACACTAGGCCAAATAATGAAGGCATACCTAGTCCTCTTAAAAAAACAAATCCGAACCAAAATAAAAATAGTGTTTCAAACTTTATGAACTTGGTTGATTTAGCATTTCTCACATTGTGTAGCTTGTATAACATGGCAAATTACACTAAGACTGATTATGTTCATTTCATGCTAGCCTCAAACATATTTTAAAAGGAGATTGATAATATCAAGATAGTACCTACACTTGACAATAATTCAAGCCAAAGTGGAGGAAATTCAGGTATAAATCTAGTCTTATAAACTTATGAGTTCTAATTGAGAGTGATAATGAGCCTAAAGACAACTTGAACAAAGTCCATGCATTTAAACAATTTCAGAGAGGAAACAATTATCAGTTGAGGAGTAAATTTCAAAATCCTTTAACCACATCCACAACTCTTAACAACACTCAAGATACACTTGATGAGAAGTCAAACAATAATTCATTTTTTCCTAAAGGTCCTAACTTATCCTATCAACCAAAGAACAAATCTACACCCATGCAAACTAATAAACCATTAGAATAAACTAAACTAGGATACAACATTTAAGAAGACTTGATGAAAACTACGGCCAACACAACCATGTTTATTTTTTTCCAAATATCTAACTAGAAATATGTTTTATTAAAAAAATTATCTACTCTGAAAGGGAAGGAAATTGGTATCACAATGGATGTTCATGTTGCAATTTATAAGGAGAAGACTAAAACTCCTCCTTTCCTCTTAACAAATTGCATTTTTGGTAAGAACTTACACAATTGTTTATTAGATTCAAGTGCTTCTGATAACATGATGTCTTATTTCATTTATTAGAGATTAGGTTTGATACTTGTAAGGTCATAAATAAAATTTTTTTAGTTGGACAAGTTAGAGGTCAGGGTGGTTGGTGAACTGAATCATATCCAAATGCAATTGGCTTTCAATCCATGAGTGTGAAATTTTATAGATATTAAGGTAGTTGATATACATGATGCATATGGTATGCTTCTTAGTAGATATTAGTTAAGGACATTGAATGAATAAATGGTGATCAATTTCTCCCATATGTGGCTTGTATGGCATGGCCTACGTAATCATATCTAAATTAATAAAGAACTGAAAATGACTCTCATTATCACATAGTACAACAAGACAAATGAAATATTGTATGAGGAGTCAAAACTTGGGGTCTACACACTTGAGAAAGAAGTAGAATCTCATATAAATATACTAATTAATATGCTATATGTGTAAGAAAAGCCATAATTTGATGATTAGATCCATTACATATTAATTCCTTGGTAGATGAGAGTGAAAACTAGGACATTTTAAGCTCTTATGATGAAAATATTGCCATTTTTAATGGCTCAATCCCTATATTTTCTACTGAGGTCCCAACAGGAAGGTCATTATCAGTATAAGAACAAAGTGTATGTTTATAATAGGGTGAGAAAATGAATAAAGAGATCAATGTTGAAATAAAAATCATGTTTCACATTCTAATGTATACAACTTGAAATTGCTTATAGACCATAAAATTTTATGGATCCAATTTGAAGAGTGGCTGTGGTGTTGGATTCAAACTCATCAATCTGTGATGAAGTCATATTTGATCACCTTCTGATTACAATTTTCATGCATAAATAATGTGGTTGAATATGAGGCATTAGTTCATGGTCTCCAGTTTGTTCTCAATAAGAAATTTAAGAAACTTAAGGTCTTTGGTGATTCATAAATGGTGGTGAAATAAGTTATAAGCCATCAAAATTATCATGACAAGCATTTATCTAGGTATTAGAGCTAAGCATGGAATTTTATAGAAGATTTCAATGTATTCAATATTCATACAATACCTCATAGAATAAATCATATCGTAGATGCATTGGCAATGTCGACAAACACCCTAGATACAATTACTGATACTAAATATATTCTTAGTGGAGTTAGTATCTATTTCCATTCCTAATAATGTTAATAAATTTTAGGTATTTAATAATGATCAATAAATCATAGACTTCATCACCAATATAGATATATTTGAAACTCAAATTATAGATGAAGATGACAGAGGAGTTAGAATTGGATTAATAATGACTAATAAATTTGAAAATGAATAGTATACCAAAGGGTATGGTCTCTTTGGATGGTTTTTTGATATGGATTATCAAGTTGAAAAGCAGAAAACAATCCCTATCAAAGGTATGCTACATGGGCATTGCAATGTAGGTAATGACAATGACTCCAAAACTATGTTTTTAGGTGCAACTTACACTTAATATGAAAAATAAGGGATTATACAAGTTGTAAATGACTTTAGGGATGTTATAGCCTAGAGTTACGAGGATTTGAAAGTGTTTAATACTTTCATACTTACACACACTATCCCTCTCAATCTGAGAGTCAAATTGCTTCATCAGAGATAAAGGTTAGTGAACCCATTGTTAGAGCCTTTAATATAAAAATAAGTATAGAAGTTAATTTTAGCCAAAATCATCTTTCCCATCAAGCACTCCATGTGGATGGATAATCTAGTGTTGGTTGAAAATAAGAATGGAGAGATATGACTTTGTGTGGATTTACATAACTTGAACAAATCTTTATAGAAATATAATTACCCACTGCCTTCACAAGATCAAGTCTTACAGATAGTGAACGGTTCTAAAATTATGTCATTCTTAGATGGTTATTTAGGATACAATTAGGTAATGGTCAACTATGAAGACATAATCAAGATAATGTTTATAATGAAATGGGGTACATTCACATATAAAAGGGTGTCATTTAGCCTAATAAATGCAGGTGATACTTTACAACATGCCATCAATATTGCATTAAAAAATCTCATTGTAAAATACATTTTCATCTACATGGATGCCTTAGTTGTATTTTTGCAAGAATAAGGAAGACCACATGAAGGATTTTATAATGGTGCTACAAAGATGTAGGGAACATAGAATTTATCTAAATACAAAATTTTTATATTTGTGGTGATTGAATGAAATTTTTTGGGTCATGCCATCTCCAAAAGAGGTATATCAATAGACCCATATAGAGTAGAGGAAATTCTACAAATTAATTTTCTTGGTAGTGGAAAGGAGCTGAAGTCTTTCTTTGACAAGATAAAATTCATGCTAAAGTTCATCTCAAGCTTTACATAGATATTCTAACCTTTGAAAAAATGCTAAATAAGGATGCTAAGATTGAATGGACCACTAAAGCACAAGAAACATTTACTCAAATCAAGACATCAATTGTAAACACTCTAGTACTTATCAATCTTGACTACATGCAACCATTTTATATCTACTCCACTAAAAAACACTCAATTTATATTATATTAACACAACTAAAAGAATTCAAATACAAGAGACCTATATCATTCATAAGTTCTCTACACCAAAATGCTGAACTAAAGTAATCAACTATTGACAAAAAATCTTTTTCCTTGATCAAATCAATTAAATAGTTCAGGAATCACATCTTATGTAATAAAGTGTTCACCATTATAACTTACCCAATAGTAAAATAAATGTTGATGCAAAATTAATTATGTGAACAACATGGTAATTGGATGATAATTGTCAAATAATTTCACTTGGAACTCCAACCAGTGAAAATAGTGAGAGGTCAAGGACTCAATAAAGTAATGCTGAATTAGATCCAAAAATCATTTGCTAGTAGTATATAGTGCAAGATATTACAAATTATGACTAGTAATAGGATGTGGTTTATTATTTTCTAAACAAGTTTGTCCAATCCACTTGAACTCCACTTAGGGAAGACCATTATAATTTAAGTGCAATGATTTTATAATCAAATTAGGTATACTACATAGAAAGAACCATGAAGGCATATATTTGAGATGCCTAAACAAAGAAGTAGCTAAAGTACTCAAGTATTTCCATGGAAAATATGGAGTTGGTCATGGTTTAAGGAGTGTTATAGCTCAATACATACTTAGAGTAGGTTAAAATTGGAAACACATATTCAAATATGCTCATGCCCATGTCAAAAGTTACCATACCTACCAAGTTGTTGTGCATATAGAATGTATCCCTCCCATGCCATTACAACTGATTATTGAGGTCCAACCATTTATATAATGGGGATTATAATTCATTAGGTATATCAAAAGATATTATTTTACATGAAAAAAATTCATTCTTACAAAAATTAAATATTGCACATGTTGGACAGAAGCTCAAGTGTTTAAGAATTATACAACTGAAGTGGTAATCAACTTCCTTGAAGAGCATATCGTCACCAAGTTTGGGATGCCATTCACTTTGGTATATGATAATGACACTATTTTCTCCTCTCTATAATTTAGTGAATGTACATATGACAATAAGGTAATCCTCAAATTCTCATATAATTATTATCCTCAAGGGAATGGGGTAGTTTAATAAAAAAAATAAGAATTTGTTAGATGTAGTTAATAAAATCTTAGAAAAGAACCTTAGGGACTGACATAATATTTTAAAATTTACACTATGGTCTGATATCACTAGATTTAAATCCTCCTTGGGCACATCAACATATCATCTAGTTTACAACCAAGACCTTATCTTTCCTGTGAACCTAAGAATCCCCACCTTGCAATTCACGAGAGGCTACCTAGAAACTGATAACAAGATAGAATCCCATCTCTTAAATTTGATACCAAAAGAATAAAATTATGATGTAACCTTGCTTAACTTTAGAAAAATCAATTATTCACCAAATTTTGGTTTGAAAAATGAGCCAAATGGAAATCCTTTCTATCTTTGGTCTAGTCCTTCTCTAGGGTAAGGCTCACGAGAAAAAGGGACAACATGAAATTTTTGATGCCATGTGGTTGGGTCCATATCAAATCTTTGAAATCCTAGGCGAGAATGAAATTCATCTAAGGTTTCTAACTGGTGAGGATGTCCCATTACCTATCAATGAGTAGTTCTTCAAGTACTACTTCCAAGCTTGAATTAGCCTGGTAAAGTCTTGTACATACTTTTATTTCTATTTTGTTTTTCCTTTCTTATTTTCATTGTTAGTGTAGGTTGATTTTATTAATTTCCTTAATTTTCATCATTGATTCAACCTCATTATTATTATTTTATTCATACCTTCTATTTTTCCCTACGAGTTCCCTTATTTATGAAAAAATGAAGAATGAAAGGTTTGTACATATGTATCTTGAATGACATTCTGGTGCATAAGTACTTTAAGTAGTTTTTGACTTAAGATTCTATTTTTGAATTAGTTTCAAAAGCTCAAGATTTCATTTGTGTTCTAAATTTTTTCATGTTTAGATAAGTTTTGGTAAACTATTTGACTTATGAATATATTCTCTCAAAACCATGCACAAAAATCATATTTTAATGGTTTCTAAGTTTTCTTAGAAAAACTTGGTATGGTTAATATCTAGGGTGATAAATATATAATTCTACCTATTGCTTGTCATGGTGGTACTTAATAGGAAATTTAGATGTAAAAGGAGAAAAATAAAAAAGAAACAAAAAGAAATATCAATTTTTGGAAAAATTCAAAATTTTAGGTGATTTAGACAATCTCTACCAAAACTCTAGATGCCCAATTAGTAGTAGATAAAGTACTTGAGTGAGATCAGAGATAACTCCATTGGGGATATGGACACTTGGATGATAGTGGAGTAATTTCTAAGTGTTCTCAAGGTAGGATTCACTAGCCCAATGGTTTGATCTGTAGTGGTTAGTATTTTCAAGTTACATGAAGTAGTAATTAACTCAAATGCACACATTGGGTCAATGAAAATATCAAATTTGATCCTGAAATCATTCCCTTATTTTCTTCTCTCAAACTCATTCATGTTTTATGTGTTGTCTTAGCTAGAGATTATGGGTTCATAGACATGTTTCTATAGTTTTTAAATACTCATGAGTACTTTTAATTAGAGTCACCATTTGTTGTTACTTACACAACATGCCCCAATTCTTCATGATTCACAGAACCCTTTTTTTGGCATCTTTCTTTGTTCCATCTCATGCTCATAGCTATTTGGTCTCATCACTCTCAAGTTTCCTTGGTAGGCCATCTCAGTTTGCATGTCAAACCAGATCTTGAAACCACTTCTTTTGGAAATACCATGTCTATGCGAGAAAACTTCATATAAAGTAGTTGTTATGAAAGCAAAGTTTTGACCTCCCAATTTATATTTGGAAATATGGCTTTCTTGGCTCCTTATAACTAGTATAAGGGGTAATTTTGTTTTATATGTCATTTTTCCCTCTTAAACTCATACCATTATGATGACCTATCTTGTGCGAGAAGGTTTCATTTTTTACACTTGGTTGAAAAATGACTTTTTGACCCCTTTGATGATGGATTCTGCATAATTCTAGAAAAACTTGTCATTTCCTTCAATGAGGTCTACTATATGTTGCTTTTGAAAATATAATTTGGTAGGCCTAATTGGGATTACAACCTTTGATTAGGTTTTTGGGGTCTAAAATATCACTTTTCTTTGTTAACCAAAAGTTTTTTCATGATTTGGTCTTGGGTTTAAATTTCTAAGTCCCTGAGACCTGATGAAGATTGAAAGCTTGCTTAGTTCTAGGGGTTCATTTGTGTTTTATAGTGCTAAGTAGAATAATTTACATGATTAGGTCTTAGGGTGAATTTGTGTTATTTTGTGGTGTTAAGCAGAGATTATTCTCTAATTAGGTCATGGGTGGGCATCCTTTGGTATGCAAGCTTTGTTTCCCGCTTAGGTTAGTGAGGTGTCTATCAGGTTTACATAGAGCATAGGCCTAGTTCTAGTCGGGGAATGAGTCTCAATTAGGTCAGGAACATTACCCTCCCCTAAACTCCTTTGATAATTGGGGCCTAGACCTCACTTGGTTTTATGAGACCCCTATAAACATTGACATAGTTATGCATGGGATTTGAATCTCGATTAGCACTAGGAGGTTAAAAAATTTAAAAGCCATGTGCATGCCTAGAACCTGAATAGGTATGGGAGACCTATTTTGGGACATGAGTTGGTATTTTGAACATAAATTTCACCTCAGGTGTCCATTTTAAAAACCATTTAAACCATTGAAAATCTATATCTACCATAGACATCTCGATACCTTTAATTTTGATAAATTCTTCTTTCATAAGAAATTGTTTGCTTATAAATTTGACTATTTGGTTTAGGAGATTTTAATTTCCAAAATTTAATGATTTTTTTATACTTTTATATGTTTAAAAAACGTACTAAAGGAAATTGGTGTGGTATCTAATGGATAGTGGGTTTATGTCTACATTAATGGTTATTTACTGCCTTTTAGATGGAAATAATTTCCCCATAGAGATCTATTTTTCTATAGATTGGTCCATTGGAGTCATTCCAAGGGTTGGTTTTTTCATTCCTCCAAGGAACAATACTAAGTCAATATTTTTTTATGTATTTTTAGTGTAATTTATCTCTCTTTATTTTTTACCTTGATGTTATGTAGGTAAAATTTAGGCCCACTCAATAGTAATCAACCTTATATTATGCTACTCTTGCGATCTACATTTTAGTTGGAGATGTGGAAGAAAATTTTTCATTTCCTGCACATGTAATATGGTAGATATGTATTTTTATTTCAAGTTATGCTTTCCTCATATTCTTCCATTGTCTTTATACATGGTTGTGTAATTGTTGGCTGGATAATAGATTGGTTTTGTGGGTTGATTCTAATCAAGTGGATCAATTTTGTCTCCATAATCACAAGCTTTTCTTTCCTTTTTCCCTCTCTTCTATCATTTTTTAAAATAAATTATCAAATCTAGGGTTTGAATGTAATTCATTTAAATGTTTTTCTTGATTGAAAGGAATTTGATCCATTATTATTATGACATTTTTGAATTCTTGAATGTATTGTAATGAACCTATTTATAAAATCAATAATTTACATTTTAAGTCAAACACTTAAAAATTGATCTCATGTGGGCAATCTAGAAAGGCTAGTTTATTATTTTTTGTTTTCTAAAACTTATTGAAAAACCTCATGAATGAAACAAATAATTATAATTTCCATATAAACTATTAAAATAACCCAAAAAAGGTAAATTTCAACAAAGTATTCTAAACCAATAAAGGCCCCTTATATTGACATAATTTACATTAACTATCTAGGTGATCTAGTATGCTAAGACCTAGTAGAAATAGACCTTGGGGATGTTTTTAGATCTTCCTTTAGGAGAGGTTGGATATATCTCATCCCTCCTAAGTTAGTGTGATAAAAACCTCATCAACAACCACCATTTTTAGGTGGGCCCCATAGATGCAGCCATAATAAATAATTTATTAGCCAAGCCTCATACTGTTATGACCATTTTCAAATATTACACCCCTTCGTGAGCTCTCTAGAACATCCCCTGTTATTGGGCCTCCCAATTAGTGAGTATAGTGAATGAGGAATTGGCAAATTACTATGAAGGGTGAGTTTTAAAGGCATGTTGTCATTGGAATTCATCTTATTTTGAACTGATTTTAACCAAGTAGGTTTTTAAACCCCTTTTATTTAAGAACTTAATGTGGAGCATAGGGTTTGAAATAGGTAATGGTGTTTGGATTAACCATTGTTATTTGACTTGACCACTATTATTTAAAGGTTTTACCCATATGAGATGCTCAACTGATATTGAAAAACTATAAAGGAATTTAAATCTTTGGAATTATGATCCCTGCTCTATTAGCTCATTAGGATTTTTGTAGATATCCATACATTATTAAAAAAATATTACTATGCATAAATCCCACTTCTAGTAAATGCATGTTTGGAATGGGTTACAAAATATAGGCTTATAATTGCTAATTACATTTTCATTAAAATTTCCAAGGTCATTTCAAAAAATCCATTTTTTATAGATTTTCCAATATCATATTGTGTAATATATAATGGTCTATTGGCTTCTATATTGATACATAAAGGAAAGGAACCAATGAACTATCAGTTTGTGCAATGGTCTACTATTGTCCATCTTATTATAGTCTGTATAATTCCCTACATCTTACTTGTATATATAATACCCTTTACATTTGGTATAATAGGATAATGTATAATACCCCTTGCTTGTATGAATTAATGATTATTCCTTAACTAATCATTGATACATAGAGATTGTGTAATTCTATATTGTATTTTTTTAAATATTTGATTAAACAAAAAGACAATAGTCATAAAAAATACTACCATTCATATCACCATTTAAGCTAATAGTTATAACCAACCTGAACATGAGATAATTCATAAAATATATATGTAGGTTTAAACATAAAACATGGTAAGATCTTAAAATGTATACTACCCTTTGTTTGTCTTGATATGAGAATGGGATACATATATTTGCATTTTAGATTTCTAAAAGATTAAAATTATAATTTAAATTATATTGCATGATAACAAATGAGTTTAATTCCCTATTGGCATGATGACCCATGTGCATCTCCATTAAAAAAACTTTGAAGGGGTTACCATTTTACCTTATTTTAGTTAATATCTAATTGTATGAGTTTGATTACTTATTCCCTATATGACAATACATTAAATTATTGCCTTTACCTTTCATGCTTAAGTAGTTTAGTTGAATATGTGATATTGAGTTTGTAGCATGTTTGTTTTACATTTTGTGGGCCCTTTGAAATATTATTTAATATTTATAATGAATAAAAATAGACCATTATACACATTGATGGTTCATTGTTTCCTTTCATTTATATAGCATGATGGATTGTTTATCTTTACATGAAGGTTAACCCTAATGTTTAATATAATAATTAGTATTGATAATGAACAACAATAGACCATTATACAGATTGATGGTTCATTGGTTCTTTCAATTTATGTATCAATATGGAAAATGGTGTGAATAGGTTAGGGATCAATATTCCAAACATTTAAATTCATTTATAGTATAAAGCTAGAATACAAAGGTATAAAGTTAAATTATTTTATATGTAGCATATATGAGATGATATAGAAAATGTAAAGGGTATTATCAAGACAAGTAAGATGCAGGACATTATACAAATTATAATAAAGTGTATTATTAATTATACAAACTCTTTTTTTGAAATAATGTCAATACTTTATCGGCATATACCATTACAAATAATGTAAAGGATGCAAGTTTTCCCTTACCTCTAATAAAGTGTATAAACATCCTTGAAGTTTTGATGGTTTGGCTATATAAACTTACAATATGACTATATATCGAGAGGAAATGCTTAAATGAGGAAATTTAGATGTTGTATTATGAAGGGAGTAGAGGGGGCTTTATCATGATCACTTTTTTTTATTGTTATTCCACTTTATAATAATGAATTTTCATGGGGACATGCACACTTAGCCTTCTAATATGAATGTAACATAACATGGAACATTATGGTTCATAAAGCCCCATTACATTTCATTATGATCCATACACACATGACACTTGTAGATACTAATGAAGTTGTGAAGTAGAACACCATTGTACTCAGGCTTATGATATAAAATATTTTGAATGACTTGAGTTATGACCCTTGTTATATTCATTAATTTTGAACAATCAGATAAGATTGAACTATTTGTCAATGTTTTTTATTTGATAAGGCCTCTCTACACTTTTGATTTGAGAAATTGGTAGGCTTGACTATGCTTAGAACTTTTGATTTGGATTGTGTTATTTTGACTATATTATTGATTACTGGAATAAAAGTGTATATCAAATAAAATAAAATAAACTACTTAAGCATGCGAGCTAAAGACAATCATTTAATGCATTTTACTATAGGTAATAAGGCATTGAACTAATGCAATTATATCAAAATTGACCACAACTATGATAAGGTAAAATTAGGTCAATGCCATGTTCCCTATTGTTGATTGTGATAAGTTAATGGGGAATGAGCTCCTATAAATGTCAAAATAGAACATCTTGAATGCCATGCGATTAACTTCTCTAACTTTTAAATTTCTTAGTTAGGAAGAATAATGCCTTCAAATGAGGTTAAATTTTAATTTCCTCAGCCACCTGGGGTTCAACTTACAATGTGGTAGTTCATGCCAAATGTATAAGTTGGTTATGCTTAGCGAGAAAATCTTATATTATAAATAAAGTATGTTATATAAGGCTTTATTTGTCATTGTTTATATTATAAATAAATAAGGTAGACTGAGTGTTGGTAGTTAGAGTGACTAACAGGGATGTGGAGGTTAACTACAAGCATGGCCATCCATGTTAATTTTTTTAGCTAGTTATGTTAAACACTCATAAATTATTTAGGTTAGATCAATGATTAGATCCTTAATTATTATCATAACCAAATGATACATTTAGTGTGGGTTATCACACTAGTAATTGACTTTCAGGTCCCCTTTAGTTGCTTTGTATATAAATGTTTCCTCTATTTCATTAGATTGTTGGGTAGTTTAAAACCTTATCTTGCATGAATGAGAATGATATTTGAAAATGGTGATTTAATATTCTATGAACGTTCATCTTGGAGGTCAAGAATGTGATAAGTGGGGCCCATCAATAGAGGGATGACAAAATGGATAAAGTTAAGCTAGATGGAGCAACCAACAAGAACATTATGGTCAACTGTCACATTGATAGTTGACCTCCACATGCCTAATAGTTACTCCATATATCATCACTCTATCTATCCCATTATCTAGTTATCCCTTGATCAATGGGCCCCACTAATTACATCCTCTATTCTAAGCTCACATTGAATGTACCCCTTGGTTATGCTTAAAATTGAAGATGTAAGAACTAGGGCTCATCATCATAGGGATAATGGGCTAATGGAATAGATAGAAGGGATGGAAGATAGATGGAACATATAGTAGGCATGTGGAGATCAATTGTTAACATGACATCCAAATGCCTACTAGATATCCATGTAGTATCTAGTAAGAACATGTAAGTCAACTATCATTGTGACCTCCATGTGTTTTATATATACTCTATATACCCTCCCCTTCATCTATTCATTAGCCAATTATCCCTCTAATGCATGGCCTAACTTATTACATCCTAGATTCTAAGCATAACTAGATGGTACGTTCAACATGAGTTTAGAATCAAGGATGTAATAAGTGAGGCCAATTGATAGAGGGATAACTAGATAATGCAATGGATAGAGTGATGATAAATGGATGCATGACTTGGTTAACATACATTAATATGGCACCAAGGAAAATGACTATGGTTAAGGAAAACAATGGTTATGCTAAATGCTATGGGTGAAGGAAAATTAAATGTTAATTTTAGATTATCATTCCTAATTCATTCATATATTTGATCCTCATCCCTCCATTGATGGGATCCACTTATTACATCCTTGATTCTGATCTCCCACTGAGCATACCATCTAGATATGCTTAGAATTAAGTATGTAAGAAATGAGTCCCATCATCATATGGCTAATGGACCAACTAAATGGATGGAAGGGAGGGTATATGGAGTATCAAGTAGGCACATGGAGGTCAATTTTTAATGTGACCTCCACATGCCTATTGGATAATTTGAGGGTATACAAAGTATCTAAATAACATGTAGATATCAATTGTCAGTGTTATCTCCATGTTCCTACTAGATACTTCATGTACCCTCCCCTTCATCCTTTTTATTGGCATGTTAGCCCTTTGATGATACTCCACACATATCCCAAGAATAAATTTATAATATATCATTATTTATTAAAATAGAATTTGTTGAAGTTATCAAATATGGAATCAAATATTAAATATATTATTTTAACAAATTTTTCATTCTATAACTTGTATTTTTCACCTTAACTAGCTAGTGTGCTCATATTTATGGTTGACATGTCTATGGGGGCCATCAAATCGATCAACATCCAATGCTCTCGGCTGGGCTAATGTTAATTAACAACACATTAAGGTAAATAAAAACTATCAAGGTAAAAAAATAGTTAAGACAAATGCTAGGGGTGAAGGAAAATAAAATGTTAACATTCATTAAACATTAACTGGAATAATTAAATGCTATACTGGTTACTTACACACCATTCCCATGCTCTATTTATCATTTGCCATTACACCATTCCCATGGTCTATTTATCATTTGCAATTACACTATTCATTTTCAACCTATGCATGATCTAGTACATCCATTAATCAATTCCATAATTGCATACCACATTCATAAGAACATCCTAAAGGAGGCATTTACTATATTGCTTGGTTACATGCAATTAATTGGATTGTCTACATTGTTTAATCTCAAACCTCGTTTAGCATAATATGAATTTAACATCTCAAAAGGGCACAAAATTTAAATTTTTAGATGAGAAACCAATGAATTACATAACATGATTTTTAAAGTAATAAGTTCACCACAAACTACCACACCGATCATTATCCTCGATAATGAAGTTTGTTGTCTATGATGTGTAGTTCATAATATAATATGTAAACTCATTATCTCCCTTGTTCTTATGGTTTATACTTCAAAATGTATAATTATCTCCAATTCATTATTTTATATTTATTTTCCTCCAAATTTTTATTTAATATTTATTAAAGAGGAAATGTAATGATTAAATATATATTTAAAAGTTTATAATTATAGTGCGCAACATTGTATTTTTTGCACTAAAATTGATAGACTATCTTAAATTAAATATTATTCTTTTTTTTTGAAAAGTACATACATTATGTCATGTGATGATGTCGTGTTTTGGGATCCTTTGACCTAACTTATAATGGAATCCATAGTGATGGTGGTGGTTGAGGTAATAGTTTGAAATTTCATTTTTTTTTCCATTTTTCCATCATAACATAGTATTAACCCTATCTTTGACATCCATTTGACCATCATATGAGATATTTTCTTATTTCTTGGAGAAAATGATTGAATTTTTTTGATAGATTGATTATTTACCTCCTAATTCTATTGGTTATGCAAGGAAGAGTAAATTATGATAAGAATGTCCTCAGTTTGCATACACTCCCTCTCAACTAGATTTTCATGTGTTACTTCTTTGTCCATGATAGAAGAAATTAATAAGAACAATACAACTCCAAGTAAGTATGTTTTATTTTAATATATGTTTTATTTTATGATAACATATAAAAAATTCACATAATGGGGTTATAAATCCTTAAATATATAAATTGCACATATAATGCACTATATTTAATCCTAAATAATGCATACTAAAAACACATTGCATTCAATCCCTTAAATTTACAAAAAATGCATAATTTTTTTAATTGCACATATAATTCATCACATTTAATCCTATATAATAAGAACATGATATGCACAAGCATATAAAAGTTACTTTAAAAAAAAAACATGTTTGTGACTCCAACAATTTGAGCTGCTAAGGGTTGGCAACTATAGAAGAAGAACTTAAGATTTAAAATTATGAAGAAAATAAATATAAAAGGAGGTAGGATATTCTAAGGTGGAGGGAATTTTTGAAATTTGTTGATACATTATGTGTTTTCCATTATATTATTTTTTTCACCAATACATTCACATCTTGTGCTTACATACAAGTTATAAAACATGATAGGAAAAATAAAATGCCTTGGCTAAAAACAAGAATGTGAAGGGGAGAAGACAAGAGTTGAAGGTGTGTATATTTGTTTATCCTCAATTTTAAATCTCTCTTGTTATTGAATAAAATTACTACATTTTTTTTAAATTTATGAAAGTAACTATATTCATTTTTTTGTAATACCAGGATAAAGATGTTTCAACACAAAAGAAGGAATGAAAGAGGAAAAGAAATGTTTGATGCTACATGTCGATAATTTGTGTTGTATGCATGATACATAAACCCATATTATAAATATGGTAATTATTTATACACATTATTTTTGATAGTGTAATGTTGTGTAATTTTGAGATCCTTAATGAGATCAAAAGTGTTTCATACACTCATTGGATCTACTATGTACTTTTGTTACAAATCAACTATGTACTTTGGGGTTTTTGTCTAATAAATAGAAATATGAATGTTAGGGAAAGGGGATTGTTGTGAAATTTCTTCCCTATTTTGATAAATTGTATCATAAACTACCATGTGGAATAAAATTGTTAATCTCTTATTCTTTGTTGTGTTGTTTTAGTCAATATCAAACAATATTTGTTGTTTTTTAATTTTCAAATCATATCCCAACTAATAATTTTTTGAGCTCAAGTAATCTTACACATATAATTTCATTTAGGTTTCATCTTAGCGTAACTCATTTAAACATAATATGTCCTTCCTCATATAAAAATAATTTTTTTGGTTTATGGCTTACTCTTTGTGTTTGAACATGATGGTGTTTATTTTTGGCAATGTTTAGTCTATTGTTAACAATGACTTTCACAATTATGTTATTTTTTGAGAATGTTTAGTCCATTATTAACAATGACTATGGTAGTTATGGTCATCATCATTCTTTTATATATAATTCATGAAAAAAGTGTGGGTCATGATATTATAATTGTGTTAGGCCTCTATGTTATATTATGGGGCAAGGTATAAAACATTAAATTAATTGGGTTTCTTTTAGAACATGATAGATGCACTTATATGCCTACTCAAGGTGATAAATCACATCTCAAGATGTACATTGGTTACATGTATATTTTGTTCATTTAAAATTTATTCAAAGATATGAATTTGAAATTTGTGCATGTCCATCAATAATTAAAACCATATTTTGTTATCCATGGTTATTGAAATATTGAACAATTTTGAGATGTTGAACATAAGATAACATAATTAAAATATAAGTTTAAAATAAGCTATGGAAAACACTTGCGATTGGTAGTAATTTAATTTGATAATATGGAGGCAAAATAAATCATTTTACATGCACATTGAAGATATCAATGTAGTCAATTATTGATAAATAAATCCATAGTTTTTCAATTGAGAAATACAAAGATATCATCTTCTTCCTAATATTTCATAGGCCATCTCAATTTAAGAAACTTGGGAAAAACCAAGTTTGGAAATATTCATAGGACGTGGTTTATATTAGTTGAGACATTAAAACTATGATTGAAATTATATTCAAGGTGAGTTGAGTTAGATCATTACTTGTGACAGACGTGCTAGCACTCGATAAGTCTTCCAAGACTTACCAATATCACAAAGGTGGGACATGAGTATAAAATCTAGTGCAAACACTTTATTTTATAAACTAAAATTTGTTATGCTTGATGTCTATAATATTTTTCACATGTTTCTACAATAACACCATAGTGTGGGTTCATTTTTAATATGTAAATAGTCTATTAGGTGTGAATTTAGAGAATGACAACCCTACTTGGTCCATGTGGGTACTTTAGACCCATTACATGTATCTATAGTTGGAGGTATGATAAGATAATTAACTTATGATATTAAAATGTGGTTCATAAGTTAAAGAGATAATAAACTTAGATTTTAATTTCACCTATGATTTTTAACCCAATCTCTTTCTTGGTGGCCATAGTCATATGAGGGGTTAGAATAGAACAATAATAACCACACTAAGATCATTGATCTCAACTGATTGATCAAAAATGATGTTATGGTCTGAATTGACATTCCCAATTAATCAATGAAAGAAATTCCTTTGATTCAAATAATGTTCTTACCATGCATATCCATACTACTAGATATTGATAAATACTAATAGCTAAGTTTTCATTGAAGGTCATAAACAAATTGCATCTTGTAAAACAAAATGCTTGTCTTTATTCATCAAGGTTTTGGGCCAATATTTTATTAATTAATTATAAGTGGAATTTGAGAAATATACCATATTTATATGAATATTTTGTATTTATTTAACATTATTACCCTAAATTTTTTTTGATTATCTATCCAATATTTAACTTCATTTGATAAACTCTACAAAAAAAACTAAATAGACATCATTTAGTCTCACCTTTCAGTAATTATGTTAGAGTCTACCAATAGACATCATTTAGTCTAGTAGAAAAATTGAATTATAGGGTATCATATATAGAAGATCCTATGAAGCAAAAACTATGTTAGAGTCCTTGAGCCTCATCTTTTAGTAACTCAGGGTGAATGGGTATGAAGCAAAAACTTTGTTATATACCAGGGACAACAAATTTTTTTGGCACAATTTTTTTTCCTAGCATGCTTTGTAATTTAATCCATAAATTTTTTCTCTAATTTATCAATCTTGAAGTTCATGTAAAATCCATTCTCCTTGCACATTTGGATGCACTAATAAAACACAAATACAACAGACACCAACTTCTTCACCAACCAATCCACTTTTTGATAGGAAGAAACTTTTATTTCATTTAGAAAAATGTGATTCAGATGAGATTGATATACTTACATGGTAACATTTGTATCTTGACCCACATGGGACATTGTATGAAAACATGTTTCCCACATGCCA
Source organism: Torreya grandis (assembly GCA_037957365.1). NCBI lineage: Eukaryota > Viridiplantae > Streptophyta > Pinopsida > Cupressales > Taxaceae > Torreya > Torreya grandis. The sequence goes on from JARHVA010001378.1 coordinate 2,566,648, forward strand.
ATACAATGGAACCATTGATATTTATAATAGTTGAAGATTGAATTTTGAGCCACATATTATTCCATGAGCATGTTTGTGTCATAAAATAATACTTCCTCATTAGGAGACTTGTGAATTATTTCACCCAGGATTGTAAACATATACCTTATTTTAACATCATTCACATTTGAAATCATGTTTTTTCATCCACACTCTCCTCATGTGCTAAGTGTAGAGGTATACCTCGCATTCAAACACTTCCTTGTACTTGAAATGACAAAGTAAACATAAAAAAATTAGTATATAAATCATTATTTTTAATGACAAAAAAGAATATTTATAATATACATGGGCTTAACTTACCAAATAGTAATAATTTCAGCTCAAGCATCTTCCACCATGGAAACATGTGACAACGTGTACTAATCACTAGATTTTGCATTCATGATGTCAGGTTTGGAATAATTGCCCTTAACATTAACACCCACATGACAAGAAGTCCATTATGTGTATTACAAAATATAATAATCATATACAACATGGAATGCATCACCAAACACAAACATAAGTATTATACAATAACAAGTGTGAAATTTCAAATTTGGAGATTTGAAAGTACTTCTATATATTTATCCTATGCATGGAGTCCATTTAAAGTTTATTATTGTGTGCATAATTCAACATCCACTGACATTACTAAGGAAGCTAGAGGCCTAATACAAGAGGTTACTTCTCTGGTCCTATTTTTTCAAATTCTTCATACACAAATACTTTTTAAGGATTTTTACAGATAAATGTTCTAACACTATTCACATTACTAGGCTCAAATTTGTATTTTGAATCCTTAATACTCCTTGAAATATTGTAGATGTCATCTTTAGTCATGAAAACATCCATCTCAGTTTTACCTTCAAACAATGTAAGTTTTTCATGGACCATGTCATGATGTTTTTAGTGAAAAAGTTTAGGGGTCAGGGCCAATAACAACAACCTCTCCACCCAATTCTTCAATACATCACTAATGAATAGATTCAGAGTAAAATGACTACCCCAAACCCACCAGTATGTATGGCCCATATTATTATACATAATCAAAGCATGTTTTTTCATCTTCATCAACATACGGATAGAAAAGTGACATTGGCATCCATGACACAAATGCTTACATCTATGTTGGCTACCAATACTAATATTTGTAATGTTTGAAATGTCATAATGTGCATCACCTTTGGCCCTATAATCCTTGGGTCCATACATACACTAATAGCTATATAATACATATATAAATTAGAATATAAAAAAAGTCTAATTTATATTTAAAAAACTATTACAATACATAATGCCTATAATATGTATTGGAGAGATATATCAATCCTAAATTCTTGAATGTTAGATAACACATGATTAAATGTACTATCACTAATATAGAAGGTATTAGGATACGTCAATCTCTTACATTTACCTTTTAGGAAGTCTTCTATATGATCTCTTTGTATTTAGGCAATAATATATTTATCATTGCCCAAATTGTACTCCACATCACTCCACTCCAAATCATTAGAAGAGAACTCTCTAGGATATGGACTTTATACTATAAGAGATAAAAATATCTTCCACTTGGACATCATTTATGAAGTGAGAAAGCCAAAAAAAATTATACTTATTAATTTTTACATAAACAAGGGGCATTGATAAATAATTAACATTCATAAACAAGCAACATTTACAAACAAGGGGCAATGATAACCATATGAAAATGTATGAAAAAATAGATAGTAATTAACAAACATATGCATTGATATGTTATCTTGAAATCATACAATGTAACAACTTATAAATACATAAGGATTATTTAACAACTTCCTTGTAGAGAGTGGCACATGCCATATTTAGCATGGATGATTTACTTGTAAAATTATCTTTTATTTATGTTGTCAATTTATTGTCGATGGTGATATAAAATATATAGAAAACATTAAATCATAATATAGCTAGGTGACACTCTTAATTGCTTCAGAAGTAAGAAAATGAAGACCAAATTAGGGATTCTACAAAATATGTAAAGTGATACTTCCAAGATTTATGTGCTAAGTGATTACATCCTTGATACAAGGTCCCTCCTTAATAACTTTATATGAAAGAATTTATTACCAATGGAAACACTTGGTGGTGATGTAATCATTATCATCAACTGATATTTTCAGCCATTATTATCTTAACCACATGTAAGAAGAGATAATTATATCACTTGTAACATTTAAGTATCATGAAAAAAGATTTCAAGAGCATGTCGAGACTTTCATTCACTTACAAAATTGATTATAAATTCACATGGTAAGTACTTTCTACCAAGAGAGATCCCTCATTTCATTGCTTCTACATATAATATTTTTCTCCTTCATACTCCCCATGAAATACCCCAATATCATACACATAACACATATAATAAAAATATCATAAATAAGTTAAAATAGTTGCCATAAAATAACAAGTATGCTCTCCTGAGTCCCTCTAAACTCTACAATAGAGTTGCATGTTGGGCATCTCATAATATATAATTTGGAATCATTGGCAACATGTCATGATCATAGTGCTAATGATGGTGTATATTTTTCATCATTCATATTCAAATCTAACTTAAAATGTGGTAATAGAGGCTCATTAATAGTGTCTTGTAACTGCATAAGTGGTGAAACCAAGCTAGTACCACTAGTCAAAGTACCACCACTACTTTTTATACCCCACCTAGCCATTGATTTCAGATTCCCAACATCTTATACATATTTAATCTTTACATCGATGAAATTCCACACTCCACACAAGTGACACTATATGTCTATGATGTGTGGTCACCTTCTCATCTTTTACAAAAATCTTACCAAACATTTGGTCACACATTATTTCAGAATTGTTTTCAATAACCACATTATCTACATTGTAATAAAAAAGATTCATAAGAACATAAAGAAGATCTACATGGTATGAACTGTTCAATTTGATACCATCAGTCACTGGAGTAGAATTAAAGGTTATCTCTTATTTGCTTGGATTGTAAAAAATATACACATATTTGAAACACACATGGGTAAGTGCATGGAGTTGGTGGATAGTTTTGTGGACATTTTTTAGTAACATATACACATTATTGCATAACATGTATGTGTTATTTGAAAGTAGGCTTAATGGTCACTAATCCATAACCGTGTACGTGATATATAGAGTAATAACTATGTACATTGTATACAAATTAATAACTATGTATGCACTATATAAAGTGCAAGAACCACATACATAGTAAATAAATTGTAAATAACATGTACAAATTATTGTTAGTTATCATAAAAAGAAAAAATAGAGTCCAAACACCACAAAACCCATTTCACTTTTCCTCACATCTCTTCTTTACAATTAAATGTGGAACCACATTCACATTTTATTTCTAGGAGGAAAAACACCATCATTTCTAGTTAGCTCAAAAAATATATAATATCACCATGGAAGGAAGGTAAACAAGCAAAATTCATACCTATTAACATGAAATTTTACAAATAATTTTTATTTGCATTATTTTTTAATTAAAACCAATTATTTTGCTTGAACATCTTGTTCAAGTAAAAGACAACACCCTCCTAAATCTCCTAGCCCTCATACAATTCCAAAAGACCCCCCAAGTAGTCAGGAGTATTTGGTTAAAAACATAATCAAGAAGAAAATAAAAATTAAAGAGATAATTAGGAGAATGAGGGACCCCTTTTCGACCAACACCCATTTTAAATATTTGGTTAATATATTAGAGTTGGTATTAGGATAAGTATACTCGATAATGAGTTAATTTGACAAATGGGCATCTTATACGGAGATGTAGGTCTTACTACATTGGTAAATTATCATCAAATAAAGTGAAGAACAAAAAATAACAAAAGACCAAATTTGTGCCTTATTCATTGATCCATCAACCAATTCACTTTTTCTATTATCAATAAAATGGTTCCCAATCCAATGATGCCAACATAATTTAATAATAAATAAACATTGGGAATGATAGTGGATGGTGTTTGATTACCCACCTTGTAACAACCATGAGGTTGCATTTTATGTTTTGAGGAAATTTCTATTACAAGTTTATCCTCAATGACATTCCTAATTATTTTGACTACTCAGAGTTTCAGGTTTGAGGGAAAGGCTATGTGCAAGATAGACCAAGTGCACGTCAATTGTCTAATTAATGTGTAAGAGTCTCTACCCAAGATCCACTTCAACCTAGAATATTGTTTATATTGAAGTTGGTAATTAAGATTGACACTTTTCATGTGCTCTATGAACTTAATGACATGCTTATTTAGCATAAAATTAAGCTTTCCAAGATTGATGTTGGAAAGGGTGGACATGAGGATAATTCACCTAGTTTGCATAACAAACTTCACCCTTTTAGGTCCTATGGTGCTATATGGATTGGACCTTCAAATGATTATGGTGGTGCTTTTGAGGGTATACATGCCATAATTTTGAGTGATGAGTTTTTGACACATATGAAGGTATCTTATATATTTGACATGATTTATTTTAGAATTCATTAGATACGTAGTTAATGAATCAAAGAGGAATGGAGAATTACATAAGAGTTTAGAAAACCTTGATGTTATAAGTCTCCTGTTGGGTCTATCATCCGGAGGAGAAGACTCCTCCTGATGATGGGACCAACTTGAGGCCTAAAAAAATGAGCTTTTATAAACTCTAATGTAGTTATCCATTTATCTTTGATGTTAAATTTAAGTTATATTTCTATTTAAAAGGTAAAAATTAATTTACATAAAAATTTAATAATATATATGTAATTTTTTATGTTGCAAGAGGAGGTGGTAACATAATCTTCACATCTAGTTTGTGGGTCATCTACTTATACATTTGTTGATGTTACTTATCCAATGTTTACATATACAAAGTTATTTTGTCATTAATATTATAAATCTTGTACATGTATTTATTTGTATATATCTATTCTCAATTAATAATCATATATTTTTTGCTCAGTTGATGACTGCAGTGGAGACTCCTCCATATTTATGGGATTAAATAGACACAAGCATTATTGATTCAATTTAATTTGCGTAGCCACCACTCAGTGAGGTATGTTAACTTGTAATTTTTAATTATAAATATAGATTTGTTTTAATAATTTTACTCTATACTTGGGAAAATATAACTTACACAAATATATTGTATACGCAGGGTTGTCTAATGACAAATGATAGTTCTATTAAGATGATTAGCAGGGAACCTTTTCATATTTTTTCCCCCTTTAATTATTTTTTGCATGTACCTCAAAATTTCATTGAACTTGTTGAACATCAGAGGTAAATTGAGCATGCCCATGATATTGTGATAAGTTCATGTTTGAATAATTTTTGTATTAGTTTAGAATTAATTTTTAAACTTGGTTGCATGTCTAGTATGTAAAGTTTCTAATAATATTTTTATATGAATATTTCCATCTAAAGGTGAGCTATGAGTGTATAAGGACTTGAATTTAAATATTGGAGGAATCTTGATCTATGAGCAAAGCATCCCAAGGAGAGTCTTGTTCAAGGAAGGCAAAGAGAGGGAAGCTTTTTGATGAGTAGGAAGTCTCAGATGATGTAATTTTTTGTATGACTTATGTAAATGTACATTTTTTTGTCATTGTATTCCCATATGGCATTCACTTAACATTCTATTATGTTCTTAAATGATGTAATTTTTTGTATGTATATATGACACTGTATATGTTTTTTGCATTATAAGCCTATATGGCATTCACCTGACATTATATTATGTTAATTTTTTTGTATGACTTTATGAATATATATTATATATATATATATATATATATTTATTCACATTTTATGGTGATAATATTTATGCATACAATTTGGCTCACATTATTATTACAAAACTAAATTTGATGGTTGTATGACCATATTTTAATATGATCATCTTTAATATTTCATTTGTGTAATTATTAAAACTAACTTAAAATCCTTAAATATATGTTACAATTAAATCCATATGGGATAAAATAGTACAATGTTTAAGACACATTCATATATTAGTGTGAAGTGCCTCTCATGATTGGGCTACACCATTTTTCTTTGTCATCCATTTGGGTAATATGTTTGGGTACTTGTGGAAAATATTGTCATCCTTCTTAGCTTTGTCTATGATATTTCATGAAATTTCACTATTCTCATGTGGATACCCTTGCTACACTAGTTTGATATCATTTGGCATTTACTATTCAACTTTTTATTCATTAAACTTATTAATATCATTGAGGCCTTAGAATATTTTGGTGGTTATAGCTATTTTGTTTTGCTTCCTCAACTTTGTTCTCTCCCTCTCCACTGTACTCAAATTGGACATTTATTATCTTTTCAGCATATTCCAACATGAGAATGTTAAAATGATATAGCATATTTGATGAAATAGGTTTCTTTAACTTATGCTTCTCAAATAGATTGGATAGTTTTTCCATATTCACCCTTGAAGATAAATTCTTAATTAGCTTCTCATAAAAATGGGATCAATTCCATTATTTATTCTTTCAACAAATAAATTTGAGGTTCTTCTTAAATATACATGTCAATCAAAATATTATATTTACAAGTATTTTATATATGTCACCAAGAATGAATTCTTACCTTTATCCACTTGCAATGGTGATGGGGACTCCTCTATGGGTTTTTGTTCCTTAATGGCTTCTCCCTTGGTAGCTCTTCTTATGAATTTGATATATCTTAGATTTTAAGTGCCAAAAAAAATTATTCCTTCCTAATTTTATGTGTTGGGACAAATTATTCCTTCCTAACTTTAGACACCTCTTACTTCTTGGAATTCCCCTTGTAATTTTTTGGTTTGAGTTGTGAATGAAATTTTGAAGATTTTGCATGCTAATGCCCACACATGTTACAATAAATCTTTTCCCATGTCCTTGGAAAATAATTAATTATTATTTAACTTATGTTCATATTGATTTAGAGAGTGGTATTTACAAATTTCATCCTTCTTTATTCTTACACCTTGATCTCTTCTTTGGCTTTGAGAATGGTGTAACCAATTTTTATTCCTTTTGAAATAATTTGTATCTTTAGTGATAGATTTATTATTCCAACACATGGAAAAAAAATGGTTATTCATTAAAATAAATGAGCATGGATATTTATTCCAACATCCTTTTGTTATATTGCCTTTGTATATACAATTGAAGCACACAATTGAATACTCATATCTTCCATACCTGATTGGGATGCCCTTATACATTTTACTTGTGCAAGTTTTATGAAGTGGTTATGTTATACCTCATCCTTTGGGATGTTATCTCTTTATAGATGATTTTAATTCTTTTTTATACTTATAACTTTATTTAAAAAATTTCCTCTTATTAGAGTCAACTTGCATTGACCCATGTAGTCATGAAGTTATGTTGTGTCATTTCCTTTATAGAGTTGATTTTATTCTCTTAGAGACTTTTATTTGTCCTTTTGAAGTAGTGAAATGCTAGATTAATATTCATTATAAACCTATCTAATATTTATACACTCCAATCCCTCATTATATATGACAAAAATAATGATGGCTTTATCGTATAATTATGTTTTTTTGAGTTAGTGACTTGGGCTCTTTGTTTTTATAAAATTGTCATGACTCAACTATTTTGGAGCATTATCCAACCTATTATTTTCCACCATTATATAAAAAACCTAAATATTGAGTAATTTATTCAACCTTTATGTGATTTTTTATTCCTTTTTCATTCTTTCCAATCCATTTTCCATCATAACCCATCTTAAATAATAATTTAGAGCCAATTCCTTCTATATGCTTTTGAAAAATACCAAACGAATCATTCAAATCTTAAATAGATAAAAAAGCATATGGTGTAGTGCTTACAAAGCATACCTAAATCAAGGTTTGTGCATCCTTGGTAGAGCTTGATCTCATTTTCATGGTAAAACTCTTCTCTCCTCTTTATTCCTTCACCATCGTTTTGGAACTTTTCTATCATCTCTTCTTCCATGTGTAACCCTTGTTGCAACACTTTAATGAAACCCATGATGAAGTATCCATGGTTTGTAAAATTTACTTGAAACCATATTATACATAAATTCAAATATGTTTAGACATGGAAATGACACATTCTTTGAATACCAAGACCTCCAAATCCACATGGATGCATGTTTTCACAATTATTTAAGATCTTGTAAATAATGACAATAAATGTTGTCAAAGTTGAAGTGGTAATTAAATATGTCCACCTTTGATTATTTATGGATATAAAATATCACTACCAACATTTTTGGGATGATGGATAACATATAAGACTAGTTTATCGGCCTTCAATCATTCCTGGTCAAGAGGCAGAGTACCTATTCTAGCCTTAAGAATGCCCTTCCCAATAAGAGAAAAATGTAATTTTTAGGGTAACTTTAAACGTGAATAAAATGAAAAATATAAGTCAGTTACATGAAAAAAATAACCCTCACATTCATGATAAAACATTATAATTTAAATCTATGTCACATTGATGGGACCTTCAAGATGAATATATGGTACATGATTTAATAATTATTCCTGAAATGTGACTTTTTTGTAGGAAAGAGTTGTCCTCCAACTAACATTTCCAACTATAGGACATACACATGAAAATAAATAAATTTAAACACTTATGGATATGAAAATTACACTTTATTTGAATACCATGACATCCACATCCACCCAGATGCATTTTTTCATAATTGTTTAGAAGCTTGGAAACACTGACAATAAATATTGTCAAAGTTGAGGAATCAATTCAAGATCTCCACCTACAGTGATTCATAGATGGAAAATGAAACTTAAAACATGTATAGGGTCTTAAATAATTTTTGGGATCAGGTTATTTTACTCTTATCATGCCCAATTGAGAGATGAAGTACCCATTTTAGCTTCAAGAATGCCCTTCCCAATAAGAGAAAATTGTAGTTTTAAGGGTAATTTCAAACACACATAAAACATAAAACATAAACCATAATCAATTTTAAAAAACCAAAATAAATATAATTTTCATGTATAATACATATAATATCACCCTAGATCACATTTATGGAACCTCTGAGATGAATCCATTGAACACACTGTAGTAATTAGTCCTAAAATGTAATATTTCTGTAATGAAGAGGTAAGTTCTCATCCTCAAATAACATTTCCACATTCAAACCTCCACATGAATATACATAACTTAAAAAATGTATATATATGAAAATTACATGCGATATAAATTTTAGGACCTCCAAATCCATTTGGATGTGTTTTTTCACAACTGTTCAGGAGCTTGGAAACATTGACAACAAATGTTGTCAAAGTTGTAATGATAGTTCAATATATCTACCTCTATCAATTCACGGATATAAAATATAAATATAAACATGATAAATATGAAGGATAAAATATATTACCATGTTCTTGGCCTATGATCAAGCTTGATCAAAAGACAAAGTACCCATTCTAGCCTCAAGAATGCCCTTCCCAATAAGAGAAAATTATAGTTTTTTAGGGTAACTTCAGACGTGTGTAAAATAAAAACTATAAGTCATTTGGATAAACCAAAAAAATAAATTTTAAATGAAAAACCCATATAATTAAACTATATATCATGTTAATGGAACCTTTAATATGAATCCATGGCACACACTATAGTAATCAGTCCTAAAATATAACTTTTTTGCAGTGAAGAGATAACTTTTATCCTCCATCTAAAATTTATGCTTCTATGACATCCACATTAAAATAAATAACTTATAACACAAAAAAATAAGAAAATTAAATGTGATTATAATACTGAAGTCTCTAAATCCACTCAAATGTGTGTTTTCACAATTGTTTAGGAGCTTGAAAATGCTGACAACAAATATTGTCAAAGTTGAAGTGGTAGTTCGATATATCTACCTTATATGCTTCATGGATTAAAAATAGCATTGAAAACACATTTGGTATGGAATATAATGTATATTAAAAGGTTATTAGACTCTTATAACACACGGTTGAGAGATGAAATACCCATTCTAGCTTCAAGAATGCCCACCCAATAAGGGAAAATTATATTTTTTAGGATAATTTTAGATGCACCTATAATATAAACTATAAGTAATTTTCATGAACAAAAAGAACCCTAATGTGAATTTTTAATCCATATAATTTCACCCTAAATAAATTATGTTGAAAATATGAGAAGAATCCATGGTACATGGTGCAGTAAATAGTCTTAAAATGTAACATTTTTATAATGAAGAGATAAGTTCTTGTCCTCCAATTGATAGTTACACCTCTAGGACCTCCATATGAAATTTCATAATTTTAAACATGTATGTATAATAAAATTACATGAATTCTAAATATTTCAACCTCAAAATCCATCTAGATGCATGTTTTCACAACTGTTCAGAAGCTTGGAAACACTAACAACAAATGTTGTCAAAGTTGAAGCGATAATTCTAGATCTCCACCTCCGATTCTTCATGGCTAGAAAATAGAATTTCCAAAACATTTTGGGTGGAATATATTGTCTATCACTAGGTTATTTACCTATTATCACTCCAATTTGAGAGATGGAGTACCCATTCTAACCTCAAAAATGTCCTTCCCAATAAGAGAGAATTGTATTTTTTTAGGGTAATATCATACATGCATAAAATAGAAATCATAAGTCATTTACATGAACAAAAATAGCCTTGATGTGTGTGATGAATCCCTATAATTTCACCCTAGATCATGTCTATGAAAATTTCAATATGAATATGTGGTGCACACTAAAATAATCAACCCTAAAATGTAACTATTTTATAGTGAAGAGACAAGTTCTTGTCCTTCAACTGACATTTTCACCTCTAGTACCTTCACATTCAAATCCTCACTTTAAAAAAATATTAATACATAAATTACATATGTTTCTAAGACCAAAAACTCAAAATCAACCTAGATTCATGTTTTCATAACTATTTATTAGCTTGGAAACACTAACAACAAATATTGTCAAAGTTGAAGTCACAGTTCAAGATCTCCACCTCTGGTGCTTCATGGTTAGAAAATGGCACTGCCAATATGTCTAAGGTGGTGAATAATGTCTATGACCAAGTTCTTATCCTATGATAACACCCATTTAAGAGATGTAGTACCCATTCCAACCTCAAGAATGCCCTTCCCAATAAGAAAAAAATTACATTTTTTAGGTAACTTCAGACACACATAAAATAAAAATTGTAAGTCATTTTTATGAACTAAAATAACCCTCACATGCATGTCAAAGCCATATAATTTAACCCTAAAGCATGTTAATGGAAACTTTAATATGAATATGTGGCACACATTATAGTAATCAGTCTTGAAATGTAATTTTTTTGTAGTGAATAGATAAGTTCTTGTCCTCCAACTAACATTTCTACTTTTAGTACCTCCATATACAAATATATCACTTCAAAAATGTCTACATATGAAAATGACATGTGATCCCAAAACCATAACCTCCAAATCCACCTAGATGCATGTTTTCATAATTGTTCAAAATATTAGAAACATCGATAATAAATGTTGATAACATTGAAGTGACAGTTCAATATCTCCACCTTTGATGCTTTGTGGAAGTAAAATGGAACTACCAACATGTCCTAAGTGGTGGATAACATCCAAGACTAGGTTCTTGGCCTTAAATCACACCTGGTCTGGAGATGAAGTATCCATTATAGGCTTAAGAACACCCTTTATATAATAAAAAGGTAATTTTATTAAGCTTATCTTAGCTTCAATAATATGAAATCATTTAATAATAGTGCCAACCACATGAAGGTGGAAGCTTATTTGGCACCACTAACCTACAAAAAATTTGTAAGTAAAAATGAAATTCATACATACTACCTATAAAATCAATAAGTTTTTAGTAAAATTAAATACATATAGATTAATAACTCAACATAACTTGGAATTTCAATCCAAAAAACCACTAAGATCTTCTCTAATATTGATAGTAACAAGAATTACTTAATTTTATAACACACAATTTCCATAAATTCTTTTTCAATTTTCTCCCATGATATTTGAGAAATTGAATATTGATTGCAAGAATTAACTTTGAATAGTATAGTATATTCCTATGTGTTTCATAGTATTTAAAAAACCATACATATAAATTTATAATAGGATATCATCGAATCCAAGTTCTAGTGACTACCACAGACCCAATGGGATAGTCAATGTTTCCCCATCTATGACTGGGGAGGTTAATTTATTTTTTCCCTCTACACACTAACATAAGTAGTAATATGTTATTTATTCATTTTACTCATCAAAAGTAACTAAAAAAACATGCCTTGTATCAAAAATAAGAATTTAATGATGATATCAAACATAATTACTAAATAATGATTAATCGACAACCTGGTTGTACTAGATTAGATACATGGCCAAAGTCATGTGACAATGTCATACATATAAGTTATAATGTTGGTAGAACCTGATATTTGTCGATTATAATTAGAGGTATAAAAATACATTCATCCAACCAATTTTATGACTCATACTCAATCCAAAAAATTATATGCATGCAGAACAAAAACATGCTAAGTGTCTCATACAAAGAGTTCAAGAACCTATGTTTGAGATATGAAATGAGTGGAGCTCACTTGACCCATTATGGTCATACAATCCTCATAATTTTCTAATTTTTATTCATACATAAACCTAAAATATATATGAACACTATAATTTTCTTGAGAACCAAATTCCATTTTCTAATTATACCATTCAACAATGGTTTTTGCATCTGTCAAAACATAGCCATTTTCAAACTTTAAATCCTCTCTTATAACAGATCATTTTATAGTTTATCTAGAATTATCATGCTCCCTAATGTAGGGGTTTGATGCCTAAAACATCCTTACCCATCTCCTTAGCTTTGAATTATCCTTTTGATCCTTATTCTGATCTCTGGCTTTGCTTTGTCTTGTAGTTACGTTGCTTGTCTTTGATACTCTTGATCAATTCTTCCTCTTCTTAGGCTCCTAAGCCTCCTTGCATACCTAGTTCTCTTTCCTCTCTTTATAAGACACACAAAAATTATTATATTCAACCTAAAATTTACACTCTCACCTCCTTTATGCAACCTCCATCCTATCATGTACTAATTTCATGTCTTCACTCTTTATTCTTACCCTAAACTTGCTTATCTTCTCGTATAGACTCCTAAGCATAAAATCTTCATGCATGATCTCAATTTTATATCACCATATTAGGGATATAATATACATAAAACTAATTATTTTAATTCTTATATACATATAATCATAATCCTCAATCCCTACATTTTCACTCTTTATCAATCTTTACTTTCCTTCTTTAGGCCTCTTTCTCTAGTATCCTTGTTTAGGCATAAATCTAGATGGTTTGAATAATACATAGAGGTTAAAAAAAAATTAAGGATATTTTTATATTCCCATTATAATATTTTATCTTCTCCTAAATTTTTATGGTTCAACTCTCAAGGTAACCCTACTAACTCACCAAGTCTCTTACCCAATTAGGTCTCTTTTAGGCCTAGTCAAACACATAGCTCAAGAAACCATATTGTACGATCAGGTAGCAACATAAAATATAATTAATACTATATATCACCATAAAATATCATATATTAAAAATTTTCATCATTTTTTAAGGGTGTAATAAAAAATTATTTAAGTTGTGAGATTAAACCCTAGGTCTAGGTTTGCACACATGCATGTGTAGGTCGAGAGCATACAAAAGGGATTATTTTGAATTTTAAGAAACTTAAAAAAATTTATATAGTTTATAAAATGTCTTATAAACATATATTAAACTTTTCCAACCACTATTTTATCTTTAACAACCTCCAAACATCTCTAACAAGCCAAAATATAGGGTTTCTAAGTTTTTTATAGGATTGTGTACACATGTTTTGGTTATCTCTTGAAATTAAAATTATAAATTGAATCTATAAGGAAATATAATACCAATTTAGGTTATATTAAACCTTCCTACAACCCCTCAAATCATTTTAAATATTTTAAAAAATAATGCTAACCTCGCGCACACATTTACCGAATTCAGGGGACTCTTTTCTTGATTGTGTCAATTATTAACAAGAATTTGCATCTAGGATTAAAATATGAGATTGTAATAACATTTTAAGTATAAAAAAAATGAAGACCAAACCATATTTTATACTCCTCAACACCTCAAACCATTTAAAGGACTCAAAAATAACTTGGCTCTCTTGTCTTCTTAACTATGACACAAAACAAAGCTTAAAGACTTTGTGTGGCAACTTGGACATGTATATTAGAATTAAGAACACATTATATACTGAGGAAAAAAATAATATATTAAGTACATACCCAAACATCTCATGAAGTTATTAATTCTAATCTTAAGACATTATTTTTATTCATCAATATCATTTACATCTAATATTCATGCACATAATTAGGAGATAGGTAGACTTCTTTTAAAATATTCATCTTTATTTTTATTTATTTAAGTTCCTCCCCTATGTATCATTAGAATTAATATTAATAATAAAATTATTCCACACACTCTAAAACTTTACATTCAATTCGCAACCTCTTATTACACCAACATGTAAAGAAAACTCTCTTTTGGCCAACCTCACATTGAATGGCAGTTACATGTTCATGTTTTCTTGGCTTATATTACTCTACCAATACTTTCACATTGAATTATAACTCATAATAATTCCTAGGACATTATAGGACCATTTATCAACATTAAATAACATTAGATTTCACATAAGACTTCAAAACACCTCACAAATCTAGTCTTGAAATTCAAATTTTTAAATTCTTGATTTTGGTGAGAAAATCAAGAATGCCTAGAAACACACAATCTCAGAGACTATTAATGACTATAAGACATAATTTTAAGACCCATAACACCTAAACCAAACCAAAAAATGGTCACATGAAACTTCTTAAGCATACTAACACCTCAATTGCCTTGTGATGCTCTACATCACTCCCATTTTCCTTGGCCAACCTTAGTGAAAATCTAAATATGTTATATGATAGTGGTAACATGTATCTTGATCAACTAGTAAAACATTCATGAATTAATAAATTATGATGTTCAATTGTTTGACCAAATATAATGTTGATATAAAGTAATGTTCCTTTCAGTCAATTTTCCATAGAATATCACAAAACATCCTTGCATGTACTATGTACAATGTAATCAATCATCATCAACATATAAATGGTATTCTAATTATATTTTTAAATATTTATCTATACTATCAGGTGCATGCATGAATATGACAACCTATTGTAGTCACCAAAAACAGGTATTTGGATGCCAAGAGTGTTGTTTGAGATAACCTATTCCTAGAGACCTATTCTAGAGCCTTTATCACACTTTTCCAGCCATTATGTATACCATAGACATCTGTCAACCCAAACATAATCCAAGAATAAAATTCCTATATCTCAACCCAATGTGCCCAACAATTTTCCAGTTGGACACCAATGCCACATTAAAGACACTAAAGCCACATGGGAATAGTGTTCCTTGCCTTAATTCTCTTGAATGGTAACATTTTCAAATGTGTGCACCTCTTAAGGTCAGCGTAAGTAAATTTATAATCCACAAAATATACATATATCTATAAATACAAGACTATTTGAACTCTATAGACAATATGGAAAATAGATGCAAAAACCTATCCAAATAAGAAACAAGTTGAGCAAAATTAAGGCATTTGATCCCTATTCTACCCTACTTATGTATATAACCATCTAAAACAAACCTAAGCCCAAATTTCAAAGATTATAAATCTCAAACACACTCAAGGAATTAAACACAACTCTCATTCTAGTATTCACTTGCACTTGAACCATGCACTAGGTGGGAAAACTACATCAGACTTGATCCCTTAGACTATTTGTATGTAAGCAACCCTCTTTATAGTGGGGTGTTGAGGATGTCCATCCTATCCTACTAATGAACATACATTTATTTCTCATGCCATACTATCAAAATAGATTAGGGTTTACAAACTAAATCAAAATTTCCAAACATAATATAAAGTTTTAGATTTCATGTGCACAAGAACAAGACCCAAAAACATAGGCATAGGTGTTCCCAAAAAATAGGAATATTCCTACAAAGAGGAAAATAATGCCATTTAAAGGACACTATAATAACATGGTGTTAATTTCTTGGTGGTGTGCTACTATTTAGTGAGTAATTAGACCCAAGGACCCTCTTGACAACACTCAGACCTGTCTAAAACCCAGTTTTTAAAAGAAGTTAAAAGCTATAACAAATCAGTGGTTAATTATTGCATATTATTTAACTAATTTAGACGTCTCAACCCTTTAATCTAGCTTAGGATTTACGTTGGTGAAACATTAAAATGTTAAATCATTTGGTGAACCCATCTTATTTTGAATAGTTCTTCAAACCCTAGTTTGTATTAATCTAATTTTATAAGCAATAAATTAGGGATCTGTACTTTTAATTTTCTAATTTTTTTAGATAACCTAGTTAATTAAATCAATTTCATATTAGGGTTTTAATTTATTTGAATATAATTAAAATTTTTGTAAAGAAACCCTAGATTCAAAAATCCCTAACCCTAGACACACTTAGGGTTTTTATCCTTTATATATAGATACTTAGATTTTAATTCCAAAATATCAGATTTATTGCAGTATTTTTTTTGCAATCTTCCTTAGATTAATATTCTTAAAAGGTTCAAAATATACAAAACTTGTTTTCCTACCTTCCAAACTACAATCCAAGAATTTAACAATAGATTTGATGAAAATGATAAGTAATAATTACAAGACTTTGTGTCCAAACATATGGACATACAAGATGACTTCATCAATATTCTTAAAGAAAAACTCCAAAAATAAAACAATGGTCAATCTTCAACTTCTCTAGTTAATAATGTTGTTACACCTCCAATGGGGCTAACTTAACTAAATAAAATAACACAACCTAAGATTGTTATTCAATAACCATCAGTGACAATTACATCAATTATGGCTAGTTCCTCCACTCTAGATGTACAATCTCTTATGCATGAGATTCATACTCTATAGTCTAAGGTATTATATCTCGAGAAGGGATCCACTAGGCCATAACATGCCTTGGATTTTAAAATTTTATTTCATACACATTTTTCACATCACATAGAGGTAAATCCCTTTCCATCTAGTTTCATGGCACCCAAGATTACATTATATGATTGAAAAGGTGACCCCGAGCATCATCTCATAGCTTTTCATGTAGCATGCTTGGACTATGTGTCCAATAATTGGCTTATTACAAATTTTTTTCCATTTAATCTCAATGATTATGCCCTATAATGGTTCTATGCTTTACCAAATCAATATATCACAACATTCAATCATTTAGCTGACATGTTCCTAACACACTTCTCTATCAATATCAGTGATAATATATCATATACAAAAGTGGCATAGTTAAAACAAAAGCTGAATGAGCCTATCATAGATTATGTATTATAATACAAGACAATATTAAACAACTTGACTATCCCCATGGTTGATAAGGAGATTCAAGACATATTTAAACAAAGTCTCTTAACAACATTGCATGAAGCTATCTTTTTAAAGAAGTTTCCTAAATTTACCGATTTGTGCCACACAATCAAAGAAAGAGAGGTTAAGATCTTATCAATGGGAGAACTCAAGTACATAAATGTATTAGAATCATCTATTAAGAGTTAAAAAAAACGTCCATATAAGGTAAGGGCCACATAGAATAAAAGTGATCAAAAGGGCATAGTTAATGTAGTTTCTGAAACATCTCCCAGATTGGTTTTATCTACTCCTTAGCACAGAGTCTTCACTAATATTCTAGAACCATCAACATAGGTTATAAAATAGCTTTTGGAATGAAATGCTATATTTATCCCTCCCATTAAAGAGGTTGATACAACATGGCCTCTTCCAAATAACTATGGTTCAAATGAATTATGCGAATACCACATGGCACTAGGCCACACAACAAATAAATGCATTAGCCTAAAGCACAAGATACAAGATCTCATTAAGGCTAGTACTATTGACATGGGCACACCCACAGAGGCACTAAAACCATAATAAATAGAGGCAAATGTACTAAATATATTTTTAGATCCATACCTAAAGCATATAATGGATGAGGTATGGGGCACATTAGGTGTTTATTATACATACTAGACACATCCACCACTCTGATTTATATCACATAGTTATAGAGGAGACACATCCATTGCATAAAATTATTGGAATGTATCACACTAAAATTACACCTAGACCACTTATCACATTTTTAGAGTAGGGGATTATGGATGATGACACAGATTTACATGCACTCTTCATACGAGCATACATAGACTACCATCCTATTCAGAGTCTTATAGTTGACAATGGGTCAAGCATAAACATGTATACTATGACACTCTTACAGTACTTGGGTTACATAAACTGGGATATATTCCCCACATATATATTCATTAATAGTTTTAGTGTCCATGTTTAGAGCTTCATTAGGGATATTATGATTCCATTACAGGATAAACCATCACACATATCCACTTTGTTCCTAGAAGTACTTAGTGCATGTGTATTCAATATATTATTAGGCAGGCCTTGGTTATAGTAGTTCCAAACCATCCAATATATAGTACATCAATTCCTAAAGTATATACATGATAATAAAGTGGTTAAGGTTGAGGGTGTCCCATATGAGTATCCCCTACGCATCCCAAAGGCAGTTCTAGCCCAGTTTCTAGTCACACTTTTAACACAGACCCCAATTATAGTTCTAGCACCATTACCAGATATTGCATAGTTATTAATTATAGCTAAGATTATAGATCCTATGCATACATCACAAAGTTTAGTAGAGTTATCAGTGTAGGTCATGTCTACTCCTATGGTTTCTACACGTACACATACTCTCTCATAGAGACCATTACTAGAGAGACCCCTGAGAGATACGTCAGATTCTAGGGGACCTTCCTCTACTCAGTTTATATTGAGATCAACTTTATTTGGTTTAGGGGTTCTCCACATAAGGCACCCACATCAAATACAGATTTTTATACTATATGGGTTCTTAATACCCTTATAGTTCACATGGAATCAAGTTAGTGCCACAGTTTCATAACATCACTACATAGGTAGATTCAAACACAAATTTTACAATAAAACATATTATGGGAACATATTTTCCCTTTCACACTACATGCATAATCACAATCACCCTATTTGACAT
Source organism: Torreya grandis (assembly GCA_037957365.1). Lineage (NCBI taxonomy): Eukaryota > Viridiplantae > Streptophyta > Pinopsida > Cupressales > Taxaceae > Torreya > Torreya grandis. The sequence continues at coordinate 2,585,953 of JARHVA010001378.1, forward strand.
AAGCCATGGTGATACTGAATCTCCCCTGAGACTCAGTGGTTAGTATGGTTCCTACTCTTGTACATATTTCCTTCTCTCTCTTACTCCTAATACATAGTTTATTTTCATTTTCTTATACATAGCTTATACCCAAAAAATACAAAAATAATATAGCATGTCAAAATACAAAAACATTCAAATATTACTTAGAAAATAATTTTTTTTACAGATTATTGTCAGGATCCTACTCCACCAATAAGAGTATATATGATTACCTCTTGTATTAGCAACTAAACATGGAATTTAACCAGAATGAATAAGTAACTAGAAATATGAAACAACACAGGATATGAGAGACAATACACAATTGTATTAATAATCACTCAGAAGAAAATACAATAAAGAAGATGCCACTTCTTCTTCCACCTCTAAGGCTTGCCACACCTCAAGGACTTCTTCCCTCTCTCTCTTACAGTCCCAACACACAACTCAAATACAGAGTTGGTGTTCACCTCCACCAGTCAGTAACAACGCTGCCGGTACACCAAGTATACAATCGTACTCTAAGTAGATCTCCCTTTCCTTACTGCCACCTGCAAATCAATAGACCTTACTTACCCTGTAGATATCTCTACACCCTGAAGAACCCTTATCCTTGCCTCACCAAGTCCTTATGATTCTTCAACCAGTACCTCGATGGATCTTCTACCAGAACTTGCACACCTGAAACTCTCCAAGATCATACACACTCAGCACCCCTTTGGAACTAGGAGGAACACACCATGCTCTCTTCCCTCTGAAGGAGCTAATATTTGCTCTCTTACTCTCTAGCACACATTTACAATATAGCCCATGAGTCTATTACATAGATCTCATGCATACAATAATTAGACCCTAATTACAATAATTAGATCCATAGCTTCTAGTTTAAAATTGGCTCTTAACATGCAAACACTTGGTTTGTTAACTAACTGTCTGTGAAACTGGCAGTTCTGAACTGCATAGGTGACCGATGTCGGTCCCTGTCTGCCTAGAGATGACTGACGTTGGTCGATCCTGACTGACGTTTGTTGCTCTTCCTGTCTAATTCTGTCGATGTCATTTGGCCTGACCGACGCTGGTGTCTGTGACACTTCAGTAACTCCTCTTGCTCACAACCTAGTGAAGCTTTTAACTCCACAACCTAACAATCTCCCACTTGGAGATAAATAGTTGTACCTATACCTGTACCTTCATCTAATTCATTTCCTAGCTTGTATCCCTCTTCAAGATCAATCTTGAAGACCAACCACCACACAACCTATGATGCTACACCTATCATCCAAGTAACCTGCCACATTCAAACCTATAAACCCATGTAGTGAAGACCTTGACCTTGCATAACATGAATCCCTACTGCTGGTCCCTCTCAGATACCTGAGAATCCACCTTCCCCAAATTGGATCTAAACTCTTTGACAACTCCCACTGCTTGGAAAAACTCAGGTCTACACCAGACCTCATGTGATTTCAAACACTTTTCTAAGCTCTGCTTGAACTATCTAGCCCTTGGTGTGCTTATCGATTCTGCATCCTACATCTTGAACCTCACCAACACCTTCTTCACATCAGCTCCCATTGGAGATAAAATCTCCATGACTCTTATGCCAAATAATTTTGCTGCTCCAAATTCTTCATGACATACCTCTGAACTAACTTTACCTTTAGCTCAAAAAACTCCCTACATGTGTAACCCTACAACAAGAAACCACACCACATACAGTAACAAGATAATGTTGTGACTCATCATCCACTTGGTAAAGACAAACACAATGGTTACACTGACATTGACTGAAGCCCTGCTTTGTCATCCACCTATCAAAACCTGTACCACTGTCCTGCAGCTTCCTCAAGACCATATACCTTGGCCTTCCGTCTCACGTATCCATCCACTCTCTTCTTTAACTTGGGAATCCATCTGTCTTTCAGTGCTTTCTTCTAGCTGACAACTCCACCAACAAACTCTTGTTTGGTTCTTCTCCAAGGACTCACACTCCTCATCCATGCTAAGCTCCTACTGTTTCTAGATTCTACCTGCATTGCCTCTTCACATATTCCTGGTTCTCGACCATCAGTAAGCAACTAGTAAGAAGGTGAACAACAAATATGAGGTCCACTTACCATTTCAGTCCTCCATATGGGTGTTTGAGACTCCTTGACAACTTGCTGTCTGCCCAACATCTGTTCTAGTGACTGATCTTGGCCATCTCCCAATCTGCACCCAATTGACGTCAATTTCCTACGACTGACCCTGTCTGCCGATGTCGGTTTCCTGACTGACACCAGTGTACTTGTTGCCAATGTCAGTCCCTAATATGATCGACGTCAGTTCTTGCTGCCTGACATCACTAACTCTATTGATTTGCACATGACCGACATTGCTGCCTATCTATTTGACGTCGATTCCCTCTGATCGACGTCGGTACCTGTGTTCACCTGTGAGTGATGACTTTTTACTCGCGAGCTCCTTTTGGGTCAAAACCCTATTCATATTAACACAACCTTGCTCAAAATAATTCAATTCCCTCAACTAATCTCTGTTCGTCATCTCCTCCATGAACACCAAAGCTTTCCACTTCTTAAGTTTATCAAAAACATCTATCTTCTGCTTAAGAACATTCATTCCCCTCCTACATATGTGACCAAGCCTACAAAGCCACATCTCTGCAACAGAAGGTGAATCGGTAATATATGTAGATAGATAAAGGATACCTACTTTCTTACCATCATCTAATTCAAGTGCATCTACTGTGAGAGTTACTGTGTATCTCTCATCACCCAACTTTTTTGAAGAAATTAGACTCATCTCCAAGACTGGAACCTGCATGACCTCCTTCAACACCCGTGTGTTATCTGTCTACAATTTTAGCTTCACTTCCCCTTTGCCAACAATCTGACAAGGCTTACCAACCCCTAAATAAATCTCTCCAAAGTCTCTCAAAGACATACCCATGAAAAGATGCTCTATTTCAGGCTGCATGGAAAGAGGAAACATAATCTATAAACCAAGATTCTACTTTATCCAAAGCAACCTGTGCAACAACACCTGCAACATTTGCTTCTACACACTGATCTTCTATCGACCAATAATCTTCCTTTACCTGCTCTTTCTTTCCATCAATCAGACCATTCATGCTATTCAGTTTCTCCATTTGTAGCTTACTTTCTTCTACCATTTCTATACTCCCACTCAATTTGAAACCCCTGAGAGTGACCTGTAATCAACAAACACTAACCAGATCTGAACCACCTGTTAGTCAACCCAACCAAAAGCTCTGATACCAACTGTCAAGTGGTATCAAGCTCTAGAACCTACAACCTGGCTTTGATACCAACTGTTAGGATCTTACTCCACCAATAAGAGTATATATGATTACCTCTTGTATTAGCAACTAAACATGGAATTTAACTAGAATGAATAAGTAACTAAAAATATGAAACAACACAGGATATGAGAGATAATACACAATTGTATTAATAATCACTCAGAAAAAAATACAATAAAGAAGATGCCACTTCTTCTTCCACCTCTAAGGCTTGCCACACCTCAAGGACTTCTTCCCTCTCTCTCTTACGGTCCCAACACACAACTCAAATATAGAGTTGGTGTTCACCTCCACCAGTCAGTAACAATGCTACCAGTACACCAAGTACATAACCATACTCCAAGTAGATCTCCCTTTCCTTGCTACCACTTACAAATCAATAGACCTTACTTACCCTGTAGATATCTCTACACCTTGAAGAACCCTTGTCCTTGCCTCACCAAGTCCTTATGATTCTTCAACCAGTACCCTGGTGGATCTTCTACTAGAACTTGCACACCTGCAACTCTCCAAGATCATACACACTCAGCACCCCTTTGGAACTAGGAAGAACACACCATGCTCTCTTCCCTCTGAAGGAGCTAATATTTGCTCTCTTACTCTCTAGCACACATTTACAATACAGCCCATGAGTCTATTATATAGATCTCATGCATACAATAATTAGACCCTAATTACAATAATTAAATCTACAGCTTCTAGTCTAAAATTGGCTCTTAACATGCAAACACTCAGTTCGTTAACTAACTATCCGTGAAACTGGTAGTTCTGAACCGCACAGGCAACCGACATCAGTCCCTGTCTGCCTAGAGATGACTGACGCCAGCCGATCCTAACTGATGTTGGTTGCTCTTCCTGTCTAATTTTATCGACGTCAATTGGCCTGACCGATGTCGGTGTCTGTGACACTTCAACAACTCCTCATGTTCGCAACCTGGTGAAGCTTTTAACTCCACAACCTAACAATTATATGCATTTCTATGTTTAAATTTATACTACTTGATATATATTACATATGATAGATATATTAATATAATAAATTTTATCATACATAGATGCTTCATTTATTCTTATTGAGTTCTTTTAGATTACATACAAGACTCTGGTCCACTAGACTGATTTAGACTTGCTACCATCTACCCACTAGGGGCATATACATTGATCTAGGTTTATTCATTTGATACATCCACACACTCGAGGGCATCTCCTACACATTTGATAATACTAGGTTCTATCCTTATATACCATATATTCCAATATATGCATTGATATATCTTGATATTGATCATTTCTACTCATTACTTAGATTTTTGCTGATTATCACTAGTTAGACTGAGCATATGTACATCCTAACATTTACATATATTTGTACTACATAGTTATACATGCTTTCATTTCTATCTTTCTTAGTTTAGACTTGATTGTGTTTCCTATGCTTCTTCCATTTTAGAATAATTTGAATATGCCATTGTTCTTTGGCTCTATGCCACTTTTATGTTTGTATGCCTTTGACATGTGCCCATGTCCCTTGTGTGTGATTTATTGATTATATATGCAGACATTTGAATATGTCCTTCTATGTGACTCAAAGCCAAATTGCTTGTTGATTGAGTATGTGAACATTTGAACATGTCATTGTATGTCTTATATTCTCAAATTTAGTGACATGTGACCATGTCCCATGTATTATGGCTCCTTGCCCTACTTTTGCATGCCTCATTTATTTTGTATGTATGCTTTCATTTATGATTCTTCACCTTGACACTTGTCTTTACTTGTTACACACACTATTTTTCAATGCCATGAGGTACCTCATGCATCTACCCTTCCTGATTAGGTGTTGTGATGGACATGATGCCCCATCCCCTTAGGTAGCTACTTAGATTTGTTTTTATACACATTGATTACATCTATCTTGACACCCTTGTGTAATGCTAGATTATAACATACATCTTACATTACCTACTTATGCTTAGATTCTTTTACATTTTGATGTTATGTTTGCACATTGTATTGGAATATCAAGCAGTTATCATACATGCTCCAACTAACACATTTTATAGAGATACTTCTTTTGAGGAAGATTCTTACATAGGTTCCCCAACTACCCTAAAAAAGGGGGCATTCACAAGGGTTTTTCATAGAGACCAGGATCCTACTTTGCTATTCACATATTATTTTTAGCACATAGGCTTAGTTTCAAAAATTAGACACTAGTCAAGACTCATAAAGTAATTTAGTCACCCATATTCTAAATTGGATAGACATTAGCACCTATATTAAGACACTAACACCACAAAATGATACTATCTACTACATGGCACTACTATCTAGTAGTCCCAAATTTAGGGTAGTCCAGATTAGCCAAACTAATACTCTAGGTATAGTAAATATTTGCACAAGTACAGTCATAAGTTTGATAGTTATGTTTAGATTTTGCTTAGAGACATTCATTTCAGCTCATATTCATATCAATTACTCAGATTTGGGGCATCATGCACATGATCACTCCCACATTTAGTTTAATTACAAAGATACATTATTACATACTCAATTTAAAATCAATGTACTTAGATATCAAATTGGGGGCATGTGCATGACACATAATTTTCATATGCTCAATTACACATAGGTTGATCAGATGGAATTGCAAACTATATGTAACTCTCTATGCTGTATACACTTATTATGATATCTATGTTATCACCAACTTCATGCCTTACTCCATCTATGGTGGTTGGAATTCCTAAGTGGCCCATAGCCACCTAATATACCTAAATGGTTGTAGAGCTGACATACACAATTGGATATACCTAGTTAAATACTTTCATCACTTTATGTAGTTTAGTTTTAGATGCTATAGATTAAAAATTTACTCTACGTTGCATTCTATTTTTTAGTCACGTGTCACAAAATTTTGCTTTCGCATTCTTTGGTCCAAGATGGCGAAGTCGTGAAATAGAGCACGAGCTCTATTTTCCTTTTGATTCATTTTTGCCTAAGTGTTGAAGTCGAGTGAAAGTTGACAAGTGTCGTCAACCGAGGCATCCTTTCTCAAGGAAACTACCAAGTGTCGTCATCTGAGGCACCTTTCATATTTTTTATGAGTTGGTCAGAATGTGCCACGTATCTCATAACGGCTCAACAAAATGCACCAAGTGTCAGCATCTGTGGTTACATATTACCACCCACATTTTATCTCTTTACAGCAGAAGGATTTCAAAAGGCTAAGTATCGAGATCAGGTAGAAAGTGCCAAGTGGCAATAGCAGAAGGTCTCAGTGTTGTTTTTCTAAAAGTGACAAAAACTACCACATATCCCAGCTGAAGAGAGTAAAAGTCACCACATGTCAGCATTTGAAATATGTTTGGTTCAATGCCTTGGTTCAATGCCTTGGTTCAATATCCTTGGTTCAATGCCTCAATTCATGTGTAAATGGTGCACAACATTGAACCATTTTTGGTTCAATTGGTCGGTTCAATAACTTAGTACAATTGGGTAGTTCAAAGGAGCATGCCAAAAAACCAAAGGGATCAAGTGCCGTTTCAGAAGGTAGTAAGGCACAACCAAACCATTCAAGCAGAGGCTGCCAAGTGTCATCCACCGAGCCCCTTTTCTACTCCATTCCCAAAAGAAGTGAAAGATGCCACATATCTTCCTAAAAGAAGCAGAAGATGCCACCTATATTCCCAAAAGCAGTGGAAGCCACCACGTGTCACCATCCAAAAGATCTTCTTCATTTTTCATTACTGAATAAAGACTATGGTGGGTCTCAAGTTTTATTTCTAAAAGTTTGCAAAAGATGCCAAGTGTCACCATCTGTAGGAGCCTAACATGTGTCCTAAACATTTTCACAGTATAGCTAAGGAGCAGCGAAGATCACCACATGTCCTTTGTTGAAGCAAGTGGAGATTACCACCTGTCCCTATGCCATTTTTAAAGTTATTCAAGTAAGAGAAGCTGTGGGTCTTATTTTCTTTCAAGCTATTGAGATTTTGAGGAAGTGGATGGTGACAAGTGTCAAAGGCAGAATGATCCTGAGCCAAGACACAAAAGAGTATAAGTTATGCAAAAAATGCCACGTGTCTTCGATAGTTGCTACGGAATATGAAACATGTCATCCTCTAGTATATCCTGAAGTAATAAGAATATTTTTAGGGAGTTGACTAAGTGTCCTCTTCCATTTAATAGAATAGAGCGTCTTGTGTATCTATTTCAGCAAGTGAACTATAGGGAAATAGAATGTTTCAGAATCTAAGAACTATCTTCTGATAGACACTTCCAGCTCAGTTAGAGTTCAATTTGGGCCATAAGTTTGGGAATGTGCATACAATCTAGAGGGAATCCAAGGCTAGGATCAAGAGGAGAAAGAGACAAAGAGGGAAATTTAGTAGGAGTTATTTCCAGCAGATGGAGTAGTTCACTAGGTAGATAATTGGGGCTTGCCAACATTGAAAGCACTATCTATTTGTCCCCTATGAGATAAAGGTAGAATATACAGTTGTGTGGGAAAGCAAGTGATGGAATGAGAGATCTGAGGCTATAAAGAGGAGTGTGGGGATCACCATCAAGGAGAAGATATGGAGAGAGAGAATTTTTGAATATAGAATTATTGTAACAAGTTTTAGACTTTCTAGAGTTGTGGCTAAGTAATATCATTTGATTTTGTCTCATTTTCTTGAGTTGAAAGGTTTATATGACTGTACGTGTTTCTACACCTTTTGTATGACTAGAAGATTCAAATAAGGAAATTTAACCCTATGCCTTTGTTGATATTATCTGTGTCATTTGCAAAAGTAGTTTAGACTGTAGATTTTCTAGAACTATGTTTAGAAATGTCATTTGCTTTTGTCTCATTTTCTTGAGTGGGAAGGTTTACATAACTATACATGTTTTTGTGCCTCTTATGTGATCAAAAAATTCAATTAAGAAGATTGAACCCTATACCTTTGTTGACATTTTTATATTTCAACAAAAGAAGTCTATGCTGTGAGCCTCTATTTCTATTATTTCAATCTTTTACATGGATCATGCACTTGTTTTCTCTTAAATGTAAATGAATCCTACATATAGTTTCACTATGATCAAGATTAAGGTTGAATTACATTCAGGTGCATCACCATAGATAGATTTTCTTTCTTTGCATTTGCATTTTATTTTAAATTCCCATCCCTTTTCCACCAAAACTTGATATAAACAAGAGACCATCTTCTTAAAAATCTAGAGGTTGTTTCAAGTGGCATGTCCCACATCTTGAAACTTCCCATTGTTGGTGTCTGAAACAAAGTGTAATTTTGAACATCAACAATTTTTGGCATGCCCAGTGGGACCAGTCTTGAAGTTTCTTTCAAGACTGTATGAACCAGAGAGCTACAAGGAGTCGAAGTTGTGGACCAGTAACCAGATCACAATCTACTACAAATCTAGGTATTCTTTTGCCACCTTTGGTAACAAGTCCAAGAAGAAGAGCTAACCAGTTTGTACCAATACCAAGAGCAAATATGGGATCCCCTATAACCCCAAGAAATTATGAAAGCTAGAACATTGGTAGTCCCTTAAACCTCCCAACACCACTAGCCATTTGGGATCCTATCCCAGTGAATGCCCTAAAAGCTCTACCCAAATTCAATGGGCAAGACTCTAAAACATCTAGGCAACATCTTCAAGATGTATCAGATGTCTGTGCTATACATGTTGTCACACAAAAAAATGTGGCCATAAGATAATTAACATCTTCTTTTAAATGGAAGGCTCTAGAATGGTATCAATCTTTGACCCCAAATACCATATCTACATGGGATCAGCATGGAGATCTATTCTTTGAAAGATTTATAGAGAAGGGTGATAAGTATTCTTTGTTACAATAGTTAATTACCATTCAAAGGGGACCACAAGAAGCCATGACTGACTTCAATTCCATATTTCAAAAGACTTGGGATAGAATCCCCGTTACAGCTAGACCATTACTAGGTATGGCCATAGTGTTTTATCTTAAGGCTTTGAATTCAGATATATCTATTATGATTCAGTCACTTGGGGGACACACTTTTCCAGAGGTTTATGAATATGTGGTCAGAGCTGAGAATCATTTAATAGATGCTAGAAAGTTACTTCCAAGGCCTCCCATGCCCATGTTCCCAAACATTTCCTTGCCATTACCTCAAGAAGTTCCTAAATCTGTAAGCTCACCTGTGTCTATGTACAGTTACCCTCAACCATCTGCAAAAGAGCCTGTCCCTGCTCAGTCTTCTGAGATGGACGATATCAAGAATATCCTAAGGAGATTTTCTAATGAGCTAATCAATATAAAAAGACAGCAGAATAATTTCTCTAAGCCTCCATATCAAGGCTATCAAGGAAATATATTTTCATCTCAGCCAAACCAATATCAGGGCCCTCTAAGACAAACTAATCATCAGCCAGCAAACCAATTGGTTGCAGTCCGCACACCCTCACAGACTATTCCTCCCAATTCAAATAGGGATATTGTTCTAGGATAAAATAACTACATGGATAATTCTAATGCCTGGTGTTTACCTTGCAATAATGCTCATACACCTAGAGATTGTCCTATGGGTAATCTACAATAAAAGGTAGCAGAGCAAAGAAGAATGGATGGTCAGTTCACAAGTTCTAGTGAAAATCAAGCCTACCAGTCTCCTGGTATGCAGAATTCAATCCTAGTGGCTTAGATGCAAGGAATGTCCTTGCAACAAGAGGAAGAAATAGCCACAGAACATGCTTGGCAAATCCAAACTAGATCCCTTCTATTTAACTTTAATAGTTGGAAAGAAACTGCTGCATAATGCAATGATTGATTCAGGGGCTAGTACCATAGTAATGCCCAAGTAGATAGCTGATGCTTTAGGAATTAAGTATGAACCACTCACTAAAGGAGTCATACAGCTATATGGCAAAGTAGTACAAACCATAGGGAGAATCAAGCAACTCCAACTACAATTATATGCTTGTCCAAATATAATTGTAAATCAAGATGTAGTAGTGATAGATATACCTCCTATTTTTGGCTTATGTTTGTCAAGAGACTTTACAGACAAAATAGGGGATATATGTCCCTTGATTGGTCTCATTTCATTTTAAGAACCCAATACAGTTCAAAGATGAAGATATTGTCTGAACCATTACATAAACATCACATCACTAATGAGCCCACTGTAAAGTTAGAGGCAGCCCCATGCCATGATGAATAAAGAAGAGAAGGTCTTTGTTGAAGAGCTAGGTGAATGGGCTGGGTATAATCAAGAAAAAGAAAATGATCATTTATTAGCTATGATGCAAAGTGACCCATTTGAAAATTATGACTCCATTGGTCTGGGCACTTACATTATACTTGATGAGGATCATAGAATTCCAAATGTTCTAGAGGAAGAAAATTCAAAAGATACCTCTTCTATTAATCCTTGGGTCTCTTATGAATTTCAAATTCCTAGTGAGAAATCACAGGCATATATTTTGACCCCTAATGAAGAAGAAATAATCTCTGACTTTCTTCTTAATTTGCAAGATGATGAGGAAGAGCATGGACAATTCTTGGACCATGATTTAAATGATTTGCTTGAAATCATTGAGTCTGGTTATATCATTTTTCAAGATAGCTGTGAACCAATTATAGATAAGCAGAATGGCATTGAGCCTCAATTGCATGCACAAAATTATTGCAAACTTTCAGAATTTTCCTTTCAAAATATTTGTAATTTGAAGTTATTAAGGAGGATGGTCATGCAGTAGAACTAGAGTTTGAAGTAAAAGGAATTAAGTCATTAATTGATTTCCTGGTAAGACATGCCAATATCAAGAGCAGATATTCAATGAGCTTCCAAGAACAAGAAGAGTCTATATATGTCGAAAGCATGTTTGACTCAGACTCACTTGAATATAGGCAAATCAATGAGGCATACACCGAAGGTAATTCACCAAAGCCATACCCAATTTGATCACTTATATGGCAACATAAGCTGGCTTATAGTGAGAGAAAATTTAGAAATTTTGCTTTTGATCTAAGAGGGAGATAAATATGCTTCATTAATGTAGATAGGTAGTTTCCCTTTCCATTTTTTCTATTTTCTTGCTTTGTTTTCCCGTTGTTATTTTCTCACTTTTATTTTAAATAAGTGTTCTTTGAACACTGTTGGTGAATAGGACCAACCCGGAAGCACACAATTGATTACCAAATTCAAGCAACTTAATATGCAGAAATAACCAGAATCAACAAGTAACTAGAATTCAGAATAACACAGAATATGAGAGACAATACACAACTTGTATTAATAACTCTTACAGAAAAGAATACAATAAAGAAGATGCCACTTCTTCTCCACCACCTCTTCAGAGGTTTCCCACACCTCAAGTGAACATTAATTCTTTCCTCAAAGCTCTCTCTACTAGGTCCCAACACCCAACTCATATACTGAGTTGGTGTTCACCTTACACCTGTGCTCCATGCACTCCACAAGTGCTCCACGCACTCCACAAGTACTCAAGGTACTTCAAGTAGATCTCCCATGAACCTGTAATAACCTGCACTTCAACAGACCATACTTATGGAAGGAACTCCCTTGCCTTCCTCTTAGCTCTATCTGAGTACACACCTGTACTCCAAGTAGATCCTGCTTGATACTGCTCCCTGTTGTGTTGCTGTCTATATGATCTTGCACAGCTGCAAATCAAACACGGTTCTGCACACCTGTGAACCTTGACCTTGCACACACATACACTTGCATATCAATGATCTTACTTACCATGTAGATCACTCTACACCCTGAAGAACCCTTGTCCTTGCCTCACCAAGTCCTTATGATTCTCCAACCAGTACCAAGCTTGGCACTAATAGGGAACTAGGAGGAACACCCTTACTCACTTCACACACAGAAGGAGCAAACCTTGCTCAACTCAAACTAGAACACTTTTCCAATACAACCATGAGTCTATTATATAGATCTCATCCAAACAATAATTAGACATCTAATTACAATAATTAGATCTGCAGCTCTCAGTCTAAAAATAGATCTCTTCATGCAAACACTTGGTTCGTTAGCTAACTGCCCGTAATAAGCTCACAGTCCAAACCACACAGGCGACCAACGTCGGTCCCTGTCCGCCTGGGGGTCGCCGACGCCGGCCGATCCATGACCGACGTCGGTTGCTTCCTGTCGCCTACCTGCCGACGTCGGTTGGCCAGACCAATGCCAAAGACTTCTGACACTCAGCAACTCATCCTGCAACCTCCTCCATGTTTGCATCAGTGAAGCTTTTAGCTCCACAACCTAACAATCTCCCACTTGGAGATAAATAGCTGCATTGTACCTGTACCTGTACCCCATCTAATCTATTTCCTGGTTTGTATCCCTCTTCAAGATCAATCCTAAAGACAACCCACCACACACACTGTGATGTACCTCCTGTCATCTGAGTACCCTACCGCATCCGAACCTACAAACACATGTAGTGAAGTCCTGACCCTGCATAGCATGAATCCCTACTGCTGGTCCCTCTCAAATACCTGAGAACCCACTTCCCCAAATTGGCTCTTAACCTTTGATAGCTCCCACTGCATGGGAAAACTCAGGTCTATACCAGACCTCATGTGATTTCGGACACTGTACCTGTCCAGCCCTTAGTGTGCTCTGGCTCTGCATCCCGAACCTCGCCAACACCTGATTCACATCAGCTCCCACTGGAGACAAAATCTACCGATGATCTCCATGCCTCCCATGTCAAAGAATTTCACTGCTCCAAACTCCTCATGACATGACATTGAACTAATCTTACCCTTAGCTCAGCAAAACCCTGTATGTACAATCCTGCTAGCAAAACATACCATCCACATACAGCAACAGAATGATGTCATGACTCATCATCCACCTGGTAAGTCAAACCACAGTAGTTACCTTGACATTGACTGAAGCCATGCTTCGTCCACCACCTGTCAAAACCTGTACCACTATCCTGCAGCTCCTCAAGACCATATACCTGATCTTCTGTCTCACGTATCCGTTCTCTCTATTCTTCTACTAAGGTATCCATTCGTCTCTGTGCTTTCATCCAACTGGCAACCCTACCAAAAACACCTGTCTGGTTCACCTCCAAGGAATCACATCCTCATCCATGCCAAGCTCACTCCTGTTTCCTGGATCCTTCGTGCTCTACAATCAACAACATGTATAAAGAAGAGGAACAATGAATTTGAGGGCCTACTTACATCTTCAATCCTCCGTATGGGTGTTTGAGACTCTTTAACAGCTCGCTGTCCACCCAAAATCTGTTACAGTGACCGACCTTGGTCACTCCACAGTCTGCATCCGACCGACGTCAGTTTCCATGCGTCTGTCCCTGACTACCAACCTGCCGATGTCGGTGTCTCCTGTTGTCGACGTCAGTTCTCTGACTGACGTCGGTCTTACATACTGTTGACGTCAGTTTTTTTGCCAACGTCGGTACCTGTGTTTCCTGTGAGTGATGACTTTTTACCCGTGAGCTCCTTTGAATCAATCTCCATGTCCAAACTGCCCTGCTCAGAAGTATCCAGCCACATCCACTGATCTCTATCCGCCATCTCCTCCAAGAACACCAAGGCTTTCCAGTTCTTAAGCCTATCAAATATATCTGTCTTTCACTTAAGAACATGCATCTCCTTCCTGCTCATGTGACCAAGCCTACAAAGCCACGTCTAAGCAACAAAAGAAGAATCAGTAATATAAACAAGTAGATAAAGAGTACCTATTTTCTTACCACCAGCTAATTCAAGTGCATCCGCTGTGAGAGTTCTTGTGCATCTCTCATCACCCAATCTTTCTGAAGAAATTAGCCATATCTCCAAACCTGGGACCTGCATGACCTCCTTCAACACCCATGTGTTGGCCATCTACAATTTCAGCGTCACTTCCCCTTTGCCAATTCTTTGGCAAGGCTCACCAGCTCCTCTACCTAGAGCTGCATGGAAAGAGGCAACCGAATCTTTTATCCAAGATTCAACTTTATCCAAGAAACTTGCAAACACATCCTGTGCAACAACACCTGCTACATCTGTATCTTCAGTTCCTTCATGCTGATCTACTACCAACCAACAATCTTCTTTTACCTGCTCTTTCTTTCCATGGGACCTTAAGTAACCATCTGTGCTTTTCAACTCCTCCATCCTAGGCTTACTGTGATCTACCGTTGCTCTACTCCCACTCAATCAGAAACCCCTGAGAGTGCCCTGTAACCAAAACACAAAACCTGCTTCCCACAACCTTAGCTTTGATACCAGTTGTTGGTGAATAGGACCAACCCGGAAGCACACAATTGATTACCAAATTCAAGCAACTTAATATGCGGAAATAACCAGAATCAAAAAGTAACTAGAATTCAGAATAACACAGAATATGAGAGACAATACACAACTTGTATTAATAACTCTTACAGAAAAGAATACAATAAAGAAGATGCCACTTCTTCTCCACCACCTCTTCAGAGGTTTCCCACACCTCAAGTGAACAGTAATTCTTTCCTTAAAGCTCTCTCTACTAGGTCCCAACACCCAACTCATATACTGAGTTGGTGTTCACCTTACACCTGTGCTCCACGCACTCCACAAGTGCTCCACGCACTCCACAAGTACTTAAGGTACTTCAAGTAGATCTCCCATGAACCTGCAATAACCTGCACTTCAACAGACCATACTTATGGAAGGAACTCCCTTGCCTTCCTCTTAGCTCTATTTGAGTACACACCTGTACTCCAAGTAGATCCTGCCTAATACTGCTCCCTGTTGTGTTGCTGTCTATATGATCTTGCACACCTGCAAATCAAACACGGTTCTGCACACCTGTGAACCTTGACCTTGCACACACATACACCTGCATATCAATGATCTTACTTACCATGTAGATCACTCTACACCCTGAAGAACCCTTGTCCTTGCCTCACCAAGTCCTTATGATTCTCCAACCAGTACCAAGCTTGGCACTGATAGGGAACTAGGAGGAACACCCTTACTCACTTCACACACAGAAGGAGCAAACCTTGCTCAACTCAAACTAGAACACTTTTCCAATACAACCATGAGTCTATTATATAGATCTCATCCAAACAATAATTAGACATCTAATTACAATAATTAGATCCGCAGCTCTCAGTCTAAAAATAGATCTCTTCATGCAAACACTTGGTTCGTTAGCTAACTACCCGTAATAAGCTCGCAGTCTGAACCACACAGGTGACTGACGTCGGTCCCTGTCTGCCTGGTGGTCGCCGACGCCGGCTGATCCATGACCGACGTCGGTTGCTTCCTGTCGCCTACCTGTCGATGTCGGTTGGCTAGACCAATGCCAAAGACTTCTGACACTCAACAACTCATCCTGCAACCTCGTCCATGTCTGCATTAGTGAAGCTTTTAGCTCCACAACCTAACAAACACATTGTTGGCAGTTTAGTAAGTTTTCAAATTCTTTAAATCCTTGACACATGGAATGTTTCCCCAAATCTTTAGAAATCTCCAATGTACCTTATGCTGCCACTTGCATAATGTGTTTATCTCACTGTCCCAGGAAGATTGAGTAGGATTTGCTAATGCTTATCTGAGTTTAATACCATTTTGAGACTTGATAGGTTAATAAATAACTCTTAGCAAGAGTTAAAGTTTACAAGTTCTCAAACATTCTTACATCCACATGAAAAATATCCTGCTACTTGCATTTTTATGCTTAGCAAATTGCTTCAGCAAAAGCGTCTCTATTTTGTAAAGATTCATACAAGTTACCACAGAGAAGATACAAAGATGGAGGGGGAACAATCTTCACAGTAAGGAGCTAGGATGTATGAATTCCTTGATAGGTTTCTTGCAAGTAAATCATATGCTTCAGCTCCCACACAACCATTGAAGGCCTATCCAAGGACCAAGTTTCCTGAAGCTGGCCCAGTAAGTGATTTAGCGAAGATAAAGGATTATGCAGATGGCATAATGGATCTAATTCTTCAAAAAGCCAGTAGTAAAAATCTTAGAGAGAGGGCACATCAAAGGTGTCTACAAAGGGTTAGATTAGGGCAATTTGAAACATTCGCCATGAGGATATGGACCTCACAACTGGCTCAGTTCATTGTCCCAACTATGCGTTCATGCCTTGACTTGGTCAAATTATGTGCATACTGGCTCCATGCACCTTCAGGCACTATTCAACGAGGCCCATTCATAGTGCAAATCACACTGCAAGCTATCAAGGATATGTTAGCCCTACATCATGATAGTACAACCACATTTCCCACTATGGCTAAGATGCAAAGGATGTGGGCCAATATCAACACTCAAACAAGGTTCTTGAGATCTGAGTTACAAATGGGTGATGATGATACTACGGTACCCACAATCCTTGTACAAAGATCTCAATTCACAGAGGCTAGCCAAGATGCATTGCCTATGATGGCTCTCATCTTTGACATGAAAGATTATATGGTAGCGTATGCAGAACAAATGGCTATCCTTTTCAAGCTGAAGATTGTTGATAAAACCCAAGAGTATCAGCTCGACTTCTCAGAACAAATTGCATTCTCGATGGTAGAATAATTGGCTCATTTTAGATCAAAAGGAGTGTTTAGGTATTCTTCCTATTTTTTCCACCTCATGCTTTTCTAGAACTCTAATCTCTTTGCCCAAAATATGCATCTTAACATGTATGACCCAGATTTTGATCTCCAAAGGACCATTCCTGTGTCTGCATGGATACACATTTTGTCAAAGACTAGTGACCCATATGAGTTATGGGAATTATTTGTCACTCCTACCTTTTGTCATCTCAGTCTTGAACCAATTATGAATAGATTATTCCCCAGTGTTTCAAATCTTCTGGTTAGTTACCCAATCCCTTGTGATTTCTATTTTGGATCACACCATACCATTATAAGAATCCATGGTTTTTGTGGAGAACCAATATTGCTACCAAGGTTTTTGACTCTTAGGATAGCATTTGTCGAGGTCACCAGACAAGTATCTATAGTTGATAATGAATTTGGTTCTGGGAAGAGAAAAATAAAAATGTATGATCTTTCGTGAATGACAACAAGCATGGTTTTGGAAACCAAAGACACAGAAGTTGTATTGCTCAGAAAGCTAGCCTTTCTGGGTTTCCTTCTAGTAAAAGACAAATGGGTTTATGACCCAAACAATTTCATAGCCTCTTGGGTAAGGAATCATAGGGTTGAAACCAAAATTGCACATGAAGGTCACCCTTTTTGGGAAACTAGGAAAAATCCTAAGGAAGACAATCCTAGATTTTATGTTGAGTTAACAGACTTGCCACTTCCATAGAATAGGCCATGGGAGACATTCTATGTTAAGCAGAGAGAGTATGATCCTAAAGTTAGAATGACTTCTAGCTTAGGGAGAGCAGTAAAGAATAAAGATTGGGATACTGAGAAGATAGAGGCCTATTGGAAGTATAGGGCAACAAATTTGTCAAACAACCCATTCTTTCAAGAATGTAGACACATATGAAAGATGGGAAGAATTATGGGATGAATGTCATCTCTCCCCTGCATCTAGCCTAGAGACAGGTAATTTGCCTACACTGGGTGAAGGATAGGAAGCTAGGGCTGGGTCAAGCCAGGAGTCACAAGCCTCATTGAAAGGAACAGAAATACAGCTAGAAGAAGAGACACCCAAGAAATATAAGAGGGTGCAGTTTCAATTAGCTTTAGAGGAAGAGACAAACACCTCACAACACTAATTATAGGGTACTATAATTTCTCCTCAAGTAAGTACTACTCCTCCCTCTCATTCTCAACCTATTTCTTCCCCTATCACGTTTGCCTCTCTGATTTCTCACTTCATCCCATCAGTGCCACCTTAGGCCTTAACATTACCCTATTTCTCCTCTTCTGCTCCCAAGAAACCTTTCCCTCATATTGCCCATAGCCAACAATTGGCTATTCAATATGGTCTACCACAGGGACATCCTTTTGCAGGTGGGCACATTGCCTCTCTTTCCACCTTTTAGACCCAAGCAAATGTTGCTAAGAAGGCAAGGGAAGCTTGAAGGGAGAAGAAGAAGATCAAGGAGAATAAAACTTTGGCTACACCCCATTTGTAGTCATAATTTGACCCCATCCAGTAGCAATTGATGGTGACTCATTTGTCGCCAAATGTAATAAAGCCAATGGAGTAGATATAGCTAGAAGATTACATGATGAATGATGTGGCCATCGACATGTCACTCTTCAGGCCACAGGAAAAAGTTGAGCTACTAAATAAATTTACTTCTATAGTTACTAAAGATTATTTGAAGATATCAAGAAGGCTATAGAAGATGGAAGCTAAGCTAGCAAAGGAAAAGGCAAACTATGATAGTCTGACCTCAAAAATCAATAGAAAAAACAATGAGGTAGAGAATCTGAATAAACAGTTGCAAAATACTGTTTATCTTCAGACTCACTGAGTTGTTCAGGCCCAAAATGATTCTTTAAAGGTAGAGATCACATAGATAAAGAATGCAATAACAACCCTCAAGCATGAAAAGACAACACTATAAGGAAAGTGTGAGGAACACCTATTATAGGTTACCTAATTACAATAAAAGCTATTGGCTGAATAGAATAACACTGCGGTCATAATAGCCCAATTTCACTTAGAGCAATAGAGAGCAGCATAATTGACACTAGAGCTGGCCAATAGGCCAAAGAGTGTTAGAGTATTAAGTTTGGTAAGGGAGCTATGCGAATCCATGTGGAAGAGAATCTCTTCAGAGATTATTCAGCTCAAGCCATCTCTCACCTTCTTGCTAAATGCATAGAAATTGTGCAAACAGGTGGAGAGTTCAGTTGTAAATACTCTGGCTATAGTCTATGAGAGAGTAACAGACTCACAAACATTGCTATAAAAGCTTTATGATGTAATTGATGCAACATTGTTAGCAATAAGAATCAATGATAGAAGGGTCACTACTAAGCGAGTAAATGAGGTTCTCAGTTGCAATTCCATAGCTAACAGTTGCAAGGAGCTTCTAGATGTCATGAAGGAAGGAATCAATGAGATGAAGTAGCATGTTGAAGATCTAGTACAATTAGGTCTTCCTTCTCTATTTCCTAATGATGATACTATGCTGATGGCAGAAGAAATTGAACCATTGCTGTTGGCTAGATAGAATGATCAAATAGTTTTCTAGGATCTAAGGGATGATTCATCAGTCCCTAAAGTAGAAGCTATCTTGGTTCCTATTTCCTAGCTGGAATTCAAATTGAAGGCTACTGTTCAAATTTTGAAAAACTTTTCACACAAGGATATCATTAACCTTGATTTAGCCTTCAATGAATTGCAAAATAAGTAAGGGTTATCTGATGAAGAGTGGTCTGCCTATCAGACAACATTGTTGAATCTGTGATTTTGAAATTTTGATCTAGCGAGTCGTGGTTTCTTATTGAGTAGGCTCAAAAGTCCTCAAGGTCAGTAGTAACTACAAAGTAAAAATTTACTCTACGTTGCATTTTATTTTTCAGTCATGTGCCACAAAATTTTGCTTTTACATTCTTTGGTCCAAGATGGCAAAGTCATGAAATAGAACATGGGCTCTATTTTCCTTTTGATTCATTTTTGCCTAAGTGTTGAAGTTGAGCGGAAGTTGACAAGTGTCGTCGATCGAGGCATCCTTTCTCAAGGAAATTGAAAAGTGTCATCATCTGAGGCACCTTTCATATTTTTTATGAGTTGGTCAGAATGTGCCACGTATCTCATAGGGACTCAGTGGAACATGCCAAGTGTCAACGTCTGTGGTTACATATCGGCACCCACATTTTATCTCTTTACAGTGGAAGGATTTCAAAAGGTTAAGTATTGAGATCAGGTGGAAAGTGCCAAGTGGCAATAGTGAAAGGTCTCAGTGTTGTTTTTCTAAAAGTGATGGAAGCTGCCACATATCCTAGCTGAAGAGAGTAGAAGTCACCATGTGTCGACATCTGAAATATGTTTGGTTTAATGCCTTGGTTCAATGCCTCAGTTCATGTGTAAATGGTGCACAACGTTGAACCATTAAACCATTTTTGGTGTAATCAGTCAGTTCAATAGCTTAGTATAATTGGGCAGTTCAAAGGAGCATCCCAAAAAACTAAAAGGATCAAGTGCCCTTTTGGAAGGTAGTAAGGCACAACCAAACCATTCAAGCAGAGGCTGCCAAGTGTCATCCACTGAGCCCCTTTTCTACTCCATTCCTAGAAGAAGTGGAAGACACCATGTATCTTCCTAGAAGAAGCAAAAGACACCATGTATATTCCTAGAAGTAGCGAAAGCTGCCATGTGTCACCATCTAAAAGATATTCTTCATTTTTCATTACTGAATAAAGACTATGGTGGGTCCCAGGTTTTATTTCTAAAAGTCTACAGAAGCTTCCAAGTGTCACCATCCATAGGATCCTAACATGTGTCCTAAACATTTCCATAGTATAGCTAAGGAGCAGTAGATATTTCCACGTGTCCTTTGTTGAAGAAAGTAGAGATTACCACCTATCCCTATGACCTTTTAAAAGTTATTTAGGTAAGAGATGCTGTGGGTCTTATTTTCTTTCAAGCTATTGAGATTTCAAGGAAGTAGATGGTGACAAGTGTCAAAGGTAGAATGATCCTGAGCTAAGACACAAAAGAGTATAAGTTATGCAAAAAATGCCACGTGTCTTTGATAGTTGCTGCAAAACATGACATGTGTCATCCTCCAGTATCTCCTAAAGTTAGAAGATTTTTAGGGAATTGACTAAGTGTCCTCCTCTATTTAATAGAATAGAGCATCTTATGTATCTGTTTCAGCAAGCATACTGTAGGGAAATAAAATGTTTCAAAATTTAAGAACTATATTCTGATAGAGACTTCCAGCTCAGTTAGAGTTCAATTTGGGCCATAAGTTTGGGAATGCGCATACAATCTAGAGGGAATCCAAGGCTAGGATCAAGAGGAGGAAGAGACAAAGAGGGAAATTTAGTAGGAGTTATTTCCATTAGATGGAGTAGTTCACTGGGTAAAATATTGGGGCTTGCAAACATTGAAAGCACTATCTATTTGTCCCCTATGAGATAAAGGTAGAATAGACAGTTGTGCGGGAAAGCAGGTGATGGAATGAGAGATCTGAGGCTATAAAGAGGAGTGTGGGGATCACCATCAAGGAGAAGATATGGAGAGAGAGAATTTTTGAATATAGAACTATTGTAACAAGTTTTAGACTTTCTAGAGCTGTGGCTAAGTGATATCATTTGCTTTTATCTCATTTTCTTGAGTTGAAAGGTTTATATGACTGTACTTGTTTCTATGCCTTTTGTATGACTAGAAGATTCAAATAAGAAAATTGAACCCTATGCCTTTGTTGATATTATCTGTGTCATTTGCAAAACTAGTCTAGACTATAGATTTTCTAGAACTATGATTAGGAATGTCATTTGCTTTTGTCTCATTTTCTTGAGTTGGAAGGTTTACATAACTGTACATGTTTTTGTGCCTCTTATGTGATCAAAAAATTCAATTAAGAAGATTGAACCCTATGCCTTTGTTGACATTTTTATATTTCAACAAAAGAAGTCTATGCTGTGAGCCTATGTTTTTATTATTTCAATCTTTTACATGGATCATGCACTTGTTTGCTCTTAAATGTAAATGAATCCTACATATAGTTTCACTATGCTCAGGATTAAGGTTGAATTACATTCAGGCACATCGCCATAGTTAGATTTTCTTTCTTTGCATTTGCATTTCTGTTTAAATTCCCATCCCTTTTCCCCCAACACTTGATATAAAGAAGAGACCAACTTCTTAAAAATCTAGAGGTTATTTCAAGTCGCATGTCCCACATCTTAAAACTTCCCATTGTTGGTGTCTGAAACAAAGTGCAATTTTAAACATCAACAGATGCATCTACTTCACATGTGTGGGCGATGATGGATTCATAACCTACTTAAGTTCTTGAGCCACCCACATGAGAGGGTTAGACACACTTATAGTCTTATCTAAGCTATTCACAAATCATGACCTATTGAGCAAGGTTGGGCAATGATGGAGTCAAAACTTGATTGATTTCTTGAGCCACCCATATGAGGATTGATCAAGCTATCAACTCAGTCCAATCTATTCAATGATTTGATCACTATGTACACTCACACATATAGGTTTCCATTAATTCCATGCATTGATTCGCATACTTAATGAGTTGTACTCATTCCTTTCCTCTTTCCTATATCTTTACTTAGCTTTATTCAATTACTTTATTCAACATTTTTTTTTTTGATAATCTCTTAAGTAAAGATTTATTTTGGTATGTTTCATTGTAGGTCATTACTTTGGATCATATTTCACATATACAAACCCAACTTCACATACACAGACTCAGGGACATGGGACTCACTTCCTAGGTAAGTCCAGGTACGCTTATTTTCCTTTATACTAGTCATTTCTCTTTGTTGCATTTCTATCATAAAGGGGGGAAAATATAATCACCTAAAAGTGATATTTGGATGCTAAGAGTGTTTCTTGAGATAACCTATTCCTATCTTAGACTTATATTTATCCTAGAGCCATTAACACACTTTTCTAGCCACTTTGTAGACTACAAACATCTTTTATCAGCCCAAACATAATCCCAAAAAAACATTCCTAGATCCCAACCCAATGTTCCCAACATTTTACCAACTAGACACTAGCACCAAATTAAGGACACTAAAGCCACATGGTGCTAGTGTCCCCAACTTGGTACTAGTGTCCCCTGCCCTAACTCTCCTGAATGGATACATTTTCAAATGTGTGCCACTCCTAAGGTCAAACTAAGTAAATTTGTCATTCACACAAGCTACATATCTCTATAAATACAAAACTATTTGACCTCTATAGACGAGATGGAAAATAGATGCAAAAGCCTATCTAAATAAGAAACAAGTTGAGCAAAATTAAGATATGTGATCACTATTCTACCCTACTTCTACATACTACCATCTATAATATCCCTAAGACTAGATTTAAAATTTTACCAATGTCGAGCATCTTCAAGGAATTCAAGACCACTCTCATTTTATCATTCACTTGCACTTACACAAAGTACTAGGTGGGAGAACTACATCGGGCTTGATCCCTCCTCAGAGTATTAGTATGTAGGAAAATATCTTCACAGTAGGATGTTGAGGATGTCCATCCTATCATACTAATTAATACACATTTATTTATCATTACATATTTTCAGTGAGGATTTGGGTTTGCATACTAAATCATTTTTTCCAATCATAATACAGAGTGC
The DNA here is from genome assembly GCA_037957365.1 of Torreya grandis. Lineage (NCBI taxonomy): Eukaryota > Viridiplantae > Streptophyta > Pinopsida > Cupressales > Taxaceae > Torreya > Torreya grandis. Next base: position 2,609,542 of record JARHVA010001378.1, read on the forward strand.
TAGTTTTCATGCGCATAGGAACAAGACCCATAAATATAGGTGCAAGTGATCCCAGAAAATAGGAATAGTCATATAAAGAGGAAACTAGCACCATTTTAAGGACACAACAATAACATGGTGAGACTTTCTACGTGGGACACTACTACCCAATGATCACCCAGACCTAAAGATCCTATTGATTACACTCAGACCTATCCAAAACCTAGTTTTTAGAACTTAGATCTTCCGTGATAGTCACTTTCTATATAAGTCTCTATTTATTCACATTTATTACTAATTTTAGAAATTCAAAATAATATACAATTTATAAAAAATTAGTGGTTAATTATTATATATTATTTAATTGATTTAGACATATTAACCTTTTAATCTAGCGTAAGATTTACACTTGCAAAACCTTAAAAGATTAAATCACCTATACTGAGTTATAACTTTATGATTGCACTTCCATTTATAGTTTTAATATGTAATTACTAACAAAATTTAATACTAAAATAATATAACAAAGTGGGAAATTGTAATTGATTGAATTGAAATGTTCATCCAACCATCTAGTCTAGCCCTGTGTGTGCCTTGCACACTCATAAATATTTTCTTCCCTAAATTTGATCATAAATTTTGAAACAATTATTTATTTTGTAATAAGCTCACACTTTTTATATTTTTTTCCATATTTTACTCAATATGCTACATATTTTTATTTCTCAAACTAACTAATTCTTGTCCAATTGCAATTGTATTCTCCTCATGGATATAATTTTTTTATTTTGGCAATCCACCAAAAATGTTGCAATTTCCATTCAAACATGCTTTGTTATAAAAAATCATTCATATAGTCATTCAAAAAATGTTTGGAATAAATTAAATTGATTATTTTCATATAAATTCCATGCCACACTCTTGAAAAATGTTTTCAGTATGAAAATTACAACGCATATGGTGAAAGACATCATATTTCATTGAAAAATGAACATGTTTCCTACAAAAAAAATTGGTGCATGTGTGATTTATTTTTACGTAAAAAGGTTTGGCCATCTAAAAATATCTTTGACAAATAGAAATTATGGATGTTTTTATAATAAATTAGATTGAAATTATGTTTGGGCCATATCTAGGAAATGTTTCGGATGTAGTTCATGGTTAAAAGAACAAAAGATTATTTTTACTACATCTCTTGTATTGGGTGAAACACTTGTATTGTCTTTCCAAAATTGTGAAAGTAAATCTTTAAGAGAATAAACTATAACCTTGTTTCATGAAATTATACCATATAAGGCCCAGATTTCATTGTTATTGGCATCATTAAGTCTTTTACATATTCTAATTAATTTCATTATTATTTTTCTAGTTATGTTTAGTGCTTAACTAGTTTTTGAAATCAAACATTTTCTCATTATTTGACCTTTTATTGCACAAGTTGTAATTATGGATGGGTAGCACTAAAATATTAGTTGCATGTTTTCATGGCTAAAATATGATATTCATCATGTAGATTTCAAAAATCCTTGTTTTCACCATCCATTTTATAAGTTCTTAGTCCTGGGGTGTACATTATAGGTCTCATCTTAATCAATTTCATCAATAAAACATATGGTTGACATTTTTGACTATAAAAGTCTAATTTTTCAAAGAAATTATCACAAATTATTTTAGATATTCTTCTTGAATGGCGGTGATGACTTTTTATTAGACATTGGTTTTAAAATGTTTTCATCAACTTCATCTAAATACTTGCCTTTTCTATGCAAAATACTTATAGGTGTTACTCATGGTGGAATTTTATGAGATGGTGTTTCCATATAATTATATTCAATACTAGTTTCTTCATTATTAATTTAATTGTTTAATGTTTCCATGGGATTTTATTCATTGTAACTTTCATCATTTTATGTTTCCATGCCATTTTATTCATTGTTAGGGGGTAAATCATCATGTATATATTCATCATTAACAAAATTAGAAACTCCATACTTTGAAAGGACTTGTAGAATAATTTGGAATTCTAGGTAAACATTCATCATCATCATTATTCAATTAATCATTATCTATGACATTTGGTTTATTAGGGATAGTGTTTATACCTTATCTTGAGTAAAATGTCTGAATTCATACCTTTTATTTTTCTCTCAACACTTGTAATTGCTCTTGTGTTTTTTTCTCTAACTATTTCCTCTTCCTTCAATGAGATACATCACCCATGAATAAACAAAATTAATATGTTTTGATGGTGATGTTTGAAAAAACAACTTGATTCTTTTTTGTCTTTGATGTGTAGAATAAGGAAGAGAATTAAAGTGGCGACAAAATTATAAAAAGAGGTTAAAAATAAACGTTAGAGGAAGTATTTTTAATATTATGCAATTAACATGTATTTTTTATAACACATACACATTATGTATACATAGTTACATATCATATTACTATGTTATATGAGTATTATGTGATGTAATTGGGGTTGATTCATATCCAAATCACATCCCTTAGAGTTGATATTAGGTTCATGAATGGTTCAATTGGCCCCAAATAACATCCTATACTCTTAATTAGGTTTAAGGGGTTCATATTAGCCCTAATTACCTCTATCATTGAATTCATGATAAAATTAGGGTCAATTGAGCCCCAAATCACATTTTATAGTCATAATTAGGTTGAATGCACTAAAATTGACCCAATTTTCCTTTTGATTGAATTGGTTGACTATTTGATTTATTTCATTATGAAACTAATGTTGATTAACCCCAAAATTACATCCTATATAATCAACATTAGGTCAACAAGGTTTAATTTCATCCAACTTGTATTATTAATTATAACAATTAACTTATTGGCTTGATATGTTAGGAAATATGAGCTAATTTAGCCTAAAAGCACATCCTATATTTGTAATTAGGTTCAATGGGTCTATATTGATCCCATTTACCTTCATATTTATATTTTTTTTTATAAAATTAGGGTCAGTTCAACCATATGTTACATCTTATATAATTGATTGAGCCATAATTTAGATTCACGGGGATCAATTTGGCCAAATCATGTCTCTAATTACACCAATTAACTAATTGGATCAATTCATGATCAAATCAAAGATAATTTAGCCTTAAATCATGTATTTTTCTTGTATTTAGGTTCAAGGGGCTAAAATTGGCCCCAATTTCCTTCATGATTGAATTGGTGTATTATTTTCTTTAATTTTTTAATGATAGTGGAGTCAATTGACCCCTAAATTACATCATACATAGTCAAAATTAAGTTCGTGGGGTTTAATTTCATCCAACTTGAATAATTAAATGTAATGTTTGACTAATTGGCTCAATATATAATTAAATGTAAGCTAATTATCCCCAAATCACATCTTAGACTCATAGTTAGGTTAAATGGGTTTAGATTGACCCTAATTACCTATGTATTTGTATTTGTGTTAAAATTAGGGTCGATTAAGCCATATGTTACATTATATACAATTGATTGAACCACAATTTAGGTTCATAGGGATTAATTTGTCCCAAATCACATATCTAATTTCACTAATTAACTAATTAGATAAATTCATGATGGAATCAAAACTAATTTATCACCAAATCATGTCTTGCTCTTGTAAAGAGGTTGAAGGGGCTCAAATTGGCCCCAATTTCCTCCTTAATTGAATTAGTGGAATATTTGATCTATTTTGTTATGATATTGGGGTAAATTGACCCTAAAATTACATCTTATATAGTCAAAATTAGGTTCATGGGGTTTAGTTAATTCAACTTGCATCAATGATTATAATAAGTGACAAATTAGATCAATGTGTCAGGAAATATGAACTAGTTTAGCCCCAAATCACATCCTAGAATTGAGGTTAGGTTCAATGGGTTTGGATTGGATCTAATTACCTATACATTTGTATTTGTGATAAAATGGGGCTTGATTAAGCTATATGTTTCATCTTATACAATTGATTGAGATATACTTTAAGTTCATGATGCTAAATTTAGCCTAAGTCACATCTCTAATTACACAAATTGACTAGTTAGATCAATTCATGAAAGAATTAGAGATAATTTATCCATAAATCATGTCCTACTCTTGAAATTAGGTTTAAGGGGCTCAAATTAGCCTCATTTACCTCCTTGATTGAATGAATAAACTATTTAGTTCATTATTTGATGACATTAGGGTCAATATCACTCTAAATCACATCAGAAACAATTGAAACTAGGTTCACGTGGCTCATTTTTTCCAAAATTATGTCATTGATTACACCATTTGACTAATTAGCTCAATCTATGATGAAATCAAATCCAATTTGGCCTCAAATAACATTGTATAATCACAATTTAGTGAAAGGGGCTCATATTGATCTTAACTACCTCTAAAATTGAATCAATTGACTATTTCATTCATTATATGATGACATTTGAGTTTATTAAACCCTAAAACACATCCTATACATGTAAAACTTGCATGTCATTGAATCAGATGACTCTCTACTTCATTATTTAATGAAATTGGAGCTGATTAAGCGACAAATCACATTTTATAGTCACATATAGGTTGAAGGGTCTCAAATTATCCCAAATTGACTTTGGATTGAACCAATGGACTATTTGGTTTATTTTTTTATGACATGTGTGTTAAGATCCCCAAATTACATCCTGTTTTATTATTTTTGGGAACTAGATGTTTAATTCTTAAGTAAATAAAGGTCTGAGTAAATGTAAATTAGTAAATAAATGTGTCCCAATTAGCCTACTAATTTATGTAAATATATATGTATTTTACCTTTTATAGAAATAATAAGTGTAAAGAAATCAAAATTAGCTTATTCGAGGCTGAAACATATGAGGTAAGATCTAGAAATTGCTATATAGGGATGGCAGACTATCATAAACAAGACCCAAAACTCTATTTTTGGATTGGAAAAGAGTGCCAAACTCAAGACACCTTGCTACTTGGTGTTATATTCCACTTTCCTACACCATTGTCTACTTTCAAAATTATTCTCCACTTTCAACAATATTGTCCTGGTGATCTATATTTTTTGGGTTTTTTTTGATAGGCCTATGATACCCTGGTAGTGAAATATTGAAGCCCGAGTCTGTGTGGAGCTAATTGTGTATCTGATTGAATCTTCAAAACCCTTAGGATTTATTGATACTTAAACTTGAGTATAAAACTTTGGAAAGAGAGAAGGGGTTAGTGTATAAAGGACAAGCTAGATGCACTTCACACCCCATGTGTGGGCACACTGCCTACATACCAATACTCTAAAGAGGGATCAAGCTAATGTAGTTCTCCCATTTGAAGTGCTTGGTGAAATTATGTGATGTATGCAACTATAATGCAAAAATAGAATATAATTTGGATGACTAGGGACTGGTATGAGTGCTTGAATAGGCTTTAATTAGTTTTGGAAGGATGTATGTAGAGAATAGGGAAGAGTGCTTAAGTGTACTTTCTTGTATTATTGCTTCTTTCTTGTGAATGACTGCCAACCCTTCTAAATGGACATTGAATGGCATTTTATATGGAAAATAATGATCATGGATTAGATGATCTTGTATTAGGATAACAAGGGAAAAGATAAGGAATCAAAAAATCTAACCATTTGAGGTTAAAGTGAACTTGGACAATAACACTAGAAATAAGACACCCTTAAATCTTGGCACTTCTATCCAAGTTGGGTGCTATTGTACTAGGAGGATGATACTTGGGGGGATGGATATATGTATAAGAGGGATACCCAAGTCTCTAAAATATAATTCTAATAAGCTTTAGGTGACTAGGAATTAGTGAAAGTCTAGTCGAGAAGGGTTGAGTGAGCAAGAAAGAGGACCTATAGGTTGGGTGCTATTAGCCATGCCTAAGTCATCCAATTTTGCATTTTATATGATTACACATCCTCTATAGTCAAAATTAGGTTCACAATACTCAATTTTGCTTAAATTACATCACTAATTCCACAAATTCACTCATTCACTCAATATGTCATGAAATATAAGCTACTTTACAAATCACATCCTATAGTTGTAGTTACATTCAAGGCATTCAAATTGACCCTAATTACCTCCACCATTGAAACAATTAACTCTTTCATTAATTTTGTAATGAAATTGGACCTAGTTTAACCCTAAGTCATATTATATATAGTTTAAATTACATTCATGGGTGCAAACACACCAAAATTGCATCACTATATCCATTGTCTTTTTTTTGGTAGTGTATATATTGGAACAATCCACTTTAAAATAAAAATATAAAGTTATAAAAGTGAATAGATCTAGAAACACGAACAAAAACATGTATACATAGATCCCTTTTATTTTTTGTGTAATTTTAAATCAATGTGTATATGTTATATCATATATGTGTTATTTTATGTTTGAATTCAAAAACCTTACATTTTAGCTCATAAATGCTTGGATTCCCAAGCCTAAGGCTTAGACCTACTAACACATAACTGAATCCAAGTGTTTTGATAAAACAAAATCCAACTTCCTTTATCATAAACAATATGAATTTTAATTAAACAATTCATAAAATTATAAATATGATGTTGATCACGCTCTTTGTATACAAAGGAAAATGTATCTAACCTATTAATCAATCCTAGCCCAGAGAAGATAAATCTTACTTACACTTCCAATTGTTGATTTATTAGATATTTTTGGTCATGACCAAGATGGATTTGTTAGACCTAACCAAGGGATCTCTTTCCACAATAACATCATTAGAGAGGGTTCTATATCCTATAGTAAAGCAACACCATGCAATAACCTTAGCTAGGTCTTATGTTTTCATATTCACAAAGTATATGCAAAGTAAAGTAAAATATAATCTAGTGTTCACTAGATCTTGTGGCACAAAGTTGGAGTAATAAACATAAAAAGTAAACATGCATAGGAGAATTTTACTTAACCTATGTATAGGTAAAACCCTAATGCATGGGAGAGAAGTACAAATGTAAATCTATATACTTTTATAAAAGAGGAAAAAAGTTAGGAGTACTTACCTTTGAAGACAAAACCATTGAGCCACAATCTCTCCCTTAGCCAAGGTGATTCACAAGAGGTTATTTTGGTATGTAAGGATAATAAGGATGATTTAGATCTAGGCTACACAAATTCTCTATGCATCCAAAAGACTTCTCCATAAGACAAGATCTATATTTCTAAAGAAAGTATTGAAACCCTAAGCAATGCTCCTCAAGTAGAATGGTGGATAAACAGATGCACAATATATTATTATTATTTTTTTCTTCCTCTATAAATGATGGAAATAGATGTGTATATATAGTTGAATCTAACCCTTAACATTTTGAAAAGTTTAGCCGATAGGTTCAGCCTAATTGATTCTATATCATTGTTTGATAAAAACAAGTTAGGTCCTAGTATAAGTCAACAAAAGCTGATATATACTTTTAATTTACTTTTATTAATTTGAATACAAGATGAGCCTAGGATGATAGTGTAATGTAAACTATCGAAAAGGGTTTTAGGCTTAGGTAGGTGCTAATGAAGGTAGTGAAATGATTGGAGGAGTGTGTAAGGGAGGTTTAAAGTCTTAAGAAAGTGTATATGAGAAGGTTATGCAGATAAAAAGTGGTAGTATAAGGGACAACAATATTATAAGGCACCAATGGTCTACCCACACCTTTTTTGGTACAATTTTTAAGACATGCATTGAGAGAGATTGAGAGTTGATAGGATCTTGTAAGAGATAAGGCATCAATAATTGATAAAGTTTGATAATATTATGTGTATACATATGCCCTACTTAAACTCATCTTGTGTCACATAAGTGAAACATGGGATGGTGCTTTTGGAAAATAACATAACAACACACAATGATAAAGCTAAATAAATTGTAGGTAAGAAGCAAATAAGATAAATGAAAGGACAAAATCGAAAAACACATACATTTAATTACCTTAGTGTTGTAGATAAAGAATTAAGTGAAATAAATGTGAAGGTGTCCAAAGTAGGGAACATTAGGTGAACCTATATAAATTAGTGAAAAAGAGTGAAAAAATTGATTTTTTTGAAAAATATACATGTAATATGTGAACAGATTCTCTACAATGTTAGGATTCCAAAACATCTTATGGTTAGGAAAAAGAGATAGTAAAAACAAAGAAATGATAAATAAACAAAATATGCCTATAAATATTTTATAGGTAAATAATTTTTAATATTAAATATAAATAGGGTGAAAAATAATTCATTTTCTATTTTTACTATTCTAAGAAAAAAGAGCTCTGAGAGACCCAATTTGAGACTAGAGAGCAACTATGGTGAGGAGATGACAATTGAGATGAGGAGGATGCTTGGTGGCCATAGTGATTACACCATAGGTAAGAAAATATGAATTCCAAATTTTTTGAGTAATTTTATTTTTAATTGAGATAAATATGGAAAATTGACTGGTAGGAAAAATCTAGACACCAAAATTGACCTTAGGAAATATTTAGGTATACTAGGGGTGTAACAGGGCACTTGTTAGGAAAATGTTAAACCAATAAATGCCTAAGAAATTTTAGGTAAATGGTCAAAAATTTTCCACAATAAGAGAATATAATTGACATGGTCAACTGAGTTTTCAAGGTAGAAATAAAGATGAGGGTTGATTGCATAATAGTGGGTCAACATAGTACCTTTTGACTAATGCAGTTGGTAGTAAGTGGCTAATATAGTTTGATAAAGTAGGTCGAATATATACTAGAGGGATGATGTAGTATACTAAAGTGGATAAAGGGCTGATTTAATATCAAATGGGCTAATATAGACTAAAACCAAAGGCTGATTTAGTATCGAATGGGCTGATGGTGTAGAAAAATAAGAAAACATAAGAAACTAAATCAAACCAAATGATGAAGTAGTTAATTTGTATATTTTTGAGGATGTAGTTTAATTATATATGACATGGATATCTAATGCATCCTTTATTGTTTGATATTTTACAAAGATGTCAGAGATATGGGCACTTGGTAGATGTATTATGGCTACCAGAGCTATTGGATCATTTGATTGACGTGGATAGAACTTGACTTGTCACCTTAGGCTTTGGAAACATCATGGAGATGAGATGAGTCCTTCTAAATTTTGATCTCATTTTCATGTTTCTAAGATTGTAGGAAGGGTTGAACAACACTTTTTGATGGGAGGTAGATCGGGACACCATTGAGGTAGGGATTACTCTGAAGGACATCCACACACTGCTTGGACTTTCAATAGGTGAGACACTGGTGACTACTGATAAACTAAAGTCAGAGGATGAGAGACAAGAATTAACCTAGTGGAATACTTATTTAGATAATATTAACCTTGGGTTGAGGGTGAGCTTATTTGATATATATATATATATATTATATCCATTTTGGACATATGAAAGGAAATGATAAGACTTGTGATAGCACAAATGTTATGTCACAAGTTTGATGGCAAAGTACCACTATATACGATAGCCTTATGTCAATCCATATTGGATCAAAGAGTACTCTATAATTTTGGGCTTGTCATCTAGGTCTAGCTCATGCATGATATGTATGGAATGTTATCCAGAGGGATGAAGACAATGGGAATAGTGATTTTGCTTAGTGCATGGATATATGAGAGGTTCCCCATATATCAATCAAATAGGTTACCTCAGGTCTTGAAATGGGGATAAGTTCATGTAGTATAGGCCATACCCCATATGTTAACCTGATATGCTATCACATGAGGGTAGATTATGTGGTAACCCTACATTCACATAGCTACCATATGGCTTAGTTGGGCTACTATTGTAATATGATTAACACATGTACATATCATGGGATACTAAACTGTAATCTAATCCATTTCAAAGATGTAAATGTCCATTTAAAACTTACATCAAAATATGGATTTAGAAACCTGTATCAATGTTAAAACCTAAAAATGAAGATTCTGAACCCATCCTCCATCAACAACATCTATGTTTCATCTCTATGAATATGGGCATGTTTATCCTTTTTGAGTATCTATAAAAATCTTAGAAAGGGGTAATGAATAAATAAGAGTGCCTCTATATTTATAGACCTACACATCTCGATAATAAACAAACTTATAACTATTTTCCCTCTATAGCACTGGATTTATAAAAATAGAGGCAATCAGTCACAGGTCTTTGTATTAATACAATGTTAAAAAAATACATCCCTTGTCTATCACAATATAATTTTGCTATATCTCTTCCATTAGATGAAGCCATACAAAATGAATTAACTATAATGATGCCCATATTTTTCTTCTGAGATCAAAATATTTACAAATAGAATAAATCATATACTTATATCTAACATGCGGGACTGCATTTTAATTGATATGTAATTAGCCATGCTACTTACATACCTCTTCCATGGCTATAATCCATACTAAATAGAAGAGACTAAGGCCAAATAAATAAATATATATCTCACCTTATGATCCAACTGTGTAGCATATCATAGGCTTGTTCTGGATAATCTCTTTTATAACATGAAATGGTAATGGAAGGTTGCATCCTTGTAATACATCACATGCATTTAAAATGGCTCTACTATGAATTTAAAAGCCTTATGAAAAGATGAATTTAATCTAACATAGGCTTGGCTCAGTCTACCTAAGATGATTTCTATAATAAGAATGATGCCATAACATATAAAGCCACGTACACCAAGATTACATTATGCTGAGCTATGGAGGAATAATCTACAACATAAATAATTCATAATTCACTGGAAGAGATTTACATAATAGACATAACATCTATGCTCACATTTAGAACTATATGAATATACACACATTCACCTATATACTAATTCATCTTTGGTTAGTGATATCTCCTTTCACTCAGGTTTACATGGACATTATGTTCTTCTCACCCAAGCTTGAATAGCCTTGCCACATAGGTGTTAGAATCAATTCTGGACTATCCATCCTGGACATTCATCAAACATAGGTTTCCTCCTTTTCATTTTATTTGAGTAATGATATTGGGGTCTATTAATCACATCCACATCCAACCCCATCAAATTATATCATGTGGTGAGCCCACTCTGGCCCTTTCTAGCTCAATTCCATACCAAAATCTAGCTCCTTTAATGGCTTTAAGCCATATCAAAATAGAAGCTTTTATCCATCTACTGGGCTCGATTGAACATGAAAAGCTTCTATATTTTTCTCTTGTGTCTTATTTTTATAAAATGGTCCTCTTCAATGGATGGTCCTTAGAAAAATTATAAATATTGATACAATGCCTTGGCCATGCCAATGACCTCTGCCAATAGCCCTTGACATCTTCCATATTTGCCCAACCATTCCACAACTTTTGGAAAAAAATACTAGAACTAAATGCACATAGGTCATGGGTTCCCATCAATGTAATCCAATTAAAACCAACTCCTTTAATTGCTGTCACACCATATCATAATGGAAAAATTGAGTCCCTTCATGCCCATTCAAGGCCTCTTTCTTCACTGAGGCTTTTCAAGCCCTCTAACCGCATATCCCCTTTTTCTTGGGCCTTTTTTTATAATCTCCTCCATGTATCTTTATTTTTCCAAATATGGGATTCAATCTTGTAACCACCCGATAATATTTTCTTGGAATTAAATCCCACATTAATAGGGATAAAAACCTAAAAAGGCCTTTAAATAGGCTTAGCTATAACATTTTAGTCATGGCTTTGATCATGCTTTACACCAAATTTTTCATGAGTCACCACCAAAAAACATTTCCTTCGAATATGGAACATTAGTTATAACTTAGTTTGGAACTCAGTTGTCTATCAACTTGAGTTAGACTTAGGTTGGGTTGCCATGTGAGTTGGGTTGGGTTACCATGCGAGTCGAGTTGGGTTGTCATGTTGAGTTGAGTTGGGTTGGTAACTCATGTTGGATTATCATGCGAGTTGGATTGCATTGTGGCTTGGATAGGCCACATGGTGGCTAGAGGACACACTACATGGGCCTCTCTAATTTATCCTCATCCTGTCACATGTGATAACCAGAAGCACAAAAATAATTATATGATAAAAACAATGTAATTATATAATTAATAAAATATTATTACCATATATAGTGGTAGATTACCCTTCCCTCATAAAAGAGGGATCCATTGGTTATGATCTCCTTATCCAACCCTTTTTAATTACCAATGAAATTGGTGATCATAGTCCTTTGAATCAAACCTCCCCACAAAGAAGCTATTGTTCTCAAAAGTACCAAGAATCCAACTGAACCTATTACATGGATTTTGCATCACACCAACAATATAACTATGCAAAAATTCATGGTCTAATTGAGATGGAAACATGTATATAGAGAGTAAAATAAACTCTATTTCCATTTTCCAAATGACCTATTACCCAAAATAGTCATAATATTTGGCAGCTTATCTCAACCCCTGTATTTCATGAAGGTTAAGGTATTATCCTTATTATCACACAAGGGAAATATCATTGTGTTGCATACACCTAAGGATTTACAATAAAATTACACACATGTATATTTACATTGTATAAACATTGCCCATCTATGGGTCTTTTGAAAGTACACTTACATGAAATGACTAAAAAACATACATCTGTATACAAATTTTTTGTAATACAAACATTGCCCATATCACGGTGGGACTTAAACATATATACAAGTATAAAAACATGCAAAGAATTTGTCTATCCTGAGGTGACTAATGTACAATACACACTACCTGAGAATAATCAAGGGAAGTAAAAACAACAAAATTAACTGTTGTGTCCCTAAAATATTTCCTTGTACTTGTCAACTCCAATGTTAACTTAGAGAATTTCCATAACAAGAGCTTCTTTAAAAACTCATAAATATGTAAGTGTAAGCAAATATCATTTAAAAATGAGAAGAAATCAAGTATTTTAAACCTATCTCAAGGTTTCCTTCACCATCTAACTGCTCCTTGATTCATACCTCCACAACTCATCCAACTAAGTTAGTTTCCAAAACTTATCTCAATGGAAAACTAAATAGGAGATAACAAGATTAATATCCTTCCAAACACAAGGGTTATTAATTTTCTTTCCTATATCTAAGTAGTTAAGAAATACTTGAGATAGTGTTTGAAGAGTAATTGAGAATACCATAGATATTCTTATCAAAACCATTCAAGTAAACCATTTAACCAATAAGGGTTGTTCCCTCTTAATAGTTTTCATAACTGAATAGTAAGTGGTCTCATCTTTTCAACTCTATCTCAATAAGATTTAGATGATCAATGTTATATTTTCAAAGGATTTAAAAAAAATTCTAAACAAAGACATACTTTACTCCCAAGGCAACCTTACACAAAGGATTCAACCAAAAATGTGCAAACATAGTTACGTTTGAGAATAATTTATACCTTTGAAGTAACTATGAAGTGCATCTATTGAGTACTGGCTAGCATACTGTAGGTATCTTAAATAGCTTCCTATTTGCATCATACAACCCTTAAAAAAATGGGTGAAATACCAATCTATGAACCTGTTAACAACTCAAAACTCAAAGTGTAAAAACTTGTTTGATACCGAGTCAATGCCTTGTTGTCATTTCCATAACTACCATGGAATTGGGTTTTTCACTTGTTCCTATAATCAAGGATATAGGAATTCATAATATGATTAATAGTTTAAAATATAAAGGCTACATAACTGGTTAACAAGCACCAAAAATTTTGTGTGAATACCAATATTAAATTAGATAATAACCATACCTCAATTTGCCTTCTATTTGAGATCGGTAGTCAAACTACAATTAATTCCTCTTGGAGATGCATTATTGAAAATGCCTTGCATTTTATGTAAATGCTTCCCAAGGGAGAAAGGTTGTTCCTTTCACAAAACCATCTCACACCTCAAGTGTCAAAGTGTTGTGTTCTTCATCTGCATTGATCCTGTAGTCCTAGTGTTCTAGAATTTTGGCTGTCAGAAGCTTGTCTTCTTTCAGCAAATTGGAACACCTTCTAATTTCCCTTTGCATTAGCTCCCTACATGTTTAACTCTAACAAAAGAATCAAAAACAAAATATTATATTTAAAAACTCTAAACAAAAGTATATCACAATTGAAGCAAGGTCTTGTAATCACTTGATTTGATACCAAATTTGATCTATAAACTGGACAAATAGTTTTCTAGAAATGGATACTAAATTCTTAATTATTGAATTAAATAGAATTGGTAACAAAAATCTAGGAGTGAAGTAAACAAAAAACTCTGTAAATCCATTTCCTACATTTATTTTTTTTGATTCTATGTCATTTACAACTTTCCATTTATTTCTAGTATTCTATCCATTCATTTACCACTAAATTAAAATAAAACATAGAATAAACTGAAAGAAAACAAATGACACTAGACTTGATAATGGAGTTCACCCATAATTTGGGCTACATCTTTAGGATTTATTAACTATAATCCAATCCATTTCAAAGATGTAAATGTCCATTTAAAATTTACATTAAAATATGGATTTTAAAAACCTGTATCAATGTTGAAACCTAACAGTGAAGATTCTGAACCTGTCCTCCTTCATTAGCAACATCTATGTTTCATCTCCATGAATATGAGCATGTTTATCCTTTCCAAGTATCTATAAAACTCTTAAAAAGGAGTAATTAATAAATAAGAGTGCCTCTAGATTTACAGACCTACATTTCTTGATAATAAATAACCCTGTAACTATTTTCCCTCCATAGCCACTAACTTTATAAAAATAAAGGCAATCAATCATAGTTCTCTGTATCAATACAAAATTACAAAAATACATCCCTTCCTTGTCTATCATAACATATTATCATTATATCTCTTCCATTGGCTGAAGCCATACAAAAGGAAGTAAATATAATGATACATATATGTTTCTTCTTAGATCAAAATATTTACAAATAGAAGAAATCATATACTTATATCTAACATGTGGAACTACATTTTAATTGATATGTAATTACCCATGCTACTTGCATACCTCTTTCATGTCTAAAATCCATACTAAATAGAAGAGACTGAGGCCACAAAAAGAAATATATATCTCACCTTGTGATCCAATTATGTATCATATCATGGGTTTGGTCTGGATACTCTCTTCCATAACATGAAATGGTAATGTAAGGTTGTGTCCTTGTAATACAAAATTGAGTCTTATTAACTCGATGCACATGCATTTAAAATGGCTCTACTATAAATTTGAAAGCCTTATGAAAAGATGAATTTCCTCTGAATCAAGTTTAGCTCAGTTTACCTCAAAATGAGCTCCATAATAATAATGATGCCATAACTTAAAAATACATACAAACTAAGCTTACATTATGTCAAGCTATGGAGGAATAACCTACAACATAAATAATTAATAATTCATTGGAATAGCTTTACATAATAGAGATAACATCCATGCTCAAATTTAGAACCATGTGAATATACACACACTCACTTGTATACTGCTTCATCTTTAGTCAGTAATATCTCCTTCCACTTAGGTTTGTATGAATATCCTAATCCTCTCACCTAATATTAAATAGCCTTGCCACATAGGTGTTATAATCAATTTTGGACAATCCATCTTGGACATTCATCAAACACAGGCTTCTTTCTTTTTGTTTATGTCGAGTAATGATATTGGGGTCTATTTATAACATCCAAAGGCAACCCCATTGAATTATATCATATGTTGAGCCTATTCTAACCCTTTTTGGCTTGATTCCATACCAAAATTGAGCTCCTTTATTGGATTTAAGCCATATCAAAATGGAAGCTTTCATCCATCTGTTAGGCTCAGCTAAACATGAAAACCTTTCTTCTTATTTTCTCGTGGCTCAACTTTATAAAATGGGCCTCTTTAATGGCTGGGCCTTGGTAAAGTCAGACATCTTGATGTAATTTCTTGGTCATGCCAACAACCTCTACCAACATCCCTCAACATATTCTATATTTTCTCAACCATTCAATGATTTTTGGCAAAATAGCCTAGAACTAAATGCACACAGGTCGTGGGCTCCCCTCAATGTACTCCATTTAAAACTAGATCTTTCAATGGCTATCATGCCATATCACAATGGAAAAACCAAGTCCTTTCATGCCCATTCAGGGCCTCTTTCTTTGTTGAGGCTTTCCAAGCCCTCTAACCATGTCTCCCTTTTGCTTAGGCCTTTTTTATAATATCTCCTCCATGTATCTTTATTTTACCAAAGATGAGCTTCAATCTTATAACCACTTGATAACCTTTTCTTAGAATTAAATCCCACATTACTAGTGATAAAACCCAATAAGACCTTTAAATAGGCTTAGCTATAATGTTTAAGTTGTGGCTTTGGCCATGTTTTATACCAAATTTTGCATGAGTCACCACTAGTGAACATTTCCTTCAAACATGGAACATTAGTTAGAACTCAGTTTGGAACTTGATTTGGCTATCAAGTTTAGTTAGACTTAGGTTAGGTTGTCATGCAAGTTAGGTTGGGTTACCATGCTGAGTTGAGTTGCATTGGTAACTCAAGTTGGATTATCATGTGAGTTGGATTGTATTGTGGCTTAGAGAAATAGAAAGAATATGGTGGTAGGCCATGTGGTGGCCTGAGGACCCACCACATGGGCCTCTCCAATTGCTCCTCATCCTACCATGTGTCATAACTAGTAGCATATAAATAATTTTATGGTAAAAATAGTGTAATTATAAAATTAATAAAATACCATTATCATACACAATGGTAGATTCTCCCTCCATCATGAAAGTGGGCTCCACTAGTTATGAAGACCCTTTTAAAATTACCAATAAAAATGGTGACCATAGTCCTTTGTATCATGTAAGATCACAAATGGCACCATAATAGAGGTAGTAGTGATCACTTCATGATCATCAAAGATAGAGGCACCATCAACATGAGGAGATGTAGGTACTAGCTATTGCATAGAGGGATCTATTATCTATTCCATGATATAGTTCATCAATAAAGACACCCCTAAGGAGAGGATCACGATGGGCTCAAGTGGCTAGATTTGCATTGGTGTAAAGGGAGTTGATGGAGGAGGTGATTGACAGGTGAGTAGATGGGGAGACCATGATCATCAACATTAACACTAGTGAGAAATGTTATAAATTTGATTTAAGTTTTTGATATAGAATACTAATTGAATTATGATTATGATAGATAAATTATTTGATATATACATACATACACACACACACACACACACACACACACACACACACACACACACACACACACACACACACACACACACACACACACACACACACACACACACACAATTTCATGTCTATCTAGTTTTGGTTTTGTAGATCCTATGATAGAGAAGGTAAACAATAGAAACCTGGTTATGGCTGCATACCATGACATTTTGGATGGGGTGTTGGCACTATATGACCCTACCACTCTATATTATCCTAAGGTTCTATCTGCCTCAGTTTAGGTGTGCTAGTTTATACTAGTGGGAGAGGCCATGAGGTAATTACAATAAAATGGTGATGGGTCATAACCATAGGTAGGGGTTGGAGTTGGAGAGGCACAAGCTTGACAGGCCCTATCATAAGAGAAACCTTCACACATGGCAACTACCATCAAGCTAGGACATGTATAGG
The DNA here is from genome assembly GCA_037957365.1 of Torreya grandis. Taxonomy (NCBI): domain Eukaryota; kingdom Viridiplantae; phylum Streptophyta; class Pinopsida; order Cupressales; family Taxaceae; genus Torreya; species Torreya grandis. Next base: position 2,627,126 of record JARHVA010001378.1, read on the forward strand.
CCTAGTTGGCCAATCTATAAGGATAGGCTTTGGGATTGAGATCTTAGATGGCCTATTTATAAAACACTATTTAGAGGGGTTAGTTATAGGCATCCATTGGCAACGTGGCTAGGCCACATGATAGACATGATGGAGAACATACTTAGAGTTGTAGCTATGGTATTTTTTACCTTGTATTATATTAAACACATGGCATATATTATTTTGACAGTTGTATTGATATCATGAGTTATACTTGGGTTTGGATGTGGATGTATGGATATATTTATTTTATAACACATGTATTTAGATATTTTTATATGCTTATGGGAAATATATGGTGTGTTTTCTTTTCTAGCATTATGTGATGCACATGCACAATTAAAAATAAAAAAGCAGAAGTGATTTGTAAAATTATAAGTAATCAAAACAAATGTAATACACACTATATCATGATGGGAACATGTAATAACAAAATACGACTAAATATAATAAACCAAAATTGGTAAAAAAAAGGGGTAACAAATGTTTTCAAACCATGTAAAAGATTGCACCAAATTAAAACAAATAAAAAATCACACTATATCACCTTGGGAAGTATGAAAATTTGTAATAAAATGGAAGGTACATGAAAAACCAATGTCATAAAAATGAAATAATTAATTCAATCAATCATACTAAATCATATTGGGAAGTTTAAAAAGAAAGACAAAATTTAAATGTAAATTAAAATTAATCACACTAATTCAAGCTGGGAAGTATGAAAAATTTAATAAAAATAGTTGTAAACATACACATAATCAAAAAATAAGAAGATATAAGTGAAAGACTTATGTATTAAGCATACAACATATTAAATCAAGCTGAGAAGTATGCCAATTATGTGTAACTCATAATTAAATACTACTTATCTGAAATTTGTGCATGTAATTTCATTGTGACTTAGTTATAGTAGGAACTATGTATTGGAATATTTTATAAGGAGGGCCTGGTCTTATCCATGGTCTTGCACTGAAAATCATAAAGGGAACATCAATGAGGTGGAAAAAACTATGGGAATGTTTTTAAAATATGTTTGTAATATGGTAATTTGTGAGGAAGAACTAGTCCCATCCATTATCTTACATTGCAACTCATAAAGGGGAATCCTAGGGGGAATGGTAAGCTAATGAAATAGTATTTCTCAAGGGGAAATATTAGGCATGTTGGAAATGAAAGATGGAATGTAAAAAACATAACATAGGCATCTATGATATGACCTTAGGAAACATGAGGCATATTAGGTACAAAGGAGAGACACTAAGAGTCTAATGACCATCAAAAGACAAAGGATACCTACTCACAATAAGCACAAAGCTATTTAAGAAAATAGGTGAGATACTAAGATCAACTCATGTTGGTCATATGAACAATAAAATTAAAATGGACCTACCTTCCCATAATATGTTCCCCATTCCTTAGGACCTCTTATAGAGATGTCGGTCTATTGCAAAGATTGGGTACTTGTGTGAGAAAGTAGGAATCACTAAAATATTTTTTTATTCTCCTTTCCCAATCTACTGGCCTACCACACCCTAGTGGACCTAAACTCTATCATGAGGCCAACTATGGAGTTTGAGTTTTGATAAGAAAAAGGAGATGTGCCATGAATCACATCTTTTAGTGTGATTTGATTTTTGGGATTTGTATTTGCCTTTTATATCATTGATTTTTATTTAAATGATTTAAATTTAAATTTTTATAGATTTTTATGATTCCTCCTTCATATGGATTTGGAATAACCAACATGAGTGATAGAAGTGATACACAAAAATGAGCTTTAGACTTTGTCTAAAGAAAGCTAAATATATAGAGATATGAATAACTAAACACTTAGGAATACCTATGAGCTAGTATGTGATCTTAAGTTTCAACCATGTGTATGTTTAGTATGTGAAAAGAATATAAAAGAATAAATAGATATCAAAGTAAATCAATATATTATAATTACAATGAGACATATTGTTTTATAATTGATCATGTGGTAAATAAAGATTGCTAAGGGGATCAAGGTTTGTATAACCAAGTCATAATAATAATTATCTAAGTTTTTGAGATAAGATAGCAAACAATGAAAGAAAGGAACTCATAGAGATAAGTGTGTAATCATGGGAAGAATGAAAATAAGCCAAAATAAAAGGTGAAAATGAAACCATATACACTACATGAAGCATAATATAAACATCCATGTGAACTAGATAGATGAATCCAAATTTGACACATGCGAATGATATAATATATATAAAAGTGGATCATAATTCCAATCTAAAATCATAGTGAAGAACAATGTGAAAGAACACCATGTTGTGTTCACAAATATTGATAATTTTATCCACAAGTATTATCTATGATATTTGAAATATATCTATGAAGGTGGATCCTAAAGACCTCTCTCAGAGTCTCATCAATCTTCATAGAAATTTATGTAAAGATCTCTCTCTAAATCTCCTCAACAAAAAATGTAGGCATAGTTGAAGGATCATGCTCATGAGGGATCTCATGTGTAGAATAATCAAGGAGAGGAATAGGTGCTTGAGTAGGAATGGTATTTATGGGATAATAAGGAGGCACCACTGGTAGAGAAGGATCCATGAGTGGGGATGGAACCACAAGTGGGGAAGGAGGTGCCATGGGTGAAGAAGGAGGAGCCTTCTTGCATGGGCAACCTATAGGAAGAGGAGTAGTAGGTGAAAGAATTGTTAGAAGGTGATCATGAAGGTACTACTGGAGAATACGAAAATGATCAATATGATGGGTATCACATTGGTACCAAAGACAATATACTTCCCTATATTTAGGGATATACTTGGGTAATAACTTGGGAAGATGTATAGATTTATCTTTTGGCTGAGTAAGGGTAGGATGCAACGTGTTAATATATTGCCAAAGCTTTCAACAATGGGTGGAAGAATGAATCATATATTCCATGGAAGCAACACATATTCTTGTTAGTAGAATTTAGGGGTCTAATAATGGAAGACGTAGAAGGAGAAGCCAGGGAAGGCTAATATAAATGGTAGTCTTTGGTCTAATGAACAAAAAAATTATGGGTATCACAATAAGGTTGATCATCCCATTGGGCAGGCATGGGATCAAGCTGTGGTAAAGGAAGAAGACCATCACCAAGGGAAGGCGGGGAAGAAATAGAAATTGGACTAGGTTTATCTAAAGGTAAAGAAATATCATAAATAAAATGAAGCTCAACTAAAAGTAGGGTGGGAGTAGGAACCAGATTAGGCTCAACTAAGGGTGAGGCAGGGTGCATAGAAGGCTTAAGATTAGTAGCTAGAATCTTAGGGGGAAGCAAACTAGAAGGATCCTTGTATCTATAAAAATGGTAAATTATGATCATGTCATGATCCATGAGCATGATTCTAAGAGGATCTATTGAAATTAGAGGTGTAGTAAGTGATTACTCCATCTCTACCCTGTGAGAAATAGGAAAAATACTAGAATTAGACACTATAAAGGAAAGAATGTGAAAAGACAAATGAAAAGACTAAAATAAAGTAGTATGATATTAAATAATCTTGACACCTCTTGATAGGACAAGTCCTCTTAGAAATGGGTCATCTAAAGCATAACCATCATCATAATCAGGTGTATGCATGTTGATGGTATATGTAGGTATGATCTTGTCTTTGAAAGTTGTGTGATGAATAAATATATAGTCTTAGTTAAGATCATAGGTATATCATTTATAGGATGTTGATGGTAGTGAGGCTATAGGGATGGTGGAATTTGGGTGATGATATAAGGTGATAAATCATAAGTTATGATTTTTAGGCTTATCTCATCTGACTCATCATTATCAGAATCTAGAAGGTTAGGTGGTATGTTCCAAATGAGTTTAGAGTGATCATTATAACTTCAGATAGAATTGATAGGATAATTAAAATGTTGAGATTTCCTAGATAGGATACTAGGCAATGGTTTAAGGGTAGGAATTTTCAAGACACCATGTTCTTGGATTTATTCAAAATTCTAAGGGTTTGTGTCTCTATGAATCTTATAAATAACACCGTTATATGGGAATTTGATGCATTGGCATGAAAATGCAGTGATAGACATTATGAGATGAGTCCAAAGTCTACCAAGAAGGATGTTATAAGAGGGGAAAGTTAAAAACCATAAATTTCATGCAAACGGTGATAGGAGGGATGGTAATAAGAAGCCACACACAACTTAAAGGAGACATTTGCCTTCTATCATAACCTTGACATGTACTATGTGTGTAATTTAGATTGAATTTGGAATATCTAAGAGTTTTAATGAAATAAAGGGATACAACACAAGTACCTAATCCCTCATCAATTAAAGCATGCTTGACTTGGACGTCACTTATTTAAATGCTAATTAATATGGGAGGAACATCCATATGAAGTAGAATCTCATATGGAATATTGGAAGCGATAGGAAACTTAAGGGAAATAGAAGTCTCCTTTATTTCATCAACATGAATGGACATCTCTTCACATTGTTAAAATATATTATCTTTAAACCCAAACAAAGTATCCTCATGCCCTGATAGAGGAGGATGGGGGATGTTCATTTCAAAAAAAAATTGCATTAGATGGTTACGATGATGGGGGGAAGTTTGCATTAGTTCAATAAAAGGTATTTGAGATGGGAGATGAGAAAGTTACACAATGGGGTACCATTCATCATAACCCATGGGGGGATTGCTATATATAGGTGAATAATGTTTCAAAAGATCCTGAGAAGGAGGGTTAGAAGTGCAGTCAAATTTATGTTGGTAAGATGTAGTTAGTTTAGTTTGAGGACAAGTAGGTTGATTGTCTTTGGATGGTGGGATGGTTGATTGAGGTATTTCTTATGATCGGGTCAAAGAAATACTATTGGAAGGGTGGGGAATGTTGTATATATGTGTAGATGTTGTGGGAAGAGTAGAAATAGTGTGAGAGGTATTATCTATTTGAGATATTGAAGGTGGTTCTTGTAAAGTGATATGGTCCTCTTGCCCCATCTCTATGAGATGAGATGGGGAAGAGTCTTGAATGACGTAAATTGTTTGAGAGGTTTGATGCATGTGTTTTGGATTAAAGTCAATAAAAATAACTACCCTTCACATGTTAGTCATATTTACCACATTTTATGCATTAATAGTGAGGTCTATAAGACTTTCAAAATTATTTGTTGGAGTAGGCTTCTTATTTCTATCTTGATGATTATGAAGAGGATATTTCTATATATCAAGGTGAGCATTAGCTTGGTTTAAATATTGATTTTTGTTTTGTGTTTCATGATCTTTAAAATTTATGTCATATGCTTGTTGGTTCTTTTAAATGAGTGATTAATGATCAAAATTTGGTTCAATAAGGAAATTCATAGCTAAATTATGCAATTGTCTAAAAGTATTGTGAGAATGGTCCTAACTTGCATGAAATCGAAAAAAATTGCTCAGATCATACCATGTTTTCACTGGATGAGTGGGGTCAAGATCTCATGGTAAAAGCCTTAAAAAGACACTTTTGAAGCTCGACTAAGGATAATGGCTTATGGACATTATTGTTACTTATTTGAGAATATGTAGGATTAGGAGTGTTGTTGGGAGGGGGAACATGCTCCATAGTGTTATTGGGAGTGATGGATTCAATATTGTGAATAGTGTCATAGGTATCAGTAATGTCATCATTGGTAGGATGATAATTTTTTTTTTAATGAGCATGTGAGTGCCCGTGGGAGGTTGACATGGTTCAAATTGGTGCATGAGAAAATTTTGTCACTTAGCTTGGTCAAGGGCTTCTTCCAAAGTTCTTAAAGAGAGAGTCCTAACCTGATATTGAAACTTGGGGTAAAGAGTGTTAGTGAATAGGTGAAGAAGGTTACCATATACCATATTATGCACACATTTATTAGATAAATTCTTCTAATGTTTAATGGAAACTTGTATCATTTTAGACTCAAATTGTTTACAATTTATGAAGTGAGCTAAGTTATTCTCAAAAAGATCATTAGTTTGAGACTCTTGTGCTAGGGAGTTAACCAAATATTCTAATCTAGTGATAGAATGGATTTTTAGTTGATTGTGTATACAAAGGAAAATCCAACTTATCTATAAATCAATCTTAGCTTGGAGAAGATAAATCCTACTTACACTTCTGATTGTTGATATATTAGATATTTAGAGTCATGACTAAGATGGATCTACTAAACCTACCCAAGGGATCTCTTACCAAAATAAAATCACTAGGGAGGGTTCCAAATCCTCTGGTTAAGTAAAATTATGTGATAACCCTAACTAGGTCATATGTTTTCATATTCACTAATTATAATGACAAATAAAGTAAAATCTAATCTAGTGCTCACTAAATATTATGGCACAAAGTGGAGGCAATAAACATGAACATTAAACATGTATATGATATATATAATCACTTCAATGTATAAAAAATCCTAATGCATGGGAGGGAAGTTAAAATGCAAATCTATCTACTCTTACAAAGGAGGAACAAAGCTAGGAATACTTACTTTTGAAGATGAATCCATCGAGCCTCAATCTCTCCTATGTGTAAGGTGATTCACAAGAGGTTATTGTGGTATGTAATGATAATAAGGATAAGTTAGATATAGGCTACACAAATTATCTATGCATCCAAAATAATTCTCTAAAAGACAAGATCTGTATCTCCAAATAAAGTTTTGAAACCCTAAGCTATGCTCCTCCAATAGAATGGTGGATAAGTAGATGCACAATATATTATTCTTCTTCTTCTCTTCCTAAATAAATGATGAAATGAATGTGTATATATCATTAGATCTAACCTTAAACCTTTACAAAATTTTAGATGGTAGGGTTGGCTCTATCAACTTCGTATCATTATTGATAAAACAAATTAGGTCTTGGTATAGGTTGATCAGGGACTGACCTAAACCCCAAATGAGTTTTATCAATTAGAGTATAGGGTCAATGGGGTTGAAAGTGTAACATAAACTATGGGAAATTATTTTAGGCTAGGGAAGGGCTAATGAAAGTGGAAAATGACTAGAGGAGGGTGAAAAAGAAGATTCAAAGCTTATGGGAATGTTTCTAGGAGATGGTTGTGTACATAACAAGTGGTATTAAAGGGGAAATAATCCTATAAAGCACCAATGTTTTTTCCACCCCTTTCCTGGTGCACCCCTCAAGGCATGCACTCAAAGAGATTAAGATCAATGGGTTCCTACAAGAGAGAAAGCATCCATAATTGATAAAAGTTTTAAAAATATTATGTGTATACATATTACCCACTCGAATCTCATCAACTGTCATGTATTTGTAACAAGGGATGGTGCTTCAGGAAAATAAAATAACAACACACAATGCTGAGGCTAAATAAAGTATAGTAAGAAGAAAATAAGATAAATTAAAGGATAGAATAGAAAAATACATAAATTTATTAGTGCTGTAGATAAAAAATGAGATGCAAGAAATGTGAAGGTGTCCAATGTAGGGAACATTAGGTTAAACTATAGAAATTAACAAAAAAAGATCTAAAAATAGAATTTTTTACAAAATCTACATGTAACATGTGAAATAATTCTCTACGATGTCAAGAATTTAGAACATTTTATGATTTTAAAAAAGAGCTAGTAAAAACAAAGATATGGTGAAAAGATAGAGTCTGGTGGTAAATATTTGAAAGGTAAATAATTTTGAATAGTAAATATAAATAGGGTAAAAAATAAATCATTTATTATTTTTACTATTCTTAGAAATCAAAGCTTTGAGAGATTGAGTTTGAGTCCAAGGAGACATCATGGTGAGGAGATGATAGTTGAGATGGGAAGGATTTATAGTGGCTACAACAAGTGTAGCGCTAGTAAGCAGTTGTGAATTTCAAAATTTTGAGTATTTTTATATAAAATTGAGATAGATATAGAAAAATAAATGGTAGGAAAAATCTAGGCACCAGAATTAACCCTAGGAAAATTTTAGTTAAACTAGGAGTAGAATGGGGTATGGGGTAATAAGAAGTCAAACCAATAAATGCATTTATGGTAAATGGTCAAAAAGTTACCACTGTGGAAGAATAGAGTTGACTTGGTTGATTGAGCCTATAAGGTGAGCCAAAATCATAGGGCTGACTACATAATAGTGGGATGATTTAGTACTCAAATGGGTGGTTGATTATGTAGTAGTGGGTTGACTTAGTTGGTAAGGAGGATAAGGTTGATTGTGTATCAGAGGACCAATTAATTTTATGGAAGATGGCTGATATAGTCTAAAAAATGAGGTCAATTGTGTATTATAGGGCTGATTTAGTATGATGAAGAGAGAGGATGACCTATGTAGCATCAAATGGGATGATCTAATTGAAAATGATAAACTCTGATTTAGTATCGAAAAGAGGGAACATGGCCAATTTAATATTAATTAGGATGATTTGTAGGAAAATTAGGAACATAAGAAAATAAATCAAACCAAATGATTTAAGTAGTTAATTTTTGAATTTTTAAGAATGTATTTTGATTATTTATGACATGGAGATCCAATACATCTTTTATTTTTTGATATTTTATAGAGAATATGAATATATTGGTGCCTAATAGATGCATCATGGCTTTCATATTTACTATATTGGTTGAATGATGTGGATAGAGCACGACTAGTTACACTAGGCTTTAGATTCATCATGGAGATGAGGTGGATCCAATTGAATTTTGATCTCATTTTCATGTTCCTTGGAGCATGGGAATAGTTGACCAACACTTTTTTATGGTTGGTGTATGGGGATACCATTGAGGTGGGTATTATATTGGAGGATGTCCATGCATTGTTTGGACTACCTATAAGAGGGACACTGGTGATCATTGACACACTAGAGGGCCTAAAGAAGAGATGAACATCAACCCAATGGGTGACATGCTCAGATAGGATATACCTAAGATTGAGGGTGGATTTATTTGATGTCTATATTGTAAACATTTTAGACATTTGATAGGTATGATAGGACTTATGACAACAAAATTGTTGTGTCACAAGTTAGATGATAAGGTACCACTATACATAATATCCTTGTGTCAGTCAATATTAGATTAGGGATCACTCTACAATTTTAGGGCTATCATTTGGTTTATCTCATGCATGATATATATGGAATGTTTTCTAAAGGGAAAAAGACCATGGGGCCTATTTTTTTTGCTGAGTGCATGGATATATGAGAGGTTTCCCATGTATTGATCAACCAGGTTTCCCCATGTGGTTGATGATAGGTTACCTAAGGTCATGCGGTAGAGATAGGACCATGTAACTCAAGTCATTCCACACATGACAACTCTATAGAATGTCACACAAGGAGAGATCATGTGGCAACCATATATGCACATTGATACTATATGGCTGAGTTAGTCGATAATTACTAAAGGGTTGGCATGGGTGTGAATCACATGCCACTACACCTCATGGGTAAAGCCATATCTAGTGGCACACTTTATAAGATAGTTTAGACTTCCACACCCATTTAACCTTCTAGTATTTCTTATTTATTATGTATGACATGCTAGAGAGATGAGGGGGAGAGGAGGAGTATCAATAGATATATCTATGATTAGGCTATGGCATGTTATACCATAGACTAGTCGAGTATGATAATGAGCGATAGTGGGGACAATAAGGGGAAATGCCATGGATGTGGATGCAATCCCACAACAAAAGCCACATTATAAATAGTAAAAGTGACCACCACAACCACATCAGAAATAGAGTCACTATTAGCAAGATTAGGTATAGGTGAGGGTTGTAGTACAAGAAGACCCAACATCCACTCTAAGACAAAGCTAGTCTATAGAAGAACCTATGAAGAGAGGATCATGGCATACTTGAGTGGTGACTATTGGATTTTACCTATTATGGAGGTGACCTATAGAGGAGATGCCTAGTAGATGAACATATGGAGAGATTGTACTCCATGAGTGAGCAAATAGAGAGATGGTGGTTGGTGACACCAACAATGGTGAAAAATGTTGTAATTTATGATTTAAGCTTTGATGTAGGATACTAATTAAATTTATGATTTATGGTAGATAGATATATTTTTAGATATATATGTGAGCTAATGTCTATCTAGGTTTTTTTTTAAAGATCTAGTGGTGGAGGAGGTCAAACAAGGAGCCTTGATAGTGGCCACACATCATGACATTTTGGATGGGATGTTGGCACCATATAGACCCACACTTTGGATGATCCTATGGTACCATCTACCTCAGTCTAGGTGGGCTAGTTTAGACTGGTGGGGGAGGCTATGAGGTAGATTCAAGCATGTGGGGATGGGATATAACCACCAATAGAGGTGGTAAATGGAGAGGCACAGGCCTAGTAAGCCTTGGATCAGGTTTGAGTGGCACACATAGCTATCACTATCTAGCTCAGACAGATGCAGGCCTAGGTGGCCAATCTATAGGGATAAGTAGTAGGCTTGAGATCCTAGACTACCTCACTACAACATACCATTTAGAGGGGACAATTCCAAGCATCTATTTTAAAGCATGGCGAGGCCACTAGATAGGTAGGATGGAACCCATCCTTAAAGCTGAAGCTATTATGTATTTTATACTTTATATTGTATAAAAAACATGATATATATATTGATTTTGACAGTTAGATTTGATCTCATGAGTTGTACTTGGTTGTGGATGTTGATGCATGTATATATTTCTTTCTAGCACATATATTTAGCTTTTATTGTATATGCTATAGGAAATATATGTTGAGTATTTTATTTTCTAGCATTATGTGATTCACATGCATGGTTAAAAATAAAAAGGCAAAAAGGACATGGAAAAGTATAAGTAATCAAAAACAAATGCACTACATACTATATCACAACGGAAAATATGTAATAACAAAATATGACTAAATATAATAAATTAAAGATGGTAAAAAAGGGGTAAAAAATGTTTTTAAACCATGTAAAATATTTACACCAAGTTAAAAAAAGATAAGATCACACTATATCACATTGGGAAGTATGAAAATAATGTAATAAAATGGAAGGCATATGAAAACTAAATGGTATAAAAATAAAAAAATTAAGTCAATCAATCATACTAAATCATGTTGGGAAGTATAAAAAGAGAGACAAAACTAGAAAAAGAAATAAAATTGATCCCACAAATTCAAGTTGGGAAGTATAAAAAATTTAAGAAAATGGTTGTAAGCATACATGCAATCAGAAAATTAGAAGATAAAAGTGAAATATTAAAGAAGTAATCATAAAACATACTATATCAAGATGAGAAGCATGTCAATGACATGTAACTTAGAATCAATCACTGCTTATCTAAAATTTGACACATGTAATTTCATTTTGACTTGGGTATTATAATATTTTATGAGGAAGGCCTGGTCCTATCCATAGGATTACACTACAACTAACAAAGGGAACACCAATGAGGTGGAAACAACTATGGTAATGATTTTAAAAGGATGTTTGTAATGTATTAATTTGTGAGGAAGGCTTGGTCCTATCAATAATATTACACTACAGTTCACAAAGGGAAACCCTAGGGGGAATGATCAATTAAAAAAATAAATATTTCCAAGGTGAAATAATATGAATGTTGTAAATGAAAGAGGGAATGTAAAAACCATAACATGGGCATCTATGAGAATACCTTAGAAAACATGAGGCACACTAAGTACACATAAAAGACACTACGTGGCTAGTGAGCATCAAAATACAAAGGATACCCATTCATAATAAGAACAAAGCTATATAGGCAAATAAGTGAGATACTAAGATCAACTCATGTTGGTTATATGAACAATAAAAATAAAATGGACCTATCTTCCCACAACATGTTCCCCATTCCTTAGGACTTTTTACAGATCCATTAGTCTACTGTGAAGATTGGGTACTTGTGTGAGAAAGTAGGTAGCACTAAAATATATTTTTTAATTCTCATTTTTCAATCTACTGGCCTAACGCACCCCAATGGACCTCAAATATATCATGAGGCCAACTATGGAGTTTGACCTTTGATTAAAAAAGTAATATGTGCTATGAATCATGTCTTTTAGTGTGATTTGACTTTTGAGATTTGTATGTTGACTTTAGTATCATTGTCTTTTGTTTAAATGAGTTGGATTTATATTTTTATGGCATTTAATATTCCTCCATATGGATTTAGAATAACCAACATGAGGGATAATATTCATAAATATGAATGAGCTTTAGACTCTGGCTAAAAGAAGTTAATTATCCAAAGATATGAATAACTAAATACTTAGGCTTACCTATGAACCAATATGTCATCTCATGTTTCAACCATGTGTATGCTTAGTTTGTGAATGGAGATAAGGGAATAAAGGAGATATGAAGTGGATTGGTAAGATATAATTACAATGAGATTACTTGTTTTCTAACTGATCACATGGTAAAGAAGGATTACTAAGGGGAACAAGGTTTGTATAACCAAGGTAAAATAATAATTTTCCATGTTGTTGAGATAAGGTAGAAAATAATCATGACAAAAGACAAAGACATATATAGAAAGAAATTAATTCTTAAATATAAGCATGTAAAAATAATCCAAAAAAAATGAAAGAAATGAGACCATATACAACACATAATGCAAGATATAAAGAACCATGTAAGATAGATAAGTGAAGCAAAATTTGACACAAAATCAAATGATAAAATAGATATATAAATGTGGATCACAATTCCAATCCAAAATCATAATGAAGATTAAAGTGAAGGAACACCATGTTGTGTTTATAAATATTGATAAATATTTCCATAGATATTATCCATAACATCTGATATGTCTCTATGAATCTAGATCCTAACTATAGAAAGAGTCTCATTAATATTCAGGGAAAGATGTGAAAAGACCTTTCATTGAATATCCTCTATATAAAATGTAGGTATAGATGAAGGATCATGCTCATGAGGGATGTCATGTATAGAATACTCATGAAGATGAATTAGAGTGGTATTTGTGGTACAAGAAGGAGCCACCAGTGGAAAATGGACCATAGGTGGAGAAGGGAACATGAGTGGATGAACCATAGTTGGAGAAGGGACCATGGGTGGAGTAACCATAGGTGGGGAAGTAGCATTCTCACATGGGTGACCTATGGAGGGAGGAATAATAGGTAAAATAATGGTCATAAGGTGATCCTGAAGATGCTATTGGAGTAAAAAATAATAATATATGTGATGGTTACTTCACTGGTGCCATAGACAATATACCTCTCCATATTTTGGGATATACTCAGGGAATAAATTGGGAGGTATTGCCTTATCAGTAGGATGAAATGTGTTGATATATTGTCAAAGAATTTGACAATGGGTGGAGGAATGATTATCTATGTCATGGAAGCAACATATACATTTATTAGTAGACTTTGGGGGTCTACTAATAGAAGGAGTAGAAGTAAAATCTAGGGAAGGTTGGTATAACTGGTAGTCTCTAGTCCAATGACTAGAAAATCTATGAATATCATAGTAAGGTTGATCGGTTCATTAGGTAGGTAGGGGATCAAGTTGTGGTAAAGGAGGAAGGCCATCACCAAAGGGAGGTGGGGCTAGTGGAGAGAATGGCATAGGCTCATCTAAAGGAGAAGAAGATTCAGATACAGGATGAGGCTCAACTAAGGATAGTGTGGGAGTAGGATATAGGCTAGGCTATATTAAGGGAAGAGCAAGATGCATAGAGGTCTTAAGGGTGACATCAAGCATCTTTGGGGGAAGCAAGATATAGGGATCATAGTATCTAGAAAAATGATAGGGACCTATTATAACATGATCCATAAGCATGATCCAAATAGGATTTGTAAAAACTAGAGGTGTATCATTCGAAGATTCCATCTCAACCCTATGAATAAGAGGTATAATGCTAAAACTAAGAAATATATAAGATAGAATATAATAAGATGAATGAAAAGACTAAAATAAAGAAGAATGATAATGAAGGATCTCAAAATCTATATCTTGGACAAGACCTCATAGAAATGGATCATCTAAAGTATAATCATTACCATAATTGGGTGTATGAAGGTCAATGGTGTAGGTAGGTATGACCTTCTCATTGGAAGTGGTGTGATGAATATAATGTTGAGTTTTGGTTAGTACTATAGGTATTTTTGGCATCCAAATATTTCACCCTATAATAGGGTGTTTAGTCCTCTCCCAGATTTGGGCAACATTGAAACATTTCTAGGATTGTGGGTATGCCTATGGAGGAAATGAACCTCTAGATTGAAAGGGCTAACTCCCTATATATGTCTCTGTAAGATAATATCTGCTAAACTAGATTTTTTAAAGGGAAAAGAGTCAGGAATTTTTATAAAAGGAAATCCTATTCTAAGAGTGGTGATACTCCAAAACTATTTTCCACATGAATGTTAGATTCTAGTGCACAATACAGTAAAAACAAAAACCATTCCAAAACTCTAAATATTACAACAATAATATTTCAACATAGAGGTGAGATTTGTAAAAAATGATACAAGGTAAATGAGCTAAAAGGAAAACTTTGCACATTCAAGATAGTAATACACATGCAAAAGTTCAATACACTTGGATACACATTGTGTGACCAGTTAGACTAAGAACTCTTGTTCAAGTATGAAGAATAGAGTGGGAAGAAGGATGGAAAATCATCACATGCTACCACTATACATCTCTTGTACAATCAAAATAAAAACCCAAAAAAAGATTGAAGGAGATAAATTTATGCTAAACGCTTAAAGGTGGAACTTAAATCATTCCAGCAGGGCTTTGCCATACACTGCATGGTCTTTTTTTTCACTAGACAAGGGGTAGTATATATAGAAAGAAGGAAGAAAGAGAGGAAATATTTTGGCACCAAGGAGAGGAATTAATTTTTTTGGAGGTCTCCATCTTTACCTACATGGCACTCTGAATGATCCATGTCAACCTCTTGAACACCCTTGTCTTGCCCTCTTGAAGATGTTTCTCAAATGATTGCTCAACCAAATTGAGATATTTGGAAATGGCATTAAAATGGTTATTGTCAAAGGATCCACTTATTAGTAATTTGTTTTGATGCCCAACTACTTCTCCTTGGCTTGTCGATATGTGTAATGACATGGAAAAGAGTCACTTTCATTTTGTTTTGCCTTGGAGAGGCATTAATAGGAATCTATTTGCTCATTGATTGATCTTTCCATAGGCCATCTAGAATGACCCAAATCATTGATTCGCACCATCAGTCTACCTATTATGGATTAGCTATTAGATCAAGATTTATAAGTTAATTAGTCTTCAAAACTTGATTTACACTGTCAAGACCTTTTTGAGCTTTCTTGGCTTCGTGACTTATAAAGTTTATAAGTAAAGTCTTTGGAGAATCTTGATTTATATTGTGTAGAACTATTTAGGTTTTTTGACTTCCTCAATTGAAAACTTTCTTAGCTTGAAGAATTCAAAATTTTTGAGCTCCAAGTCTTTAGGGTTTTCAAACCTGATTACTTCCAATAGCTAGTTGCTTTCTCTAAAGTTGACATCCATCTGTACATCACTAGACATTTATTTGGGAATAATTGTTTTGAGATTTTTGCAAGCTCTTTCTTTCAAGATTTTATGTTGAAGGAATTATTTTGGAGAATTTGTCTGAAGTAATTCCTTTGGACTTTCTATCTCCCTTTTCTTCTTGCTCATTCCTTTAGGCTTCCTACTTATGGTTTAGGAAGTGACCCTTTTAAACTTTTTGAAGGGCACTTAGAAGGGAGAGTGACCCTTCATAAAAGTTTTGAAGGGAACTTTGGAAGAAAAGTGACCCTTTGAAATTTTTTGAAGGGCACTTAGAAAGGAAAGTGACCCTTTGACAAAGTTCTAAAGGTCACTTTGGAAGAAAAATGACCCTTTGAAACTTTTTGAAGGGCACTTAGAAAGGAAAGTGACCCTTCAGAAAAGTTCTGAAGGGCACTTTGGAAGAAAAGTGACCCTTTGAAACTTTTATAAGGGAACTTGGAAAGGAAAGTGACCCTTCAAAAAAGTTCTGAAGGGCACTTTGGATGGAAATGCGACCCTTCAAAACTTTTCGTAGGGCACTTTTGAGGAAAGAAAAAGACCCTTCAAAACTTTCCAAAGGGCAATCTGAAGAGAGAAAGACCCTTATGAAAAGTTTTGAAGGGCAAAATTTGAAGGGAAAAGATGAAGGAAGAGAAATACCTTTCCAAAAGAGATAACACTTAGGCAAAAAAGGGGGAAAAACACTTGAACAAGGCTAAAATAAAGATTTTGAAGAAGAGAAAACAACTAGTTTCTTCACGAGTCCTTCACAATTGAATTGAAAATAGACAAGAGATGCTGAAATTAACCAAAGGAAATTGCAAAACTGGGTATGTAAATTGGCTAACATTCTTGGTGATTCGCAAGGGAGGCATGCTTGCTATGCCTAAGGCTAGTCGCCTAAATCCTTCCATTGGTCATGGAGTCATGTATATAGGCACTTCAAAGAGAACTAAACAAGATTTGGCTAAAAAACATACTAGGTAGGGTGATTCACACACACAAGGTAGAGATGCACACTAAACAAAAGGAAGGAAAACACACTTGTGCTATAAATCACTTAGGGAACACAATAATGAACAAAAGGAAATACACAAATCTAAAATAGTATTTACAAAAGGATGAGCAAGGGCTAATAACAGAGTTTCAAATGTATCCCATTCATAGGGATAGACAATTTTTCTTCATTCATTTTGGCTAGTTGGAAAGAGTTGCTCTGCTTGCACTTGTTGATGATGTAGGGTCCACTCCACAAAGTGTTAAACTTTTTATGCCTGCCTAGTTTTGCTCTATCTTCATCCCATTTCAAAACCAAATCACCCTCTTTGAACACTCTTGCACTTGTCCTTTTGTCAAAGGATCTCTTCATGAGTACTTGATGGTGTTCCATGGCCTTGTGGGCATCATCCCTTGCCTCTTATAGCTACATTAGTTCTATCAACCTGACTTCCATTGGAGTGTTTTCAATTAATTCTAGCTACTGTACAAGTTCTAGGGTAGGGAGTTCTTGGGATATGGACAACCTAGATTCTCTCCCATAAACAAGTACATAGGGAGAGTTACTAATTGATTTCTTAAGAGTAATTATATCTACCCATAAAGCTATCTTTATCTTGTTGTGCCATGCCCTTTGATTGGTCTCCAAAATCCTCTTGATTATTTTGCTGAGGTTCTTATTGGTAGACTCAGCGAATCCATCACATTGAGGGTAATAATTAGATGAGGTACTCAAGTGAAATCCATTCTTTACTGCCCAATTAGAAGTTTTAACACTTATGAAAGTAAGTGCATTATCAGAAATGATGACATGGGGGAATCCAAACCTTATCATAATGCTATCATAGAACTCCAAGATAGCATTTTCGCTTGCCTCCTTCAATGTAATGGCCTCTACCCACTCTGTGAAGTAGTTAGTGGTAGTCGATATCCATTTATGTCCAACACTTGATGGAGGGTTGATCATGCTAATAAAATTGAGACCCCATTGTATGAAAGGCTGGTCCACTTGGATATGTTTTAATGGAGGGGTTGTAAGTTTATATTTTCCTATAAAGAAGGCAAATTGAGGACACTTTCTAACCCACTGGTAATAGTCCTTAAAAAGACTAGGCCAATAGTAACTATCCCTCATTATATTTACAACTATTATCTTAGGAGAGAAATGACCTCCATTTACACTATTATGGAACTTATCTAGCATCATATCAAATTGGTCATTGTTAACACATATTAGTAGCAAACTATTCATGTCCTTTTTAAAAAGAACACCATCTATAAGACAATAAGGAATGGTTTGAAGTCTAAAATATCTCGTTTGAGACTTGTTCAATCTATTGGGACACTCAACATTTTGAATAAAATTAATGATGTCTTGTGTCCAACTTTGAGCTTACATTTGATCAGCTGGTTGGGGTTGAACTTTTTTGACCAAGGCTTCCTCTTTTGGCTCTTGAAGATTGAAGATAAATTATCACATAATCCTCTTCCTCTTACCAAGCTTGTTACTTTAATATCCATGTCATATTCCATCACCTTTGTAATCCATCTAGCTCTCTTTTCATTGAGGTCCTTGCTTAGTAGAAACTCCTTGGTGATAAGATGAGAAACCATGACATGTATCTTGTTGTTGGAAACCATGTGTCTAAATTTATTCAATCCTCTAATCATTGTTAGATCCTGCTTCTTAATAAAAGAATACCTTACCTCATAATCCTCCAATCCTTGGTTGAAGAATGCAATTGGTTGCTCAACCTCTTCATCATTATTTTGCATAAGCATAGTTGATATTGTATCAAGGTTAACAAAGGTATATAGTATGAAATCCTTGGAAAATTTTGGGTTTAATAGAGTAGTATATTCTATAATTTATTGCTTGATCACCTCAAAAATTCTCTTACCTTCCTTTGTCTAAGCCAAAGCTTGATTCTTCTTGAGCATGACTATGATAGGATTTACCATTGTTTCAAAGCCTAGAATAAACCTCCTTACAAAGTTTATTTTCCCTAATAATCTTTAAAACCCTTTCTTATGTTGAGGTAATGACTAGCCTAGAATAGCCTCAATCCTCTTGGGGTCGATAGACAAGCCTTCATTTGAAATAATATGACCCAAAATCTTACCTTCATGGACAACAAAGATGCACTTCTTTAGATTAATGGATATTCTATACTCTCTAAATTATTAAACACCTACCGTAGATGTTTTATGTGATCAAAAATATCCTTTGAAAAAATGGTTATATCAGCAAGATACACCAGTAGAAACTTATTGATCAAACTTTTAAAATCCATGTCCATTACCCTTTGAAGCATGGATCCAAAATTTGATAAACCAAAAGGCATCTTGTTATAGGCAAAGGTCCCCAATTTGGTGGTGAACGCTATCTTGAACTGATCTTTTTCATTTACCAATATTGGTTGTATCCTGAATAATCATCAAGAAGAGAGAAGCATTGGGAAGTGGATAATGATCCTTAAGAGACACTCTATTAAGATCTCAAAAATACACACAAAGCCTAATTTATCCATTATTTTTTTAGACAGGTACAAGATTAGCCACCCACGTCAAGTGTTTGATAGGAAAGATAATCCTAGACTCAATCAGCTTGGCTAGCTCCTTCATCAGTTCTTTTATCTTGGGATTGATAGGTCATTGCTTTTCCTTGACCAGTTTAGCTCTAGGTTTTAACTCAATGGTGTGATGAGCTAGAATTGGATTAAACTCTTTAAAATATTTGTATTACAAAGAAAAGATATCATGGAACTCTTTGCATAGTTCAACAAAGGCCTGCCTTTTAGACGAAGAACAAATCTTACCAATCTTCACGAGCTTGTCCTTGTAAATCATGACTCTATCATAATTCTCTTCTTTTATGGACATGCTCACTCTTTCCTTCTTATTTTGATCATATTAATTAAAGAAACTCTCTAAGGTAATTATCCCCTTAGGTATCTTGTTTGTCTTTAGCTGAATGATTTGCTCTTCATATTGATCATGTAGTCTCCTTTGGTTTCTTGAGGAGAAACCTACCTCATTTTGCAAGAAGTATGCAATGTGTTCATCACTCTCAAACACCTACCATGACACTTCATTATTTGGAATAGAGGGTCTCAAAATGGTCTTAATATGAGATTTATCCTTCTCTTATCCCACTCTAGTAGTTGTATCAAACCATGCCTTTAAGGCAGCTAACCTATTATCATGTTTATTTGAACCCCTTGGGATGGGCTGTATGTTGAAGGCATCAAATTATTCAAGTAGGTACCATACCCTATGCTTTTAGGACCTAAACAAGGGATTCTTGGTTGTATCTCAATTTCTTACTTGATGAATGACCAAATCGCTATCCCCATAGACCATCAAATTCTTGATCCCTCTCCTCTTTGCCCATTAGAGGCCATGAACTAGGCTGTCATATTCTACCACATTGTAGGCGGAGTTGAAGTGAAATCTATAGGAGGATTAGTATTGATTATTTAATGGAGAAAAAATTATGACACTATCACCTACACCCATTTTTCTCCTTGAATCATCAAAAAACATTTCCCACATCCCTTCAAGCTCATGATATCCATTAATGAGTGAAGGGGCTGTAGTATCCTTTTAATGCATACAACAAACTCTCAAATCAGTCTCTTTTATGAAGGTGTCTGGATCAATTCCATGTGTCTTAGTGCTATATTTATCAAGGAAAAGATAATAAATACATTCAAGGGGCGAGGATGTTTCACCATCTATGATAGTTTCTTCTTCTTCGCTGATTAGACAATTTTGATTTGAGTTTGTCTCCATGTATGACTCAATATGAAACCTTGCTAAGGGTTGAGTCCTTATAGTTACTTTGATTTCATATATTATTTTAAAATATAAAAAATACCAATTATTAAAAAGGTACCCTCCTATCTTAGCCATGAAGTCCCTTCAAAAGTAGATATCAAAATGGACTAAAAGGTCTACCACCACAATGTCTTGAAAAATTGGAAAACTTGGGCAATCATGTAAGAATACCTTAAGACCTTTGGTCAATCCCACTATCTTAGATTCCCATCAAGATGCAATACACCCTTACTATGTGGCTTATATTTTAATCCCAATTTATTAGCCACCACTTCAGGCATAACAGTGGTACTAGCTCCACTATCCATAATACAATTATGGACCAACCTATCTCCCATAATAATGGTGAGATAGAAGGGTGGAGGATTTTAAAAATTTATGGAGGGATATAAGACATGGGTTGGATTATTGGTAAGGCATACACCATTGTTCTTTGAAGTTTTAGGGTCTACATGAATGATTGCAAGCTATTCTTGAAATAAATCCTTTTGACTAGGCATATGCAAAACTTCTCAAAGAGATATTATTGTCTTGGCATTATTAAAAGAATAAATAATGTTTAGAGAGGGAGCATTCACATTTTCTTGGAATTTTAAAGGTAAATAAAGAGTCTAAACTTACTGTGTTATAGGTTTGACAATCCCACCTGCACTTTGATTTTGTTGAAGAGCATGACTTACAACAGGTACAACATTAGGATTCACACTTTGTGGCCTTAGAGAGACATCACTTGTAGTTACATGAGCTCCTTGATCTTCTCCCAAAACTCTTTTCTTAGCTCTTGTGTTGGCTATAACTAACATGCTTTGATTTAACACATAATCATCTCTTTTTTGGAAGTTCATCATGCCTACACTTTGGCTGTTACGTTAGCCACTATTATCCCTTTGCATAAGGTCTACTTATTCTAAAGCGACATAAGGATTAGTTTCCTCTTGTGCCACCAAAGCTTGGATTCCTTCTCCATCATCATGCATAAACTAACCTTGAGGTTTCCCCCATTGGTCTAAATTATTTTCTCCTTAGACTAGATTAGCATGTATGGGAACAATAGCCTTCATGGAAGGTGTAGGACCAAGATTATAGGCATTAGGCTACCTATTGAAACCTTGATGACCTTGTCATCTTCCTTGGTAGCTATATTTGGGTGGAGATCTATATCCTTATTGAGGATAGTATTGATGGTTAGGTGGAAAAATTGTCTAGAACTAAGCTTGCTTGAGCTAAGCTCATAATGATCATATTTATTCATATTTGTCCACAACAACATCTAATTTCTTGGGGAAGGATCTTGGCTTATAATTGACCTAAGGAACTTATGCTACAATTAGAGTTTCCACTGAATTATGAGACAAAAATGGTATATAAACTCTTGGAGGTAGCTTTCCAACTTGTATCAAGCTATTCTCAGCTTCAATAGCTATCTCATATGCATCAGGTAGAGTAAACCCTCCCATAAATTGTAACATAACTTATACATCAGTACTAATAGGGAACACAAAGCTTGGAAGATGTCTCATGATAGGTGAAAACCTATGCCATGTCTTTTGAAATATTTCATTAAAATCCCCCATAGATTTATTAGGACCTCTCTTTATCATGTTTAGCTGATGGATCAATGAAGTGTGGTCACTCTTATTTTCAAATATAGTCACCAAAAATTCCCCAAAGCCATCCCAACTTGTAATGCAACCACCCTCCAAAGTTATATACCAGTCAAGTACTTTTCCCTTTAGAGACATATCAAGCAATCTAATGGGTATGTTGGCTTGAGTGACATTGTGAAAATTATAGAAATTTGAGATGTCCCTAATATGCTTAGATGGGGTAATAGGAACCTCTCCATTAAAACTAGGGAGATTCTTGGTTGTGTTGGGAGGAATATCATCGTATGTAAAAAGGTTAATTAGATTTTGTGTTAAAGGTTGGGAAAGGTTGTTGTCTCTCCATTTATATTATTTCCTCTTGATCTCCTATTTTTACAACTTCCTCAACTTCTTCTTCTTCTTCTTCTTCTTCTTCTTCTTCTTCTTCTTCTTCTTCTTCTTCTCTAAAACCTCCTTGCTAAGGATCTCTAAGTGCTAGAAATGGTTCAGGGTGTTGTTCTTCAAGAAGAGAGTTAGCTTGAGGGGCTTGATTAGAAGTCCTAGATGACCTAGTGAGGACCATGAAGTATAATGTGGGAAATTTGATCTAAAACCAAATATTCTCACCTTTTAGAGTCACCAAATGTTGTATTAAGAGTACAAACTTAGATTTTTCAAGACCAGCATTCACCTTGACATGTACATAACCAGGAATTGGTATCCCACTGAGCATGCCAGAACTATTGGCATCTAAATCTTGTACCCTAGAAGAGGGTGTTCAATCCTCTTCTAGATTTGGACAATGTTGGAACATTTCTAGGCCTATGGGTATGCCTATGGAGGAAATGAAACTCTAGATTGAAAGGGCTAGCTCCCTATATATGTCGTTGCAAGATAATCTCTGCTAAACTAGCTTATTTAAAGGGAAAAGAGTTAGAAATTTTTAGAAAAATAAATCCTATTCTAAGAGTGGCGATACACCAAAATTATTTTCCACATGAATGTTAGATTCTAGTGCACAATACAACAAAAGCACAAACCATTCCCAAACTCTAAATATTCTAACAATAATATTTCAACACAAAGGTGAGATGTGTAAAAATGACACAAGATAAATGAGATAAAATGCAAACTTTGCACATTCAAGACAATAATACACATGTATAAATTTAATACACTTGGATACACATTGTGTGACTAGTTAGACTAAGCACTCTTGTTCATGTATGAAGAATAAAGTGGGTAGAAGGATGGAAAACATTACATGCTAACATTATACATCTCTTGCACACTCAGATAAAAAACTTAGAAGAAGCTTGAAGGAAATAGATTTATGCTAAATGCTTAAAGGTAGAACTTGAATCAATTTAGCAGGGCTTCGCCATACACTGCATGGTCTTTTTTTTCACTAGCTAAGGGGCTGTATATATAAAAAGAAGGAAGAGAGAGAGAGAGGGGAAGAATTTTTGTGCCAAGGAGATGAAGCAATTCTATTATAAGTCTTTGTCTTTAGCTGCAACTGACTTTATGAATGATGCTCATTAGGGCACTCTAATTGATCCATGTCAACCTCTTGAACGCCCTTGGCTTGCCCTCTTGAAGATGTTTCTCTAATGGCTACTCAACCAAATAAAGATATTTGGAGATGGCATTAAAATGGTTGTTGTCAAAGGAGCCACCTATTATAAATCTATTTTGATTCCCAATCACTTCTCCTTGGCTTGTTGATATGTGCAATGGTGTGGAAAAGAGTCACTTTTATTATATTTTGCCTTAGAGAGGCATTGCTAGGAATTCATGTGCTAATTGATTGATCTTTCCATTGGCCATCTAGAATGACCTAGATCATTTATTTTTACCATCAATCTACCTATCATAGATCAAATTTTGGATCAAGATTTATAAGTTAAGTAGTCTTTAAAACCTAATTTGCACTATCAAGACCTTTTCAGGCTTTCTTGTCTACTTGACTTATAAAGTTTATAAATAAAGTCTTTGGAGAATCCTAATTTGCACTGTGTAGACCCATTTGGGTTTTCTAACTTCCTTGACTTTATAATTTCTTAGCTTGTAGACTTTAAAATTTTTGAGCTCCAAGTCTTCAGGGTTTTCAAACCTAATTACTTCCAATGGCTAGTCCCTTGATCTAAAGTTGATGTCCGTCTGCATGTCAGTGGATTTTTTTTGAGAAGAATTATTTTGGGATTTTTACAAGCTCTTTCTTTTAGGATTTTATCTTGAAGGAATTATTTTAGATAATTTATTTGAATGAATTCCTTCAGACTTTCTATCACCCTTTTCTTCTTTCTCATTCCACTAGGCTTCTTGCTTATGGCTTGGGAAGTGACCCTTTGTAAAAGTTCTAAAGAGCACCTTGGAAGAAAAGTGACCCTAATTTTTTTTTAAAGGGCACTTGGAAAGGAAAGTAACCCTTCAAAAAATTTATAAAGGGCACTTTGGAAGAAAAGTGACCCTTTGAAAGTGGCACTAGGAAAGGAAAGTGACCCTTTGGAAAAGTTTTGAAGGGCACTTTGGACTGAAAAGTGACCCTTTGAAACTTTTCAAAGGGCACTTCGAAGGAAAGAAAAAGACCCTTTAGAACTTTTTAAAGGGTAATTTGAAGAGAGATAGACCCTTCAAAAAAGTTTTGAAGGGAAAACTTTGAAGGGAAAAGATGAAAGAAGAGAAAGATCTTTCCAAAAGATATAAAACTTAGGCAAAAAGTGGGGAAAAACACTTGAACAAGGTTGAAACAAAGCTTTTGAAGAAGAGAAAACAACTAGTTTCTTCACGAGTCCTTCATAATTTAATTGGAAATAAATAAGAGATGTTGAAATTAGCCCAAGGAAATTACAAAATTGGGTATGAAAATTGGCTAACAGGTATATCATAGATAGGTGGTTGCAGGGAATGTGGATTCAAGGATGGTAGAAGTTGGGTGATGAGATGAAGGGATGAATCTAAAGTTTTGATCTTGAGGTTTATTTCATTCAGATCATCATCATAAGAGTCTAAGAGTTTAGGTGGTATGTTATTGATGAGTTTGGGGTGACCATGATAACCTTGAGCATAGTTGATGGGAAAATTGAAATGTTGAGATTCTTTGAATGGAAAACTTGACAAGGGTTCAAGGGTTGGAATTTTGAATACATCATGTTTTTGGAATTGTTTGAAATTTCAAGGGTTGGTGTCTCCTTAAATCATATAGATAATACCATTATGGGGAAATTTGACACATTGGCAAGTAGAAGAGGTGACAACCCTCATGCCATGAGTCAAAGGCCTTCCAAGTAAGATATTATAGGAAAGGGTAAAGTTAAATATCATAACCTTCACTTGAAAAATGATAATAGTGATGATAATGGAAAGCCATATGTAACCTAAAGGAGGCATTTGCCTTCTATCATTACCTTGGCATGTATTGTGTGTGGACTTAAGATTACACTCAAAATACCTTAGATTTTTAATGAAGTCTAAGGAGGTGACACATTTAATTGAATCCTAATCAATCAAAGCAAACTTAACTTTGAATCACCAATTTGAATGCTTATAAATAGTGGAGGATCATCTACATGAACCAAAATCTCATCTAGGATCATGGAAGCAATAGGGAATTTGAGGGAAAGAGAAGTGTCCATTATTTCTTCAACATTTATAGACATCTCTTTGCATTATTATAAGATACTATCTTCTGACCCAAATAAGGTAAATTCACATCTTTCTAGAGGAGGACAATGTATGTTCATTTCAAATAATAATTGCATTAGGTGGTTACAATGATTTAGAGAGGTTTGCATAAGTTCAAAAAATGGTATTTGCGATGGGAGATTAGTAAGTTATGTAATATGATCCCATTCATCAAAACCTATGGGGATATTTATATATAGATGTGCATAATGTTGGAGGATATCCTGGGAAGGAGGATTAGAAGTGCATGTAAACTTGTGTTGATGAGATGTGGTCAGTTTAGTTTGAGGATAAAGTGGTTGAGTGTCTTTCGAGGATGGGATAGTTGATTTAGGTAGTTATTGTTATTTATTTGAATAAATGTTATTAAGATTTGGAGAAATGTTGTCAATGGGTATAGAGGTTGGGGTAGTTGTAGAAATAATGTGAGAGGTGTTATCTAATTGAGGTATTGGAATTGGTTATTGGAAAGAGATAAGGTCTTTTTGCCCTAACTCTATTAGGTGAGATGGGGAAGAATCTTGGATAACACAAAATGTTTAGGATGTTCAGTGCATGGGTGTAGGATTAGAATCAATGAAATAAACTGCCCTTTACATATTAGTCATATGTACCAAATTCTCATTGGGAGTTTGGTATATAATACTTTCAATGTTGTTGGTGGAAGGAGTAGGCTTTTCATTGTTGTCGTGATGATTAGGAAGAGTGTCTTTATAAATGGTAAGATGAACATTAGCTTGGTTTAAAGATTAATTTTTGTTTTGTGTTTCATGATATTTGAAGGATATATCATAGGCTTCTTGGCATTTATGAATGAGTAAATTGTGATTAAAGTTTATACCAAGGAGCAAATCAATAGCTAAATTACATAATTACCTACAAATCTTGTGAGAGTGGCCCTAACTTGCATGAACCAGCACAAATTATTTGGATCATACCATGATTTCATAGGATGAGTGGGGTCAAGCTCTCATGGTAGAGGCCATGGTAGATGATTTTGGAGCTTGGTTAAGGATAATGGCTTATGAATGTTAATTTTGTTTATTTGAGAAAATTGAGGATTAGGGGTGTTGTTTAGAGGGGAACTTATAGGTTGGGAGAAATGGACTAAACATTACTTTCATCTAAAGTGGAGGATATAAACTATTTTTGGGGAAACCTATTCATATTGATAAATCTCATCATGTTGGTTGAGTTCAACTTTGTGTTATCCTCAAATAAGAATTTTATGATGAGGGAAAGAGGCTAAAAGGAGTGATGCAAAGAAAAAATCAAAAAATAGGATACAGAGTCAAACTAGTCAATCGAGTTCTATAAACTAGGGAATAAATGAGGAAGATAAGGACACACAATTGTGTAGGTTGACTGTGTACTACTAAAAAAAGGACTAAATAGGGAGATAAGGATACATAGTCATGCATTTTGACTATGTAATATAGGTAGGAAGGCTAAATAGTCTATAAGAGATTGTATCAACCAAGATGATAATATTCTAAAATAGAGAAAAAATTTTGCAAGGTAATTTTGAATCAAAATGAAAACAAGCACACAAAAAATTGGATCAAGTGACTGACCCAATTGGAACACATAACAAAAACCTTATACTAATGCTGACCAATGCAATTTTACAATACAACACACAATGATCAAAGAGTAATTAGAAATTGAAAAGTAAATGCTAACTAATTGGTCATCCTAAGTGTTATTAAGTTATAAGAAAGTTTTGATTGTAATGTGATAGGGAAGTTATTTGAAATAAATAACTAAAAGCTATTTAAGGTTGGTTTCAAGATGTTTGGGCTAAAATGGAACTCTATTGGAAAAGGTACTGGATTGGTATTGGGGCCTATCGCGTCACTTCAAAATCTCACAATGATGAGGGTGTCGAGTGTTTTGCCAATATATACCATCAACCACATATTTATACTTGGCTAAAAAACAAAGTTGACTTCCCCCTTGGTGATGAAATCCAAGTAGGTAGGCCTTGGAAAGACAAATGTTTAATGATTTTTGAATGTAAAATGATTTATAGTGTGTGAAAACTAGAAAAATAGTGTAACTAAAATGGTAATTTGAAAATTCACCTATTTAATCTATATGAGTTACTCTAAGCATGCAAATAATTGAAAATAAAAGGTGAATTAATTACTAATAAATAGATGTTAATTCCTTGATTGAGAATAGTACAGAGTCAATTTAGACAACATTGTAGGCAAACAGTATGGAGCAGATTCAACTGGGTCACTACTATTCTATAGAAGTAAAGTCTATAAGAATAGGGTCAACCAAGTTGATTATGTCTTGTATAAAGAAGATAAACTACAAAATTGTATCGAATAGTTAAACCCAATTGGCTATAGGACTATAATTTTACAGAATGTAAGCTTATGAAAAATAATAATGAATGAAAAAATGAAATAATAGACAGAGAAAGAAATCAACCTTGGTGGGCTTGAAGATATTTTAGATTGTAAATTTTTATGCCATGATGTTCAAGTGCTGCATCAAACTTCTGTGAACTAGGTCAACTAGTCTGACCAAGTTTGCAAAACCTTGTATGTTGAAGAAGAGATAATGAATAGAGTTGAGTTGTTTGACTATGTTTGTAGACCCATATGTTGATAGAAGAAAATAGTAGATATAGTTGACCTGTTTGACTATGTATGCCAATCTAGAATTAAAGAAGAATATTGAGCCAAACTGTTTGATCCAGTAACCTGTAATTGACAAATACTTGCATAGCTAGAAAAAATTCATTTTGAAGTAAATGTGTGTTAAACCTATGCATAGAAATTTATAACTATACCAAATGGTTTGATATAGTACTATAAATATATAAAAATATGGTATGATGACAAAAATGATGGCATGAAAGAAAACTTGCAAGGGTTAGGTTCACATCAAGTTAATTAGAATGTTTACAAAGGGAAATGTAACTGATCTATAAATTAATCCTAGCCGATGAAGATAAATCATACTTACACTTATGATTTTTGATACATTAGATATTTGGGGTCATGACCAATATGAATTTGCTAGACCTAGCCAATAGATCTCTTACGACAATAAAATCACTAGGGAGGGTTCTAAAGCCTCCAATCAAGAAAAACTATGTAATAACCTTAACTAGGTCATATATTTTCATATTCACTAATTATAATGAAAAATAAAGTAAAATATAATTTATTTCTCACCAAATCTTGTGTCATAAAGTGGGGGTAATAAACATGAAAATTAAACATGCATAGGAAATATATACTCACATCAATGTATACAAAATCCTAATGCATGGGAGAGAAGTAAAAATGCAAATCTCTATACTATTACAAAGGAGGAACAAAGTTAGGAATACTTTTCTTTGAATACAAACTTGCCAAGCCTCAATCTCTCCCTTGTCTAAGGTGCTTCATAAGAGGTTGTTATGGTATGCAAGGATAACAAGGATAAGTCAGTTCTAGGCTACACAACTTCTGTATGCATTGAAAAGACTTCTCCACAAGACAAGATCTATATCTCCAAAGAAAGTATTAAAACCTTAAGCTATGATATTCAAGTAGAATGGTGGATAAGCATATGCATAATATATTATTATTATTCTTCTCTTCATAATTAAATGATGAAATTAATGTGTATATATAATTGGATCTAATCTATGAAAGTTTAGTCGATAGGGTTAGCTCAATCAAATCTGTATCATGACTGAAAACTATAAACTAGGTCTTGGTCTAGGTCAGCCAGGGGCTGACCTAGACCCTACATAAGTGTTATCAATTACTGACAAATATAAACTATTGGAAAGGGTTTTAGGCTAGGTAAGGGTTAATGAAAGTGGGAAGTGACGATGCTTGTTAATGTTAGATTTATTAGATTAATACTCTACTACTATATGTGTGTGATAATTATGATGTGATTTGATATTATAATCATTGTTTGAGCTCTCTCATTTCTCCTTTATAGTACTATTAATTTGTGTGTTAATTTATAGGTTATCGTTAGGTGTTTATGTGTAATTTTTAATAAACTCCCAATACTTATATTTAGTGAGGGTTGAAAAAGAAGAGAAAATTTTTAGGGGAATGTTTTTAGGAGATGGTTGTGTAGATAACAAGTGGTAGTAAAGGGAAAACAATCTTGTGAAGCACCAATGGTCTACCCACCCCTTTCCCAGTGCACCCCTTAAGGCATGCACTCAGAGAGATTGAGACTCGATGGGTTCCTATAAGAGAGAAAACATCATTAGTTGATAACAATTTATTAAAATATTGTGTATACAAATTATACCAATCTAAAGCATCTCCTAAGAGTGTTTTAGCTAATAGTTTGGTAGCAATAAAGGTAAGTTTGACCCATCCTTTATAGAGATTAATAAATATTTTAAATGTAATGTAGGATTGGTAGATCTATTATAATTGATGGTAGGTGTGATACCTCTTATGTATATATTATAAATTTGAGGTACAAGAGGTTAATTTTGGAGATGTTTGATTGTTTTATTAATGAGGGGTGGTTGAGGAATAAGGTTACCACGGTAATCCCTAAGGAGGGTGGAGGCATTTGGATATCATGTTCCCCATGAAAACTATTGGGGTTGATTTTGAAGGTTAATGAGATGATTTTGAATATACATCTTTTGATTTATAGTATTGGTTTGAAAAGTATTCATTTAATTATGTTTGTAATAAAAGTTGATGAGTTTGGGCTATATTTTGACTAGTGTGCATAGCATGTGAAACATTGATATTGGTATTAGTGGCTTGGGTTGCATTATGATTATTATCATGTGCCATATTAGTGTCATGAGAATCATTTTTAGAAAAGGAATCACTATTTTCATGATTAACATTTTTAGATAAGGATGCACTAGTGGCATGATTAATGAGGAGGGTCTTTGGAAAATGCCCACTAGAGGTTGAACCTACCATGTTAGCATATATACTTGGCATGGAGGTTGAAGAAGTCATAGAAGAAGAAGTTGTGGTGTGTTAAGGATACAAAATAGAATGGAAATGTTGAGAATCAAAGAAAGTCTCTCCCCCAAATTTGTAAGAGAAGGTAAGGGAGGGTGATAGAGGTTATTCTTCTTTAGGACCTATCATAAGATTGCAAATGGTTGAAGGGTCCTTTCCTCTATCTTGAGGAAATTCATTAATGAAGAAGAGCATTTCAATTTTTACTCTAATTCATTCTAATATTCAAAGGATGAATGAGGAGGAGTCCCATAATTGGTAGTGTGAGTGGAAAAGTGAACATTACTTTCATCTAAAGTGGAAGCCACAAGCTATTTCTTTAGAAACCTATTAGGATGGGTAAGACTCATCATATTTATTGGATTAAACTCTGTATTATAATAAAATAGGAAATTAATGATGATAAAATGAGGATAAAGAGTTGATGAAAATAAAAATCATGACATAAGATACATAATCAAACTAGCTGACTATGTTTTGTAAAGTAGGGAACATAACAAAGAAAAATATGACATAGTCGTGTAAGTGGATTGTGTACTATTGAACATGGAAGATGACAAGAAA
This sequence comes from Torreya grandis, assembly GCA_037957365.1. Classification (NCBI taxonomy): domain Eukaryota; kingdom Viridiplantae; phylum Streptophyta; class Pinopsida; order Cupressales; family Taxaceae; genus Torreya; species Torreya grandis. The sequence continues at coordinate 2,658,269 of JARHVA010001378.1, forward strand.
TAAGAAGACAAATCCAAACATGCTAATTTTTTATTGCTTAGGTATGGTATTGAATAGGAAGATAAAGAGACACAATCAAATATGTCAACTATGTATTGCAAATAGATAGTTTGAACAGTCTGTAAGAGACTGTGTCAATAGGGATAATAATGTTATGAAAATAGAGAAAGGTTTTGTAAGATAATATATAGGAAAATTAAATTAAGCACACAAGTAATTATATCAATGTGATTTATCCAATTAAAAAACATAGCACAAAAATTACACCAATGCTAGCTAATGTAAGTTTTGCAATACAAAATACAATGATTAAAGAGCAAGCAACAACTTTATAGTAAATGCTTAACTAATTGGTCATTCATAAGTGTTATTAAGTGATAATAAATTTTAAATTGAATGTGATGGTAAGTTGGCTATAATAAGGAACTAAAAATCAATCTAAGGATGGTTTCAAGATGTTTAGGCTAAAAGGGATATGTATTGGTGATGTTATTGGCTTGGTATTGCGGCCTACGCCCTCACTTCATAATCTTGCATAGATAAGGGTGTTGGGTGCTTTGCCCATATATACCATCAATCACATGTTTATACTTGGCCAAAAAACCAAGTTGGCTTACCACTTGGTGATGAAATCTAAGTAGGTAGGCTTTGGGAAGACAAATATTTAATGGTTTTTGTGTGTAAAGTGATTTGGAAGTGTGTGTAAAAGAGAAAAATAGTGTGACTAAATAGATAATTTGAAAAACCACCTAATTAATATATATTTATTACTCTAAGTATGCTAGTAAATAAAATGAAATGTGAATTAATTAATAGAAAAAAGAGGTTAATTCCTTGATTATGAAGAGTACATAATTAGTTTAGGTGATACTATATGCAAATAATGTAGAATAGAGTCGACTAGGTTGCAACTATTTTGTAGAAGCAAGATCAGGAAGAACATAGTTGAAAATGTTGACTATGTCTTTGAGATAAAAAATAAGCTATAGAATTATGTCAATCTAGTCAACCCATTTGGTTGTAGGGATGTAGTTTTATAGATTGCAAACTTGTGAAAAATAGTAATGAAAAAAGAAAACTAAAATGACAAAGAAGGTAAGAATGAACCTTGATGGGATTGAAGATGTTTAGATTGCAAAATTTTATGCTGTGATGCTTAAATGATGATTCAAAAATTTTGCTAATAGAGTCGAATAGATTAATATATTTTACAAAACTTGTGTGCTAAAAAATAAGTTTCGAATAGAGTCGATTGGATTGACTATGTTTGCAGACTTATATGTTGAAAAAAGAGAATTTAGAATAGATTTGACTAGTTTGATTATGTATGCAATCCTATGACTAAATAAGAATAATAGTTAAGATGATCATTCTAGTCACATATTATTGGAGAAGACATATAAAAACAAAATAGAGTCATTTTAGGGTGACTATGTGTTAAACATGTGCACATAGTGTTATAACTATACCAACATGTTCAATACAATATTGTAAAAATAAAAATATAATATGATGACAACATGAAAGAGTGAAAGAAAACATACAAGGTTTTGGTTTACACTCCATTCACTAGAATGTATACAAAGGAAAATACAATTGACCTATTAATCAATCTTAGCTCAGAAAAGATAAATCCTACTTACACTTCTAATTATTGATACATCAGATATTTGGGGTCATGACCAAGATGGATATGCTAGACCTAAGAAAGAGATATCTTACAACAATAACATCACTAGAGAGGGTTCCAAATCCTATAGTTAAGCAATAACATGCAATAACCCTAGCTAGGTCCAATGTTTTTATATTCATAAAGTATATGTAAAGCAAAGTAAAATCTAATTTAGTGCTCACCAAATCTTGTGGCACAAAGTGAAGGTAATAAACATAAAAATTAAACATGCATAGGACTATATATATATAACCCTAATACATGGGAGAGAAGTATAAATTCAAATCTATCTACTCTTACAAAGGAGGAACAAAGTTAGGAATACTTACCTTTGAAGATGAACCCATTGAGCCTCAATCTCTCCATTAGCCAAGGTGATTTACAAGATGTTGTGGTATGTAAGGATAATAAGGATAAGTCATCTATAGGATACACAAATTCTCTATGCATCCAAAATAATTCTCCACAAGGCAATATCCATATATCCAAAGAAAGTATTGAAACCTTAGGAAATGTTCCTCAAGTAGAATGGTGGATAAGCATATGCAAAATATATTCTTCTTATTTTTCTCTTCCTTTCTAAATGATGGAAATGGATGTATATATTGTTATAGCCCAAATTCTCACATTAGAGAAGTCAATTAGACCTTCTCAAATTTGGGATAACATGGAACTATCTCTAAATATAGGTAGATTGCTACAAGAGATAGATATCTAGATTATGGGCTAGCTCCCTTGATCTATTTATTTAGGCTCTCATCTACATTAGTCTAATCACTTACTAGGTGTAAAAATGGATAAATAAAACTTGAAATTAACCTATACTAATGGAGGTGATACACCAATGTTATCTCCATGAACATACTTGAACTTTCATTATGAAGGCAAATTACTAAATTGATCTCAACTCAAGGTTCTTCTAGCAAAACTGTTTATACATGGAGGTAGATTGCCATGCATTTCCAAAGGTAAGGTGAATAGGAGGTCAAATATCAAACACTACTAATATTCTTCACACTTTAAATATACCTAAGAATCACTCACACTTCATGAGAACTATTATAAAAGATATTACTTACACAATACATGCAAGAGCATAATATAAGCAAGGAGAAAAAATCATCACTTGTCATTCAAATGGACTACTTGACATATTTAGGCAAGAGTTTTAGAGGGTAAAATAGATTAAGAACTTTATTCAAAGGTAAAAACTAGATGTCAAACTAGCAGGAATTCACCATACCAATTCTAGATCCTTTATAATTCCAACATTTCTTCAATATATAGATCAATAGGAGAAGAGAGAGAAAGAATGATGTTGGAGAGTCATAATGCCAAGTGTCAAGTCTTGAAGACCAGTTATAATGAAAAAGAAATAGTTAGAAAACAAATCATGAAGTTCTCTTGAATAAGTGTCAATCTAAAATATGACATCCTCCTGAAGATGGCATAGGGATGCTTCATTATCCTTCTTGAAACTGCTCTTCTTGATGAGGAGTCCACTCACTATATAGAACTTCCTTAGAGGTCATTGACACATATTCACATCCTTGAGAAGGTGGAAACATTATTTTTGTAGTTAATTATGCACCCATCCAATTGATAACCTTCTCTTTACCACTTGTTTACTTCCTTGAAGTAACTCACTTGCCCTCTAGGCCTAAACTCTCACACTTGTCACTAGGGTGACTTACACACACTTAAGTTAAATCATTACAGAGATGTAAAACACATATTCAAAACTTCTTTGTCCTCTAGTCTATCATATAGACCTCAAGAAATATGAAAATCACACTTCTCATCTCCAACTTGGTAGTTACCTTGCTTCTTAAGTAATATCCCCTTCAAATAGGGAATATAGAAATACAAAACATCTCTGTTATGCTTTTTTGATATTCTATTTTTTTTGTTTTTTTTAAAAATTAAACCACAATATAATCTCTTATTTATTCACTCAGATGGTTACAATAGAAGTTCTCTGGCATGCATATAAAGTAATACAAATATCATCTCAAAACCTGATCCTTTTTCAAATCTGGAATGGCTCTCGGGTTGCTATGTCGACACACAATCGTCGACGTCAGTTATAAAGCCATCATCGATTGATAAACTGCTATCGTCGGTCACTGTCAATTGGCTATCCTACCGATGTCAGTTCTCAGTTGGCCAATGTCAGTCACTGGGATGCTGATGTCAGTTCCTGCACTTTCCTATGGCCTGTAACTATTTACAATGCCCTTCTTCAATCTAAGATTTTACTAGTACGGCCTGGTACAAATCTGTATAGATTCCATATAGCGGCAAAATACAATATATCACAGCCTATATGCTGGTCCCTGTTCTAAAGATCTCTATCTGTATAATTTATTGAAGCAAAACATAATAAAATAAATACCTGGAATATCTATGATAAATTCTATGTGAAGTTATCTCTCAAACCTGTAAATCTCTGTGATAACTTCTGTATGAAGCTATCTCTCAAATTGGCAATAAATCGGCTGATCTTTCACAACCTCTGAATCACACACACTAAAGAGTGGACATTCTCCAATGCAAATGGAATCCTGGAACCCTTGGCTCAGTCTTCACAGAAGAATTCTTTAAAATCAATAGTCAATAATCAATGCATAATCTAATTCTCTCTCATGAGAAACCCTTATACCCTCAAAAAGATATGCTTTCCCTAATTAGGGTTTTCTTAAATTAAAATTAGGGTTTCTTAATTAAAAATAGGCCAAATAATTAATATTTGATTAAATCAATCAAATATTAATATCTCCCTCAATATATGTCCGATCCTTGAACCGTCTAAAGCTGGTGAATCAGGGAATAATTTTGCACATGACCATACCAAAATAAGGGTGCTCCACTGCGTGTTAGAAGTCCCTAAATAATAGGAGCTCAGGCAAAACATGTCTGAAAGAGCCCAAATGAAAGCTAACTATCAGAATTCTGCTAATCAAAGCCAAGCCAAGCTCCATCATGACCCTCTATCCATCTTATTAGCCTACGAAGGTCACATAATAGGCTAATCATCAAGTCTAAAGATGTCACCTAAAAAGGGGACATGACAATCCACCCCTCCTAAAATTGCTTATCCCTAAGCAATCGTGGAACAATGAACCACTCGATCCACCTAGATCCCAAGGAAAAGGTTGTGTAACATCCCTCATGTCACCAATCAACCCTCGTGAAAAAATCATCAGCATTAATAGCATCAAAAGTACCAAAATCAGCAACTAAAAAATTGCACTCAACACCCAAACAACTGACATCATTGACAAAATTATCTGAAGACCAACTATAGATGTCGATAACAGAAACCACTCTGTGGAACTCAAGCCATCTAAAACATCAACTCTATCAAAAGTCAAGTCCCTGTCTAATTGACACTCACACCCAACTGCACCGTGGATATGACAACCATAGGTACCTGAGTCACTGACACCAAATCCAATCTCTGATAAACTATCCTGGGTGTGCTGATACTGCAAGATGTGTAACTTTCAATTACATATGCCATCTATAAAAGATGGTGCCAATCCATCCCATAACTGATCCCTCTATAAAGGTGGCACGATCAACTGTACCACACTGTCATTGGTGTGAGAAGAATCAATTTGGAGACTCAACGCTACTGGTATGCCAAACTCATTAGGACTAGGTACTCCCAAATCTTGAACATGTTTGTCAGCCCCAATAACATGCTCCTCAACAACAACTGCATGAATGTACTCACCAACAACACTCAATGTACTAACCTCTAAGTATACCTCCACACTTTGAATGCCAGCATCAGACTCATCCTCATCTAACTCTAAAGATGCTGCTACTAAAATTGTCTCATCATCACAATATCCAGCTCCCTCATCCTCTACAACTAACTGAGAGTCTGAATCCCCATGACTAAGCTCATCCACATGTCTCTCAGAATCTTGGTGAGCTACCTTCATTTCCTCTACCTTAGGCTCTGAAGCCTCTACCTTTGACTCCTTAGAACTATCATGCTGTTCGAAATCTTCTGATTTTGAATCCTCACAATATGCCCATATTATACGATTTGCCTTGCCCTTAGGCCTCAAATGACAATCATGATTGGCATCATATAGACATTTTTAGTATAAGCAAAGCTTTTTCTTGGACCCTTTAACAATGGATGCCACATACCGTGTTAATTTGTTTTCAAATGTAGGGTTTGAAAGGATTTCATCCATCCTCCTCTGGGTTTCAACCAACTAGTTCAAACTTTGTTTCAACTTCTTCATATCCTTGTCCCACATTTTTTGAGTACTTAAAGACATCATGGATACTTCACTGATTCAATCTACCCACTCTACCCAATAGGATGGCAGGACACTAGCTCTGATTTGCCCAACAAGATGGCAGGAATTTGGCTCTGATCTACCCAAACTACCCAACAGGATGGCAAGAATTTGGCTCTGATACCACTATAATATCCCCTTCAAATAGGGAATATTGAAAACTCTATAAGCTCTAATACCACTGTAATATCCCCTGTCTAATAGGGAATATAGCAATACAAAAGCTCTGATACCACTATAATATCCCTTTCTTAGGGGCTCCTTTTTTTAAAACAAAAGCTATGATACCACTGTAATATCCCCTTCAAATAGGGAATATAGAAATACAAAACAACTCTGATATGCTTTTCTGATATTCTAATTTAAAAAAAAAAAATTAAACCATAATATAATCTCTTATTTATTCACTCAGATGGTTACAATAGAAGTTCTCTGGCATGCATATAAAGTAATACAAATATCATCTCAAAACCTGATCCTTTTTTCAAATCTAGAATGGCTCTCGGGTTGCTATGTCAACACACAATCATCGACGTCAGTTATAAAGCCGTCATCGGTTGATAAACTACTGTCATCGATCACTGTCGGTTGGCTATCCTACCAACGTCAGTTCTCAGTCAGCCAATGTCAGTCACTAGGATGCCGATGTCGGATCCTGCACTTTCCTATGGCCTACAACTATTTACAATGCCCTTCTTCAATCTAAGATTTTGCTGGTACGGCTTGGTATAGATCTGTATAGATTCCATATAGCGGCAAAATACAATATAACACAGCCTATATGCTGGTCCATGTTCTAAAGATCTCTATCTGTATAATTTATTGAAGCAAAACATAATAAAATAAATACCTGGAATATCTGTGATAACTTCTATGTGAAGTTATCTCTCAAAATTGTAAATCTCTGTGATAACTTTTGTATGAAGCTATCTCTCAAATTGGCAATAAATTGGCTGATCTTTCACAACCTCTGAATCATACACACTGAAGAGCGGACATTCTCCAATGCAAATGGAATCTTGGAACCCTTGGTTCAGTCTTCACAGAAGAATTTTTCAAAATCAATAGTCAATAATCAATGCATAATCTAATTCTCTCTCATGAGAAACCCTTATACCCTCAAAAAGATATGCTTTCCCTAATTAGGGTTTTCTTAAATTAAAATTAGGGTTTATTAATTAAAAATAGGCCAAATAATTAATATTTGATTAAATCAATCAAATATTAATATCTCCCTCAATATATGTCTGATCCTCGAATCGTCTAAAGCTAGTGAATCAGGGAATGATTCTGCACATGACCATACCAAAATAAGGGTGCTCTGTTGTGTGTTAGAAGTCCCTAAATAATAGGAGCTCAGGCAAAACATGTCTAAAAGAGCCTGAATGAAAGCCAACTATTGAAATTCTGCTAATCGAAGCCAAGCCAAGATCCATCATGACCCTCTATCCATCCTATCAGCCTACGAAGGTCACATAATAGGCTAATCATCAAGTCTAAAGATGTCACCTGAAAAGGGGACATGATAGTCTGCCCCTCCTGAAATTGCTTGTCCCCAAGCAATCACAAAACAATGAACCACTCAATCCACCTAGATCCCAAGGAAAAGGTTGTGTAACATCCCTCATGTCACCAATCAACCCTCGTGAAGAAATCATCAGCATCAACAGCATCAAAAGTACCAAAATTGGTAACTGAAAAACTGCACTCAACACCCAAACAACTGACATCACTGACAAAATTATCTAAAGACCAACTGTAGATGTCGATAAAAGAAACCACTCTATGGAACTCAAGCCATCTAAAACATCAACTCTATCAAAAGTCAAGTCCCTGTCTAACTGACACTCACACCCAACTGCACCGTGGATATGACAACCATAGGTACCTGAGTCACTGACACCAAATCCAATCTCTGTTAAACTATCCTAGGTGTGCTGATACTACAAGTTGTGTAACTTGAAACTACATATGCCATCTAGAAAAGATGGTGCCAATCCATCCCATAACTGATCCCTCTGTAAAGGTGGCATGATCAACTGTACCACACTGTCATTGGTGTGAGAAGAATCAATCTAGAGACTGGACGCTACTGGTATGCCAAACTCATCAGGACTAGGTACTACCAAATCTTGAACATGTGTGTTAGCCCCAACAACATGCTCCTCAGTAACAACTATAGGAATGAATCACCAACAACACTCAATGTACTAACCTCTAAGTATACCTCCACACTCTGAATGCTAGCATCGAACTCATCCTCATCTATCTCTGAAGACGCTGCTACTGAAACTATCTCATCATCACAATATCCAGCTCCCTCATCCTCTACAACTAACTAAGAGTCTAAATCCCCATGACTAAGATCATCCACATGTCTCTCAAAATCTTGGTGAGCTACCTTCATTGCCTCTACCTTAGGCTCTGAAGCCTCTGCCTCTGACTCCTTATAACTATCATGCTGTTCGAAATCTTCTGATTTCGAATCCTCACAATATGCCCATATTATATGATTTGCCTTGCCCTTAGGCCTCAAATGACAATCGTGATTGGAATCATATGGACATTTGCAGTATAAGCAAAGCTTTTTCCTAGACCCTTTAACAATGGATGCCACATACTGTGTTAATTTGTTTTCAAATGTAGGGTTTGAAAGGATTTCATCCATCCTCATCTGGGTTTCAACCAACTGGTTCAAACTTTGTTTCAGCTTCTTCATATCCTTATCCCATAGTTTTTGAGTACTTGAAGACATCATGGATACTTCCCTGATTCAATCTACCCACTCTACCCAATAGGATGGTAGGACACTAGCTCTGATTTGCCCAACAAGATGGTAGGAATTTGGCTATGATCTTCCCAAACTACCCAACAAGATGGCAAGAATTTGGCTCTGATTTGTCCAATAGGATGGCTGGAATTTGGCTCTGATACCACTGTAATATCCCCTTCAAATAGGGAATATTAAAAACTCTATAAGCTCTGGTACCACTATAATATCCCCTGTCCAATAGGGAATATAACAATACAAAAGCTCTGATACCACTGTAATATCCCTTTCTTAGGGGCTCCTTTTTTTTAACAAAAGCTCTGATACCACTGTAATATCCCCTTCAAATAGGGAATATAGAAATACAAAACAACTCTGATATGCTTTTCTGATATTCTAATTTAAAAATAAAAATAAAAATTAAACCACAATATAATCTCTTATTTATTCACTCAGATGGTTACAATAGAAGTTCTCTGGCATGCATATAAAGTAATATAAATATCATCTCAAAACCTGATCCTTTTTCAAATTTGGAATGGCTCTCGGGTTGCTGTGTCGACACATAGTCGCCAATGTCAGTTATAAAGCCATCGTCGGTTGTAAACTACCGTTGTCGGTCACTGTCGGTCAGCTATCCTGCTGACGTCGGTTCTCATTCAGCCGATGTTAGTCATTGGGATGCCGATGTCGGTTCTTGCATTTTCCTGTGGCCTGCAACTATTTACAGTGCCCTTCTTCAATCTAAGATTTTACTAGTACAGCCTGGTACAGATCTGTATAGATTTTATACAATGGTGAAATACAATATATCATAGCCTATATGCTGGTCCTTGTTCTGAAGATCTCTATATGTATAATTTATTAAAGTAAAACATAATAAAATAAATACCTAGAATATCTGTGATAACTTTTGTGTGAAGTTATCTCTCAAACTTGTAAATCTCTATGATAACTTCTATATGAAGCTATCTCTCAAATTGGCAATAAATCGGCTGATCTTTCACAACCTCTGAATCACACACACTGAAGAGTGGACATTCTCCAATGCAAATGGAATCTTGGAACCCTTGGCTCAGTCTTCACAGAAGAATTCTTCAAAATCAATAGTCAATAATCAATGCATAATCTAATTCTCTCTCATGAGAAAACATTACTTGCCCTAATTAGGATTTTCTTAAATTAAAATTAGAGTTTCTTAATTAAAAATAGGCCAAATAATTAATATTTGATTAAATCAATCAAATATTAATATCTCCCTAAATATATGTCCGATCCTCGAACCGTCTGAAGCTGGTGACTCAGGGAATGATTCTGCACATGACCATACCAAAATAAGGGTGCTCCACTGCATGTTAGAAGTACCTAAATAATAGGAGCTCAAGAACAATGTGTTTGAAAGAGCCCAAATGAAAGCCAACTATCAGAATTCTGCTAATCAAAGCCAAGCCAAGCTCCATCATGAACCTCTATCCATCCCATCAGCCTACGAAGGTCGCATAATAGGCTAATCATCAAGTCTAAAGATGTCACCTAAAAAGGGGACATGACATCTTACTATTTTATCAAATATTACCTAAAATAATCAGCTTAACAAGGGAGTCTCCATACATGATTGAGGTGATAATTGGGTCTGAGGAGTCATAATACATCTCTACACACCTTTGACCACAAAATTCACTCATCTATTCCTTTTTGCACCTTCATATTACCTCAAATCTTATAGAAAACACATAATTTAAATTATCCATACAAGTGATGGCATAGAATAATTAAAATTTTTAGAGTCTAATAGAGTTACAAGTAGATAAAAATCACTTTTCATGTCAATTGACCACTTATATATGCATTGCTCTTCATCTTTTCCTCGCTAGGTGCCTATGAGGGTTTTAGGTAATTTAAATTATTAGAAATGGTTCATAAAGGTTAGGCCCCTAACCTTTGAACCAATACCAATAGTTTCAATTAAATGACCTCCCTCAACTCTTCATAATTTCTCAATACCCCATGCATCTTGTCCATATAGATGGGAGTGAAAGAAGTTATCCCTCAAGTAGTTGTTATGCATTCTAGACACCCTTGAGATAAATTGAGGAAAAAAATGGCCAATATGAGTTGTTATCTTCAAACCAATGAGCCTCATCAACCCTCCATTCTCAAATTAAATATATCACATTATTTGGGAAGATCACATGATCATAGGAGTAAAATTATAAGCCTAAGGTTCATGCCTAGTTTTAAGCCTCATTGTCATAGACTAGGTTTATGAGTACATGACCACCTATGCGTATTAATAGTGAATATATTACCTTATAAACACTTATTAATCTCCAATTAAATCTTAAACATCATCCCATAGTTCACTAAGACTCTGACATTCATCCTTTTACTATCAATGCACTAGGTCTACAAGTTGCATTGATTATGGAGTTTCTCAAGTCTGAGACAAAATAGTGAGTAATCCCACTATTATTATTACCTAGAGGAGAAAATTTAATAATTTTTCAACCCATTATTACCACTTTTACTAATATATAAGTCTTGACCACACCTATAGAGGCCTTAACACTTCAAATTCTCAAAACTAGTTATAGGCCTATGACTATGTGCAGGGTTTTAATTGACTGAATATGAGGTTTTGAAACCTAGATTAGATCAATATTTAATATTTATTTATTTATTTATTTAATAAACATACACTTTATTATCTATTATTTCAAATTTATGTGGACCTCAAAACATATCAAACATACTTTACTCTCCCTTTTCGGCTTTGAGACTAGCCTGTGTTCATATAACTTATAGGTGTTTCACTAGAGTTATGACTGTGTCTCTATGTTTAGTGATTTAAGAATTAATACAATAACATTCATACTTTTACAATTCTATTTATAATATTTTTAGTCTTATTTTAGTTAAAAAAAACTCTGAACACATTTTTACCTCTTCATTTTAGGCTTAGAATTATTGTTTCATTAGACACCTGTAGGTGCTTGTTTGATATCTCGATTGCACCTATGAGAATTAGTAATCATCAACATTATTGAAACTTTTCAATGGATTTTAACCTATTTGAGGATATATTTAGGATTCAAACCCTTTCAAACACCACTTTACTTATTACTTAGGTCTATAAAATGAACTAACCCTATAGCCTCCTGTAGGTGCTTTGGAAAGAGGACTATATACTAGGAAACCTCACCATCACCTTAATATCACTCCAATAGGTTCATGAATTTTTTTTGAGATATCAGCTAGGTTTAGAGCCTTCAAACATGCTTTGGTCCCTCTTTTAGGTCTAAATATAACTGGGTTTCTAGTAGTAACATGTAGGTGCCTATTTCAAGGCTAATTGGTTGTATCAAGTGTCCTAGACCTTACCTAACATCAATGATCCTATTCAATAAAAAAATTCAATGAATAATCTGACCAATCTTGATCTTATGTTTTGAAAACAAGTGTATTATCCTTAAATTTATTCCATTCACAAAAGGATAAATTTTGTAACTATCAAACACTCTTCTCAGCTTTCATTGGTATTCACTTCTAGTACAAGGGGATGTTTTGCCTATCTTCTATAGTCACACATGATAAAATAGGTTTAATTCAGCATGAAATTTGTGGATATGATATGTAAATATATGTGCATTACTTAGTTCACATATACCAATCTTAAAAATTCAATCAAATGAGAAAAACCAAGCCATAGGATTACATACGCAATTTGAAGGTGATAATAATCTTAATGAGTATTCATAAAACACAAGACACCAATCCTAAAACTATGGACATGAAATGAAATCTCATAGGTTCCCCTAACATCCTGAAAGTGCACTCACTTCAACTCTTCTTCTCTAGTACATACCAAATGAAAATAGTTGACCCTTTTTGAACTATCCAAGAGAGTGACAGGAGATATGAATCATTTTTTGTCAATTTTAGAGATGTTGAAATAACATAAGCCTGAAAATGACCTATAAAGATGCCATGACACCTTAATGAAGCATTCACATCTATAGATTAGTCACCCTAATCTATACAACCAGCTGTAATTAACCTTTTTGTAAGTGATCTTCTTCTTTTTACATTAGACTTATAATATTTTGGTTTCAAATCCTCCTCTAACCCTTATTTGACATGAAATATGTTATCTTGTTTCTTTAAACATTTGTCCTTTTTTGGAAAACCATAAAATTCCTTAAAATAACCAAAAATGTGGCATAAAAGGACATTAAGAAAAATGGACAAATATGACAAAGACTAAAACCTATTGCATGACCCTCAAGGTATGACTTGACCTCATTTAGGACCATAGTGACCATTTTCAAACCTATAAGACCTTATGGAATATTTAAATATGTAGGGGCTGATCCAAATTGTCTTGGGGTAAAATTTTGGTCAACATTTTGGTGATTTTTAGGGGATAACATGCTTATTATGATAAGGACCAATTTTCTTGACCTTGCGTTGGGTGATGGAGTCACTCATATACTAAAATTAACATTGATATGCCTCTAAAAAGGTTCCAAACTCACATGAAATACAACAAGAAAAAAACACATAAAACAATAAAATAAGACACACACATGTGATATCTAAGCACTTAAGGAAAACACACAAACAACTCACACCAAACAGTATGCCAAACACTTATGGAAAACACACAGCTATCCTAATATATACAAGACCTCAAAACACTTGAGGTGAAAGACAACTCCTTATTTTCTTCAACCAGGGTCAAAGATAATTCTTCTAGAGTCATTATTGCTCCATGAAGATAAACCATCATAGAATGAATGTTTGTCAATAAAAAATTTCTTCTGGAGGTAATCAAATGACTTACCATTTTTGGATCTTCTTCTAAATTTTAGTGTATCACTTGGGAATCTCATGAACACTCCATCTAGCTTTCTTAGAGGCTTGTTTAACTTTATAGCTTGCTTGTCCTTTATCATGTTCACTTGGCAGTCCTCAATCTAATCATTAGGATTCATGAAACCCTTCCCAAATTCAAATGTATTTGAATTATTGTATGTTTGTTATTTGGAGTCATCAAGGCTATCTTCCATTTTACCAAACACTTCATGATCTACCAAAGCTTCTTCTTGCTTGGTAGAGACCCCAAGCTCTTTTTTATGCTCATTAGGTACATGGTTGGCCTCATCATCAGGTTTGTATTCCTTTTGAAGAGTTACATACCTACTTACCTCTTTAAACTTTTACACTATGGCATTGAATTATTTCCACATATCATCTACCTTTTTTTGAGGTTCATGCTCATGAATATTCTCCTCTTTGGCAAGCAAAACTAAATTCTCACTATGACTATCATACTTTGTTATAGATGGAATATTAACATCATCATCCATGTGCAAAAGGTAATTTCACCATGAAGCTTGTCTTAAAGTGTCATCAAAATTTGCCTCAAGAGATCTATCAAATTATTCATGATGTATGTACCAAGACCTATTTTTTCAATATGTTCATATGGATCAAATCCATATTGTTCAATTCCCCATTCATCAAGGTATAAGTTAGCTATGCCATCAAGAGGTGTTAGATATTATTGATCAATAGGATGATCTTCTTCACCACTAATATTTAAATTCATGTTTGATGTATAAGGCATGTATGGATCTACATGAAATGAGATAGAGGTTTAGATTTGATTGATACTTTAGCACCATACCTAGTCCTAAATACCATATAGAACCAATTTGAATTCAAATATCCTCTAATATTAGTAGTAAAATCTCTAGACAAAAAATGGGAAAAGTGAGGTGGCACATCCTCAACCACAACATCTTGAGAAATAGTTAAAGTAGGAAAAACATGAATAATAAGTTGCAAACCTTTGATTATGCCAATTTTCTTGGAAGCTAACACATCCAGTTGTAACACTCCCTTGGAATGAGGCTCATACTTCAAATTTAACTTATTAGCTACTTACTTGGGCATGAATTAAGTACTTTATCCACTATCAATCAAACAATTACGAACCAAATCATCTCTAATGATGATAGAGAGATAAAATGGAAGAGGTTTATCTACTTTCTGAACTTTTTTTGGTTGTCCCTCACTATGCTTTAATGTGTTCGTAAAAGTTGCCTCTTTCTCACTAGGCTGCTTAGTTGTCATGATAAGTTTGGATAACACTTCTTTGATTAGGTCTATTTGTCTAGGTATTGATAGTATATCCTACATTGATACACTAACATGAGCCTTCTTCATCTACTTTCCAATGTTAGTGAAAGAGCCACTAACCTTATCTTGTCCACTAATAGGAATAATATTGCCTATAGCTTGAGAATCCTAAGGTGTGAAATAACTCTTATCATTCTTAATTCTTTGATCTACTTATGCATTTGGGACTGAATTAGACATACCTGCCCTTTGGAGTGTTTGAAATGTCATTTATGGACCATTACCAATCCCTTGAATCTCTTTAATTGCCTTTCTCTTTGAGCTTGTGTTTGTAACTATAGGAATTGAATATTTACATGATTTAAAATGATAATTCATAAAACATGATTCATATTTCTACCAATTGACTAAATTGGATCCCACTTGAGTACTTTATCCATTAGGTACCTCAGTTTAAGTCATGGCTGGCATTGTTCCCAAATTTTCCATGAAAGCTTGATTGAAGGACTCATTGGCATAGGTAGATGGATCATGAGGTTGATCCCATAGATGTTGACCCTCATGCTCTTGAGTAAGGTTATTTTGTGTATGCACTAATGCATTTGAGGTGGATGACTATTGGGATTATAACAATTATATGATTTTACTTGAACTAGTTATCCTTGACCTTGAAGATGAACTTGAAAAGGTGGTCTATTGACTTGATAGTTTGGATATGACTAAT
This sequence comes from Torreya grandis, assembly GCA_037957365.1. Taxonomy (NCBI): domain Eukaryota; kingdom Viridiplantae; phylum Streptophyta; class Pinopsida; order Cupressales; family Taxaceae; genus Torreya; species Torreya grandis. Next base: position 2,673,901 of record JARHVA010001378.1, read on the forward strand.
TTTATTGATAGTGGATTCATAAATGTATATATTTATTTTATCATATGATCCTCTTGATATGTAAAATATCTTTCTCAAGGGCCTTCATTATTTCTACCTCATTAGATTTAATTGATTGACTAGGGTTAGCTAGCTTATGTTTTGGTGTAAGGATGGGAGTAATAGTAGGTGTAAAGGTTTGAAAATTAGGGAATAGAGGCATAGGGGTTCTTGGAGAATTGTTCATAGAATAAATAAAATATTTCTCAATTCTAATTTCCACTTCATAGGCATTGGGTAATGTGTTCCTTCCCATGGATTGTACCATCATATAAATATCACTGTCAAAAGCCTTAAGATAATAAAGGAAAGCATGATGTGCAATAGGCCTTACCCAGATTGGGATCCTATCGCATGTATTCTAAAACCTTTTTTTTGAAGTATTTGATAGATTCTTGAGGTGCTCTCCTTACGTTGGTTAGCTGCTTAGTTAATGACAAGTTATCACTCTTGTCCTCAAACCTTCTCCTCAAAGCATCACCCAATTCATCCCATATAGTGATAAATTAAGGGGATAAAGTAACATACCAATAAAGAGACTTCACATTGAAATAGATAGCCAAAAACTCAATGGATATGTGCTCCTCAATGATATGATGTATATTTTATAAGTTGTCAATGTTTCTAATGTGTTACATAAAAGTAATGGTAGTCTCACCTATGTATGAAGGGAAAATTTTGAGGGCTGATATGGCAATGTCATCATAATGGGAAAGTCTTAGAGGAATATAGCCATTGAAGGAAACAAAAGTTAGGATCCTTGTCATGATAGATTTAGGATTTTTCAAGATTGGGTCAACCTAAAACTTTCTTATAGGTCTATGAGTAAGGTAGGATCCCTTTGGGTAAGGATGGGTGTTAGCAAATTTGTTTGCTTTGATTGAATAATAAGTAAACTCTTGGAAATAAAAAGGAATGTCTTTGGTATGAGATCTTGTGTTTACTTTAGGCATGAAATAATGCACTATACTACCACCAAGATTAAATTTTTAGAGTCTCTAGATACTTCAAGAAGTAGACTGCTATAACCACATTGTTGTCAAGACTAAAATCCACTTTGAACAACCTTCTTGGACCACATATCCCACAGGGAATGCTAGAATTATTATAGACCAAATTTTCACACTAGAGAAGTTAATTATACATTTTAAAATTTGGGGTAACATGAAAATATATCTAAATATAGGTAGATTTATACAAGAGATAGATCTCTGGATTATGGCCTAGCTTCCTTGATCTATCTATTTAGGATCTCATCTACACTAGTCTAATCACTTAATGGGGGTGAAAATGGACAAATAAAACCTAAAAATAATCTATACTAATGAAGGTTATACACCAAGAGTATCTCCAAAAACATATTTTAACTTGCACTATGAAGCTAGATTACTGAACTGATCTCAACTTAAGGTTCTTCTAGCAAAAGTGTTTCTACATGGAGGGAGATTACCATGCATTTCCAAAGGTGGGTGAATACGAGGTCTAATATCAGACACTAATAATCTTCTTCACACTTAAAATACAACTGAAAATCACTCACACTTCATGAGACCTATTTGAAGAGATATTACTTACACAATACATGCAAGAACAAAATGGAAGCAAGGAGAAGAAATCATCACTTGTCATACAAATGGACTATTTGAAATATTTAGGCAAGAGTTTTAAAGGGTAAAATAGCTTAAAAACTTTATTCAAAAGAAAAAAAATATGTCAAACTATCAGGGCTTCAACATACCAATTCTAGATCCTTTACAATGCCAAAATGGCTTCAATATATAGATCAATAGGAGAAGAGAGAGAAATAATGACATTGGAGAGTAACAATTCCAAGTGTCAAGTCTTGAATACTAGTTACAATGTAAGATAAAGAGTTATAAAATAGATCATGGAGTTTTGTTAAACAAGTTTCAATCTAAAATATGACATCCTCTTGAAGTTGGCATAGGGATACTTTATTTCCCTTCTTGAAACTAATCTTATTTATGAGGAGTCCACTAACTATCTAAAACTACCTTAGAGGTCATTGACACATGTACTTCCTTGAGAAGGTGGAAAAATGATTGGTGTAGGCAATTATGTACCCCTCCAACTGATAACCTTCTCTTTTCCATTTTTTGTTTACTTCCTTGAAGTAACTCACTAGCCCTCTAGGCCTAAACTCTTGCACTTGTCACTGGGATGACCTACACACACTCAAGAGAGTTCATTTTAGAGATGTAAATCACATATTCAGAACTTCTTTGTCCTATTGTCTATCATATAGACCTCAAGAAAACTCAAAATCACACATCTCATCTCCAACTTGGTAGTTACTTTGCTTCTCACTATTTTTTCCAAGATTACTTGCAATGATCAACTTAGTAGAGGAGTCTCCATACATGACTAAGGTGATAATGGGGTTTGAGGAGTCACAATACATCTCTACACACCTTCCACCATGATTTTCACTCATCTATTCCTTTTTGCACCTTTAAATTACCTCAAATATTATAGAAAACACATAATTTGACCTATCCATACAAGTGATGGTATAGAATAATTAAATTTAAGAGATCCTAAGATATTTCCAAGTAGATACAAATCACTTTCTAGGCCAATTGACCACTTTTGAATGCATTTATCTTCATCTTTTCCTCATCGGGTTCCTTTGAGGGTTTTAGGTCATTTAAATTCTTAGCAATGATTTATAAAGTTTAGGCCCCTAACCTTAAAAATAATACCACTAGTTTTAATGAAATGACCTCCCTCAACTCTCCCTAAGTTCTCAAGACCCCATGCATCTTGTCTTTATAGATGAGAGTGAAAGAAGTTATCTCTTGGGTAGTTACCATGCATTTTAGACACCCATGAGATAAATTTAGGCAAAATTAGCCAATTTGAGTTTTTATCTATAAAAAAATGAGTCTCATCAACCCTACATTCTCCCATGAAATTTATCACATTATTTGGGCAGATCACATGATCATAGGAGTGAAATTAGAAGCCTAAGGTTCATGCCTAAGTTTAAGCCTCATAGGCATAAACTAGGTTTTTTGAGTATGTGACCATCTAAGAGTAGTCATAGTGACCTTAGGAAATTTTAAAAACTTATTAATCTCTAATTAAATCCTACACATCATCCCATACTACCTTAAGACTTTGCTATTCATCCTTTTACCATCAATGCGCTAGGTTTACAAGTTGTATTGCTTGTGGAGTGTCTCAAGTTTGAAATAAAATAGTGAGTACTCCCACTATTAGTATGACCTAAAGGATACCATTTAAGCATTTTTGAAACCATGATGACCATCTGTACCAATTTCCAAATCCTGACCACACCTATAGAGGCCTTAACACTTCTAATTCTCAAAATTAGCTATAGGATTGTGACTGTGTGTAGGGTTTTGATTAACCGAGTACGATGTTTTGAAACCCAACTTGGATCAATATTTAAGTTGTATTTATTTAGTATATGTACACTAAGGTGGACCTTAAAACATATCAAACATATTTTGCTCTCCCTTTTATGCATTGAGACTAGCTTGTGTTCATATAGCCTGTAGGTGTTTCACTAGGGTTATGATTGTGTCTCTGTGTTTGGTGATTTAAGACCTCATCCACTAACATCCAAAATTTTTCAATGATCTTTATCTTGTTGGTATTATCAATATGGTTCAAAACAACTCCAAACACATTTATGCCTCTTCATTTTAGGCGTAAAATTAGTATGTTTCATTAGACACCTATAGGTGCTTGTTTGCTATCTTGGCTGCAACTATGAGACTTATTACTCATCAACATTATTGAAAATTTTAAATTTATTTGAACCTATTTGAGGATATAACTATATTTCAAACATCACTCTAATTCTTACTTAGGTCTAGAAAATGAATTAACCTTGCAGCTTCCTATAGGCGCTTTGGAGATAGGACTGTATACTAGGTTAGAAACTCACCATCACCTTAATATCCATAAAATAGGTTCATGAATGTTTTTTTAGATATAAAATAGGTTAAAATCATTCAAACATGCTTTGGTATCTCTTTTAGGTCTGAACATAACTAGGTTTCTAGTAACAACCTGTAGGTGCCTATTTTTGGGCTACTTGATTGTATCAAGTGTCTTAGACCTTACCTTTCATCAATGATCCTCTTCAATACAGAAATTAAATGGATAATATGAGTATACATGATTTTATGGGTTGAAAACAAGTGTATTATCATTAAATTTAATCCACTCATAGAAGGATAAACTTTAGAACTATCAAACATTATTTTCAACTTTCATTGGTGTTCCCTTCTAGTACAAGGGGATGATTTTTGCATATCTTCCATAGTCACACATGCCAAAAAAGGTTTAATTTAACATGAAATAGGTGGATATGATCTTTAATTCTACGTTCATTACTTTTTTCACATAGACCATTATTTAAAATGCAACTAGATGAGAAAAATTGAGCCATTGGGATTGCATAGGCAATTTAGAGTTGCTAAAAATTTGAAAGATTTTTCATATAGCACATGCAACCAATAATAAAAATATGACCATGAAATATAATACCATATGGACCCCTAACATCCTCCAAGCACACTCAATCCAACTCTTCTTCTCCATTTTGTACCAAATGAAAATCATTGACCCTTTCTGAGTTGTCCAAGAGAGCGATTGGAGAGAGGAAATGGTTTTTGTTAATTTTGGATCCATTAAAACTACCTAAGATTGAAACTAACATATAAGGATGCTATAAAACCTTCCTAAATCATTCACATTTTTAGATGAGTTACCCCAATCCATACAACCATCTAAAATTGACCTTTTTATAGGTGATCTTTTTATGTCAGAACTATAATATTTTAGTTTCAAAGCCTCCTCTAAACCTTTTCTAACATGAAATATGTTATATTACTTCTTGAAACATTTGCCATTTTGTGTAAAAGTATACAATTATTTAAAATAACCAAAAATCTAGCATAAAATGACATTAAAAAAATGGACAAATATGACAAAGACTAAAACATGTCGTATGGCCCTCAAGGTATGACTTGAACTCATTTAGGACCATGGTGACCATTTTCAAAACTAGAGGACCTTATGGAAAATTTTACTATACAAGGATTGACCCAAATTGTCCTAGGGCACAATTTTGGTCAACATACATATAGTTGAATCTAACCCTAAACCTTTTTAAAAGTTTAGCTGATAGGGTCAACCCAATTGACTCTTTATCATTAATTGATAAAAATAAGTTAGGTCTCAGTCTAGGTCAGCCAGAGTTAACCTAGACCTATAACATGCTTTTAACAATTTGAATATAGGGTCAACCCAGGTCGATAGTGTAATGTAAACTATCAAAAAGGGTTTTAGGCTTAGGTAGGTGCTAATGAAGGTGGTGAAATGATTGGAAGAGTGTTTAAGGGAGGTGGCAAGGGTTAAGAAAGCGCATAAGACAAGGTTGTGTACATAACAAGTGGTAGTATAGGGGACACTAATCTTGCAAAACACCAATGGTCTATCCACTTCTTTCTTGATGCACCCTTTAAGGCATGCACTTAGAGAGATTGAGACTCGATGGGTTCTTGAAAGAGATAAGGCATCAATAATTGATAAAGTTTGAAAATATTATGTGTATACACTCTCCTCTTTCCATATATTTTTTTAATTTTTGGACTATTTTAAGGTTTTCATCTATGTTCATTTCTAACTATGGATTTTTAAGGCCATTACCTGCCACACCTATACATGCATATATATGTTTATGTAATTTTTTTCATTGATCCCAATGTAAAAAAACCATATGGTCACAAACTAGGTCTAATTCTATATGAATTCAATTTTTTTGAGGTAGTTATGGAGATGATATGACCATTTATCCATTTTTTAATCAGTTTTCATGATCTATTTACTTTTAAAATAAATAAAAAATATTCAATATTATTTTTTAAATATAGGTTACAAATTATATGATATCTAAATTTTTACCAAAGGGTTTCAAACAATACTAAATGATGCTAAAAATATTGTGTCGTACGACCTACTATCTACTCTATTTATATAAAAAATAAGAGTTCCTCTCCAAATTTTAGATGTTTGACCCACTTATACTTAACCATTTAAAAAAAAGTGTTTTCAAAACTATACTCAAAATGATACAATTAATGTTATTATACTCTTCAAATTTTGAGTGTAGCCATCTCAAATAATCTACAAAAGTTGAGATTTCTTGATTTTTAGAAAAACAGCTCCATGAATAGGCCCCTTTTTGTCCCCCATATTTTTAAAATTACCTTCATTGATTGTATCATATAAAAAATCTATATATAAGACATATATGTTGTCCATAATCCTACACACACACAAAAAAAGAGAAATTAATTAGTAAACATAAGCATCTTCAAGATTCATATAATCATCTCATGTAATGAAAAAAATTTGGAAAGCCATAACACTTTGACAAGGTTATCCTTAGAGAGTGGTATCAAATAAAAAAAATGATAATGTGCATCTTTACCATACATTACATTAATATATTGCATATAAGGCTACTAATGAAAACTTTCAAATGGCAAATAATACTAGGGTACTGAATAATTGTCTCCTTAAATTATTTTCTTTTATATAATTCTAAAACTAAATAAATAAATTGAGTTATATCAACTAACATGGTATACCATCAAACACCTCACACCTCATGCATCTTAATTATCATAGCTAAACCCTATTCACATAAAACTCCAACTCTGCCCCCAAAACATTAATTTCTTCAACCAGTCATGAATACAATTAATGGGTTTCCATGATCCTTTTATTATTAAATTGATTAAGCTATCAACAAAAATGATCACAATAAGTGTTTTATAAGCCCATAATAAACACTTATACATGGTAGGTTTCACATTAGCAAAATTATCACTAAACAATTGGGGAGAACTTTCACATGCCAATCATTTCATCTTAACTTAACTATGTTAACAAGAAAGAATTAACGTGCAAAGTATTTAAACACCAAATATAAGGGAACCAAACATAAAAATAAAATATTATTTCAATGCCTTACATGCATTATCATAGTGATTATAGTGAATGTGGAATAGAAATTCTACTTTCCAAGTACCCTACATAAATCAATGCCAATTATTACTTGAAATAGACTTCACACTCTTATACCATGCCTCCTAGAATAAGGCATTAGTACATAAAGAGTGTGTAACTCCAATTAGATTTTTTTTTCAAAGGAGTGTTTCAATATAAGCTTCATTGAAGTATAAACAACATTGACACCCAATATATTGGATTTTTTTCAATATTTGATTAAACAATAAGATAATAGTCATAAAAATACTAGCATTCATATCTCCATTTAAAGGAATAGTTATAACCACCCCTAGCATGAGCTAAGTCATAAAGAATGGATATAAGTTTAAACACAAAATAGGATAAGATCCCAAAATCATTCTCAAATAAGCATACCATAAAGTTCAAGCAGTCATGAATATAGTCAATGGGTTTTCAAGATCCTTATATTATTAACTTGAATGAGTTATCAACAAAAATTAACACAATAAGTGTTTTTCAAGCCCACAATAAACACTTATACATGGCAAGTTTCACATTAGCACCATTATAACTAATCAAATGAGGAGAACTTTCACATGCCAATCATTTCATCTTAACTTAACTATGTTAACAAGAGATAACTAAAATGTAACATATTTACATACCAAATATAAGGGAACCATGTATAAAAATAAAACCTTATTTCAATGCCTTACATGTGTTAGCATAATGAGTATAACAAATGTGGAATAGAAATTCTACTTTACAATTACCCTACAAAAAACCATCATAATTACTACTTAAAATAGAGCTCACAATCCTATAATTTACCTCATAGAATAAGGAATTAGTACATAGAGAGTGTGTAATTATATATTGGATTTTTTTTCCAATAGTTGATCAAACAAAGAGATAATAGTCATAACAAATATTAGCATCCAAAATTTAAAATCAAGTTCCATGTGAAAGAATGCACATCTAACATTCTATGAATTCTAAGTTTTCAAGTAAAATCATGTTTTTCATGTTTTCAAAGCCAATCCAACTAGTACAATCAAGTATAAAATCAATGAAGTGTTTCAATATAAGTTTCATTGAAGTAGAACCATCATTGACACCCAGATTAGAAGTTCATTAGGGTTTCATAGATTACTTTTTTTTTGGGGATTAATTCACACAATCTCATGTAGAAATTGTAGACTTGAGTTTGAAAATCCACTTGTATGTATGTGTGTGACCCTCTCTCTCTCTCTTTCTCTCTCTCTTTCTATATATATATATATTTCACAATATGATATTTAAGAATCTATAAAAAATGGATCTGTTGAATGGTTGTGCCCTTTGGATATGCTAAACCAATATTATGCTCAATACGGTTGGATAGTCAACAAAGCAAATAATACAATTCATTATGGCTAACCAACTTTTCTAGTAAAATGATTCCTTGGGGATTCTCCTACAAATTTGGTAAGTGATTCTCGATCGGGTAATGGCACATGAGCTTTTTCATAGGTTGAAAGTTAATAGTGTAATGGTAAACAATTAATGGAACATGGGAAGGCATGTAAGTAATTGGTATGTTGTTGAACTATTTTGGTTAGATTTCAACAAATATTAACATTTAATTTTCCTTCACCCCTAGTGTTTGTCTTAACCATTGTCATTTGCCTTAACCTTTGTTATTTACCTTAATGTGTTGTTAACAAACTTTAGCCCAACCATGAGTGTTGGGTGTTGACTGATTTCGTAGGCCCTGTAGACATGTCAATCATAAATATGAATGCACTAGCTGGGTAATACACTCCCTCTAATAATCTCTATGGATTTTCAAAGTGAAAATAATTATTAGTACTTTGCATTTGTTATTGATTGTCATGATTATAAATATGGTTTTATGGATTCATCATATATGTAGAAACTTTATCTAACATTTCAAGTACATTATGTGTACTCATATTCAAAGAGAGGGATATATGTGAAAGATTAAATTATGTCACTCCTCATGTTAATAATATATTTTATTTTAATTGATCTCTAATTATATTTTTTCTAAATAGAGGGTGAAAAAATATATTAAATCCAATATAGGAGTTGCAATTCCATGGTTTTATACTTATGAATATTAATGTTTTCCCACTATTTATTTAAATTTATATCAACATTATTTACACATTAAGGTGTTAAAAATAACTCTCATTCACATCATTACATATGCCCCTATGTCTTCATGAGAACTGTAATGGAGAAGATCATGGCTGGAATTATATGTTGTAAAACATTTAATGAAAATGGCCTTCCATTTATTTAATTATTCTTATGTTTGAGGAATCTCTATTGGGGTAATATCCCCTTAGATTCATCTTACATGAGATAAAAAACAAAATATCCTCAACAATTTTGGAGGGTGGTTTTGGGGAACAATTATTTGTTTGAGTTGACGTGGTCTTCATCATGCATGATATACCTTCATGGTTTCAATGGTTTTACCATTAGTTTATAATACCATGTGTGTTATAATTGGTATGGGTGACTACTAAGCACAAGTCAATCCCTAGAAAATAAGTTTGATAGTTGTCTTCATATATTCTATGGTTTTTGAAAACTAGCTCATGCCCATCTTAGGTCTAGACCTAAAAATAGAAGTATATGCATTTAGGAATGTATACAAATATTCTTAATATAGTACAAGGGATAGTGTTCGATGCACTACCTTGAGGCTTGGATTGCTTAGTAGATAAACTCATACTCATATATGATCTATAATTTCTTTCTTTTTCCTATTCACTAAGATTTTTTCTAGTACATTGTTGATAAAACATATAAAACATAGTTGTTTTGATTCTTGATATTTATAGAATAGGGATATCAAACCCACTTATTTTTGTTTAAAATCAAACCCACTTATTATTTTACTAAATAAGATTACTCCCAATTGGCATTTTATCTTTAAGAAACCTTTATTGTAGCCATAAACCTTTCCAAACACCCAATCCATTTTCACCTAATAGTGCTGGAAAATGTAAATTGACTGAACTACATACCTATTATTTGTATTTGTTGAAAGAGTGATAATTATTTTTTATGAAGGCTCTACCCTACATAAGCTAAAATCATGACAATTCATGATCATACATCTCAATCAAGAATTCGATTGAATATCTTGTGAGCATCTTCCACTGTCCTGCATCTCACATACATGTTGCCCACCACATTATTCCTATATATTTTGCATGCTTATTGCCACATTTTGATTTTGCTAATTTCCATATAAAACAAATAGGGGTTCTCTCTATTATATCATATTAATATATTTATAAAATGTAATAATAATATTATAGTATATATTATAATATTATTTTATAGTAAAACATAGTATACTAATATTATATATAACATAAATATATATATTTTATATACAAAATAGTATATACAATGAGGTGAGTCGAGGGGTGATCACCTAGATATAAGGCAACTATTGGATTTACATGACTTTTACCCATTGTATATAATAATATATTATAATATTACTATTGTTTTATGTTATATTTTAATATTAATATAACATAGTATATTAATATATAGTATATAGCATAAATATATTTTTTATATAAAAAATAGTATATACAATGAGGTGAGTCTAGGGCAAGGTATACTTTAAGAAACCCCTCCTTTAGAAAAGGTGTAAAAAATTGGCGAAATGTGTAAAACACCTGACAAAAAAAATTATTTTTTGTGGCAAAAAAAATAGTTTACAAAGAAAAAATAATAATCTCCATTGGCGAATCATTCATAGTCTCTCAAACAATGTGTAAAATTTGGGCGAATTGTGTTATTTTAAAACCACAAAAAAATTATACATTGGCGAACAAAAAATAATAATCATAGTAAAATTTTAATTTTTTGGGCACTGGGAATGGGGTGGGATTGGCTTGTGGCACTTTGCGAGAGATATTTTCATACTATTCTATCACGCATACATCCCTTCATGCAGCCTTCATACCTCCTATGATGTCTCCTTGAAATCTTGAAACCCTAAAATATGGCTAAGTTTGAAACCCTGAAACCCTGGAATCTAACTCTAAAATATGATAGGATCCACCAAAACCTAGAATTTGCATTATAGCTCCTAGTGGTCCGAAACCCCTCTCAAACACCCTGAAAGTATATAAATAAAATATAAATTAAAGTATAAGTTTACATTTATAATGGACATCTAGTTTTACTTAAATGTTTATTTTATTTGTATACTGTTCGCTTTGGGAAAAAAAAGGTTATTGAATATCTCATTGCTATTTTCTTGAATTCGAATTTATACATATTGCAAATGAAAGTGTGTTGGCAAAATGAGCTGACTCCTCCACTTCCCATAATGTGAAACCCGGTGAACATTCCACATTAAGCGCTACCTAGTCGGCTGTGTGAAAGGCAAATACTGCCAGGGAGAAACTCAAATGAAACATTTGCCTTGGCAATTACAAAGCTAGGCAATCACGAAACCCAAGAAAGCTTGGCGACTAGGAAACCATGGAACGGCATAGAAATTGCCAAAAAACACACTAAAAAAATGTAAAATTTGCCAAAGTACAAATATTCGCCACTAAAATATTCCCTGGTCTAGGGTGATCATAAACCTAGATTTAGGGAAAGTGTTAGATTTACTTTACTTATACCCATTGCAAAGGGATATACAATTTTTAAGGTGGTGGGTTTTTTGATTGAATGTTTTATATTTTCAAGGGTCAATGAGGATGACATGATGCTGATTTGATTGTGATAAGGCTCCACATCCAATATGTGCCTCAAATTAGCATTGTAATGCCACTAATGTGGAGATAAGACATTGAGGTTCCAAAGTTTATATTGTAACTTATATTCATCTATGCTACCAATATATTGACAACTAGAGAAATCAAATAGAGGTTAAAAACATATAGAAACACCATAGTCATAACCATGGAATAAAGGGTAAGGCCATAATAAACTTGTAAGTGGTGATAGATTTCAAATTGAGCTAGGTGGTGACGATGAGGGGAAATGATAGGTATTTTAGGTGATATCATACACCATAGGTCCCATATCATATTCATGTGTTGAATTCAAAGTAATTATTGGATTTACATGACCTACACCCATTACAAATGGGTTTATAGCTTGCAACCTGGTGGTGACATCTTATATTGACTATTTTCTATTTAATTATGGAAGGATTTCATGTCTGATGTGGGGATTGAATTAAAAATACAATCTCATTGATGTGGGGGCAATAAATTATGGTTATGGATTCTATATTATTTATTTTTTAATTTAAATATAACATTATACTATGAAAATTGAGTATTTGCTATGAAATATGTAATAAAAAATAGTATGAAATGGTGAGGTAGATTACCCTATTGAATAGGTTTTTTATGATATTTTAGGTTTATGTAATCAGTTACTCAAAAATATTTTTTTGAAAACAAAAAACAATTAGAAACCATAGTGCATAGGATGATTGCACTCAGTGAACCCTTTTCTAACATTATGTTCAACAAATTTAGTGATGTTGTTGCCACAAAAGTTCTATGCTGGGGATGAATTTCAAGTTTAATGATTGCTTATCCATGAGTATAATGGGAATATATATAAAATTAAGATTGTCTTTGTTCTATCAATCACACTCTCAATCATAGTCAGACACATTGATAACACAAGATCAATGACATGCAATGACTATTCAATACCTACAACCTTTGAATGGAATTACATATTAATGTATCTCTACAAAGTGAAAGTTTCAAATATTTAAATAAATGTAATTCTTAAATACCTTCTATAGTCTAAAAATTCTTGCAACTATCGATTATAATGGTCTAAAGGAAGCTCAATTTGATAACACCTATTTTCCATGACCAACACTATTAAAAATTTAATCAATGGTATCTTCATCATTGCTAGCTGAGTATATGACTATAGAGTATTTTATATATTGAATAAAATAGGGTAGAGAGGTACAGAGAGGAAGAGGTGGAAACACATGTAGGCCATGCATGTGGGACTTTTGGATGACCAACATGCAAGGGAGTCTTGTAGGGTGGTAGATGAAAGTGTAAGGTACATGTGGCATGAAGACAATGTGATTCTATTGTGACTCGTGTTTACATGGGAGTCATGTTTTGGCATGATTTTAGTAAGGTTTTATTTGGGAAATAACCTTTAAAATTAAAATTTGAATATTATAATATTACATTTAGATATGTCATTTATATAATGATATTAGTGCATGAAATGATCTAAAAAATAAATTATTATTAATATTAGTAATATCAAAAATTCATTTCATAAAGTGGATTTTAAGGTTGAATGAATTTTTTTATTTTTTTGACATGGTGTGTGATAAGGGTTAAAACTAGCAGTTGTCCCAAAGGTGCAAGTTATGCCAGAAGGAATGTAAATTTCTATTTTGGTAAAATGAGTATTTTTAAAGAAAAAGAGTGTAAATTGTTAATTGTATCACACTTTATACTCATGATTCCTGAACCCATCTTAAATTTTGTTCACATAGCATTAGGAAATAGATAGATGATATTTTTTGTGAATATGATGGTGAAAAATGAGTTTGTGTATTTCTTCATATGGTGTGGCAATGCGCTATGTGGGGAGGAAATGTTTTATTTTATGATGAAATTGAGTAATGATGAATTGGTGGGGAAGGGAAAGACCATATAGAAAATGTAAGTAGTCAAAGATATCAAGGTGAGCTGGATGGTGATGGTGAGTAGTAATGATAGGGTATTTCAATGAGAGACTCAAAGAAGCCTAGGAAAATACACATGGAAAGTTCAATGATAGGTCACATTTGACAATGCAATTTATAGCTTCAACCAAACTATTTCAATTACCAAATACATGATGAAAATAGGTGTTAGATATTTAATGAATCTTTTAAAAACACAAAGAATACACTAGTCAATCTAGACAAGTCTAAAACTAAATTTTTACAAAAATTAATTGTGTTAACTAGATAGAACCTAATTAGACGACTCTAAAACCAGTTATAAAAAAGTGGAAAATGCTTCTTCAATGAAAGACACCTCTTATATAATCTAATTGATTGATGCGTGATTCCATATGGATATAAATATTTACAATATTTTCTATTTTCATTCTCATTAACACTAATAATAACTATTATATTTGTATCGATAGTAATTATTTCTCTTTATTTGGTAAATGGAATAAAGGTACAATTTCTACAAGGACCACAAGTGTAACCAATTTTAGGTAGTTTTTTAGACAAGGGTTTGAATCCCCACCAAATTATACATGCTATATCGAAACACTATGATAATTTGATCCCTCACAACATAGTCATGCACAATATAAACAAAAATGATTTTGAAAGGACTTTTACAAACTCTTTGACCCAAAAAAACACTCTCAAACACATGATCATCATGAAAATTTATGGTTGAAAAATACCTCAAAGAGAAATTTGTTTTCATTGATATGATGCTTGTTTTGATCATGCATTGAGTAAGATAGTTTGGTGAAATCTATAAATTGCATTCATATATGTGACATGTCATTGAACTTTGCATATTGAGTGATCATGTGTAGAAGATGAAAATAGGGTCAATTCCACTAGTGACATTAATGACAATGAAGAATATATACTAATGATGATGTGTGATGTGTTACAATCCTAATGTAAAAATAGGATAATTTTCTAAGTATATACAATGAATAGGGATGCAATAAGTGACATAAAAAGCAATATGATTACAACACTAGCCAGATCTAAATGTGAGACCAATAACAAAGACATTCACCTTGAAATAATGAAAGCAAAGTTGAACAAACTATAACACAGATATATCATGGGAAAACCTCATGAAGAGGTAAAAAACCCACCAAGATTATTCATTATTTGAGAAATAAAATAGACCCAATACAAGATTTCTCTTATTTTTCTTCTCTCTTTTTTCATTACATCTTACAATATAAACTCTTTATTATTACATAGGCAAGGTAATCTTCCCATTATAAATGACCTTTTCCAACCACCACATTAATGGGTCTAACCTCTCCAAAGGTCATTTAATATATTTTACTATTTATTTAAATGAGGATAAACTCACGATAAATAATATATTATATTATTATTTAACCAATGTAATTTAACGTATTAAGGGTAAATAAATAAAACCACTTAACCATTAATTATTCCAATACCCCCCCTTAATTTTAAGTGAGAATACATGGTGATTTTTAGGAGGTAACAAAATAACGAACTTACACTCCATGAACCATCCACATGATGAGTTTTAGGAGGTAATAATTTAAGGAAACATCTTTCATCATGTCATAGTCACTTTTAGAGGAATTATGATATGTAAACACAGTCACCCAAAGGTATTACACTATTTAACTATAGACACCCAAAGGTATTACACTATGTAACCACAATCACATAGTCACCTTTAAAGGAATTACACTATACAACTATAAATACTCAAGGATATTGCACTATATAACCACAATCACATAGTCACCTTTAAATGAATTACACTATACACCCATAGACACCTAAAGGTTTTGCACTATGTTTTCATAGGCACCTTTAAAATAATTACAATATGTTATCTTAAACCACTTAAAGTGAGTTTAGGCTAGCATTATTGTGAGACTACATCCCATAGTGAGAATACATCCCATAATTTCTCATGAATAATCAACCAAACATATTGGAGTCTTTTATAACATAAAGACCTCCATGCTACTATGTGTTGGGTACAATGTAGACTTCTATATGAAATTTACAAAAATCACATAAAGTGATATATTACAATGCTTTATGATGAGAAGTATAGAGATATAAAAGGATACACATGACCCACGTGACTTTTAAGAAGTGACATTATCATTCACACTCCCCCTCAATGGCAAATTCAATAAGCCCAACATTGAATGAACTTCAATAGGCTTTAATTTGTTGGTACTACATAGGATTTTTCACCAAAGCTATACAATTTTGACTATCACCAAAAAGGTTGGTATAATGAGGAACTTACACACAATGTTCTTCCATCATTCTTCATAACCACAAGGATTATTTAGCAACTTCCACATGAAGTGCTCCAAGTGATAGCACCTACACTAAACATAAACACCTATCTAGAAGTAGACTCATCATAGTATGGTTAGCATCAAAATAACCAAATAAATTAACATAATCAAATAAAAAATAATATAAACCAAATTTTACAGTTCCTTTTATATAATAAAGTATTCACTTTGCTAATTTACAATGATCCAAGTATGGATCCTACATGAATCTGAAAGCAACACTCACATCTTATGAAATATCTATCTTAGTAATAGTTAGATAAATAAAAATACTAATAAGATATTTGTAAATAGGGGTTAGCTTTATTGCACACAGTTTTTGGATCAAGATTTAACACAACCTTCAATAGGAGTATATGTAAGCTTGCAATCAAGCATGCTAAATTTAACAAGCAGGTTGTATGATACACATACAATAAATTTACTAATAATTTGATACTAAGTTAACCAAACATTACATATCTTATTAGGAATAATTCATATTATAATTTAAGTCATGAATATTATTTTCTTCATTTTAAAGTCAACATTACAAGTTTGCATTTTATATTAAACCAAAAAAAAAAGGTTTAGAAAGCAAAAATTTTAACATGTTTTATACTTGATTTTTTAATACAAACATATATTCTAGTGAGTAAACAACACTAGCCACTTTAGTTGATTGCAAAACAATTCAAAAACACAAATGATTGTAATACAGGTAAAAGTTGCAAGTTTCACAAAAGTAGACACAAATGTCATAAATAGTGTTACAAATTACATTATTTAAACAAATTATTGTAAAAATAATATAAGAAAGTTTCAAATCAACTCAAGGACCTTCTTAATGTGTCCAAAATATGCCAAAACTTACAAATTGACTGGTTAGATGACTATGGTTGATAAGAAGTGGATAGGGTCAAAAGTCAAACAAATTATCACACATGACACACATTCTCACATGAATGATCATGCATATAAAAAATAATAATAATAAAAAATAAGTTTAGTCAAAAAATAAGGAATGAAGGGATTTGATCACAAGACCTCTCTCATGCAAGTGTACTTAGTAAAATGAAGCTAGCCAACTCACCCATAAAAATGTTAACATAATAAATGCACTAACTTATGTTTAACCTTTTTTAGGTCTAATTTTTATTTAAAAAAAAAAGAAAAAGAATTAAATACTTTCATTAAAATAATAAAATGCAATCCTTTATTTAAAATTTGAAAAAAAATTGAAATGCATAGGTGGGGTCCATTGCTTGGGTGAAAAATAAAGCATTAAATATAAACTTAATTTATTAAATACTTTATTTAAAACTATTGACATACCTATTTGTTTTCCATTTGCACACACAAACTAGATTAATGACATTGAAGGAAGATGCAAGGGAGCTTGCAAGAGTTATGAGAGGCCAAAACGGGTTTCATAAAGCTTACAACCACCTCCAAACGGCCCTCCAAACCACATGAAACCTTCAAAATTTTATTTTGAGCACAAAATTTGACTGTTACAATTTTTTAGGATGTACTATGATGCCCAAGGAAGGTATAAAATCAAAACTCTTTTATGTTCCTTCAAATAACCTTCTAGACAGTTTTAGACTGCCTCAAAACTAATGAAACACATTTTACAGATCTAAAAACAAGTAAGAAATGAAAAATCTAAAATTTTATTTCATCCACAGGCCATACAAGACTGGACTAAGACACCAGTGGAGGTTTTGGAAAGAAAATAGAGTTGGAAGAGAAAATTGTAGGGTTTGGAGAGAGTTTATCAAGCTTAAATCTGATAATTTAGCCTCTTCAGGGATCAACACTAGGAAGGAGAGGATCTAAATCATTTAAAAAAAAATACTTCATGAAGGTCATAGAAAGCAAGCTTGAGAGCATGAAAAAATCAAAAAGTTAGAAGAGATGCTTCAGAGGCTTTGAGGAAGCTTTGGGTGGCTTGGAAACTGGTTAAATCTCCTTAGAACACATGATTCATTCAAAAGAAGCTAGAAATGGAGATTTTAACAAAAAAAATTAAAAATAAGGCCATAAAAATCCATACAAGAATGTCCAAGCACTGATATGCTCATTTGTTGGCTCTCTTAATGCTTTCAATTGCCTGTAAGTGTTAGATCTAAAAATTAGAGAGTTTCAAACACCTTCATATCAATTGTTAGTCCAAAAAACAAGACAATCTTAATATTTTTAATGCTTAAATAAGCATTTTTAACCCATTTTAAGATTCTTAATTAGATCTATGACATGAAAATAGGCTTAAAATATGAAAAATTACATAGATTTGAGATCTATAGGCTTCTAGGAGAGGAAAAAGTAGAATAACTTACTTCCTACAAAAGGAAAAGCTTGAAAAAACTTATGAAATAGCTTATCTTGGAATATGGATGAATATGGGCTTGAACACATGCCAAAAAACTGATCTTCGATCTTGCCTCTTGATCACACATCAAATGGATTTGATGCCATGAAAGAACACACAATATGATTGCAACACTAGCCAAATCTAGATGTGAGACCAATAGCAAAGACATTCACCATGAAATAATGAGAGCAAATTTGAACACACCATAACACAAATATACCATGGGAAAACCTCATGAAGATGTAAAAAACCACCAAGATTATTCATTATTTGAGAAATAAAATATACCCAATACAATTTATCTCTTTTTTTTATTCTTTTTTTTTCATTACATCTTACAATATAAACTCTTTATTATATAGACAAGGTAATCTACCCATTATAAATGACCTTTTCTAACCACCACATTAATGGGTCCAACCTCTCCAATGGTCAATTAATATATTTTATTATTTATTTACATGAGGATAAACTCATGATAAATAATAAAATATATTATTATTTAACTAATGTAATAAATAACACCACTTAACCATTAATTATTACACAAACAAGTGCCTCTATGCATAATGAGCTGCAACTTATTGTTAGGTTGTGGAGCTAAAAGCTTCAACCCTTTGCAAACTGGGGAACAGATGGTTGCTGAGTTCTACAAGAACCGGCGTCGGCAGCAGGACCGACGACGGCAGGGACCAGTGAAGAATGCCACCGGCGACGGCAGGAAGTCGGCCGACTTCGGCAGAACCAGACAAGCAGGGACCGACGTCGGTCGCCTGTGTGTTCCAGAACTGCCCGTTTCACGGACAGTTAGTTAAGTGAATGAAGAGTTTGCATGTTGAGACCAGTTAGAGTCTTGTGCTGCGAGGACTATTGTCTAAATTAAGAGTCTAAGTTATTGTTTGAGTTAGGGATCTATTTATAGACCCATTGGCATGTATTGTATAAGGCATGAGATAGAAAGGAAGAGTTCCTTCTAGTTGTAAGATCTGTGAGTTGTAGGTTGTTGCAAGCTCATTGGGGATCTACATGTAAGTTTGGTCTTTGAATTGCAGGTTGCAGGTTCATGAGAGATCAGCTTGAAGTGCTATAGAGTGCTTGATGTACCGGCAGGGTTATTACTGACTGGTTGGTGAGGTGAACACCAATTCTGTGTGTGAGTTGGTTGTTGGGACCGTTTTTTGTGTAGGAGAGTGTGTGTGAGAAGAATTACTGAACACTTGAGGTGTGGCGAATCTCTGTAAGGTGAAAGAGTGTGGCGGCTCTTTGTTGTATTCTTTTCTGTTAGTGTTAATACAAGATAGTGTATTGTCTCTCATATTCTGTGCTATTGGTGAATTCTAGTTACTTGTGTTTCTGGTTATTTCCGCATATTCAATTGCTTATACTTGGTAATCATACTGTGCTTTTTCTGAGAGGCAAGATCCCAACTAGTGGCATCAGAGCATGTTTGTTGTTCTAGATTCCTGACACTTATTGGCCAACCCAATGCCCTCAACACATCCTGCATCAAACTAAAGAGCTTGGATGGGGTCAATCAACAAAGTGGAAATGAACCACCAAAGGCCCCATGATAACACATGGGTGCATAAGGAGTACTAGGGGTCAAATTAAACAACATTTGGTTAGGGTTTCTAAACTGCATTTACTAACATTATTTATACTACAATTTACAAGATTTGAGTTTGAATAAAAATTACTCCTACTCACCCTCAACAAACATCCCAAGTAGAGCATAACAATAATTCATAACTTTATAATGTAGTGATAATATACAATGCTTATATTAACTAATCTTTACATATATTTGTTTCCCCTTCTAATCATTGCACTATCATATTTATGATAATTGATATACAATTAGCTACCAAAGAAAACATTTTACTCTATACAATATGGGATCCCCATGTGAAATTCAATAGTGGGTGCACTAAATAATAATCATGCACATATATAACCACTTCAAGTACATATCCAAAAAATATCCATGCATATTCCAATCTCCTTTTCATAAATACTAACAAGTACAATACTCCTGATGTAACTTGTACGCTTAGGGCAACTTCTAGTTATATATTTAGTGCTTTTAGTGGGAGTAAAACATGGGGTCCAATATCCACTATTAAATATCCAAATAATACACAATATATATAATTAGAATAAACTCACCAACAACCAAAAAAATAAATTACTTTGAACAAAAAAATTATAAGAGTGCAAAATCTACATATAAACAATAAAACACAAGAGAGATACTATCTATTCATGATAGCCACAAAACCCCATGTATTACATAATCTATAAAGTGAGAGGTGAACCAACACCAAATCTCCTCTACCTTCTCTCTTTATTCATTGTTACTTTATATATGTTTATCACACCCATTTATATATGGGTAATAAGTTTAAATTAAGTATTATTAATTTTTTATGGTGACTTTTATTATTTCCTTTTATTCATATTTATCTTTAAGAATTATTAAGTACAATATAATCCTTAGTAAACATTTTTATTAGAACACTCTTGAAACATTTTAATAGAGCTATTTCTATTATGTAACTTATGTTTATTAATATTTGTCATCGGTATAACAAATAATAGGGCTAGTAACAATAGGCACATAATTACCTCAAACTAAGCCTTTATTTATTTCAAATTTATGAAACTAAAACCTTATCTATTTCAAATTTGTGGGTAGATGCAAGGTAATGGGAGACAAAGTGGGGTCTTTAAAGTACCATTTTATTTTATTTTGAAAATAACAATACTTTGAATTGTGGTATTTGGAATGTAGTTTTTAAAATTATACATTTTTAAATACCTAGATGAGAAAAGTATGTGAAATTGATGCAATTCTACAATGTACAAACACATTTTTTTCGAGTAAACGAATGAATTTTTGTATTAAATTTCATATATGGATAGAGTAAAAGTCAAATATTATTGAGAACATTATATATATATATATATATATATATATATATATATATATATATATATATATATATATATATATATATATATATATAATTTTACAAGTCCATAAAATTAAGAAATTAAAATTTTAAGTGTATGGACTCAATTTTTTGACCTTAACTTCAAAAAAATCATTTTTTTTCAAAGGCATAGTGAACAATGTTTAGATTATTGAGATATAAGTTTTATAAACTCTCAATTAATAGTCAAAAAGTTATAAATCTATTTGTAATGATATATGTATAAACCATAATGAGGTATGTTGTGTAGAAATTAAGTAATAATTAAAAATAATTATATATCAAAATCTACGTTCTACCCTCTACAAACTCATATAGTTTTTTTAATTTATAAATTTGCTTACGTAAACATGTCTACGAAGGTAGTTTTTTTCTATAATTTTAGTAAAAGGCATATGTGATGGTCTAGTGTAGGTCTGAATGTCAGGTTTAAATCTTCCAAGTTTAAAATCATGGCCCTTTTATATGGAAACACACAAAACTAAAAAATGTGGAGTAAAGTGTGAATGCCCTTTGATAAAGGGTGTGGCACTATGCTGTTCAAATGATATATGCCCTTTCAAATGCTATTTTGAAGGGAATGTAGAAAAATTAAAAAATGTGGAGTAAAGGGCATACACCCTATGTATTTGCAAGGGTGTCCACCCTTTAACAAAGGCTATACACCCTATGGTTTTGATTTTACTTGTTTTATTTGTGATGTGGAATGTATATATATTAAAATAAACATTTAGAAATAAGTTTTCTCATATATCTTACATTTATTTTATTAATTATAAGAAATTAGGGCCACTATGGTCAATACTTAGTTTTCATAATTTTAGTATTAAACATAAAGTGTAAAAATTAAAATCATTATATAGGTTTATTATATACATGATATGACTACTTTATATATCTATTTAGGAAACAAAAACCTATCTATGGTTGGGGTGCCATATAGATATATAGGGTTGAATAGACAATTTTATTTCACTCTTATTAACTCGATAACTAAACACTTAGACACGATAGAGGGGAGTTCAAAATAGTTGAGAGGAATGCCAAACTACCCACTGTAGGAATCAAATCACCCTCTACCTTTCCTATTTACTCTTCACTCTTTAATCTCTACTAGAATGATGAATAACTGAATGAAATAGGAATCAAAATAGTTGATCTGATCTCCCCACTTTGGGAGGGAAATAAAATAAGAGTGCCCCTAGTCTAGAATATGCACTACCATCACTAAGGGGTTTAAGCCATATATATATATATATATTCATATTCAACATGGCCCGCATTTCCCTAAGTTTTAAGGCTACACTATAATGTCATGTAGGAATTACCAATTGTTAAATGCACTACCTTCCTTGGTTTCATAAGTTTAAGGCCAGCCATTGGTGCTGGCACCTAACACTACCTTGGTTAGGTTTCAACCTTGGTGACACACCCTAGTTACCTCATTTTGGTCTAGTACTAATCTCAAGACGTATTTAAGAGTTATTAAGCTTAAGAGGATTGGAAACTAAGTAAAATATTTGATTTATTAAGCTAGCTCTAATCTTAGGTATGTATGTCACTGGTCAAGATAGAGATAAGGATACCCGTATATAGATAGGGGCTCATGTATGTATTGGTCAAGATAGCAATAGGAATGAATGCCTTAGGACATCTTATGTGTACCCAAATGATACTGGTCGAGATAGAGATATAAATGAATGACTCATGACACCCGTTTTGTACCCCAATGACACTAGTCAAGATAGAGATATGTTATCATGTGGAAATGACCTCAACATGCATGCATAATATATCACAAGAATGAATTGACCTATATCTCACTAGAGTGAATCAACCTAGATATCACTAGTATGGTAACATGGTCATGTGGATGTGATTGCATGAATCATCTTACCAACATGATATTAAATGCATTATTAATAGGGCTTGAACACCAATTTGAGGGGAGATCAAAATCTACCAACCATCCATATTGGTTGGGAGAGCACTTGATTTCAATTGACTATATACATATATGTGCTCAACCAAGATAAATGCCTTTATCAATGATACAACCATGTTGATGTGTGGTAAAATAGTTGGTTTATATGACTATGGCATCAATTTATAGTTGACTTGAGACATGGAAAAATTCCTCAATCACATGAAGAAAAAATCAAGTGACTGGGTTGGCCCATGTACAAAAACCTAAGCTTAGAAGTGCACCTCAGGTGGACCAATCCCTAGGTCACCCAACTAATTTTGAATTAAATAACAATGCCCAATCTATCTAATCATAATAGAGATTTAGGATAGTGATAATGATAGTGATAGTGGAAATCATGATCATGATATAGATTTTGGTGAAGAGCTGGGATCATGATAGATATTTTGGCCAGTGATAGTAGCGATCACCAATAGATCACTTTATGACTCCAAAATGATAGAATTAATTTGACACCATAAAGAGGAGAAAAAGAGAAAATTGTTTATCTCAACCAAGTAGTCACTCATAGTTTTTGAATCACATGCATCCATCATCCAATTTGTGTAATCCCTTATCTATATATAGTAGTGTTGGGGGTCCCATAATCTATATCTATATCTATATCTATAATGGGTGATCAATTTGATATGGAAGAATCATTATCTTCAATTGTTGGATTGGACTATGTTGAGTATGAAAGTGTGCCCTTCCTTAATTCTCATTCAATTTAGCCTTTGAGGGAAAGGATCATAGATATTCTATTCATACAATGTTATGGACATGAATAACTCACTAGTGGAAAACAATGATTATATAGGAATACCTAACTACCATAGATATTGTAGACACTCAATTATTATCACATTCGTGTCACAACTATAATTTGAATCATTTTTTGCAATAACCCAAAATCTTGAAAGCACCCAAATTAACCCACACATTTTATGTGTGCATTATAACACACACCAAGGCATCTATAATTAGTGTAATACACTATAGCCAAGTGTTATCTTTGTCTAATTCAATCAAATCTAAATTATTGTTTCTTAAGAGACATTTTTAACCAATTAAATGGAGTAATTATTCAACTCTAAATATTATGTAAAAGTTAATTGGGATTACTTAGATAATCAAATAAAATCTAATGGATAAGTATAAAATACATATCAATTGGCTAAATTTCTAATTTTATAAATATAAAATTAAAAAAATATCAATATTTGTGAAATCATCATGATATCACCCATAAATTTGGCAAGCACTACCATAATTGCAAAAAATATCAACATAAATTTAAAATTTAGAAGACATGCCTCGTTAATGCAACACATTTCAAAAAAATTATGGCATTAATCACTCCAAACTAAATTTATTTATAACCACACATCATTCTTGATCCAATATCTATAATTGACATGATTAGGTTATAAATAGAGGGTGACCCCTCTAGGCATATATTTTTTTGTGTAGACTTATAATGCATAAATATTATAAAAGCTTCAACTATCCTTCACTTTGATTCAACTAGAACACTTGTAGATAAGGGGAGATGCTAATAGAATTCACTTTTGACATTGTTAAAGACTCCTAGATCTATAATCCAAACACAAACAAACCTAAATCAGGTTTGGAAGGAACGTCCATGAGGAAGGTATGACTATTTTTATGGTGTTTTCTATTTGTTCTTTGCTTTCTTATCATGCCCAATCTGAGGGATTATGCTCGAGGTGTTGTGTTTATCCACTTTGTTGTTTTAAATGAGGTAAAAAAATAACCTCTCTTGTAATCATAATCTACATTTGACACACTTGGTGGGACTGACACACCCTAAAATCTCCTTGGTAACATTCTAACACCTTCAAAATATGAAAACATCATTTTTTGGCTTTTTCATTTTTCATATTCATTAATTTTATTATGTTTTTATTTATTATGAATCAATGATATAATTTTACGTATCAATGAGATATCATATTTTAATAAGTGAAATCAACCTATTTAATGACAATATCGCTCTTATGTTACTTTTTTTCTTTTTTGTGTTTCTAAGAAAATGGAAAGATAACCCTGCTAAATGGTGGTATCACATTTTATAATGATGAGATCACTCTGACACATTAAAATTATTAAAATAGGACATCATAAACCCTAATGATGGAAATGACCTATAAATCGATGATATCACCTTGTATATTGGTAAGATCACTAAGGCAATCTTATTTATTTTATATTTTAGTCATTTTATGATATCGATAAAAATACCCTACTTAATGATGATATCATCCTACAAATTAGTGATATCATCCTGCTAATTGGTAGGCTTAACAATTTTATGGTCTTTATTTTTATTCTACATAATTGTGGGATCACCTTACTAAATGGTGAGATCACTCTACTAAATGGCAGAATCACCCTACTAAATGACATGATTGCTCTACTAAATGGTAGGATCAATCTACTAAATGGTGGGATCACACTATGTAATTTCCTTGAGAGATTAATAGTCAACCTATCAACTTCCCACACTTTTCAAAGACCACATTCCAAACTCATAAATTATTTTTCATGGTATCTCGAGTCAAATAAAGTAGATTAAGATTTAAGACCAAGATTTTTCTTTTAGAAACATTCCATTTGGTGTCTAAAATGAACTCAAATTAATGTTTGGGCTTAAAAAAACTTGTATGATTTTAAGTCATTTAATTTATTTCTTTTTGTTTAGTTTTAATTCTTGATTTTTATATATTTTTGATACATTATACACGCATATGTTCTACCATATGTTCTCAAGAACTTGGTAACCCAACAATGTGAAGGAAGTCACTTGTATTCATTCCTAGAAGTTTCACCAAGATATGCTCTTCGCCTGAATTTGATGGGATCCTTGAGAATTATAAATGATTTTATCTTCCCATTTTATTTTTGGTTACATGATTGGTGTGTCATTTCATTCTCATAGGTATTTATGTTAGGTTATTGGGGCTTGGTATCCTAGCATTCATGCCAAACCCTGTTAATCCAGTAGGGTATATAAATTGAGGAACATACCATAGTAAAAGCCTAAGTGGTTTTATTTAAAAAACACCATGGCATGTGGAGTCTAACCCACTCCAATAACTAGGGTTATTTATGGTCCCTTAAATATTCCAAATACAGTAATGTGATCATTGAGAAGTGATGGTTGGCATGGTTGTGAAGGGCTATACCCTCTCGCGAATAACCCCATTTTTTATTTTTTCATTGATGAAATTTGAGTCCACATATTGAAAGGTATATGGGACCATTTAGTGAGATAAAATTTTAATTTTTTAACCATAATATCTATTGGACACAAAAACTTCAACAATGTAGGGATTACAAATGAAAAAGATCTCAAAGATTTCCTATTACATATGGACTATGAGAGTGGGTGGGTATTTTACCTTTAATTAAATTAAAATTTTTCCTTTCATAGTGAGTAGATTGATGGGTTAGTGATTATGTTATAAACCCATTTTACAACTAATTTAAGGTTATTTTTGCTTGTGTGTTGTTGCTTATATGTTGTGTTATACTCATCTTGTATTCAAAACCAAGTCTAAAACATTGTCCTGTCACACTTGAGAGATAAGGTGCTACTTTACCTAATTTTCAAGCGATTCTTATCCCATTTGATAAGGTGTAACTCTAACCAAATTTTGGTTCATATTTTATCTATTATAAATTGTTACATTATCCATTTGGTATGGTACTTTGTACCTATTTTACCTTTACACTGCCCATTTTAAAATAATTTTGAATCAAATTCATTTGAACTAAAATCATTTTCTCATTCAAATTCTAAATCAATTCCAATTTAAAATCACTTTAAATTTCCATTTACAACTTTATAAGGTCAACTAAGTCAAATTTTAAAGTTCATCTAAGGTCTACTTTAAAAATTAATTGAAGTCAACCTTCAAAAGAAAACTTTAGACTCAAGTTAATTCCAAAAGTCAAATGTGAGTCAAATTCAAAGATTATGTCAAGATCAAATATTTTTGAGATTCAAGGTTTAAAAATTGGTTAAAAGACATTTGATAATTATTCTTAAACATTTTTGGCTATCCCTTTTCAATTTGGAAAAGGTTATTTAAATCAAACATTATGTTATACTTGACATTCCACTCCAATGAAGTGTAGAACTTAAATCACACATCAAGTTGCTTGAAACTTATACTTTGATCATGATCTAATCCAATAAATATTTCAAGTCACAAATTGGATTTACATTGTTTCTCAAATTCACATGTTCAATTTGATTTTTTAAAACCAAGTGTCAGATATGCTCATACCCAAGAAATTAAATTTTGATACAAAGTTATTCCACAATGCCTAGATACATAAAGAGTGGTGTTATATATAACACCAAATCTAAATAATATTGGTCCTATGATCCATTTAGGTCCTTCCAAGATGACATAAACCAAGAGGAAGAAATTTATCCACCTATAGATGATGAGGAACTACTCATAACTAAAGAAGTATGAGGCCATGTCCAAATAGAGGAGATACCTCATGAGCCAACTTATACCCATGGGCAAGCTCTACTACAAAATTCTAGCCAAATTCTAGGATCACCAAGAAAAGGAAAGGGGCCACTTTTAAATCCCATCCCAAATATCCAACTTCTCATTTCCCAATTATAGAAGGTTATCCAACTCATGGATTTTGTGGTTGTTAATCTATCCACCACTTTTTTGAATAATCCTCCACTTATAAAGTAAAACTTGCCCATTGAGTAACAACAAAGATATCCATTGGTTAATCTCTCATAAAATGTGGATTCCTTTAAATTTGATACATTTATTAAACAAATTCCTCTTGTGGACCCATTGCTACAAGCTAGGAATCCACCATGAGTGTTCCCAAATCCCTTCCTCTAGTTCACAATAATAAATTTCCAATAATTCCCAAATCCTTTTCTCTAATTCATAATAACAAGTTATAGATAATTCCCAACATCCTTCCTCTAATTTGTAACAACAAGTTATTGATAATTCTTAGTACATTACTTATAGATCACAATAACTTCCTTTGAAATCTTAATAATTTACATCTAGTTCACATCATGTTCCTTTGAACCCCTAACAAGTTTCTCTTATTCCCAATTATATGTCTTACAATTCATAAAAAATAGGTTGATAATATTAAATTTCAAATCACACACCTTGGAAATGGGTTCTAATTAATTCTCAACATGTTCTGATTAATCTATAACCTCTTCCTTCCAACAAATAATAGATACCTACTTTCCAACCACAAGTTCCTTTGTGATAAGCTTCTATCCTTCATCAAAAAATTCCATCATACCAAAAACAAGTTCCTCCAACCAAAAACATGTTACTAATCCATCTCCTAACATTAGTAAATGACAATAGGTACCTTACCAATAATATAATCTTAGTTGTAGGGTGAACAACCCTAGTAACTTAGCTCAAAGAGTACCCATTCCTTCTTATTTTAATCCTCATCATCCCATCTATCCCAACAAAGCCTATCCTCCACTAAATGGTCAAAAACATACTCTTTCTCCATCCAAGAATATTCCCTCTCCAAGCGTTTCAAGAGATAAAATATCTTATTTTAGGAATTAGGGAAAAAAGTACGAGTTTGAAAAAATATGTCCTTACCCATTCGATATGACCATCCTTCAAGTATCCTATCCACATAATTTTAAGTCACCTAAATTTGATAAATACAAATAAAAGGGTGATCCTAGAGAGTACTTGAAATTTTTTTTGGTGGCTTTCTAGAAGTTAGCATACAACAATGCTTATTTACTTCACTTGTTTCTACACAATTTGGATGAACAAGATTTAGAGACTTAGAATGGTTCTTACACTTTCCCTAAAGGAATTTTTATCACTTTTGATAACCTATCAAAAAAATTCTAAATAAATTATTTTATAACATATATCATGAGTTGACCATGGTCAACTTATGCAATACTAAACAAAATAGTGGGGAAAGCTTCTCAGCTTACCTACAATGATGGATAAGCTAAGTTATTCACTTTCCACAATATCTACATGATAAATAATTAGCTAATATATTCACATCTAATTTAAAATTAGATGTGTCTCATAACTTGAGACTCCAATGTGTTGACATATTTGATGACATTGTAGATAAATAAGTGTAGATTGAAAAATCACATATAAAAAAAGGATTGGTCAAGATCTATTCTCAGAACCATGCACAAGCTCAAACTCCTCCATAAACATAGGACAATACATCAAATAAGCCGAAATCCATTTAAAAAATAAAAAATTTGTAGGAAAGGGAGTAAAAAAATCTAAACATGTACAGATAATGCAACCACCACTTATCCAAAATGATCCACCTACTCAAACCATCACATTATAAAGACCATATCCAAGAAGGAATCAATATCAGAATAGGTTCTTCAGTGATGTTGGTGAACTTATTGAGGTCATATTATAGAAGTTAGTCATAACTAACATGGTCTTCTATCAACTCCAAAACCTTTTCCCAAAGATAAACCAAAGCCTCAATTGTATAGATATAATGATTATTATGACTCCCATCATGTAAAAGGGCATGGAGTTCATGTATGTGTGTGATTAAGGAACTTCTTTTAGGATTTTTTAAAGTGAGGCAACATCAAGTTGGATAATGTTGTTTCCACATCCAACTAAAACATGGGTATCTACAAAGATCCATTTCCCAAGCACAATTCTAACAATCAATGTTAATCTGGTAATCAACATCAAAATAAAGGGTAGAGTTAGAGTCAAGCACAAAACCAAAATCCAAGAAATTATAATCAGGTTGAGGTTATCAAGAGAATCAAGTTAGATATCATGATGTTCCATATAAATAAAACAATGTTGTAGGTTAAATTACCAATAACCATGTACTTACTATCAAGATTAATCCCCATCAAACTTCTAGCACACTTCAAAGTATTGTTCCTTTCATTTTGGAACCTACACCTTCATACCTAGTGGATATTTTCTAACATGAGATAACATTATTATGCCTTAAAAGTCATGAGTCATTATTATCTATCCTATTCCATCTTCTTGTACTTCAATAAACTTTTCCCCATCTCAAAATTGTGTAGTAGCAACTCAACGTCCCAAGGTTACATTTCCAGGGCCTTTACCTTCCCCTACTAATAATTCCACTCCAAACACCCTACCTTCAAAAGCCAAACCTTCAACCCACAATAACCCTATATAATGATCTTTGCCTTCTAAATCTAAGCCATCTCCTCATTTATTTGAGAAGTAGTATGATATCGATGAACAATTAAAAAACTCCTACACAAATTTATATCCTAGACCTCTTGCATACATCATAAGTTCAAAATAATTTATTGTATAACCTTATTCAACAATCCTGGTACTTAATGACATTAAACCAACTACCTTTAAAGCACTAGTGGGACACTTATCCCTAGGTCCACAATTTATGTTTGACTAGAGTGACATGTAATCCCTTGGTCCCCTAGACAACAATACTCATCATACTATAGTCATCATGAATTTACACAAGATTAAGTGGTTTATTATAGACAATGGTTTAGGCCTCAATATAGCCTCATTGAAATTGATAAAACTCTTGGGATATAATTCAATAGATTTGCAACAAGACACCATTACTATCTAATCATATGATAATGTAGGGAAAGACTCTCATGGTAATATTTAATTATCGATCATTATTGGGCCTATCACCCATGATACCCTATACCATGTCATTGATATTAAAATACCCTATAATTTACTTCTTGTATGACCTTAGACCCATAAAGTATGTGCAACTCCTTTCACCCTTCACCAATGCCTCAAAATTGTCCATTATGAAATGGAGGTCACTTTTGCTAGTGACATACAACCATACCAATATTGAAAGCATTTGGAAGTTGAATACAGTCAATATAACTACTATCCTAGCATTGAGAATTATCTTTAAAAGGATAAGGCTAGGGCTTATGAATCTCCTCTATCCATCTACATTGATCTAAGTGACAATATGTCCATTTCCTTTACTTCATTTCCCCAAATTTTCTCCCACTTCACTATTGAAGATATGGGTATTGGCACATAAAGCATTAAGGATGCATTCCACATTGCCAAATTTTCAAAGTCTCTCAAATCCTATGGTAGACATAAGGATACTAAACCTCATGATAGGCCTAACATGATATGGTGAAAAAATATTGGGTCTTGTCCCAAATGCCCTCTTGTATTTTTTAAGAAAACTTCATCATATCAAGATCAAATCAATATTTTTGAGGACTCTTGGTTATATAATGATGACTTTGCCTCTTGTTATTAAAGTGATAAGTATCTTATCCCAATAGAATCATAGAGCATCAAGATTATAAATGAGAATGCTTAGGGTCAAATCAAAAAGGTATTCATTGATCATGTCTCTACTACTAAACACAAAGATAGTCAAGGTATTAGATACAAACTGCCTAGAGGTGACCCCTCATATATGGAAAGTGACACTACTTTAGCATATAATGAATATGACCTTGGAAGCCATGTAGACTCCTATTATAGTCTCTATGATGAGCTTTCCAACACAAATATAGTTGATACCAATACCAATTTCATTATCACTTCTTTGCCTAAAAATACTCTTATATCCATTACCCCAAACTAATCTATTGGGATCAACAAGATCATGCTATACCATTGGATGACTTCCATATTGAAGAAGCCTTGATAAAAGTCCTAAGTCTCAAAGACGAGCTACCAATTATGGATTAAAAATAAGGATTTGAAATCACATTAGACTTTGTTACCTAATTTTTAGATTAGGTTAACTTCCTTGGTCAAAATACAAAATAAAAATAAAATCAAACATTGAGGTCCTCTAGTGAAAAGTTTTTAAGGCACTTTCGGATCACAAAAAATGTAAATAAAAAAACAAGTCCCTTGGTGAAAACCTATTTTTGGCACCACTAGATGGGAATGTTCACCTTTCTCCTTAGGAATCATAGATTATTATAGGTTCACATCTTTCCTTTGGATTATATATTAGTACATAATAAAAAAGGGTATTTGAGAATTTATTTCAAGACTTTATAGAAACATATGTCAATTGGTCATAACTTGAACTAAATGATTCATATTCTTATTACATGGGTTGACCTGATGGTCCAAAATAAAATGAATAAGATTAGTTCCCCCCTACTTTATTATAATATGGTTATACATTATTAGTGTAAGACACCATATAGGCCAATATTAGTACATTAGATAATCCAAAGATGATTAAGCTTGGCATGTCCCTCACTATAGAAGAGCATGACTTTATCATTTCCATTATTCAAGAGTTTATTGATATATTTGAAAGGTATTATGTGAATATGTTGGGGTTGGATCCATCTCTATTTATACACATGGATTCCAAACCCATTAAGCATAAATTTTGAAAGATATATCTAGAGATTTCTATCCTAGTCAAGAAAGAATTGGAAAAGTTATTGGGGGTAGGCTTCATTCACCCAATTGATTACTCAATGGATATGAAATATTTTTCCAATTCATATGAAATATAAAGGAATTTTTTTATACACAAACTTAAAATACATCAAAAATTCATGCCCAAAATATGATTTTCCATTACCAAACATCAAGATGATTTTATATTCAGTAGTAGGTTATGAAATTCTATCCCTCATGGATGGATTTTTAGGATATAAGCAGATCAAGATTACACCATATGATCAACACAAAAAACCATTCAATACTCCATGGGGAACATTATACTATCAAATCATTTCATTTATCTTGAAAAATGTTGGTGTCACTTTCCAATGTGCCATGGCTGTCATCTTCCATGACTTGATGCATGACATTGTTAAAGATTATGTTAATGAAATCTTAGTAAAGTCATGAACACAAGCCACTCATTTAGGAGTCATATAGAGGATTTTTGAGAGACTTAATGAATATAAAGTGTGTCTTGATCCAAATAAATGTGTCTTTGGAGTTGTGTTAAGAAAAAATTAGGCTTTATTATTTCCTTCATGGAATTGATTTTGATCTAGCTAAGGTAAAGGTTGTCACAAAAATGACTTCTCCTTATAATCTAAAATAGCTCCATAGTTTATAGGTCAAAATACAATCTATTCATCACTTTGTTTCATAGGTTGTTGATTGTTTATTTGTTTTCAATCTTCTTCTAAATAAGAGAATCAATTTTAAATATGATGTTAACTATCAAATGACATTTGAGAAACTAAAAACCTATTTGACAAACCCATCAGTGTTGGTCCTACGAACTCCAGGTAAGCCTTTATTATTGTACATATCATCAACTAAACATTCCTTGGGGTCAATATTATCATAAAATGATAAGGGAAAACAAAATATAGTCTACTATTTGAACATGACACTAGTCGCCTATGAATATAACTACACACCAATTGAGAAGGCATGCCTAGCATTAGTATTTACATTACAAAAGCTACATCGTTATATGTTGAACAACAAGACCATTATTATTGAAAAATTTGATCCCCTCAAATATATCCTTTTAAAGGTAGACTTAATAGTTTGTATCACTAATTATATCATGTTTCTTAGTGAGTTTGACACTGAATACACTAATCAAGAAGCCATTAAAGGGAAAGTCCTTGTAAATCAAATTGCTCAGGCACCTTTGTCATATATGCATCCTCTAACCATGCATTTCCTAGATGATTCAATCTTTACTCTTAAATAATCATGTCAATGGAAGATATACTTAAATGATTCTTTCATTACTCATAGCTCAGTGGTTGATATGTTATTCATTATGCAATAGGGATATCTTATTCCTAAGGCCTTAAAAATTTATTTCTCGTGCACCATTAATATTATGAAATATAAGGCACTTATTGTAGGGATCTACCTAGAAGTATAGTGGAACGCTAATTATTTAATTATCTATGATGATTCTTAATTGATCATCAATTAGGTTATAAACCAATATAAAACCATGTATGAGAAGTTCATGCCCTACAAAGGCATGGTTGATAATCTCAAACAACACTTTGAATGTATCTAGTTTGAGTAAATACCCATATCCAACAATAGATTAGTTGATGCCATCAATACCATTAGGTATTTAATATGTGTGTGTGTGTGTGTGTGTGTGTGTGTGTGTGTGTGTGTGTGTGTGTGTGTGTGTGTGTGTGTGTGTGTTATATCTTTTAATTTCTAGGAATATTAGTTTCTTATAAAAAATCTCCCTATGTTATATTACACTTGTCCAAACATTGAAATGGTATGTGATATTACTAGTCCTGATTCCCCTTGGTACCAAGGTCTCTATGCTTATATCAAATACCTCAACATTACCATTACTCCAACACACAACCAATAGAAGTATTTTATTCATAATGCATCTTGATACACTTTAATTAACGGTACACTCTATCATAGAGGCTATGATGGGATGCTACTTTGATGTTTAAATTTAGGTGAATCTGAATTGGCTCTTAAAGACATATATGGAGGAATATTTGGGGCCCATGCTAGTGGAATGGTCCTTTCCAATAAGCTTCTTAGTACAATATATTATTGGCTCATAAAGGAAGTTGATGCATGTGCTCATGTTAATAAATGCCTTGATTTATAGAAGGATGGTGATTTAATCCATTCTCCTTCATGAACACTTCAACCTATTACTTATATGTGGATATTTTCTTCATGGGGATTCAATTTCATTGGTAAAATAAAACCCACTTCCTTTGATGGCCACAAGCATATCCTAACTGCCACCAAGAACTTCACTATGTGGGTTGAGGTAATCCCTCTCACTTATGTAACTGACAAGAAGATTTATAAATTAATTTTGAATAGCATCATATATCATTACAACATTCCCTCTTATATTATATATGATAATGGAAATTCATTCAAGAACAAGGATGTGAAAACCCTCTATGCAAAATTTCATATTAAACATAGATGGTCTACAACCTACTACCCTAAAGGTAATGGCCAAGATGAGGCTTTATTAAAATAATTTTCAAAATCCTTAAGAATATTATTTAAAAAGTTGGATAAGATTTCCACTTACAATTATTCACTACCCTCTAGGCCTATCATATTGATATTCACATATAGTTGAAACCTCCTATTCTTTAGTTTTTAGGCCTAAAGCAATGTTACCAATTGAGACCAATTTTCCCTCTCTAAATATTTCATTGCATAGTATAATTTATGATGAATATTATTAGGTGGCCAAACATATAATAACTATAACTCATGTTATCATCTCAAGGCATATCAAAATTAGCTACATCGTAGTTATAACAAGTGCATCATGCTAAGAGAATTTGAAGTGGTTGATCTTGTCTTAAAAGAGAATCATAAAAAATAAAAATGTAGAGCACAAAAATAAAGGGAATTTTTATCCTAATAAGCTAGGTACCTTCATTATTACTACAAATTATAGTTTTGTGGAATACAATTTATCTACATTGAATAGACATGAGATAGATGAGCTTATGGAAACTATGCATCTCAAGTGTTTTCATGATTGAATTATTTTAACATTTTTTATGAGGGTCCCTAATTATGGGAATTCCCTTAATGTTTTTTATTTTTCCCCTTCCTTCATTTTGTCATTTTGAAGTCAAGCCTTGTCTTCCTCCCATTTCCTCTTATCATCTTAAATCTTGATTATGACCTATAAGTACTGTCAGTGACTTTAGAATAAGGTTCAATAAACAATTCATATTAGGTCATCATCAATGCATCCTTAAAATAGAATTTTAGAATGTCAACATGTTTCTTGCATGGTTTCCTTGCTTGGTAGTCCTTGACATAACCTATTTTATACCTTTGATAATCCCACATTCCCATGTTATCCCATTCCTTTTACATTCAACATTGTTGTGGAAGGGTAGTTAGTCTGCACCTTAGTGTTGTTGTGGAATAATTGTATTTTTTATATTATGAATTCACCACTTTGTGATCCCATCCATGCTCTCACCATTTTGAGAGCTTTCCCCATTGTATCTAGTTTAGTTGTTATTTGAGACCCTACCCAAGGTTGTTTTTCATTTGTTAGATGGTTCCTTTAACTTTTTTTATATTCCTCTATACTTTCTACTTGTAGACCACTCCTATGAATATCTTATTCTAAAATCCCAAAAACATTCAAAAATTCTAAAACTCTTAAAGATTTAAAAAATAGAAAATCCCAGAAAGAGATGTAAAGTTATTGAATCATGTGCACAATTGGTCATCCTTGAGACAATGGCTTTTCCTGTTGGTTCTATTTTGAGTGGCACTATTAGAGTATCATGTGGATATGTCATTTCATTGGCATTGAGGAACTCATAGGTGGCAAAAAATTTATCCATACCATGATATCTCCATTGCATTCAATCAAAATTGATCATTCCCACCATATTTGGATTATCTCATTACCTTAGGTGTTAATTGGTAACTCGGGTGGGTATTCTTCATTTTAAAATGATCACTTCAATAAAAAATGTTCTCCATTTATTATGCTTCTAATTCTTAGGATAACTACCTCAGCCTGAGGTCAATATGAACTATATATGTAGTGCTTGGATACATGGGGTATCTTGAGTAAAATCAACCATTATCATTTCAATTTTATTTTCCCCCAATATTCATATTTTTATGCTCTTGTCATTTTTCAAGCTAATTATTTTTACTCTTTCACCATTTTGTGAGTCATTCCTAGTTTATTTTAATAGTTTCCTCTTACTCATTGGTTATCATTTTTATTCTTCCTAATTCCAAAGAGAACTAAATTTATCTTGACGGTCCATAAGGAATATTTAGGCAACATTCAGTTACATGGGGAAACTGAAAATAGCTTGGCCACCCCTTCCTTATTCTTTTATTCCGTGTTTTGTATAATTTTTCATGTTATCCTATCTAGCGCTCCCTAGACATGGGATAAGATCACCAAGAGTAACATATTATTTCCAAATTCACAATCACTCTACTTGTTTGGTTCTGTTTTCCATTATTCTTGTTTTTTATTCATTTAGTTTGTTTTTCTTTCATGTTTATTTATTATTAATCATAATGCATTTTTTTATTTACTTTTGTTTAGTGCATTATGTTTTACTCTTAGATTTTGATTATCCATATCTTGATCTTAAGTTTTTAACATGTGTATCCTTTTCTTTACTAGTTTATCTTTGTTTAGTGAATTATGCCTTACACTTTAGGTCTAGATTTTTCATATCTTGACCTAGAGTTATTAGTATTTACAACTAGACTAGTCCTCATGCAAGTGGAAAACAATGTTGTCATGATATTTTTATAAATTATGATGCAAATATTATTTTCAAAATAAATAATCAAGTGCTAAAGAGATTCATTTATCAATTTCATGCAAAGAGAAAGAATCCATTCACATGATGGTTAACATGTGCTCATATGCCAAAACAAAATCAGAACATCATCACATTTTCCATAATCCAAACAAAAAAAACTAAAACATATGGCTACATCTATACTAATTAGGACATGCATGTCTAAAATAAGCATATACAACAATTCATAAACATCTAAGTGATAAAATTATAAAATGTCTTAAAACATCAATCAAATTTGATGTATGGGTCAAGAACATCTACATGAAAATTAAATTCAATGGAATCATGAAAAAAATAATTTATCATATCGATATCCTAAATATAATATACAGCATGTGCCAACATCCATGAAGCAATAGAATGCATCATATATCAAAAATAATATTAGGGTTCATGTTCATTAGGTGATAAAAAATGAATGTCTATATACATCTCAAAATCAATGTCTATACATCAATATATACACATACATTTAAAAATATAAAAAATGTAGAGATACAATCAAAATCATAGCTCTAGATTTGATCATCTCTAGGTGGAATTTGATCAAAGATTTATCTTATAATAGGTGTTGGTGGCTTCTATGGTGGTAGCTCCATAGCTCTATGTTTAAATAGTAGTTATACTACTAATCTCTCTAACATAAGTGAAGCATGATCTAGATGTATGACTAGATATATGACTCTGAGTATACTCTTTTTAAGTGGGTTCTCTATCTCTTTATAACACTATTTAATCATATAGGATTTGATATTATGAAGCCTCATCCTTCACCCACATGGGATCATCCTTGGCTTGCACTATATCAACTAGTGCCTTGGCTAAACCCTAATTAGAAATAATATTTTGTGTTGTGTCCCTTTCCCCATAGAGTATCCAAACATCTACCTGGGATTGGTCTCACTCTCCTTGGCCAGGTCTCATTCCCCTATGGTAGTCACAAGCTTTGAATCCCACATCATAAGTTGCCCATGCACTATCATCAACTATGCCACTTGTCATCTCAATGATTTAATCTTAGTGTCTCACTCTATGTTGATCCCTTTTAGGCTTGTGGCCTCACCTTGGGTTGTCACTAACTCAACATGTAACCCTAACACATCATGTTCTAATCCTAAAATCTTAGTCAATATAATCATGATCTCCCTTTATAGCCTATCTATCAAAGCCTGATCCTCTTCTAATCTAGTAGGTCATGATGGACCCACCTCATATATCCCCTAACTAGAATACCCAACCATCACATCTACAATCTCTATTTTTGGGGTGGGACCCTCTCCTCCATCCCCATTCCCATCTAAGACCGCATCTTAGTTATTCCCTATCTCAACATTTGACCTAGAATATATAGTTGATTTAACCTTTTAGGGTTTTACATGTGTAATTCATATGTTTGGTTAAGGGGTTGAGATGCCTAAATTAATTAAATAAATTTCAAAAATTGATCTACTATTTTTTAGAATTTTTATCTTTTTTGAATTTCTATAAATAACAATAAATATGGATAAATAGAAACTTAGCTAAAAATTGACTATCACAGAGGATTTGGGTTCTAGAATTTGAGATATGGGCAGTAGTCTATGTTGTCAATGGGATTAAGATATTCATTTGTTTATTGGATAGTAGAAACTAGTTTGGATATTAGTGAAATCAATGTGTAGTGTCCTTAATGTGACACTAATGTCCCCCTTATGAGACTATTCCTATTTTTGGGTAATACTTGCACCTGTGTTTATATGTTATATTTCTGTGTGACAAAAGCCTATATCTCTATATTATACCTAGAAAACTTGATTTACTATGTAAAACCTAGTTCTATTTGTAAGTATTATATGAGTAAGAATTGAGTGTGTTATTGGGATGGACTAGACATCCTCAACACCTTGTTGTGTAGAGAATTGCCTACATACCAATACTCCAAAGAGGGATAAAGTATAATGTAGTTCTCCCACCTAGTGCTTGATGTATGTGCAAGTGAATGCTAGAATGAGAGTGGCCTTAGATGACTTGAATGTTCTTGAGATTTGAAATGCTTTAAAACTAGACTTATGTCTTATATATATGGTAGTGTGTGGAAAGTAGGGCATAATAGGGATAAAGTACCTTAATTTTGCATAACTTTGTCTTTGATTTGAATAGCTTTTGAATCTAGTTTCCATATAGTGAATATAGGTGGATTAGAATTATATTGATAGGGTTTTTGATGAAAAGATAAGGGGAAAAGTCTCAAAATCAATAAATCTTGGCCTGGTCTCAATAAAGATCACTTTCAAAGCCTGATTTGTGTCTACAAGGACTCATCTCCATTGATCTCTACAAACTTGCACATTAGGCTATATAGTGTCTATCCATTATTTATTTGTTTAAGGATTTGTAACATTTATCTCTTTTATTATAATCCCTTGTGAGTTTATAATTACTATTTTAAATAATCACCATTCCCCCTTCAACCTTATTTGGACATACCTCACCCATTAGCTCCTCCTTAGGCAATTCTCTTAGGTCTCAAGGACCAAATATTGACAGATGTTTTAAGGAATAAATATTATTTATTTAATGGTATTACATGATCTAATTATACCTATTCTATCCTTATTTAATTTCTCAAACAATCTTCATACTCTCATTCCATAACTCAAGGTCACAATCACCTCCTTAGGCTTGTAACCTTTTTTTTGAGTTTTTCAATTGGTTTACCAAATATATTAGGATTTAATAAGATATAAGAATATTTTTAATCACCCTCTATTCTCTTTCATTTGTGTGTAAAATTTCAAAACCTAACTCCACATTTAGGGTACACTTCCTTTGTAAGCCACTCATCTATTAGGCCTAATTAGCCCTTAAGCACATCCATAGGTCTAGACACTATATTGTATGGCCCCATTTTAGTATAACACATTTTTATTCATCTTAATCACCTAAAATTATGTAATATTTCAATTTTTAATAATTTTCTAATGATTAAAAATCTCTCAAAGACCAAAATCCTAATGTAGGGTTTTCCTTCCCTTGTATAGGCCTGAGAGCATAATAAAATCAATATATTGAGTTTGGAATAATTTACAAGGAAAAAAAACATATCTAGTTATATTTTTATCTCTTCCACCTTCCCACATATAGACCTTGTTTAATGCATTAAAATTTTAAGAACAATAAAGCATAGTCAATTATGGGTCTATTGATGACTATGCAAAGGTTTTAAAACTCAGTTTACTTTCTAAAAAGTTTAAAGAGTTTAAATTGGTTTACTTTGTACCTAATTCAATTAAAAAACATTATCACACCTTTAATAAGTGTATATGTGTTCCCATTCTCAAAACCAAACACTTATCCTTAAGGACTGTTTGTATTAAAACAAAACACAGACTAGGTGTAAGATTGACAGCTATTTGTATTCAAAAGGTTTTGTACCTTATTATAAACCATTATATAATATTAAATATCCTATTTACACTAATAATTTAATAACACCATGATCATTATTTTCTCCAAACATTAGAACCATTCAATACCCTTTAAAATAGGGTCGTAAATATGTATGCATAGGTTCTTGGCTTGAGTCGGCAAAGTATTATCAAGAATGACTATGTATTAAGGTTTCCTTTTATTATTAAATTTAAAAATACTAATGAAATAAAAAATTATTTCACTTACCAACCATTATCTTATATTTTTGATTGTTTATAGCTTAAGAACCAAGCATTTGTTTTCATTTCTTGATTGTGACAACAGTCTATAGGGTTTCAAGTACATAGTTGCCTTCCACTCTAAATTTATACATTGGCTAGGAAATATAAATCAATTTAAGGTATAATTGGTACAATTAAATTCAAAATAGGTAGGTATTCAATTCCATGACTAGTTTCAACTCTTTAACCTGCGGATAACATTTAGATACTCTTGTTTTGGATTATAAATTACATTCTTTGATCTAAAACCTACAACCTTTGAAAACAACAAAAAATTCATGGAATCAAAGGCCTTTAAATATAATGTTGGTTATATAAACCAATATATATTTAAAGGATAACATATAATCACAAACTTTTCCTTTATTCATAATGATTATCAAAACATTACAACTTTTGTCCTTCACAAGACTTTACTACCTTTCTTGAGGATTTTTCAATTTCTTATACATTACTCCATATTTTCTCTTCTTGGAGTTCTCTCATATCCTCTCTCACACCTCCCCTCTCTTAGACTGATGTACAACTTGTCATTTTCACCAAATTGAATGTTGGTTCCTTGGGTAGTTACATCAACCTCTTTACTATAACCAACACAATGTGAGGTCTGGGAGTACATAATTAAGATATGACTTTTAATTTGATGTCCTAGAATTACGTGCCTTAAAACACCTTTTAAAAATCTTATTATACCTTATAAACCAAGATTTTCTCACTTAACCACCTTTTTATCATGCTTTGGTCACTCTTGTTTTAGTGACAATATTTAAATTTTCAAATTATTAGTTTTGGAGGGAAACCAAACACCCACAAAACTTACTCCTAGGAATCTTAGGGACTCAAAATGACCTAAAATACATAAATGGACCTTGAAAGGTCTCTTTACACACATTTTAATTTTAAGGTTGACCAAATTTGACCTCCTATTAATAAAAACATAAATTTGATGTCTTCTAGCTTGATGCTCCTGCATCAGTTCTATTGATTGTGTGGATAAGAAAATGAGCTTAGAGCCTTAGAAGGGGAACACATTTGAAAAAATATCATTTGGGAAGAATTGGGGCTAAGGACACTAGCTCCCAATTGGGGACACTAGCATCATGTGGTTTTGGTGTCCCAAATGTGGCACTAATGTCCTTTTTATAGACTGCTAAGCAATTTGTATTAGAGTTAGAGATGACAGTTTTAAGACTATGTCTTGACTAGATGTAGGTGACAGAGGTCTACTAAATGATTAGAAATATAAGTTTAAGCTATAAAATAGGTCTATGGATATCCTAGGTATAGTTTATCCCAAAAAACACTCTTATCATCCAATTACAACTTTTAGGTGATTACATTTGCCCCCAATTCATGATAGTAATGTAGCAAAGTGAAATGACTAGTATAAATGAAAAGAAAACATACCTAAACTTACCTTGGAAGTGAAGCCTATATAGCTGAGTTTGAATATGTGAATCTAGGTATATAATGAAACATGCAAAAACTAGTCGCTACTTAAGAGATGATTAAAAGCAAAAGACTATAATAAAATGAAATAACTATGTAAAGAGAGAGGAAAGGAATGAATACACCTCATTGGGTACATGAACCAATGCATGAACTTGGTGACAACCTATGTGTGTGTGAATGTGCATAGTGATAATATCATTGAATAACTTGAATTGAGATGATGTCTTACTCAATCCTCATATGGGTGGCTTAATAATTCAATCTAGTTTTGACTCCATCATTACCCAACCCTGCTTGGTGGATCTTGATCTCTATGAATAACTTGGATAAGACTAAAAGTATGTCAAACCCTCTCATGTAGGTGGCTCAAGAACTTAAGTAGGCCATGACTCCATCATTACCCCATGTGTGAAGTATATGAATCTATAATTGTACTGTACAAAGTGTTGAAAGTATCTAATTGAATAATCTAATTGTGCATTCATCTCCTAAGCCACTCGAGTATATTAGGCATCTTTGGACCACTCAAGAATGTCAACCACTATATATGGAGTAAGGAATGAGTATGGTTATAACTTGGAATATGATAGCATGTGTACAAAACATAGATAATGACACAGAGTTTGCCATTCTATCTAGTCAACCTATCTAAAGTTGAGTATATAGAAACTATGTGCCACACACATGCCCCCAATCTATTATTTGAGTATATTGAATCTAAATCATGTAGTATCTAAATTATGTAAATGAACTAAGTTTGTGAGTGATCATGTCATACATGATGCCCCAAAATTTGAGCAATTAGTAT
This sequence comes from Torreya grandis, assembly GCA_037957365.1. NCBI lineage: Eukaryota > Viridiplantae > Streptophyta > Pinopsida > Cupressales > Taxaceae > Torreya > Torreya grandis. The sequence continues at coordinate 2,717,712 of JARHVA010001378.1, forward strand.
GAATTTGAACTAAAATGAATAAATCTAAACATAACTACCAAACTTATGACTGTATATATGTAAATCTATATTATACCTAGTATACTAGTCTAAATGATCTAGACTATTCTAAAGCTAGGGCTATTAGAAAATAATTCCCTATAGTGGACTATAATTACCTATGATACTATTGTCCCAATATGGGTGCTAATGACTGCCTGGTCTGATCTCTGTGTGATCTAAATTGACTACAGAGTCTTTGTTCTATTATGTGTTTACCCTGAGTCTGATATATGAAATTGAGATTTTGTGCTAAAATTTATTTGTAAAAATCAATGTAGGATCCTAATCTCTATGACAACCCCTATAAATTCCCCCTCTTTTGGAGGTAGTTATGAAACCTATGTACATACTACCCTATAAATAATTAGCTCTATAAAATGTGTTAGTCAAAGCATGATATCCCAATATAAAATGCAATCATAACATCATAATGTAAATGTTTTTGAGCAATAATAGGAAATGTAAGATGTATATTATAATGTAGCATTATACAATGGTGTAAAGGTAGATGTAAGAAATGTATATAGTAGTAATATTTGAGTGACTACCTAGGGGGATGGCATATGATGTCCATCAAGGCTCCTAAGTAGGATAGGGTAGATACATGAGGTCCCTCATGGAATCAAAAATGTGTGTGTGTGTGTGTGTGTGTGTGTGTGTGTGTGTGTGTGTAATAAGCACATACAAGTGTCATGGTGTAGAAAAATACAAGAAGCAAACATATGAACACATGAGGCACACAAAAGGTAGGCCAAGTGGCCACAATATAAGGTAGATAGGTACATGTCACTAAATCTAAGAATGAAGACATAAAAGGACATGGTTAAATGTCCACATATACAAACAACATTAAATTTGGCAATGAATATAAATGATCAATATCAAGATAAATCAATGCATAACTAGAATGTATAGTATGTAAAGATAAAACCTGGTTATGCCAAATGTGTAGGAAATGCCCTCAAGTGGGTAGATGTAGTAATGTATAAACCTGGGTCAGTGTAGATGCCCCCCATGGGTTAATGATAGCTAGTTTGGATTAGTGTAGTGGATTGGAATTCTATTTAGAATCTATAAGCACTTGAAAAGAACAAGTGAAGCATATGTGTATGATAAAATGAACTATACTAAGATATCTATCAATATGAAATATCTAGAAAGTAGTAGAAATTTAAACAAAGAAATACATATAATCTTTAAAAAAATTAGATTTTTGAAATATTTGAATGTTTTTATATTTTGAAATATATTATTTTTGTGTTTTTTGAGTATAAGTTATGTATAAGCATATGAAAATAAACTATGTACAGGGACTAAGAGAGAAAAGTAAGTATGTACAAGAGTAGAAACCATACTAACTGATGAGTCTCATGGGAGACTCACTATCATTGTGGCCTATGTCAAAAATAGGAATGGTAATCTCTTATGCAATGTGATTGTTATGTTATAGTTGAATGTTTTTGTAGTAGGAATCTATATATCGTTCCTCATTGAAATCATAATATTATTCCACATCAGAATCATAAAAACCTAGTGTGTTAGAAATAATTGCCTCATACTATGGAGTTGACCTTTATAAATTATGCTTTGAAAGATTGATCATGAATTTTACCTTTGAAAGTGTGCTTGTTATAGACATACTGTGTTGTGGAGGTTCTTTTGCTAGAAAGCTTTTTTTGAGAATGCTTGTTGGTTGAGCATGATTTTGAATTTACAACTTAATATCTTGTTATTTATGTAACATTTCATATGTATCTAAATGTTTTGGCTTGATATAATGTATCTGTGACTAATGTGCCTTAGGATGTTCAATAAACCCCAAACTTTGTTGACCAATATTATTAACTGTTCAATAGGAGAAGTGATGTCTTAGGCTTATTTTCCCAAACCTTGACCATGATAATCATACTATTGTAGATATTTTTTTACCAAACCCTTACCATATTGAATGTTGACCCTCATTTTGGAGAGGTAGATGTGTTTGATTTATATGTGTTTATTGTATTGTTTCTTTTTATGATTGTGATTTTGAAACCTTTTGTTGTTCTAAGTTATGCTTTGGTAACCATTTTTATACTATTTTTTAATGTGACCCTTTTTGAATTGGTAGATGTGTTATTATATGTTATTTGGATGAAATTTCACTGTGTGAGTCATCTGTATCCATGATCTATTGTATTTTCCTTTTCAATGGTAAACATGAATTGATGTGGTACCCATACAATCTATGATATGCACAAAAATATCTAGATATCCTCATTGGGTGTAGAGGAGGTAGGTTGATCAAATTATCTTTAATCATTTCCCTTAATGTCTCACTTGAACTCTTATTTGACCTTTAAATGATTTTTGAATCATTAGTTATAGATGTAATTTTTTTGGATTTTGTGTTCTGATATATAACATTGTTTGCCACAAATTGACTAGTTGAAGATGTATAAACATGATTTACACTATTGTGCCTTGGAGGAAATTATCTTGTAATTTTTTTCCAATATTGTAATATTTTCATGTAATAATTGATTCTAATTTTTTAAACCTGTAATTATCTTGGTCATACTAATAATTTGATTATGTAGAGTCTCACAAGTGCAAACCCTAGCTATTTCTATTTAAACATGTAGGCACACCCCTTGTAGGGAAGAAGTGTGAATAGGATGAGTAGGGGGATTAATGATAGTGTTATAGGCTGCATCATCTCATGGAGGAATGATATCATGGACTTGATTAGAGGGAAAGTAACTATCACCCTCATGGAGATGAGGAGGAAAAGGAGATTCTTTCCTGTGTAGAAGATAGGAGAAAGATAACATCCGAAAGAAAGAATGTAACATGAAAGATATTTTAGTTGATTTGAAACATCATGTATTCATATGTCTATGTGATTAAAGAATAATATCTTAATTATTTTACACATAGAAGAAAGATAACATGATATGGAATATGATGAATATTGTATTTGATAGTAAGCATCATCTATACATGTATTAATGTCTTTTCTTAGTTCATTCTAAATTAAAGGGAATAAGCATGCAAAGGAAAGTATGAAACTTTGCAATAAAATGTAATTTATTTATTATGTCATTATAATTATGATATATGAATTAGAAGATATATGAATCTGAAATCTATTTTTTTAGAATAAAATCTGAGTATATATAGAAAAAGATATAAACCCTAAGTGTGTCTAGGGTTAGAGTTTTTTAATCTAGGGTTTTCTTTACAACAATTTATATTAGATGTGGTAATATTAGTTAGATAATATTTATCTATTCCTAAGTGTAGTTGCTCATTTATTTTTATCTTCTTGTGTGTAGCTCAAAAGTCCTGTAGGAATATGAATGGACTACTTGGTAGGTGTAGCTCAAGAGTCACATTTTTGGATTTATAATGTTTACTTTGCTTCATTTCAAATTAAATTGTTAAATAATAATTTTATTGGCATCCCATTTGGGCTATCACTGGTATCAGAGCCTAGAATTTAAATTATTTCTTTTTAGTCTCTCCTCTCTTCTCCATAATCATACAACTTGCATACTAAAGTTTGCTTTTAATAAATTTGAACCTATTTTGGTAGCATATCATCTTGTGAGGAGGCATGTTGATTATTTAGTAGTGTGGGAGTGGTTGATGACCTGTTGGTGGTGGCATTTCACTCTCCTTGGGCAACATTTCATTCAAAAGGCATATTCATTTATGCTTTGATAGTTGTTGCCTATATTTTTTTTTCACATTTTCTATTGTGTTTATCTATTTTGTCTAACATTGACAACACAATAGAAACTAAGTCATTGTATATGGGGATTTTAAACTATATTTGTTATGTTTATATATTCTTTGGTAGCATGGGAGTCTTTTAGACCTAAAATTTATAGACTTTCACTAGTGTTTCTCTTATCACAGGTTACATGACATCCACATCTTCTATTCAAACCAATACTATTTTTTTGAAGCATTGGTTATGGTTGAATTATGCATGTGTAGTGTTGGAATCTACTAAAGTTGACAATCTCTTTAAATTCCTTGGTTGGCACTAGGTTTTTATTGCCTAATATCTCTATTCTCTTGTGTATTGGCATCATTCTTCTATAAAGGAGCATAGAAGTCTAAATATTGAGCTTTCAAAAAAAAGGCCATACACTTATTTCATTCCAATATTGGAATTCTACCTTTTTACATTGGTCATCAAATTTTATAAAGAAAGGAGGTATATTTATATGCTTTTTTAATTTTAAAAGTAAATTCCTTTTTAAATGTTTCTTTCAAATTTTGAAAATTTTTAATTTGAAAACATTTAAATTTGAGATTTTTTTGCTTTGAGGCAAAATAATCTATGAAAAAATGGCAAAAAATAACCCATTTTTTCAAATTTAAGGAGAAATAAGGGGAGCTACTCTTTTTACCCATTCATGTATGTTGAAAAACATAAATCTAGAAATCAAGAAAAATTGAGTATATTGATGTATGAGTTTTTATTTTTAATCTAGTGTTAATGACAAAGTGAATCCTTTTCAGTACCTTTGTGTATATAGAAAATGGGACCATTTTAGGGAACCAATTGGGGTTAAAAAAAACTCAAAACCTCCAAAAACTCAAACAAAAACTCAAAACCATACATTCCATCAAATTGATTATTGGCACTACATTGATTGACAAAGACATTTGGATACAATGGTCTCAAAAAGTGGAGAACATGCTCATCTTCAACAACCTATGGCTCGATATTTGTGATGGGACAATGCAACCAACCAAACCAATAGGGAATGCAAAGGACATATAGGCATGAGAGCAAGAAAACTAGAAGGCTTTGGCCTTGATGAGGGCATCAGTGGATGGAGATGTGTTTCATCATATATAGGGGTGAAATACACCATGGGAAGCATTTTAAAAACTATAATACCTAAATGAATCCCATTCAGAGTTAGAATTCATTCAGTTGCAGTTGAAATTATTCAACTTAGAGTTGAAACATGGTGATGTGATGATATTGGCTTTAAAAATACATGATATCAAACATGATATTGAAGCAATAGGTGTCAAAATCAACATATACATGATCATATTCATAAAATCGCTTATTTATAACTATTCAACCTATTTGGAGTCTCTACAAGCAAGTAATCAGTTGAAGACTCTCACATTTAACTAGTTGGTTGAAGAGATGGCAGAAAGAGAAAAGGCATTTGGAAGAAAAATAGAAACCAAAATAGGTGAAAGTGTGTGCTATGTCAAAAAAAATCTTCCAAAACATCAAACAAAGTCATGTCTTCCAAAAATTAAGGCAATAAAAAGTAGAAAGGAAAAGGTGGCAAAAATAAAAATCATGGTCGTCAAAATAAAAAATAGATTGATAAACAGAACCTCTATTATGAACAGTGTGATAGAAAAGGTAGTCATGAGACTCATGAATATAGGATGCCATGGGATAAAATTGAAGCATACCATAAAAAGAAAGAGGCAAATTCAAAGAAATAGTCAAAATAGTCAAACTTAGCCCAATTCACTAGTGAATGTGTGTTTTCCAGTATAGACGATGAAGCAAACAATGTCTTGATCAATTTCTTATTGATTTGATGCTTGGGTTATTGATACTGGTGCCACTCAACATATGACTTTACAAAAATAATTATTTGAGGAGTACATTGAAGAAAGTTTTGGCTTAGTATACCTTGTAGATAGATCAAGTCTACAACCATAGGGAAGAGGTATAATTCAACTCAAGTGTCTAGGACTTATAGACTACAAACTTGAGAATGTTCTCTAGCTTCCTCAACTAAAATGAAACTTGTTGTCCCTAGTTATCATAAGGCAAAAAGGCCATTCCATTATATTAGATAATGGTGATGTCACAATCATTAGAAAAAGTGACAATGTAGTCATCTTTATTGGATATGAAGAAGGGAAACTACTCAAACTGAAGGGTGAGCCATCAAATTCAAGGAATTATGATCATCTTGTGGAAGATAAAATGTCTCTAAACATGTTATGGCATTCTTAATTTAGGCACACTCACTATAACAACATTCATGTATTTCACAATAATGGTGTTGTTGGCATGCCTACATTGATTTCAAAATCATATGAGAAGTGTGAATCCTGTGTCTTGGCTAAACACATAAGAGAACCATTTTTGAAATCATAGTGGAAAGTAGATAGAAAATTGTAGCTTGTTCATTTATACTTGTGTTCTCTTCCAATCCTCTATGTTGGTGGTCATAAGTATTTCATGTTGTTCATTGATCACTACAACATGATGACATGGATATACTTTCTAAAAAATAAATTAGAAGCTTTTAATACTTTTAATAAGTTTTAAATAATGATTGAAAATGAATCACAAACCTACATTGAGACACTCAGGATAGATAATGGTGGTGAATTCACATCCAATAAGTTTGAATCCTATCTTGAGAAAAATGGGATCAAACACCATCTCATAGTTCCTCACACTCCATAATAAAATGGAGTAGTTGAATGAATGAATATAAATATTATGAATATGGTTCATGCAATGTTGTGTTTCAAAGGGGTAAATTTGCACTTTTGGGCCAAAGTATCTAAAACAATAGTATACCTTCACAACAAATCACCATCAATAGATCTTGAATCAGAGACTCCATATGAGATGTGGTGTGGACACCTCCCTTCAATATGATATCTTTGGATTTTTGGATCCACCTGTTACGTATTGATTTAAAAGGAGAAGAGAAAAAAATTAGACCACAAGAGTCAAAAATTCATCCATTTGGGATATTCTAATCCCTCTAAGGCATTCAAGATATATGATGAGAAAGAGAAGTTTCTTATTGCAAGAGAATTTATATTTTATGAAACTACAAAGGACAAAGAACATACTGATTGACAGTTGATTCGATCAGACAAATATACCAAGTTTGATGTTTACAAAGAGAGTGATTTGAATGTTCCAAACAATGTGTGGGGGACACAAAGATAGGAATTTATTGATTTTCTATTGTCTCCCATACATGAGTTTGAAACTCCTCCTAAAGGAGAAAGTGAAAATTCATTAGATATTTAATAGGGGCCATTAGAATAGAGGGAAGATAGTGAAGGAACTTCATAGGATGAACTTGAAGCACTTGAAGCATAGAAAAAGATGCCTAAGTGGGCCACTCAAACACTGAAAGACATGAGACTTGATGAAGCTGGGAAAATAGGCACTCAAAGTTTACATGTAACCTCATCTCAAACAGACAATTTTATTGATGAAATTCAAGACATGATTGGAAAAATAACATTGGATGATTCTCAATAGGAACTCAATGTTGCATTTGATTCAAAACCAATAACTTTCAAACAATTTGAGAATCTTAACTCTTAGAGAAAAATAATGAAAGATGAGTATAATTCACTGGTGAAAAATGGGACTTGGAATTTGGTTGATCCACCATATGGTTGTAAACCAATTGGCTGTAAGTGGGTCTATCACAACAAATACAAGGGAGATGGCTCACTTAACAAGTACAAAGCAAGTATTGTCACAAAGGGGTATGTTTAAAATGAAGGAATTGATTAAACTGAAACCTCTATAGCTGCAACAAAATAGATGACCATTTAGACCATTTTGGCTCTAGCAGCTCACAATAGATAGAAAGTTCACCAAATGGATGTCAAAACTACATTTTTGAATGGAGATCTCAAGGAAACTATGTACATGACACAACCTAATAGTTTTGTAGTCAAGGGACAAGAGCACAAGGTGTTCAAAGTGGAAAAATTATTATATGGTTTGAAACAAGCCCTTAAAGCATGGTACAAAAAACTTACTGAGCACCTCATGAACATTAACTTCAAACATTTTGAGTTTGAAGATGCAACTCTTTTTGTCAAAATAGTTGACAAAATAATTGTATTTATGGTGGTGTATGTTGATGATTTGCTCATCACATGGAATAATGATACACTAAAAAATTCAAATCAAAGATGATGAAAAGATTTGAAATGACTAATTTGGGTTATCTTCATTACTATTTGGGTATTGAAGTAATTTAGAAACCAAAGTATTTCTTCATCACTCAGTAGAAGTATGTTGGTGACATTCTGAGTGAATTTGGAATGGAAGATTGTAAGCCTCTCAACACACCCATCGAATAAAATCTCAAATTGACATCTAAATATTTAATAGATTTGGTTGATGCCACTAAATATAGATAACTCGTTGGAAGTCTAATTTATGTGACTACCACTCAACCAGATATATCATATGCAGTTGGCATCCTCTCAAGATTCATGCCAAAACCTAGGGAGAGTCATTGGGTAGCAACAAAAAGGGTCTTCAAATATCTCAAAGGCACACAATATTTTGGGCTCAAATACTCTAGGGAAGGAGACTTCAAATTGGTTGGGTATTCATATTTTAACTATGCTAGTGATCATGAAGATGGAAAGTCCACCTCAAGTTTTATAATAAATTTGGGAACAATAGTTTTTAGTTAGAAATCAAATAAATAATCAGTGTAGGCAATTTATTTAGTAGAGGAAGAATATATGGCTTCTTCAGAGGCAACTAAAGAGATATTGTGGCTTAGAAGGGTTCTTTCAAATTTGTAGGAGCACCAAGCTTAGTTAACACCTCTCATGGTTGACAACACTTATAAAATCTAGATGGAAAAGAATCTAGTCTTTCATGACCAAACTAAGAACATCAATACCAAATATCATTTGATTCAAAAATATATGAAAGATCGTAGTGTCAAGTTAAAATATTGCTTGATAGTAGAGAAACCAATAGACATCTTGAGAAAGGCACTTGGATGAGAAAAATTTGAAAAGTTTAGAGGAATGTTTGGTCTAACAACAACCCCTATGGATTAAGGGGGGATATAATATTAGTTAGATAATATTTCATTATTCCTATGTGTAGTTGCTCATTTATTTTTGTCTTCTTGTCTATAGCTCATGAGTCCCATAGGAATATGAATGGACTATTTGGTAGGTGTAGCTCAAGAGTCATATTTTTGGATTTATAGTGTTTGCTTTGCTTCATTTCAAATTGAATCATAAAATAAGTTGAAACCTTAATATGAATTTGATTTTAATTATCTAGGTTTTCTAAATAAAATTAGAAAATTAGAAGTATGTATCCCTAAATTTATTGCATAAAATTTAGATGAATGCAAGCTAAGATTTGAAGCAATGTTCGAAGTAATACAGGTTCACCAAATGATTTAACCTTTCTAGGGTTTTACATGTGTAATTCCTATGTTTGGTTAAGAGGTTGAGATGCCTAAATTAGTTAAATAGATTACAATAATTAAGCTACTAATTTTTTTTATGATTTTGACCTTATTTGACATTATATAAATAACAATAAATAGGGATAAATAAAGACTTGGCTGAAATTTAGCTATCACAAATGATATGGGTTCTATAATTTGAGATATAATCAGAATTTTGTGTCATCAATAGGATTATAATATTCTTCTATTCACTAGATAGTATCTCCAAGTTTGGATAGTAATGTCATCTGTGTGTAGTTTCCTCAATGTGGTGCTAACGTCCCTTTTGCATGTCTATTCCTAGTTTTGGGGAGCACATGTGCCTATGTCTGTATGTTCTATTCCTACATGATAGAAGCTTTTAGTTCTATATTATACCTATAAAACTTGATTTCTTATGCAAACCCTAGTTCTCTTTGCAAGTATGATATGAGAACTAATTGAGTGTGTTAGTAAGATGGACTAAACATCCTCGACACCTTATTGTGTAGAGAGTTACATACATACCAATAATCTCAAGAGGGATCAAATTCAATTTAGTTCTTCCACCTATTACTTGATGTATGTGAAAGTGAATGCTAGAGTGAGAGTGACCTTGGATGCCTTGAATGTGCTTGAGCTTTGAAATGCTTGAAAAATGGACTTAGCGCTGTTGGAGGTGGTGGTATACATAAAGTAGGGTAGAGTAAAGATAAATTACTTTGATTTTGCACAAATTTGTCCTTGATTTGAATAGTTTTTGCATCTATTTTCCATCTAATGAATAGAAGTGGATTACACTTGTAATTATAGGGTTCTGTTGCTTGTGAGGATAAGAAAATGAGCTTAAGTTGACCTTAGGAGGGACACACATTTCAAAAACTGTCAGTTGGGAAGAGATGGGACTAAGCATAGTAGTGGCCAGTTGGGGACACTAGTGCCATGTGGTTGTAGTGTCCTAAATGTGGTGTTAATGTACTTTATATAGACTACTAAGTAATTTGGATTAGGGTTAGAGATGATAGTTCTAGGACTCTATCTTAACTACTTGTAGGTGACTGAGGTCTGCTAAATGACTATAAATGTAATTCTATGGCTAGCCTAGGGATAGGTTAACTCAAGAGACACTTTTAACATCAAATTACCACTTTTAGGTGATTAAAATATCTAAAGGTGCAATATAATACATAATAACCTATAGTTATTATTGGGAAACTTGATGCACATGCACCTATCATACCTGGTATGCACCTTGTTACATAGGAACTTATAAATCCTACTATAAGACCTATTTTGTAGGTACCTATTATGGATACTAAAGTGGATCTTGTACCTATAAAAAATTCTACCTTAGTCTTACTCTCCTTTGGTGCTATCCTGGATATTGAGGTCTAGGATGCATCAACTATAACAACCTATACTATGCCCACCATGTCACATAGGCATCTATCACCCCAACATCAACCACACCTTTTGTATAATCCCATACTACTAATCATACCACTGTATAGATACCAACCACCTATACCCTTAGAATAGGTGGCCCCCACTCTTTGATCTCTCATATAATGTGTAAAATAATGAGGACCATCAAGAAAATCCTTCTAGAACATGAACTAACTCTGTGCATGGCCAGTTCTATAAAACTCCACTATGAAATTATGTCACCTGTGATGTAGTAAGGTGTAGTCATATACTAGGTCACACTCCCATCCTTCACCCAACAAAATTATTTATACATACATGGGTTCCAAATAAAGTCTCTATCCATCATCCCATCAATATCTCACTAGTAATAGTATAAATATCTTATGTGGCCTCGATGGCCACCTTCTATCTTGTACCAACCATATGCCAGTAGACCTTGTGGGCCCCATTGTAGTCTCTACCTAATCAACTTCTCTATTATAATATACTCCTAGGCCCAAAACTGAAGCAATGTGTTTAGCCAAATGTTCCCAATATTTTTATATGCCACCATATGAAGATCATTATACAAATGGACTAGTACTATAGGACCCCATGAAAAATAGATAGTGTGATCCAACATGTCTCTCACTACTCCAACTAGGCCTATCTGTAAAAATCAACTAATCTCATTAAGCAACATGAGGTCGATGAAAATCACCATCAAAATCAATACCTCCCTAAGTACTGATGCCTATACCAATACCAATTCTTAGCCTTATGCTAGTACCAATACCTAAACATGTGCATGTATTTGACCCTACACCTATCCTCTAACTTCTATTGATGCACCTCCATCCCCTCTTGGGAAGACATCTAGTGGGAATGCTAAGTCCTATATGGCATCATTATTTATGGCTCCACCCTCTATGACAATGTTTGTGATGCCAATCAAGTCCTCTAACACTGCCAATCATATTTGTTGCATCCAATAGATTATGGGTCCTTGAATCAACAACCATAATATGTACCACAAGTCCTTGAGGGTTAATGTCACTTTGCTTATGGGAAGGTGTAATGTCTAAGTCTCAAAATTATAATTGACAAGTGTCATTTAACTCTTCATTTAGTCAATGTTTGATATATGTCTTATCAACCAGGGTTGGTATCCAAAGCTGTCTATAGTAAGGTATAGGATAGTAGATCTAGAAGTCCATTTGTGGGGGTGTTTGATGGTCCTATTCTAACTTTGACTAATGAAGTAAATATGTTTTAAACTACTTAATTCACTCTTTTGCTAAAAATTTAACTATTTAATCAAATCAATCCACTCTTTTTCTCGAAAGTAAAATCACAGTCCTATTTACGCTTGCATGGAAATGGAAATGTTTAACTAGAAAAGGAATTTTGCTTCACACGGTTGCTGTAAAAGAAAACACACTTTGCTTGGAAAGGAAAAGATTTTGGAATAAGAAAATACCTTTTAAAATATGAATTTATTTTGATGTTTTTATGAATAAATACAAACATTAACAAGATTCTAATTAGCTATAATAAAGAGTTAATGGAACATAACATAAGTACCATACACAGTTCCTAGTTCCAAGCAGAGTGGGCCCTTGCTCCTCTCGAACTTAGGAACAAAAATTAATCAATGCTAGAAACTGAAGTGATAATTCATAAAACTAAAATAATTACAATCTATTTGAAACCTATAGTATACTTATACATATCTTTCCTCTATTATCTGCTCTTTATTCTCTAATATCTTTCAATGATGAAAATCTTACATTTTATACTAACACAATCAACTCAAAATAGGATGCAAATAAATAGGATTCCTTGGTCGATCCATTCATACAAATATAGGAGATTGGATTTCCAAGAGATCTAATTATTCTAATGAAATAGATATACTATCCTATAATAGTCCTAAGATCCAAATATATACAACTTTTTCAAAAGTAAATCCTAAAAAATAGCATGCAAATATTTTCCTTATTTGCCTCTAGCTAGAATGATTCTCTCTCATCTTATCTTGGCTTATAGCTTCCCCATTTTTAGCTTTATCCTTATAGAATCCATGGAATTGACCCTGTAGAGTTGGTAGGAATGAGCCTACAGAGTCTGTAGAAACAAGCCTACAGAGTCCATAGAAACAAGCCTATAGAGTCCATAGAAATGAGCCTACAGAGTCTGTAGAAACAAGCCTGCAGAGTCAGTAGTTCTATTGGATGGAGATAAAAATTTAAATTTTACTATACATCACCTGTGTCTTCTTCCTAAGCATTATTCACAACAAAAATTTGCTAAAAAATGCTATGTATTAGACATTAATGACAAAGTAAAGGTTTAGTCTTTGGTTCAATATAAACAAGACAAGTATCTATTTTCCATGTAATAGCTAACTAACAATCTATGATTTGTATAAGATAATATCCTTCAAGAGATGAATTGAGGGAAATAACATGTCAATAATGAGCCATATTTTGAGCTCATCATCTCCCCCAAGCTTTACCTTTTGCAAGTCCCATTGCAAACATTTATTGGCATTTGTATCTCTAGCATCTAATTTCCACACTCTGACTCAAATCATATTAATCAAATTCATCTGTTATATGCTTGTAAACCCTTGATGCTCTTAAATAATCCATATATTGAATTGCTCTTCTAATTATGGAGCCCAACTCTACCATCCTGAAATAGGTATGATCAACAAAGGGGGTCTATATCTCATGCCAATCCATTTATGTTCTCCCCCCAGAGTTTATTACCTCAATTAAGATTTACAAAATTGAGAAAGCTATCCTCATACTCCATCTTAATTCATTTAAAGACATGACTTCTCATCTTTTAAGAGGCACTGAAAGTTGGTCCCATCTGTTTACACTTGCAGTCACTACTAAATCAAAACTCTATCTTGAAAATAAGTCAAAAGAAACAACACAATCATATAAATCTTGTAAAGAATGCATTTTAACCTCATCACTTAAACAAGTATAGTTAAAATTCTATTTGATCAATCTGAGAATAGGAAAGGCTGGTTTGATACACAATTCTGTAGTCTTAACATGATCTGCATAGTCCTCAAATTTGATTTTCCATGCTTGTTGATTTTTAAATGTAGAATGTAATGACCTCAATTTAACTTCTCCTACATGAAGGTTTATTAAGACTTTATTGTGATCATGGTCTCCTAGGATCAAATCATGCAAATAAAATTCATAAAGCAAATCCTGCTGATTAGGTTTAACACTATAGAAAATTTCTAAAAATGTTGTTGGCTATAAAATCTTGTAAGAAAGATAACAAGAGATCCATAGAAGTTGTCATCTATAAAATTTTTCAAATAAAAACAAACTATATGCAGGAGAAGGATTTCTACATGCCAAAAGAGATTATCCTAATTTGCATGCATCCTACAAATTTTCTTCTAAATTTTGGACCTTAGCTTCTAATTCTTTATTTTCATTTTCTAAGAGTTTGCTTGAAGAAGTTGCATATTTATTTTTCTATTTAAGTATGGAATATTCTTCTTCAATTTAATTTAGTATTTGCAATGGAGGAATACCTAGACAACTTATTTGACAATTGTGGTTAACAAATACCTTAGGAGGAGAAGGTGTAACTTCAGAAGGTGCTTTGGAAGAGTTTACCAAACTCTAAAATCTTATATTTTCGTTCAAATTTTCTACATATATCCAAAGATCTATTTGTTCACTTTCATTTTCTTTTATTATTTCCTCTAATCTATGAACTTATACAGCATGATTGGCAAATACTATGTCTAATTTCTGCACCAATAATGAGTTGAGATGATCCTTGTTCTGTAATTAACTAATCAAGTCAGCAATGTCAGTTATTTGTTGTTGCTCTAGAGCTTGTGCTTGAGAAAGCTGCAAGGTTAACTGCATAATAAAATCATTTAGATTAGATGACTCACCTTTCTCACTTGTGCATGTAATTTTCCCTTTATTTATTGTAGTTTCAATAGGAACAGGTGGTGGTTCTACCCTACTTGATTCCATTGCCATGTTTAGCACTTCTTCTAGAATTGGCTCCTCCATTATGATTGGAGAGTTCCTTTCGAAAAGAAGTTCTTTAACATATATAGTTGTATGGATATTTTGATATATAGGGAAATGAGAGACCATTTTAAGACTATCCAAAATATCTGTAACCTCTTGTTCATCTTCATCTATCAAAATCAGCCTTCTCCTTTTTTTGGTCACTCTCTAAGCTACATTTAGTTGGATTTCCTTCTTAAACATCAAACCCTTGGTCTTCTCAAATTTTTTAGAAACCTTTCATCTCAATTTTCTTCTTCCTGATAATGGAATTGGTTGCACTATAGATTCATGAGGTTCTTATGGGGACCTTAAAACTTCAGGGATTTGAGACCTTATGATTCATCTTGAAGAAGAAGAAGAAGAAGAGAAGGGATTTATGTGGAGACTACAGTCTGAGATTTCTTCTTTGGAGTTGTTATCTCAACTAATGCAACAGGTGGAGATGAATGTTCCTGTGGTAAATTTGAGGTCTCTTGTGTAGGTAGATTTAGAATTTATTGTGCTATACTGTTCTAAAATTTCTCCCAGACCTCTTATCCTTGCTGAAGGAAGTGATGTTGGATAATTAGGTGAATTAGGCCATGGTGCCTAAGAGTAGCATTAGGAGTTGTAGTCATAACTTGAAGGGCACCATATAAGAAGGATGGGAGGTTAATCTTGTACTGAGGGTTTTATCTCTCATGCTTAAGGTGTATTAACATTTTCATGGCATCTCCTCCTAAAAGACTATGTTTCCCCTCACAAATGATATACTTGAGTACCCACTTGGACATAGATTTATAAGGTTTAGGAAGTGAATTTATACTAATTCCTTTTAATTTTCCATTGGAATCTACTAGACACAAAGTCCTAGTCTACTCATTACCATTAAACTAACTAATTAAATCACTAAATGAAATTCTACTTGTTGCTCTCATTCCTTCATCTAGAGCTTGTATGATTTGACTTATAATTTGAGTTGACACAAGAATAACAATGCCTTTAAAAAATAAAAACTTAGGGGTGAGATTAATGATGAATTCTCTTACCATTGTTTCATCAAAACCTTGGAACTTTTCAATGAAAGATAGCCAGCCATTGGCTCTAAACACTACCACAAAAGCTTTGTCTTTGTGAAACTTTACTACATTCTTTAGCTTTGATCTTTTTTTCTATTCCATTTCTATGCAAATTTATAGACAACTCTATTTTTTTTAACTCCGATTGGGGTTTAGACTAGTATTCTATTGAAATCGATAGGCAACAGTCATTGAAGATTTGTAAGAAACAATCATGGAGGATTGGTAGACCAACTTCTATTAAAGTCTATAGAAATGAAATGGTTCATATGAAACTTCACAATTGCATGAGTATATAGTTCGATATGATGACTTGATACAGTTAAGTGCCACACATTTTTATGCCGTGTGCCAACCATTTTGTCCATTATTAAAAATTGAATGAAATGATGATGTGGCACTTTGATAATGACATTGATGTATCACTTCATTTAGAAAAAACACTTTTTATGACATCCCATCAATATCATTATTAATGATGCACTTGATTTTACTAAAGCTACACACTTATCCATACACCTTTGTTGGCTTGTTTACATGCTTCTTCATTATGGTATGTGCCATGTCATTCCATTTTGGAAGGTTCAAGTTTAGGTCATCTCTATAGAATAAGTCTTAATTAAATCAAAGATAATTAGTTAACTAAACATAGATAAATAGAATATATGTCTCACTCACTTTGACCTTAGATGCATCCTTTGCTTGCCATTTGTCCTCCATAAATAATTTTACATGGATTAGTCAACAGGGGTTGAAATAATAAATTTTATTGCATGAAGAAGATCAATCATAGTGATATGATGAGATTCTCTTTTATTTTTTTTATTATTATTTTTTTTTTATATATATATATATATATATATATATATATATATATATATATAGTTTTTGCCCTTAGCCAGCCATTATTGGTTTTCTAGCCAAAGCCTTGTTTGCAATGCATAGCCAACCAACAAGCTGGTTTTCTGGGCATGCATTATCAATAGTGTCCTTAGAAGGATTTTCACTATATATATATATATATATATATATATATATGCATATATATATATATATATGCAAGATCATCAAGGAGTATGTTCTCTAGAAGTAGAGTCCTCTAGAATAACTACTTGATTTGAAGCAATTTCTCTAGAAGAAGCAAAGTCTTCCAAAAAGGCTACTCAATCTTTTATCTTTTGAACAAATTCTTCTTTATTGAGAGGTTTCTGATAAAGCTTCAATCTATGTCTAATGACTAATAGATCTCTTTTGCTATCATCAATAGGTATTAGCTTAACAGAACTATTTTCAAAGACCTCCTCAATCTAATAAGGTCCTAACCACCTCATTTGTAGTTTTCCTTTAAACTATTGAAATTTAGAATCAAACAACAGTGCCCAATATCCTTTCTAAAAGTTTCATTGCTTGATTTGTGAATCATGCCAAACTTTTCTTTGATGTCGCACCAATTTAGTTCTTTGTAGTGCTTCCATCCTCATCTCATCAAGTTGATTAAGCTGTAAGAGTCTTTCTTTCTATATTTATTCTAATTCAATCCCTACTTCTACAACTATTTTCAAAGTTTGTAATTCAAATTCAATAGAGAATAAGGCCTTCTTACCATAAACCAATTCATAAGGTGAAAATCTAGTTGTTATTTTTCAAGTAATATTATAGGTCCAAATAGCTTCTGGTAACTTATCTACTCAATCCTTTCTACTGAAATTAACAACCATGGTTAAAATGTTTTCTAATTCTCTATTGGTGACTTCAACTTATCCATTAGCCTGTGGATGGTATGGAGATGTTTTTCTGTGTTGAGTTTGATATACTTGCATGAAGTGCTTTATCATGTTTGACATGAATTGTGGTCCTTGATATGAGACTATCTCTCTTGGAGCACTAAATCTTTGCATTATTTTGAAATATAAGAAATCAACTACCATCTCTTCTCTTACACGAGTTAATACTTCTAGTTCCACTCACTTGGTCACATAGTCTGTACATACTAGGAGATATTCTTTTTCTCTAGAAAGAGGATCTACAGGTCCTATAAAATCAATTCCCAATTTCTCAAATGGTTCTAAAACCTATTGAGGATGAGGGTGTAGAGGCATTTCTATTGAAAGGGTAGGCTATCCAATTCTCTGACAAGCATCATAGTGTTTGACATATCTTTTTACTTGCTAGTGAAGGTGAGGCCAATAGTATCATACTCCTAGAATTTTATATATGGTTCTTTGAGATGAGTAATGATCTCCTTTTGGTTCATCATAACAAGCTCTGATGATATCATAAGCTTCAACATTTGTTACACACCTATGAAACACATGGTCAGGTCCAAGTTTAAATAACATTCTATTAATCCATTTAAAAGAATATCTTTCTTTGAATAAACATTTCTTTTCTTTTTGTGAAAATTGTAGGGGAAACTTCCCTATGGTGAGGTAATTGGTTATATCATCAAACCACAGAGAGTTTACTGAAATAGAAAATAGTTATTCATCTAGAAAGTCATCTTCCACTGGTTCTTTTTCACCTGTAGTGTTCATTCTTGACAAAAAATCAGCAACCACATTAGACTTCCCTAGTTTATCTATAATAGTAACATTAAATTCTTGTAAGAGTAATAACCATCTAATAATCTTACCTCCCATAATTGGTTTTTTGGTAAGGTATCTAATAGCTGAATGATCTATATAGACAAATACCTTATAGCCTATTATGTAGTGTCTGAATTTGTTAATTGTATAGACTACATCTAGGAATTCCCTTTTAGTTATGGTGTAATTTGTTTCAGCAGGTGTCATGTTTTTGCTAATATAATATATAGCATACATGTTACCCTCTTCATCATTTTGTCTAAGGAATACTCCTATTGTTGTATTGGAAGCATATGTGTATATATGGAATGGTTGAGTCCATTTTGGTCCTCTCAATATTGGAGCATTAAAAAGTTTAGCTTTGATGGTTTCAAAGGCCTATTGGCAACTATCACTCAATTCGAATGTACTATCTTTTATAAGAAAGGCAAACATAGGGGTAGCTATTTAGCTAAAATTATGTATGAAACATCTGTAGTAACCAGCATGTCCTAAAAAACTCTTAATATTAGTTTGTGTTTGTGGGATGGGTAAGTTGGAAATTATTTCAACCTTTTTTTAATATACTTGAATGACTTTTGCAGAAATATGGTGTCCCAACACTATTCCTTCATCCATCATCAACAAACATTTCTCATGGCTCAAAGATAATTGATATTCTTCACATTTGATCAATCCTCTTTCCAGGTTGATAAGATCCTCTTCATAGTTTCTACCATGAATAGTGAAATCATCCATATATACTTCAACATAATCATTTGTAAGTTTAGAGAATATTACTAGAACTACTTTTTGGAAGGTGGCTGAAGTATTACAGAGTCCAAATGGGAGTACTCAGTAAGCAAAAGTTCCCCAAGGGTAGGTAAATGTAGTTTTATCATGATCTTTAGTTGCTACTGTTATTTGGTTATACCCACTAAACCCATCTAAGAAAGAAAAATATCTTTTTCCTACCAAGTTGTCAAGAACTTGATCAATGAAAGGTAGAGGAAAATAATCTCTTAGTGTTGATTTATTTAATTCTCTATAATCTACACATACCCTTAATTTTCTATTTTTCTTAGGAACAATTACTAGAGGTGAAACCCACTGACTGTTTGAGATAGGGTAAATAAACCCAACTTTCAACAACTTTTGGATCTCTATTTTGACTATCTCCTTTAATGCTGGGTTTATTCTTCTTTGTGGTTGTTTGATCAGTTTGATAGATTTTGTGTAAATGTGATGAGTGCATATGCTGAGATGAATTCTATTCATGTCAGTATAATCCCAAGCAAAATCCTTGGTATGTCTTTCTAATAATTCAAAGACTTGATCTTCCTCTTCATTTTTTAACCAACTATTGATGTTCAAAATCTTTCTAGGTAATACCTTGATTGGTTTTGTACCTAGGTAGTTAGATTCTATTTTCTTGAATTCACTAATCAATGAGTTTAGAGGACATGGATGAGGAAGTATCTTATGAAACATGGTTACATTATCAACAAACTCTTTTTTAGGACGAATCAGTCTTACTAAAGAATAATGAAATGCATCTAAGAAATGAGTTTGTTGTTATTCTACCAATTTCCACACACTTTCCTGAATCAATCCATGATCATAAGATGAGGAAACACTGAAAGAAGTAGAAGTGGAGGTTTCATAATATTCTATCTGACCTAAGAATCCTAAACTGAGGTAGTCCATAGTTTCTAGACTGGCAAAGTCTATAAGTTTTGGATTGATAGAGTCCATAGCTTTTGGACTGGTAGAGTCTGTAGATTTTGGGTATATGTCTCTATTCCATTCTTCCAAGTATTTTTTAATATGATCATAACTAATGAGGAAATTTTATTTGATGTGTTGTCTGATTCATCCACCCAAAGTTCTTGTATGTGATTTGTTGATGGTTTTATAGGAGGATACAAAGAGATGCATTTGGATTTTAACCCATTAGAAATGGTCATGTCTCTTGACTTGCAATCAATTAATGATACTACAGTAGCCAACCATAGTCTACCTAGGATTATGGGATATCCTAGATTCTTTGTTTTAGGTTGCAAGACCATAAAATCTACTGGATATTCCTAAGACTCTATTAGTACTTCAACATTTTCTATAGTCCCTTATGGTTTAGTTATAGATTGGTCCACCATTTGAAGAATGGTAGTTTTGGGTTGTATTCTCATAAGAGATAATGTATGGAGAGTATCAATTGTCATAACATTAATTGCTATTCCCAGATCTACCACGACGTTAGGAATTTTTTTACCTCCAATTATGACAGTGATCACTGGGCTTCCTGGATCTACATATTTTGGAACTAATAGTTTTCTTGCTAATAAATTAGGAACCTTTCCATCAACATGAATGGTTCCTAGATATTTTGATTTCCTCCCAGGTGTCTTGATACAAAGATTTTTGATGGTCTTGTTCAATTCAGGTATATCCCTAATAACTTGTAGTAGGGGTACCTCAATATTGATCTTTTACAACTCATGGACCAAGTTTGATTTTGGTTTAATATACATTTCTTTTAATCTTTTAGGAAAAGGAGCTACTGGTGTAGTAGTGTTTTCTTTATTGGCTTTAGGGCTCATTTTGATTTCAGCTTTTTTAGTGTTTAATTGAGATGAGTCTATTTTTTCTTTTTCATTAGGTATCTCAGAAATAAGAACTGGAAGTTTTTGTATAGTTTTTCTTGATCTTAAATGTATGTTTGAACACTCAATATCTCCAACATTAATTATCTTTTCCTTTTCATTAACATAAACAGGTGTTGATTTTTTATTTTTTAGATTTGCTATTGGTTGTGTAGGCATTAAGGGTTGATTGATTTATCCTTGTTGCTTAATAAGTGGGGGTGACATTATAGTTTGCTATTGAAATGGTCTTCTTGGTTGGGTGAATTGTTGTTGTGGGTTCCATTGATGATTCCATTGTTGATATGACCGAGGCATCCATTGCTGCTATGGTACCCATTATTGTTGTGGTTGTGGCACCATCCATGGGGGTGTTGGCATCCAATCTTGTCCTGCCCATGGATTTTGGATTAATATAATTTAAGGTTGATTCTAAAAAGGTGAAGGAACAAAAACATTCCATGGTACCATCCATGGATTAACTGGGTTTCTTGCATTAAACTGTCCTTGAGCCTAGTTTTATGGGTAAAAGTTTTGTCTCTAGATATAATTTACTTCTTCATTGGACTATACTTGTGTTTTCATTTGATTCTTTAAAATAGGTAGAAGGGTGAAATTTTTGGTATGATGATATATTGCATCATAGATCCCACATGATGAAACATTAGTTTTATCTAGGGGCAATCTCTAAGGGCATGTTTCTATCTACACTTAGGACAGTAGACTACTAAGGGTTATGTTGCATTTACCTTAGCTTGAAGGCAATCCAAAGTACTATTTAGTGTAACTACGATATCTCTCTTTAGATTAGCAAATTCTTCCATTATCTTACCTACTTCATTTGATTTCCCAAACCTTCCTTTCATAATTCTAGGTTTTGTTTGAGAGTAGTTGGTACAAAGCTCAGAAATTTGATCGAAAGCCAACTTATTTATATCTCCACCTCCCATCAAATTTAACGCATCTCTAGTATCTTCATCCAACCCTTTTAAGAAAACTAATTTTTGAAATTCTTTAGTGAGTGGATAATTGCTTATTTTATGAGTGAACATGAATCTATCCAAATAATCCTCTAAAGATTCATCCTCATTCTATTTGATTTTGAAGAAATTCTCTTTTCTTTCTCACACTCAGCAGTAATCTTGGTACTTGTTCAAGAATTCTATCTCCATGTCATCCCATATTCTAATAGAATCTCTAGGTAAACCCATGAACCATCTCATAGCTATATCTTTAAGTGTAGAGGGAAATATTTTTAATTTCTAGCTATTTGTTGTGTAATCATATGTTTGACATAACACCTTAAACTCAAACAAGAATTGATCAAGTTATTTTGTAGATCTTCCACAAAAATTTTGGTAGATTAGCTGGTGAAATATTTTTCATGGGGGTTTGATCATTAGGATCTACAACAATAGGAAAGGAAAAAGTCCTTCCTGGTTGTGCAAGTTGTTGATTTTGTTGGAGAGCCATATTTTCTTCTTCTTCTGATGTTTCAAAGTTGGGATGATCTTCCCACTGAATGTTTGTGGTACCAGTTATAGGTTGTTCAAAATTCTCAAAAGTTTCTTCAACTATGGATTTTTGAAATGCTTCTTCTAAGTCCTTAAAAAATTATAAATAATGTCTTCCTGCAAGATATTGATCTTGAGGAATTTGTCCTATGGGGCTTGCTTGTGGTAATGGCCTGGTTTCTATCCAAATTTCTAAAGATTCTTATAGATATGTTTCACTTGTGACTTCTAGTTCACTACTTAGAGATATTGAAGGAGTTTCAGCTTGTGTTCTTGGTAGAAATTTTGGGATGAATCATCCTTTAGAATCTCTAGGATGGTACATCAATTTAGTGAATTATTTTGGGATTTTATAGTTTTTACAATTTTTTTTAATTTTTTCACTCTAGACCAATAATTATTACCTTACTAACACCTTGTTTCCTCAAAAATGGTGCCAAAAATGATGAGTGTCATTTAACTCTTCATTTAATCAATGTTTAATTGATTTCTTATCAATCAGGGCTACTGTCCAAAGCTGTCTATAGTAAGGTATAGGATGGTAGATCTAGAAGTCTATTTGTGGGGGTGTTTGATGGTCCTATTCTAACTTTGATTAATGAAAGAAATGTGTTTTAAACTACTTAACTCACTCTTTTGCTGAAAATACAACTATTTAATCAAATCTATCCACTCTTTTGCTTGAAATTAAAATCACACTCCTATTTATGCTTGCATGGAAATGGAAATGATTAACTAGAAAAGGAATTTTGCTTCACACATTTACTGTAAAAGAAAACACACTTTGCTTGGAAAGGAAAAGATTTTAGAATAAGAAAATGCCTTTTAAACTATGAATTTATTTTATTGTTTTTATGAATAAATGTAAACATTAACAAAATTCTAATTAGTTATAACTAAGACTTCATGGAACATAAATAAGTATCGTACACAGTTCCTAGTTCCAAGGAGAGTGGGCCCTTACTCCTCTCAGACTCAGGAACAAAAATTAATCAATGCTAGAAACTAAAGTAATAATTCATAAAATTGAAATGATTACAATTTGTATGAAACCTATAATATGCTTGTATATATCTTTTCTCTATTATCTACTCTCTATTATCTAATATCTTTTAATGATGAAAGTCTCACATTTTATACTAGTACAATCAACTCAAAATAGGATTTAAATAAGTAGGATTCCTTGGTCGATCCATTCATCAAAAGATAGGAGATTGGATTTTCAAGAGATCTAATTATTCTGATAAAATAGATATACTATCCTATAATAGTCCTAAGATCCAAATATATACAACTTTATCAAAAGCAAATCCTACAAAATAGTAGGCAGGTATTTTCCTTATTTGACTCTAGCTGGAATGATTCTCTCTCATCTTATCTTGGCCGCTAGCTTCCCCATTTGTAGCTTCATCCTTACAAAATATATAGAATTGACCCTATAGAGTTGATAGGAATGAGCCTATGGAGTCCATAAAAACAAGCCTGCAAAGTCCATAGAAACAAGCCTATAGAGTCCATAGAAATGAGCCTACAGAGTCCATAGAAACAAGCCTACATAGTCTGTAGTTCTACTCGATGGAGATCAAAATTGAACTTTTAGTATACATCACCTGTGTCTTCTTCCTAAGCATTCTTTAGAACAAAAAATCACTAAAACATGCTATGTATTAGACATTAATGACAAAGTAAAGGTTTAGTCTTTGGTTCAATATAAACAAGACAAGTATCTATTTTCCATGTAATAACTATCTAACAATCTATGATTTGCATAAGATAATATCTTTTGAGAGATGAATTGAGGGAAATAACATGCCAATAATGAACCATATTCTGAGCTCATCACTAATATTCATCTAACACTAATAAGTAGGGTCTGTATGCTTGGATCACTAGCATCTATGCCACATGAAGTAACCGGATCATCTTTAGAAATTTTTCCATTACCTTCATCCAAATGCTTGGCCAATGTAGAACATGTGAATGTCAATTGTGAGTAATCATAACCTATACTTGCTCCTAAATATCAATAATCTATTAATAATATTTCTTTCATTGTTCTCTATTTCTACAATTGGTCTTAAAATCACATTCTTCTCATTTTAGCTTTAATACTTCACTCATTTCACCTAAGCATACTCCTCTTATAATTGTACCTATTTAAATTTGAGTTATTTAACTATTTGGTAGGGCATTCTTTCCATATTGTAGGATGTTATTATTGCTTATCAGCCTTTTGACCCTCTAGAAAACATGTTATTTTCATCAATCTAACTATTTCCCTCTAAATTTCACTATTTTAGCATTTTTTTCTCAAAACAACGATCTCACAATTTCTTCTTGATTTCACTATTATAGTTATTTTCTATTATTTTAGCAATTTCACTGAATTGGTCACAACCTTTTCATTCAACTAATGATACCACCATTTGCATGTGTGATCTCACCATTTTAGGTGATTTAAAAATGGTGATTTATCTAGATCACCTACTTCTAAATGAAATTAAATGCATTTAATGTATTTTTTAAAAAAAAAGGTATCTATCAATGCTCCAGTCCTTATCAGTTATTAGTACTCTTGCACTCACTCGCTTAGATGCCTCCAGTGTGGAATGTGCACCATTTTATTCACAAGTTTATCATCTAAATCTAGAGCTCAATTTCTCAATATGGCAGGGTTAAAATGAACAATTTTCACCCTCTAGGAGTAAATATATAGCTCCAAATTTGAAGTTTTACTCCCTACCCTGTCATTGTAATCTTTTTTTTCCCAAAGGGTTAAAAATGGCCCTACGGTCAATTTTTTCCCCATTTTCTTCTAATTAATCTATTTCTTGACCTTTTTGGCTACTGAGTGTCAAGTTTTCTTATTTTTGAGGACTCTTTACTGAAAAATTATTTTTCAAGCCACCCTTCGAAGGGGCATCTTGGGTGTCCCAAATAATGTTTAGGGCATCATTATGAACTCATTTTCAATAAATTCAATAAATTATAACAAAATGATAATACATAATTATGTGATCATTTTAATAATATTTTTTATTTATTCTTTAAAAAAAATTGCTTCGCTTGTGTCTCACAACACCACCTCAAATAGGAGCAAAATGTAGACACTCAATTTTCATCACGTTCATGTCAAAATTACTTCTAAATCATTTCTTGTAATAACACATGAATCAAGAAAGTGATAAAAATTTCCCACACATTTTGCATGTGCATTCTAAAACACAATATGGATTCCTTGATTGGGGAAATGCATTGTAACCAACTTTCATATTCATCTAATTCACTCTGAGATAATTATCATTTTATAAGCAACATTTTTGACCAATTAAATGGAGTAATTATTCAACTCTCAATATTGCATAAAAACTAATCATGATTACTTATCTAATCATATTGAATTTAATGGATAAGTATAAAATCCATAGCAATTTACTAACTTTATAATTTTTTAAATCTAAAATTCAACAAATATCAAGATTTATGACATCATCATGACATCACCTAGAAAGTTGGCAAGCACTACCATAAATGCAATAAATATCAACATAAATTTAGAATTTGGAAGCCATGACTCATTAATGTAATCTTTTTCCAAAATATTTATGGCATTAATCAATCCAAATTGAATTGAATTATAGCCACACATCTCATTCTTGATCCAATGGCTATAATCAATTTGATCATGTTATAAATAGAGGGTGAACCCTCTATGCATAAAAAAGATTTATTGTGTAGAATTATAATGCATAAGTCTTACATAAGCTTCAACTATCTTTCATTTTGATTCAACCAAACCACTCATATATAAGGGGAGATGCTTCTATAATGCACTTGCAACATTGTTAAAGACTCGTAGCTCTATAATCTGGGCACAAACAAATCGAATCAGGCTTGGAAGGAACATCCATGAGGAAGGTATGATAATTTTGATGTTATTTTATATTTTTTATTTGCTTTCATGTCTTTTCCAATCTGAGGGATTGTGACTGAGGTGTTGTGTTTATTCAATTTGTTTTTTTGAATGAGATAACAAAGAAACTAACTCCTCATAATCATAATCTATAGATATAAACAGATGACCTATAAATATATACATATATTACTATCAAATATATAAACAAGGGATTTAAAAAAGATACAGATCTGACTACCATAAATCTAAATGAATTTGTAGAATAAATGGTAACAGATCAAACTACCACATATCTAAATGACTATAGATCATATCTAAGAGTTGGTTTGAGCCTTAATTGAGTGAAAAAAGAGTTGTTCTCTCATGAGAAAGAGTTTTTTATAGCCATGAGTGAAAGAGATTTATGGAGATAATATGTCCTTAGGTAAGTGAAATAGGATGAGTTAAATAATATTTTATTTAAACCTTAGTTGAGTGAGTAAAATTTGTTATAAAATAGAAGTCGATTAGGCATAAGTGAGAAGTGACTACACCCACCATCGATTAAAATTACATTTTGATTTTATCTTCCTTGGTTTGATTGAGTAATAATTCAAATAAATTCATAGATGGTTCTCCCTCACCCTCCTCACTAAATATATTATATATCATGTATGTTACAAATAGGTTAGTACATAAATTACCCATATAGAGTTAGGGAATATGCTAAGATGGATGCAACATCTGCATAATATAAATGGATTGAGAATGTAGGGATACATTGACCTATATTGATCACTATGTCCAACCCCTAGTGAAAATATGAAAACTTTGCATTAATTATTTATTTTCACCTTTGGCAATATTCATTTTGGGGAATCTATCATCTAGTAAAAAAAGGTAAAAGAAGAGTTAGGTTATGATTCAAGCCACACACTCAATTTCATACCACATCTTCAATGTAGACCTTGAGATATGATTTCACTAAAGAGGAGGTCGAAGATAGATATGTAAAAGTGAGTCACTCTAGTAACCCCATCCATTGATATAAAAGATAGAGTGAGTACCACCTTACATATCCTATTCCATGACCATTCCTTTCATTAAAGAACAAAAACAACCCAAATCATGAGATCAGATAGACCTAATTTTTAATCCCTCATAAATGACCTTAGAATGCATAGGTGCTAATCCAGATAGGAAGGGTCCAACATACATGCTACTACCTATTATTGTGCACTCATTGACCCCCACACAATATTAATGTTTTTTCTTAGCTACCTTATTGATGGGTATGGTGTACACTATTGTTCCTTTTTTATCATTTTTTCCATTCATTTATGGACTATTCACTTGATAAATATTAAATTTGTGCCTCCTCCTCCCATTTGTCATGATAGGGGTTAGTCATGTAGATCACTCAACCAATGAATATAGGTTATTTTAGGTCATTTATGCACCACCCACTTCCCATAGATAAATAGATAGTTTGATATGGGGATACCATTTGACAAGTCACTAGTAGTCAATAGGTATAGTAATAATTAGTCTATCTAGTATTAAGTGATTGAGTGCTCTCACCTATATTCAATAGTATTTTAGTATCTCTTAACTCCCTCTCCATCTCAGTACCAAAAATTAAAAGTCAAAATAGAATCATGTCACAAGGGACATCTAAAATCTTAGGCCTTTCAACTACTATGCATGCCAAGGCATATTCCTTGGTGTGTTTTTAGTAGAGGAAGGGACTTTACATTAATGTTGGGGTGTGAAAGTGAATAGGAGGTTAAACCCACCACAAAAATATTCCTTTGACTTTATTTTAATAGATGATAGATATCCCCAAATGAATATATCCAAATGTGAAAAGAAAGAAATGAATGCAAAGTTGTAATATTTTCACTAAGGGTTGGATGTATCTATCAAGATAGGTCCTTGCATCCCTGCATGATCCATCCTATCATATTATATAGATATTGTTTTTGGAGTGAAATATTCACTCATACAACCACATGATCACTCTTGCACACCATTACCATAGAGAAACCATCATTCTTGCATAATAATCAAACAAATAATTATGCACAGTCAATAGTCTCTCATTATTTCCTCATGAACAAAATATAATGTAAAACATCCTCTCTTTACCACCATCTTGGGAAAAACACAAATAATTCCTACTAAATAGGCTAATGAGTTGGTTTCACAAAAACTCCTTGGTTGTTGTGATCAACCCAAATATAGGTGGATTGTCTAAATAGGTGCATAACAATATATTATTCATACACACATAAAAATGATTAATCAAACAACTAACATAAACTCCAAATTAATATTAAATACATGTGTGGTTGTGAACATGACTAAGATAAAAGTATTTTATAATAGCTCAAACCACCAGCTAGTGTGAAAGCAACCACTCCAACACCCTCCCTTAAACATAAAATAGGGGGTGAGAAAAGAGAAATAAAAGAGACTAAATGTGTCACAAAAATAGGTCTAATCAGGTACCCATGTATAAAATACACAGTGAAATATAATGTGTCCCCATGGTAATCAATACATATAACCAAAATACATGTATGTCAAGTTGCTATAACTACCAAGTCAAATAGTAACTAGTACTTTGTACGAGGCTCACTTAATAAAAAAATTCTAATCATAAAACTAGGAAAAGAGTCACCATTGATGAAATGTTTCATTGTAAGGTACCCAAAAACTAGTAAAAACCACAAAAAGTGTATAAGAGGGCTTATGCTACAAGGCACCCAAGAATCACGACTCAAAATATTAATATAATGTTGTAGTGGGTGCACTCAATGGAAAGAAACTCCATGAATCTCAATGTGATTACAAAAAATATCCCATCCAACAAATAATACCACCAAGAGATGAAAAAAACTATAGATGTTGTTGAAGATGTCATATATTAAATGAGAAATGCAAGCTATTAGAGTTGTGGCCAAGATCGATGGATCATAGGTATTCACATGTTCATGATATGTGTAAGATAAACAAGCACACAACACATAATTACAAGCTAAATGAAACTAATAAGAGAATATTACATAAAATAAATAGGATCCAAAATACCAATCTTCCATTAACAAAAAAGGCTCACCAAGTGAGATGTACATATAGAAGAGTGATGAGTAACTCCTCCATAAAAGGTGGTCAAAAGACACTTTGAATAGAATATTAAGTCCACAAAATGTGGTCAATAGAGCCAATAATAGAGGAGTAACTCCCATAATTAAAATATCTAATCAAGGGAGTTATTTCCTAGTCATCTAGTCAACTTGTGCACTTGAGAAAGATTTTCCATGAAATTAGGAAAATTAAAAGTGAGGTAAAGAAATAAATATGTAAAAAATATATAACCTACTCTAACACTCCCCCCCATAAGCAAAACTTAGGTGGGTAGTGTAAAAAATGGATACTGGTAACTAGGCCTAATGAGGTACCCATGTATAAAGCAATATCTCATAAATTAGATAAGATAATAAAAATCAAAATAAAATATTCCCCCAAGAGAGAGAGAGAGAGAGAGAGAGAGAGAGAGAGAGAGAGAGAGAGAGAGAGAGAGAGAGAGAGAGAGAGAGAGAGAGAGAGAGAGAGGCTATAAATACCCCCAAAATTTGATGTGGAAAAATTTCAAACCTTAAAAAGAGCTTGCTAATGAAGATACTTACTATCATTGAAAGGTTTGGTGAATATGTCTACTATTTTCTCTATCATATAGAAATATATCAAATCAATGATGTCCCCATGAATGATCTCTCTAATTAAGTTCATGAATCTCTATGTGTTTGGCCCACTCATGTTGAATAGATTCTTACAAATCTGAATAGTACTCTGGTTATCACAATAGATAATGGTAGGTCATCTAAACTAGTTATTGAACTCTATGAAAAACCCTTGAAGCCAAATGGCCTCAGTGGTATCATTGATATCCCCCTATAATATACCTTAGTAGGTAATTAAGGAATAACATTTTACTTCTTTCTTGACCAACTAATCAAACCTAAACTAATGGAGAAATTATAACCTGAAGTGGAATTATGATTGTTAATATCACCAGTCTAGTCTAAGTTGGTATTGCCAATAAAGTTGATGTTAGTTCTAACTTTTTAATGAATCTTGAATCTATGTGTGCATTGAATGTAGTGTAATATTCTCTTATCTAATTTCTAGTGTAACTAATGGGGTTCCTATATGAGTCTAGAGACTATGCCCATTGCATATGATATATGAGGTTTGGTATGTGTCAAGCAGATAAGGTTTCCCATAAGTTGTTGATACAAGGTAGCATCAATTGAAGGTGAAGTATAATTTTACTCAATCTTGAATATAGATAAAAATGAAGTTTGAGTTGGATTATAATTAACCATGTGAAACTGAGAAAGTACATTGAGAACATACTTAGGTTTTGTAAGAGTGATCTCTAAGTCAAATTGAGAAATATGAATCCCAAGGAATTAATGTAACAAGCCTAAGTCTAACATGGAAAATTTAACTTGAATATCAATTTTCACTACTACAATGGATGAAGATAAGCTACCAGTGATCAAAAGATCTTCAACATAAAGAACCAGAATCAAGAGTGAATCATCCTCCTATAAGAGATAGCCATTCGGATCTAAATGGCATATCATGAATCCTATTGTGAGAAGGAAAGAATCCATCTTAGCATAGCCAACTTGAGAGGCATGATTGAAACCATAGATATATTTTTAGAGTCTTCATATAAGAGAATAATCATCAACAAAACTTGGAGACTACTCTATGTAAATATACTCCTCAAGATCATCAAAAAAGATGCACTCTTCACATCCATCTGATGAACATCCCAATGATTGGTTGTGGTAATAACAAGTGTGAGTCTGATGGATTTTATTTTGGTGACCGGTGTAAATTTATCTATGTATTTTATGCCAAGAACCTATGAGAAACCCTTTTAAACTAACTATGCCTTGAAATTGTCAATGGACCCATCTGCTGCATACTTGGTTTGATATAACCATTTGCATTCAACCATATTTCTTAATTTAGGAAGAAGTGTCAAGTCCCAAGTGTGATTTATGATTAAAAATTTATATTCCTTATGCGTGAAATAATCCCACTCAAGAATAAAAAATGCTTCTTACAAAGTCTGTAGATATGAGGCAAAGACATAAAAAGCATGGGCCCACTTTGAAACTCTAAAAATGTCTACCTATCATATTAAAGATCTCCAACCAGTATTCCTATGTTATGTGATGTCTACCTAGTCCAAAAAAGACTAGAAGTGGATGACTTAAGTATAGAAACATCATCCTCAAAAGTGTGGCTGGATGTGGATGGAGATGAGACCCCATCACTACTCAAGCTATCAGATCTAGAATAATTGTCCTCAACCTATAGAATGTGCTTAGTTGATCTAAATAATTTGAATCTAATCCAAGTGAGTCTAATGAAGTGGGATAAGTGTCAAGTGTTGATTCTATGGGACTCTCCTAAAAGTGAACACTTATCTCAATGAATAACTCATGTGTGGTCAGATAAAGAAGGTAGTACCCCTTAACACCATCTGGATAACCTATGAAGATACAAGGCTTACTATGAGGTTCCTTAGCCTTGAATTTTGTTTTAGATATATGGGCCATAGCAAGATATATAAAGAGGATGAAATGCTCAATTACAAGTTTCTCACTATACTAAGCTTCAAAGGGAGTTATGCCTTTTAAAGCTTTGTTTGGAACCTTATTCTAAATGTAGAAAGCACAATTGATTACTTTGACCCAATACTATGGTGTAAGTGACTTAGAGTGAATTATATAGTTATCTATCTCTTCAAGGACATATTATTATATTATGTAACTCTATTTTATTGAGGACTATATGTAATTATTAGCTATAAAGCAATCCTTTCTATGGTGAAAAAATACTCAAACTTGTTATTGACATACTCATCCCCATTATTTATTTGAATAATCTTGATTCATTTCTTAGATTATTTCTCTTTAAGTAATTTGAAGTCTCAAAAACTTCATATTTATTCCTTAGGAAGTGAACCCATGTGTATCTTAAGAAATCATCAATGAAGGTAAGGACATACTTAGCCCCTGTGAAAGATATAATGGGAAAAGTCCCAGATACATCACTTTGTACTAACTCTAATGCTTGTGAATCCCTCCAAGCTTTAAGTTTGTCAAATTTCTCTTTAGGATGATTACCAAGGGTGAAAACCTCACAAAAACCCTTAAAGAAATGGATTCAAGGTAAGCCTATGACCATGTCATTTTTGTTGAGTTATTTTATATAGTGGTAGTTGAGATGGCCAAACCGCTAATGCTAAAGTTTTCTAACACCATCTAATTGAGTCAATAATGTAGTTGAAGAATAATTAGGTGAAAAATGTGAGAAGGTATATAACCTAGATTGGTGATCTACCCTACCCACAACCATTATAGAATCATTATGCAACTCTCTGATTATGACTGAATTTGATGAAAACTCTACCCTTATGCCCTTACTGATGTGAATGATTTGGTACACTAATAAGAGATTAGTTGAGAGTGATGGAACACTTATAACATTATTTAATGTTCCTCCATCCACTTCAATAAACCTTGTCCCTGCAACTTCTATTGAAGTGTCATCACTTAAAGTGATGGAAGACATGATATAAGGCTTTAAGGAATAAAACTCAACTTGTGGAGATCCCATGTGGTGAAAATCACTCGAGTCAATAACCCATAAAGATGTTGAGGCTGAAATTGATAAAAGAGCCTTGCCCTTTTATTTCTCTTTACCTTTGTCTTTTGCCTTAGAATAATCTTGAGTTGATGAATTATGCTTGGTAGACTTAGGAACATCTATGTTTTTATTTTCTAGAAGATGATTCAGGTGGTCAATTTGTTTCTTCATGCACTTGTGTTCATCATGCCCATTTTTCTTACAATAAGCACACCTAACCTTCTCTTATTTATGTTTAACGTTGTAAGAAGATGTTTTAGTGGTTATTTTAGCAGAGGTTGATTATTACTTCTTCTCTTGATCCTTGTTCTTTTTTTTCTTCTCTTTATTTTATGCCTTCTATTTTCCATTCCCATCAATTAGGGCTTGATATTTTTAATACTTCAATGTACCCATATATATATTAATTTGTCTTGATCCTGAGTCAAGTTAGCTACAAAGGCATTTAAAGAGGGAATTTTCCATGTAGTGTCTAGAGCACTTTTAGTGGCATGTAAATTAGAGACACATACTAAGTAATCAGGACATAACCTAAAGAGTATAGAAAGAATAAGTTGATCATATTTATTCTCTATTCCACATTATTTCAACTACAATCTCAACAACTTAAACTTGGTGAAGAAATCCTAAAGGGTGTCAAAGTTACTAGGACTTAGGTTGATAAATTCATTTTCAAGTTCATGACCTCTCATCACATATATCTTCTCAAAAATATTTTCCAAGATGGTCCACAACTCATTGGGTGATTTAGTAGGTTATAATTGAAAGATAAGATCAAGAGACATAGAAAAACACAACTCATAGGCTTTATCATAATGGTTATTCCACTAAATTTTTTTAGCTTTTGTATTAGGTTCAGTCTCATGGATCATTATAATATGATGTAAAACCTTACTCCTTAACATAATTTTCATCTTGGTTTTCCATTTATAGTAGTTAAATAGTGTTAGAGGATTAATTTAACTTGTATCCATTGTGCATAAATAAAGTGCAGTGGTTGTAGTTGAAGTTGTTGTTTGTTGTAGAAATAGAAGAGAAAAATAGAATGGAAAGTGACTTGAAAAACATGGTACACCCCTTAAACTATCAATGTTTAACCCACCTAAAAGTTACAAATAATTCACACCCAAAAGACATCAGGCACAACCAATAATTCATCTAGAGTAACTAGTGCAAATGTCAAAAAGATGTGATTTATAACAAAAAATTAGAGCTTTGGGTTCATTAGATATTATGTCTAAGAAGAGTACACAAAGTGAGTGGGAGAGAAAAAGAGAAATGTTTGTTTGAATGTGAGGGGGTTTGGCCACCTGTCAAACTAGACCTCAACCTCTGGTCTTTGTCTAGGAAAAATATGAATATTTTTTTTAAAAACAATTTCCCTTTTAATAATAATGATCATAATATATTATTTTTTAATTAAAAAATTAATAAAAAAGGAACACCCTTCAATATAATATTATTTTGTAGAAAACCAATGATAAAAGTCCCTTAAAAGGGTGCCCACCCAGGAAAATATAGTGAAAGCTTAATACAACCTGCCCCTAAATTTTTACAAGACTCGTAATAATTTCAAAAGATAATTTCTAACTTAAGTTTATGTAAAAAAATTTCTAGTCTCCTTTATTTTTTAAAAAACCTTGAAACAACCAGTTAAAACCCAAAACCATGGGTTTTAGGTGAACCATGGTTTTAAATACCACAAACTACAAAGAAGGTATCATTTTAAAATAAGAAGATAGATTTATGTGAGAGATAGGAGGGAAAAATTACTAGTTATGGGAACCAAAAGACCTATCTCCTTTGCATGCAATCCAAAATGACACAAACAAGAAGTAGTGAAAATACCATAGTCATCAGAAGAGGGAAGATAAAAACTAGA
The DNA here is from genome assembly GCA_037957365.1 of Torreya grandis. Taxonomy (NCBI): domain Eukaryota; kingdom Viridiplantae; phylum Streptophyta; class Pinopsida; order Cupressales; family Taxaceae; genus Torreya; species Torreya grandis. Next base: position 2,752,742 of record JARHVA010001378.1, read on the forward strand.
AAGGGTTTTAGATTGTGTGGGAACCCTAGAGAGGAGACAACTAGAGCTAAGGCACATAAATATTCAACACATCTTTTCTAAGGCCGTGGATGACTAAGACTAGGTTGTAACCCACCAACCAGGTTTTACAAAACCCAAACCAACTCATTAATCTTACATGCATGACTCGAGCAATTTGGGAAGCTTATTAATGAGATGGAACCATGTATCCCTACCTTGACCATAGTATGTTGGAACCCTGACCTAAAAAAACCTTCCTTATATAGCAAACACAATAGATTTTATTAAACTAAGGTTTTTAAGATTTAAAAAAACACCTGATTTTTTTGTAAACCTTCTAAAAATTACCTCATAATACACTAACAAAAATTTCAAGATTTCAAAATAAATCTTACATCATAAAAACCCAAACACATGGTTATCGAGGTGGATTTGATACCATATTAGAGTTGTGGCCAAAATCACTAAATCATGCTGATGTACAAGTTCATGATAGGTTCGAGACAAACAAGCATACAACACATAATTACAAGCTATTTGAAATTAATATGAGAATATTACAAAAGATAAATAGAATCCAAAAATACCAATCTTCCATTAATTAAAAAGGCTCACCAAGTGTGATGTACATATAGGAGAGTGATGAGTAAATCCACAAAATGTGGTCAATAAAGCCAAGAATAGAAGAGTAACTCCCATACCTAGAATATCCAGTCAAAGGAGTTAATTTTTAGTCATCCGATCAACTTATACATCTAAGCAACCTTCTCCATGAAAGTAGGAAAACTCCAAATAAGGGAAAAATCCCATAATAAATAAATATGAGAAAAATAAATAGCCCCTACTCTAACATAAGCTCCAAAAAATAAATATCCATAATAAAGAGCTCATACAACAAAGGAGAATAAAAAGGCATGAGGATCAATGCATGCTCAAAGATGCTAAGTGGTGGAGGAAGCTCACCTGTAGAGTCCTCTCAAATAATGGTGTTGACATCGATAAGAAAGATCTAAAATCCACCCCAAATGAACACGAATGGTGGAGTTTTATGCCTACACATGAGTGGGTGAAAAGTCCACATTATAAGAATGTGAAGTAACATCCAATTTTTTTTTAGATGGATCATGTCTGACCACTATAATCTCAGGTTTATAAGGCCTGAGTGAAGGTGTAAAATAGCTCATATGTAGCTCACTATCCTCATGAAGAGTGGAGCAAAGAAAGGATAGAGCTCTATCAAATGATTCTAATGAAACATCTATGTCATAACCAATGCCATGTCAATAAATCCACGTACTGGATTGTATAGGGGTATAAATACAATGCATATGCTTACCAATTCCCATAAGTCTAGTAGTGTGACCCATGCAATGAAGCATGCAAGATCTAAAAGTAATGACATGATTCTCAAAAGAATCAATAATATATGTAGGTAGAACTAGAGTGGGATGTGCAGAGTGTACAACAATAGTAGGCACATAAATATCATAGGAAATAAGAGGAGTAATAAGAACAATGGGTTAGTTAGGATCTGGTAAGTCACATTGTAAAAGTGCATCAAGTGGATGCATACCAAATTTAATAACAATACATGATGGACTAGGAACAATGGTATGAATGTTCAACATATTAGATTGATGTTTTACATCAGCTATTTTCTTTTGTAGAATCATATGGTGGGATATTTTCTATGAATCAAGGAGTGTAAAAAGGAATTATTCTTCATTATTTTCATGTTTTCTTCCTATAGTGCTATAAATGAGGCCATAGGATCAATGAGTTACTCAAGGTTTGGTAGGGTAATATCAACAATCACACTATAATCAAGAATATGAGAAATAATCATAGTAGTAGAATGTGCATTAATAGGTAGAGGATGTGAATATACCTCATCCAAGTGACCACCAATAGTCAAATATGTAGCACGAGTTGTAGGAAGAGGTGGTACAAGTGTCTCATCCTCAAGAAAAAAGTCCTCACAAATAAAAGAAAGAGGACAATAACTAAGAACGAGAAGAGATGCCAAAGTTTATTCATGCATATTACTATCAAGAATCACATCCTCACAAATAGGAGAAGATGGTGGAGAAACATCAATAATGTTACCAATAAAAAATTCCTTGCTATGAGAGGGAGGAAAAGGAAGAGGAATAATTAGAGGTGAAGTGACCTCCTCAAAGAATTTTGAAATAGTGTCCCATGTTTCCTTAGGTGATGTCATATGTTAAATGTGATATTAAAAACTATCATAAACGTGGAGGTGAATGAAATCAAGTGCCTCATCTTATAAATATGCAAGCCACACAATATCTTCTTCATTTATAAAATAAGGAAAGTAACCAAACATAACTCTCCATAAGCCTTTAATTTGTAAGTGGATTGGCATTTTGGTTTTCCATGTGGTGTAGTTGAAAGAGATGAGGGGTTCAAACATATGTAAGTCTATACTCGAAGACATGAAAAACCAATAATAGAAAAAATACCCAAATGAGAATAAAATTGAGCCTATAGAATGGACATCAATTATCATTGAAAATGCATTCATAAATAAAACAAGTGGCATAAAAGGTAAAATACACACTCAAAATGAGACGTCAGATGCTACCAAAAATATGTTAATATATAAATCACACAAATCCACACTCAAAATGAGACATCGGACTCTACCAAAAATATGTTAATATATAAATCACACAAAAATAAATAAAATGTTTTTCAAAAAAATTTGACTATTTGTCAAACTCGACCTCACTCTCCATCTTTGACTATCGATATAAAAAATATGTGAGTACCAAAAAATAAGATTTTTTTTTTACACAAAATATAGATGGAAAGCCAAGGAATGCATAGGTTGTGAAGAGTTCACTGAGGGTTCTATGAATCAGGATCTGGGAGAGGGGTGTAGGAAGAGTTTAATGACTGTCAAGGATATCAATATACCTCACACAACATGTATCATTTAATATGCATGACTACTAGGTAGATCTGATTGGAGGCTCAAAGTTTAGCTAATGAAAATATGGTTACCCAAGCCATGAGTTGAATAATAGACTCTACCATTATAATGCAAAATGACAAAGTTTGGATGGACCACATAGTTCTGAAGCATATCAAACATAATATAATAAAATAAGTCCAAGCTATTTTGAAAAAGACAAAAAAATGTCTAGCTTGCTTGCTACTCCAAAATACGATGCCAAAAACTTTCCTTCAATTAAGATGATAACCTTCAATGAAGATAATGTTGTGCTAAAAAAACCTAAAAAACTTGTATGCTCCAAAAGAAGTTTAGATCTATAAGAATTGGCTTATATATATCCTTATACATATGCAAACAATGAAAAAACCACCAAAGGATGGATTGTATAGCCCTTTACGAATCAAATAAATAATCTAGATGTTGATCCGACATATGTAAAGAATATATAAATGCAAATGTATGGTAATAGGTGGTACAAATATTATATAAGGATTTACAAAAAAATTACCAAAAGAATGAAATGACCTTGCATAAAAAATTGAATCCAAATACTAAAAAATCCACCTAAAAGGAATGGTACACCCTGTGCATATAAGAGTACAATTAAATTTTGGGCTTAAGGGATGAGTAATAGTTGTTGTATTTACTTTGATACCATGTTGGAGTGTAATATTCACTCATATAAATGTAAGATCACTCTTGTACACCATTACTATAGGGAAGTTATCATTTTTGCACAATAATAAGACAAAATTATGCACAATTAATAGTCTCTCATTATCACCTCAAAAAATACAATTCGTAACATCCTCTCTCTACCACCAATTTAGGAGAAGCACAAGGAATGTCAACTAAATAGGCTAATGAGTTTATTTCACAACTACTTGGTTTTTGTAATCAACCCAAATATAGGTGGATTGTCTAAATAGTTGCATAACAATATATTATTTTTGTTAGGATTGTGGAGCTAAAAGCTTCACTGATGCAGACATGGAGGAGGTTGCAGAATGAGTTGCTAAGTGTCAGAAGTGTTTGGCGTTGGTCTGGCCAACCGGCGTCGGCAGGGTAAGACAGGAAGGCAACCGACGTCGGTCATATATCGGCCGGCGTCGGCGACCCCAGGCAGACAGGGACCGACGTCGGTCGCCTGTGTAGTTCGACTGCGAGCTATCTACGGACAGTTAGCTAACGAACCAAGTGTTTGCATGAAGAGATCTATTTTTAGACTGAGAGCTGCGGATCTAATTATTGTAATTAGATGTCTAATTATCGTTTGGATGAGATCTATATAATAGACTCATGGTTGTATTGGAAAAGTGTGCTAGGGAGTAAGAGAGCATAATTATAAGCTCCTTCTGTGTGTGAGGTAGAGCAATGGTGCGTTCCTCCTAGTGCCACAGTACCAGGTGTGTTGGTGCTGGATTGGAGAGCCAGCTGGGTTCTTCAAGAGTGTAGGATCTTGGTCACAGTTGCATGGCCTATATAGGAGATCTACATGGTAAGTAAGATCGTTGATCTGCAGGTGTATGTGTGTGCAAGGTCGAGGTTCACAGGTGAATAGAACCATTGCTTGATTTGCAGGTGTGCAAGGTCATATAGACAGCAACACAACAGGGAGCAGTATCAGGCAGGATCTACTTGGAGTACAGGTGTGTACTCGGATAGAGCAAGAGAGGAAGGCAAGGGAGTTCCTTCCATAAGTATGGTCTGTTGAAGTGCAGGTTATTGCAGGTTCATGGGAGATCTACTTGAAGTACCTTGAGTACTTGTGGAGCACGTGGAGTGCTTGTGGAGTGCGTGGAGCACTTGTGTTATGCGTGGAGCATGAGAGGTGAACACCAACTCTGTATTTGAGTTGGGTGTTGGGACCGGTGAGAGGGAGAGCTTTGGGGAGAAGATTTACTGTTCACTTGAGGTGTGGGAATCCTCTGTAAGGTGGTGGAGAAGATGTGGCATATTCTCTATTGTATTCTTTTCTGTATAAAGTGTTAATACAAGTTGTGTATTGTCTCTCATATGCTGTGTTATTCTGAATTCTAGTTACTTGGTGAATCTGGTTATTTCCGCATATTAAGTTGTTTGAAGTTTGGTAATCAATTGTATGTTTCCAGTTTCGCATCCTGACAAGTGGGATCAGAGCATGTTTGTTGTTCTAGATTCCCGACAAGTGGTATCAGAGCCTTGGTTGTAGGTTCTTAGCTCGATACCAACAAGTGGTATCAGAGCTAAGGTTGCAGGAAGCAGGTTGTGTTTTGATTACAGGGCACTCTCAGGGTTTTCTGATTGAGTGGGAGTAGAGCAACGGCAGATCAAAGTAAGCTAAGAATGGAGGAGTTGAAAAGCACAGATGGTTACTCACGGTCTGATGGAAAGAAAGAGCAGGTAAAAGAAGATTGTTGGTTGGTAACAGATCAGCATGAAGAAACTGAAGATATAGATGTTGCAGGTGTTATTGCACAGGATGTGTTTGCAGGTTTCTTGGATAAAGTTGAATCTTGGATAAAAGATTCGGTTGCCTCTTTCCATGCAGCCCCAGATAGAGGAGCTGGTAAGCCTTGCCAAAGAATTGGCAAAGGGGAAGTGAAGCTGAAATTGCAGACGGCCAACACACAGGTGTTGATTAAGGTCATGCAGGTCCCAGGTTTGGAGATAGGGCTAATTTCTTCAGAAAGATTGGGTGATGAGAGATGCACAAGAACTCTCACAGCGGTAGCACTTGAATTAGCTGGTGGTAAGAAAACAGGTATACTTTATCTACTTGTTTATATTACTGATTCTTCTTCTGTTGCGGAGACGTGGCTTCGTAGGCTTGGTCACATGAGCAGGAAGGAGATGCATGTTCTTAAGCGGAAGACAGATATATTTGACAGGCTTAAGAACTGGAAAGCCTTGGTGTTCTTGGAGGAGATGGCGGACAGAGTTCAGTGGATGAGGCTGGATACATCTGAGCAGGGCAGTTTGGACATGGAGATTGATTCAAAGAAGCTCGCGGGTAAAAAGTCATCACTCACAGGTGAACACAGACACCGATGTCGGTCAAGAGGAACCGGCGTCGAACAGACAGGTGCCGATGTCGGTCATGTGCAGACCGAAGCCGGCAGTGTCGGGCAGGGTAAGACCGACGTCGGTCATGGGACCGACATCGGCAGTATGTAAGACCGATGTCGGTCAGGAGGACCGACATCGGCAACAGGGACACCAGCGCAGGCAGGTTGGTAGTTAGGTACAGACGCATGAGAACCGATGTCGGTCGGATGCAGACTGTGGAGTGACCGAGGTCGGTCACTGTAACGAATTTTGGGTGGACAGCAAGCTGTCAAGGAGTCTCAAACACCCATACGGAGGACTGAAGGCGTAAGTAGGCCCTCAAATTCGTTGTTCCTCTTCTTCATACTTGTTGCTGATTGTATAGCAGGAAGGATCCAGGAAACAGGTGTGAGCTTGGCAGGTTTATGATGCAGAACCAGACGGGTGTCTTGGTAGGTTTGCCAGCTGGATAAAAGCACAGAGACGAATGGATGCCTTAGTAGAAGAATAGAGAGAACGGATACGTGAGACGGAAGATCAGGTATATGGTCTTGTGGAGCTGCAGGACAGTGGTACAGGTTTTGACAGGTGGAGGACGAAGCATGGCTTCAGTCAATGTCAGGGTAACTACTGTGGTTTTGTCTTACCAGGGGGATGATGAGTCATGACATCATTCTATTGCTGTATGTGGATAGTATGCTAGCTAGCAGGAGTGTACATACAGGGTTTTGCTGAGCTAAGGGTAAGGTTAGTTCAGTGGCATGTCATGAGGAGTTTGGAGCAGCGGAATTCTTTGACATGGGAGGCATGGAGATCACTGGTTGATTTTGTCTCGAGTGGGAGCTGATGTGAATCAGGTGTTGGCGAGGTTCGGGATACAGAACCGGAGCACACTAAGGGCTGGACAGGTACAGTGTCCGAAATCACATGAGGTCTGGTATAGACCTGAATATTCCCATGCAGTGGGAGCTGTCAGAGTTAGGAGCCAATTCGGGGAAGTGGGTTCTCAGGTTTTCTGAGAGGGACCGGCAGCAGGTGTTGCTATGCAGGGTCAGGACTTCACTACAGGTGTTGTAGGTTCGGATGTGGCAGGTTACTCAGATGACAGGTGGTACACCACCGGATGTGTGGTGTGTTGTCTTCAGGTGGGAGCTTGAAGAGGGATACAAACCAGGAAACAGATTAGACAGAGTACAGGTACAAGTACAGTGCAGCTATTTATCTCCAAGTGGGAGATTGTTAGGATTGTGGAGCTAAAAGCTTCACTGATGCAGACATGGAGGAGGTTGCAGAATGAGTTGCTAAGTGTCAGAAGTGTTTGGCGTTGGTCTGGCCAACCGGCGTCGGCAGGGTAAGACAGGAAGGCAATCGACGTCGGTCATATATCGGCCGGCGTCGGCGACCCCAGGCAGACAGGGACCGACGTCGGTCGCCTGTGTAGTTCGACTGCGAGCTATCTACGGACAGTTAGCTAACGAACCAAGTGTTTGCATGAAGAGATCTATTTTTAGACTGAGAGCTGCGGATCTAATTATTGTAATTAGATGTCTAATTATCGTTTGGATGAGATCTATATAATAGACTCATGGTTGTATTGGAAAAGTGTGCTAGGGAGTAAGAGAGCATAATTATAAGCTCCTTCTGTGTGTGAGGTAGAGCAATGGTGCGTTCCTCCTAGTGCCACAGTACCAGGTGTGTTGGTGCTGGATTGGAGAGCCAGCTGGGTTCTTCAAGAGTGTAGGATCTTGGTCACAGTTGCATGGCCTATATAGGAGATCTACATGGTAAGTAAGATCGTTGATCTGCAGGTGTATGTGTGTGCAAGGTCGAGGTTCACAGGTGAATAGAACCATTGCTTGATTTGCAGGTGTGCAAGGTCATATAGACAGCAACACAACAGGGAGCAGTATCAGGCAGGATCTACTTGGAGTACAGGTGTGTACTCGGATAGAGCAAGAGAGGAAGGCAAGGGAGTTCCTTCCATAAGTATGGTCTGTTGAAGTGCAGGTTATTGCAGGTTCATGGGAGATCTACTTGAAGTACCTTGAGTACTTGTGGAGCACGTGGAGTGCTTGTGGAGTGCGTGGAGCACTTGTGTTATGCGTGGAGCATGAGAGGTGAACACCAACTCTGTATTTGAGTTGGGTGTTGGGACCGGTGAGAGGGAGAGCTTTGGGGAGAAGATTTACTGTTCACTTGAGGTGTGGGAATCCTCTGTAAGGTGGTGGAGAAGATGTGGCATATTCTCTATTGTATTCTTTTCTGTATAAAGTGTTAATACAAGTTGTGTATTGTCTCTCATATGCTGTGTTATTCTGAATTCTAGTTACTTGGTGAATCTGGTTATTTCCGCATATTAAGTTGTTTGAAGTTTGGTAATCAATTGTATGTTTCCGGTTTCGCATCCTGACAAGTGGGATCAGAGCATGTTTGTTGTTCTAGATTCCTGACAATTTTTGCATACATAGACAATATTTCAAAAACAAACAAAATCTCAATTAAGCTTAACTCCATAAGTGGGTGTGAACATGGCTAAGATAAAACTAGTTTGAAAATAACTCAAACCACTAGATAGTGTGAACACAACCACTCCAACAATTCTTTCAATGTTAGTAATTCAACTTATTTGTAACATATATGATATGTAATAGGTTAAATAAGGAAGGAAAGGGATCACCATCCAAGTATTTATTTGAATTTTTACTCAACCAACCTGAGGATGAGACTATCAAAATGGGAGTGAAATCAATGGTATGTGCAATGGGTTCCCACTTGTGCCTATTTTGCATCTATTCCACTTCCATATTAATTTTTTGACTAAGGCTCAAATCAACTCTTCTTTCACTTATCCTCTTTCACTTGACTAATAAACTCTTCTCTTTGAAACTCCCTTTCACCTATGACTCCAAATAATTCCCACTCAAAAAATTAAAAAATCCTCTTTCAATCGACTAAGCCTAAAATCAAATCTCATTAGATTTGATATATAGTCATTTAGATTTTTAGTAATTTGATCTGTTACCATTTCGTCTATAGATCTATTTAGATTTGTGGTAGTGAGATACGTATCTATTTGTAAATCTTATGTTTAGATATGTGGCAGTTAGGCATTCTTATCCATAGCATTACATTCAACAAGTGATTTATTCTCATCCATAACATTATGTGATTAGAAGAGTCTTTCCGTCAAAGGCTATATTGAATAAGAAATAAGGAAGGGTGTGCTTTCCTATAAAACATAGTCCAATATAGCAACTAGAGATAATAATTCTTCCATATCAAACTACATGCCCATTATAGGTATAGTCATAGAGTAGGGGCTCCTTGGTGCTATTATATATATAGATAGGGTACCACACAACTGGGATAATGAATGTATGAAATTCAAAAACCATGAGTGACTACTTGTGCTAAGATAAATAAAGTGATCTTTTTCTCCTCTCTATGGTGTCAAATCATTTATATCATTGTGAAGTTGGAAAGTAATATGTTCGTGATCCACTATCACTATCTAGAATATATATCATCATTACTAGCTAGAATCTCTATCATGATTGGAAAATTTGGGCATTATTCTTGAATTCAAAACTAGCTATGTGATATATGGTTTAGTCCACTTAGGTTGCCCCTACAGGCTTAGGTTTCTATACATGCCCTAACCTAGTCACTTGATTTGTAATCATATCACTTCACTAAATAAGTAGAATAGCACTAAGATATCACAATGCTATGGAAATATATCAAAAAATATAAATAATAGATAAGCCACTTCTAGGGGGAAACATCCCAAATGATTGAATTAAAAAATTAATACTCTGATATGATCATAAACAACTACCCACTATCTCCTATATATAGTCTACCTAGGTGATGGCTACTCCATAGGCCGACCTACTAACATAATGAAAGTATAGAGAAATGTGATAAAACATCAATGATGGATAAACAATCCACAAGTTAGCTATTCCTATCTTGATATAAGTGATAGGTTAGGGGCATAGCTTTCCCTTCCCCTTCAAACCAACATTGTCCTCAACATTAAACAACTCTAGATGTTGTTTCAAATAATCTTCACCCTCCCAAGTTGCATCCTCATTATTCAGGTTCTTCCACTTGATTGGATATTCTTTAATCTCTCTTATTCTCAACATCTTAATATGTGTTTGTAGGATCTTATCTAGTTCCAAAATGACTCATCCTTCTTCATCTAGTTATGGTAGATCTATCTAGGCTAAACATTTCTATCTAATGACTTTTTTCAAGCAAGAAACATAAAATACTGGGTGCATGTGAAATAAATGAGGCAACTCCATTTTGTAAACCATACTTCTAATTTTTTACAGAACATGATAAGGGCCATACTACTTAGGAGCAAATTTCTTATCCTTTTTTGTTACTTCAAGGAAATATGCTTGTAAGGATATAAATGAACAAAGACCCAGTCACCCACATCAAAATGTCACTCACTATAGTGTTGATCTACTTTTTACTTCATCCTATTTTGGGCCAATGTCAAATTCTCTCTCAAACTAGCCAAATCCTCATATTGATGTTGAATGTGCTCCACTACATCTCAAACCTTGGTTTTCACCCTTAAGGAATAAGTGATGGAAGGTTTATGGTAACCATATAGTGCTAGAAATGGGGAGATTTTAGAAGAGGTATGGAAATATGTGTTATACCACCATTTTTCAATTGGTAGCCATTTAACCCAATGTTCTTGCTTATTTGATACGAAACAATAAAGATAACCCTCTAAACATTTGTTGACCACTTTTATTTATCCATCAAATTGGGGGTCATAAGATGAGCTATGAGTTAGCTACGTACCCAAAAATGAAAATCATTCGGTTCAAAAATTACTAGTGAAAATAGGATCATGATCACTTACAATTAATTTTGGGGTTCCATGTAATTTTAGAACTACCTCTAGAAAAATATTTGCTACTGTACTTGCTATAAATGGGTGTGAGAGAGCACAAAAGTGGGCATATTTTGTAATCCTATACAAAATTACCAATATAACATTCTTACCTTCATAACAAGGCAACCCTATGATGAAATCCATGGAAACCTCCTCCGACCTTTGACTAGGAATTGCTAAAGGTTGTAACATACCTAGGGTCTTAAATGTCTCACCTTTGTTCTATTGGCATATCAAGCATTCTACCATTAATTTTTCTACATCTCCCTTTATTCCTTCCCAAAATAATTCTCACTTGATTATGTGATAAGTTTTCAAGAACCTAGAGTATCCACTAATTGGATATGCATGCATCTCTGTAAGAATCTTATGCTTCAACTTTGAATCTTTGCACACAAGTATAAACTATCCTTATACCATAGGGCATTACCTTTCCATTAAAATTTGTCAAAGTTTATATAACCTTACTGGATATTCTAAATCAAAACTTATGTATCCTTGTCTCACCCGTACTCTAACCTAGCTTCATCTACCAAAGTTATCTATGACATGGACATTGCACAAAGTAATGCTTCTGTGGATGTATTTCATCTAGATAGTGCATCTAATACTACATTATCTTTACCCTTCTTTTATATTATTTCAAAATCATAACCCAATATTTTTGTTACCCACTTTTTTTTTCCTCAGATGATAATCTTTGCTCCAAAAATTATTTGAGACTATCATGATCCATTTTCATCTTAGAATATCTACCCATCAGATTGGGCATCCATTGTATTACTGAATGAAGAATAACCATCATTTCTTTCTCATAGCTAGGTTTTTAGAGATTCTTACCTTTGAATTGATGGCTCTCAAATGTAAGGGGTTTTACTTCTTGCATTAGTACTACTTCCAACCCTAATTCAGAAGTATCACATTTAATAATGTCTTTGAGAAGTCTGGAGTAGCCAAAATTAGGGTGCTACACATTATTACTTGCAGTTGCTCAAATGCTTTAGTAGCTAAATCATTCTAGTTGATGACATCTTTATTTAAAAATATAGTGAGTGGAGATGCTATGCTACCATAACCTTTCATAAATCTTTGGTAGTAACCTATAAGTCCTAGGAACCCTCAGAGGTTTTTGAGAGTTTTGGGCATTGGCCAATCCACCATAACTTTTATCTTATGAGGATCAACTTTGACACCTTCATGGGATACAATGTGACCCAAGTAATCTACCTCATGCACTCTAAAATCAAATTTGGATGGCTTTACATAAATTTGATGTTGTTCCAAAACTATCAACACCTATTTCACATGTTTCAAGTGTTCTTCTCATGTCTTACTGTAAATTAATATGTCGTCAAAGAAAACCAACACAAAATTCCTTAAAAAGTTCCAAAAATAGTGTTCATCAAGCTCTAAAAAGTAGATGGTGTATTTGTAAGATCAAAAGGCATGACCAAAAACTCATAATGGCCCCCATGAGTTCTAAAAGCAGTTTTATGAACATCTTCATCCCTAATTCTAATTTGATGGTACCCTGAATGAAGATCCAATTTCATGAAATAAATAGGACTATGCAACTCATCAAGTAAATCATCAATTACTAGAATAGGATACTTATATTTGATGGTGTACTTGTTGAGTTCCTTGTAATCTAGGCACATCCTCAATGTGTCATCCTTCTTACACACTATGACCATTAATGATGAATATGCACTCGAGTTGTGCCTAATAATCACTTCCTCCATCATCTCATGAATGATATTTTCAATTTCACTCTTTTACACAAATGGATATCTATATGGTCTAATATTTGGTGGTTGACTACTTAGAAGTAGTTGAATGACATGATCATGTTCTCTTTTTGGTGGTAGTCCTTTTGGCATGGCCTCAAAAATAGATGGGTGGTCATCAAGAATCATCTATAGATCAAGATGTGAAGATGCATTTATGGGTTGAAGTTATATGGAACATAATCATGCTATAAATCCTTATGCCCCCTTTTTAGCATTTTTATCATTTGATGTGAACTAACCATGGAGATTTTTCTCATAATCCCCATAGTTAATTTTTTCTACCTTCAAAATGAAAGCACATGAATAGATCATGGAAGTTCATCTCAATTATACCCAATGTTGTGAGCCATTAGACTCCAAAAATAATGTCTGCGCTACCCACAGAAATATCAAACATAGAATAATCTATATTATACTCACTCATAACAAGCTTAATACTATGGCATTTCCCTAAACAATTGACCATGCCACCATCTGTAAACATGACTTGAAATTTTGGAGCTGGGTAAATGAAAAAATTCAATCGAGTGGTCAACCTATGGTTGATGTGTGCTCCTTGAGTCAATCAACACTGTCACCTTCTGTTCTTGAGGAAGCCCACCACCTTAAGTGTTTAAGGAGTGCTAATAGCTAAAAATGCATGACATGAGATTGTAGGTTTAGAATATTTAGGTACCTCCTCCATCTCTTCATCATCATCATTGGAGGCATCATACTCTTCATCATCTTCATTGGATCCCTCAATGTAGAATAACTTCTTCATAGCACATTTATATCCTTTTTTCCACTTGCTCTCACATATATAATATAATAAAAAAGTTACATATAAATAAGAAGAAGAAAAAATATTTATTTGAAAAGTCATCATAAAAATTTAATAATTAATAATTTAAATGGATTATTTATTATAATCTAATGTGACAAACATATACAAAAGAATATTAAATAAATGAAAAAGGAGATTTATAGAGGGTTTCGGTGAGTTCTGTAGAGTTTGGTTTGCTGAGTTTATCAAAGGTACCTCTCCCTAAAGAGGTAAAAAATAGAAAATTGACTGTCAGATAGGTAAAAGACTAAACCCTAAAGAGGTAGAAGATTTGTTATGAATTGTGAATAGTTCCATCTCTATTTGTATGGACTATTATGCTTTTACAGTATAGAGAATTTTGTGGCCATCATAAATAGATAGGTTCTCTCATATTTTCTTATTTATATGCATATTTTGTACTCAGCTATTTTCAAATTTTTACTCATAATGATTTCCTTAGCTAGAAGAAGTGCTTGACGAGTTTGTTAAGGTGATGTTATAAATTGTTTGAAGAATTAATCGAGGTGATGTTATAATTTTGAAGAATTAATCATATCTAATTTTTGATTTGATATTATAATAATAATAATAATAATAATAATAATAATAATAATAATAATAATAATAATAATAATAATAATAATAATAATAATAATTAGTGGAAGGTCCTTTTTTGGTATCTACACTCTAATCCTCTACCCCATTCATTTAATATCTTTGCAACATATAGTAACAACCATAATGTGCTCTATGACTCTTCTCATGTAATGATGCAAACATAAATTTAAATGTATAATGGTAAGACATTAATATGCAAAAGTATAAAACCATGCACGTGCAACACCTCTATTAGATTTAACATAATTTTCACAAACAAAATTAATCGAGAACATGGGGGGGGGGGGGGGGGAATCAAGAGTTATAAAAAGAAAAGTACTAATATTTCTTCACTTTGAAAATCCCTAAAGATTATTAGAGATTATGATTTTGAGTTTAAAAAAACCATTTGCTATGGTTAGAACTTGGAAGACTGTACAACTAAAAAAGAAACTATTATGCTCATAATTGAAGCAACCTAATAAATAACTAATAAACACGATAGGAATGGAATGTCCCATACATAATAAGGAGGTTTCTAGCATGTAAAACATAGTCCCATCTCATGTTGTATTTTTAGAGCCTAGGGTCTTAATTGCCACATAGGAAGCCTATAACATTTTCTCGATTATAGTCAAAATAACGCATAGTTTATGGAAACCTTGGGGTATTTTTTCCATAATATATTTCTTGGAAGAATCTAGATCATGACACGCATATACAATTTTCCGCTTAGCCTCAATGCTCTCATCCACATATGTGTTGTCATATCCAGCCTATGCCAATGAATTTACTATAGAGTTTTGTTTCTGAGGAATGTGTGACACGTTAAAACCCTTAAACATGGAAGATAATTCCTAAAATCCAATCCAGTACCTCTTAAACATGAGCTCTTCAACTCAATTTAATAAATTCACCTAAAAAAAACTATCTAAAGATTTTAAATGAAAGTATAAAAAGGGCCACTTCCCAAATTATATCCCAAAACTTGTAGAATTGGTTAAAAAGAATCTCAAGTTTATCAATGAAACAAAATGTGGGAAATAAATTTGTAGGGAGTATATTACCTATGAGAAAACAAGATTACTATCACCAAAAATAGCAATGTTGGTGATACCATGAGTCAGACATGCTGAAGAGCTACAGGAAGAGCCTTGTACTCTGCAATATTGTTGGTTAAAATGAAATAACCAAGGAAAGTGTTAGACTTGTCTATTACTTGGCCATTGGGTGCGTAGATAACAAAGCCAACGCTGCCATGGCCAGGATTGGGGCTGCATGCTCCATCAAAGTAGAGTCTACTCCATGAGTTGTCATCCATGCTTAACTTACCCCAACCCCCTTCCCTCTAATTTATTATGAAAGGAATATGAAGGGACAATGGGTATATATAATGGAAATTGGGATATAAAACTATATATATATATATATATATATATAAAATTAAATGTAGTTTGAATAAACTTAATGGTTGAAATGACAAAAAGACAACCCATGTTTTTGACCAAGTACGTTCTTTCAGAATGGCAGAACAAAGTACCAACAAGCAGTCTAAAAAATAGTGCCTTAGTCTAATAGAAACATACCATTGAAATTTTCTAAAAATTTCATATACATATGCATCAAACTACCTGAAGAATACAAATTAATTAACATGCCATGACAAATGGAATGATTATCACATAAATTCCTTATGTCACGATAGAAACTTAAAACTCAAGATTGTTTAATTACATTCACAAATTGAAATTTGAAAAACTTTCCTATGTTTCTAACTATCGATTTCTAACTATAAATTTAAGGATAAGATTTATTTTGACAATATTATTGATAAAAGAAGCCACTTATAGCAAGGATATATATCAAATTTATCGAGATTTCCTAAAGTATTTTATAAATTCTCTTGGGAGACTATTTTAGATGACATTCTTCTTATAGTTATGGAAGAATCTTGCTTTAGCAAAAAGAGGCCTCCAACTTTTAATATATAAAACTTTCATAGCCTTGAATTAGTAAAAGAAAAGCCTCCCATCATAATAATAATTAATAATGGGTACCTTCATCTTCAAATTTTTAATTTATTATTTTTAAAAACATTAATGTTTAGATGTAAGGATATGGTATTTTTATAGTTTATTAAATAAAAGAAAGGTTAATATATATAATATAGAGATATAAAGATGTTAAAATAAATGATATAAAAAAATTAAGATATAATGTATTCAAATTATTTGATATGTCTTTGCATGATAAAAATGTTCAATATTATAGACCTCCTCCAAATTTCAATATACATTGTACACCCTATCAATTTTTAGATTTCCAAGAGATTTAAGATTGAGATTTGAGGAGAACCCTTACTTATTAATGACAAATTTAGTAACAATTAAATTCAATATACCCTCATCATATAAACATTTTCAGTTTTTGATAATAATATAAGAATAGGTTTAAATGTATATACCATTATGTTAAAATTAAATATACTATATGTATGATTAAAAAATTAAAACAAATCTATATCCAACAACATTTTAACTTGGCACCAATAAAATGTTAAATATTATAAAATACAAAAAAAAATGATAATTTTAAAAAACCAACAAATATTGTAAATGCCAAAATGTTTATATAATAGTTTTATTGAAAATCTAATAATTTAAATTCATATTCTTATTTTTACTTCCTTAAAATATGAATTGTTTCATTCAATGTTAAATGGATGGTTGTCATTTAAAAAAAATTACCAGCCCAAATTTAACCTCTCGACTGTTGTAATGTTTGATATTTAATACTAGCAGTTGTTCTAAAGGTGTAAGTTACGTGGGATGGGTTATTTATCATTTAATTGATGGAGTGATGAACATCATTCTTAGTAATAAATGATATTATAATTATAATTGGAGAGCATAAATTGTAAGTGATGATATTAATATGTCTACAACATGGATGAACATAATTTACAAGATAGAGGAGGTCAACTGCATGAGGTTGACCAGAGTCAAGATGTATGATGTAGACCCTATGGTGTTTGATACCACAGACCTTAACTATACTATTTATGTTGTTATTGGTTTGGAAATGTACAACAATCTTTCCACATATTATTATTTAAAAGTGAGGGTTAAGCTTTGATATTATGAGATATATTTTGTTATTTAAAAATCAATTTTAAAATTACAAATGTGATCCAAAATTGGACATTTATTGGTAAGGCATTATCTATTTTTAATAAACCATAAGAGTTCAAATCTCCTTTTACTCACCCTTTCTTGCTATTGTAATTCCACATTTGTGGGCCGAAGTCATGATAAAGGCTTAAAATGGCTTTTTGAGATGGGTTTGAATCGACATATGTCATGTCCCCTTCTAGTTGACATCGACATATCAGCAGGATTAGCCTATTAACGGCTCTCGTGGGCTAACGGGGCATAGTGAGAGAGTCATTTTTGCCGTCACTTGGTGATTACTTGGCTCAGTTTTGATTGGAGTAAGGTTTCCCATTATATTTCATTATTATTTCTAATTATGGAAAACCTTATTTTATAATTTAATATTTTTAAATATTATTTTATTGAGGATAAACTCTTGAGGAAAAGCTTAAATAGACCTTGAGGTCTCACCATTTGGGCATCCAGATTTGTTGAATTGTTGTGTTGGTGAATTATTCTTGAGTATTTGTGGAGCCAAGTGGTCTACAGATAATCAGATTGTCACTGGGAACAAAAAACTCCCATTGATAACAATTTTGATGGTGTGCAATATCACCTGAATTATTACAGTTGGAAGTGATACTTCAGTCACTTCGTTTGGGTAGAATTTGTGGTCTAAGGCCAATTTTTGAGATTATTATATTGGAGACTATTAGCCTTGGAGAGATCTTATTGGAGGCATCAACCAATTGATTGGGAGAACCTAAATTTTTTATTACCAAGTTTGAAAGAACTGGGACACCATTTGAACCTTCTTCCCATTCGCTAGAGTTCATACTTGCATCGATTACCATTGAGAGTGGGGCGCATCATTCCTAGGGTTATTGAAGACTTGGAAGCTTGCTGATTATTTCATTTTTATTTCCAGATTTGAATAGGGGTGATTTCCTCTGAGAATCTGTGTGGGCTGCATATGGTCTCTTATTACTAGAATTTATTATTATTATTTATTGGGACAACAAGGCATCTCCAAACCAGATCAGATATCATTTAGTTGCATTAATAAATTGGTATGACTGTAGGTGGCTGTCATTAGTTTATATGTGTTAGCCAAGAGTCTTGGTTGTTGACATTTGCCTTGTATTGAAATATTCATATGAATGGAGATATAAGTCACTGATTGGTTTAAAGAAAGCTCTTTCAAATAGATTGGTTAATGATATGATGCATGGTAAATGTTTTACAAAATGTATATTTGCTGTAACTAATTTTTATATACCTATTTTCCATATATTTGCATGACAAAAAGTCCAAAAAAGAATTGCATATCTGCATGTAGATCAGTTATAGGCATTGTAAGGGTTTTTAAATTAGTCCTAGCATTTGTTGCTACCAACCTACTTCAACTGAAACACTACTTCAGCAAGCTACAAAGTTGCATATAAACTATTTGACGTAATTACAATCAGCATTTAAGTGAAATGGTGGACAGTTTTGTGTTTGGCTCATTACAGTGGTATCAGAGCAGTTTCCTGCCATCCTTTGGGTCAGAAATCATCTTCATTTATGCAACAAAGTGATAGGACCAAGAGATATATAGCTAGAGAAGAAAGGAAGTAGACACAAGACACATTATCAACAGTTGTAGCAGCAAGGGATAAAGAGATTGGTGGCCCTATGGAGGAAAGAAGAGAACAAAGCCCTCCTAGAAATGGAAGAAGAGATGATGATAAAGAGGTACTTGATACTTTTAGGAGTTTAAGGGATGGTCAGCAGCAGGTATCTGGGGTACTTGAGTGGCTTGAAAACACTCTACAGTAGTTGGTCTTATCGACAAGGTAGTCCCAAGATCATGATGATGAAAGGAGCATAGTTAGTACAAGGAGAATACTAAGAGCATCTTCTTGCATGGCAGACAGACCTGCACAACCCACTTTCTTGAGGGAAGAATGTGTAGTAGAAGAAAATGTTGAAGATGCTGAGGAGCCTACCTTCGCTGATGCATATATGGTTGCTCATGATGAATGGCAACTATTGACACTAGAAGCACGAGAGCTTATGCATTTTGATCAATTTGTACAAACAAGGATGGACTACTATAGGTCTCAATGGGAGAGGAGGCCTCAGAATCAGAATAGGGACCTTAAGCAAGCTACTAGTAAGCTCACATTGTCCATGTTTAATGGTAGTGGCAAGATCACTGCACAGTCATGGATTCATAAGTTGGACACCTTCCTAGCTCTTTGAACCATGACAGAAGAAGAAGCCATCAAATTTTCCATGTTGCACTTGGAAGGAGCAGCACACAAATGGTGGTATCATGGATTGGTAACATTACAGTATAATCAAATTACATCCTATCAAGACTTTGTGGACAGACTTGTGGAATGTTTTGATAGGAAAGATCTAGAATCCTACTTCAGGGATTTGGCCCAACTCAAATAAGTTGGAAGTTTGGAGAGTTACATTGGATATTTTCAAAAATTATCAATGATGGTTCCTAACATCTCAAAGAGACGATTGGTGGTCCTATTTATTGAAGGATTAATGGAGCCTATGAGGGGATGGATAAAAGCCTTTGATCCTCCTACTCTTCAAGAGGCTATGAAGAAGGCCAGGAGTATGGAACTGTCAACACCATAGAATAAGTTTGTATCAAAGGGATCTTCTTCAAATCAAGATAATAAATCTTTCTCTAAGAAGAAAAATGATCTAGATCTCAAGGACAAATCAGAACCACCTTTGGATTGTGACACACTCAATGAATTAAGGAAAAAGAAGTTGTGTTTCTATTATAAGGGGCCTTATGATGCAAATTATGATTGTCTCTTGAGACCAAAGGGAAAAGCTAATAGAATAATGTGGGCATATTAGGAATCTAATTCTGAAGACTCAGGAATAGAACAAGAAGAATAAAAACATGAAGGAGCAATGAGGCAACTTGATGCACACATCACTAGCATCCATCAGGAAGGTTCATTTAGGATGTGTGGGGTCTTAGTAGGGCAAAAGATAATCATTCTTCTTGATACAGGGACAACTCACAACTTTATTGATGCTCATTTGGTTGATAGGAGAGGCATCAGAATAGAGGAATTTGAAGGGATAATGGTTAAGGTTGTAGATGGCTATACCCTCAAATGTGAGAAGAGAATTTTAGACTTGCCCATACGATTGAACAACTATGAGTTCAAGATGGACTTTTATGTAGTGAACATGGGTGATATTGACATGGTGCTTGGCATGAGATGGTTACATGATATTGGGAAATTCACCCTTGATCTTAGAGAGATGGAGATGTCTTTTAAGGTTGATGAAAAGACTCATGTCCTTAAGGCAATTTGAGACTCTAGTTTCATGATGATCTCTTTCAGGAGAATGGCAAGGCTAGTAAGACATGATATGGAAGAGTGGGCAACAAAATGTATGTTGACGCCTACACCAGGGGAACAACAGAAACTAGAGTACCATCTTGATATCCAGGAGTTAAGGATTAAGCATACGAAGGTGTTTAGCAAGATTCCTACAGGCAAACCTCCAGATCGAGGGATTGAGCATATCATCAAGTGGGAAGTAGGTGCCAAGCTGGTCATAGTCACTCCATATAGACAACCCAGAGAACTTCCCAAGCTTAGATCTCTATACAATGTGGGTAAATGCAATCCGTCTGTGATAGATGCAGTAATGGAAAATATAAAACATTCACTACACTTGATTCTTCTTTTAGACAGTGTTGTGGATGCTTGTTCTGCTCTAAGTTGTTCTAGAGCAACATCAGTAAATGTAAGTTCAAATATAATAAAGATTTATTTAACATTTGTAGCTATGCATTCTATTCCCCTTCAACCATAATCTTCTGCTATTAGACCTTCATCAAGCTAAATCTTGAAATTGCTTCACATAGTTATTTATGGAAAGCATGTCAAGGTCCTTCATATCAAAAATAATATTTTGTAGTTCTCTGGCTTTGAATCAGGTGAGAACAAGAATAGTGAGAAGGTGAAGGAAAATTTGGGGAATCTTTGTGATGTTCTAGATTTGCAATTATCAATAAATAGTTTGCCTGAAGAAAAAGAGCAGAGTTCAAAGCATAGAAAAAGAAAAAGAGTAGATAGTGAGATGTTGGGAAGAACACTTATAGAGATTACGAAAAAGATAGAACAAAATTTTAATGGGTCTTCTGAGGAGACGAGGCAAAAAGGGAACTTAATTACGGTGATAATGAATCAACAACCAGTAACATGCTTCATGCAGGGCCGTCGAGCTTATCTTCCAATAACACATCTAGTTCAACTGGAGATATTAGCATTCAAGAGGCAAGAAGGAATAATTGGAGGAGATTATGGGATACTCTAACTAGTGCAACTTCTAGAAGGTAGACTTTGGATCCAACTATACTTTTTTCAACTGAAGACATGGACAATCTTGGTTTTTCAAGTGATAGGTGGCTTCCTGACTTTAGTAGAGAATTATATGATGGAATTGAAGAGGAGGAACCTTATCACACATTATCACTATTGTTCATATGTAGTTTGCATCCATTGGTTGAGTCCTTAGACTTTTGGCTGCATAAAGGCACTCCAAGCGATCCTTTTGGTGAGTTGTTCTTTTATGCCAATCGTGTAATTGTTGTTACGGATTCAATTTTTTGGGAGAAGGGCTTTTTTTCATCAACAGGGGACTACAAAGAATGTTCAAGTGACTGGACAGTCATCATTGATTTCTATTGGAACATTTGTTGGCATGGTGGGACCTGGGTTGGTAACTCCAAATGTTTCACAAAATTCATTTGTTGCTGGTACGTTGGGTCTAGATGCTAGAAAACTAGTATCTTCTATTAATACTATTATTAATGATGCACAGGGAGCTGTTAGTCTGGGAAAATTTATTCTTGCTTTTTTTTATACCATATATTTCTTGAAAACTACAAAGAGTGGAGTCTCTTCTATAGGAACTTTGTCAATGAACCTAGAACATATTGATGAAGAAATAAGTGAGGAAATTTTGCAGCATCCTAAATTTAGATTGCTTGGAGACAAGCAATTTCAGGAGGGGCAGACTGTCATGTCCCCTTCTAGCTGACATCGACATATCAGTAGGATTAGCCTATTAACGACTCTCGTGGGCTAATGGGGCATAGTGAGAGAGTCATTTTTGCAGTCACTTGGTGATTACTTGGCTCAGTTTTGATTGGAGTAAGGTTTTCCATTATATTTCATTATTATTTCTAATTATGGAAAACCTTATTTTATAATTTAATATTTTTAAATATTATTTTATTGAGGATGAACTTTTGAGGAAAAGCTTAAATAGACCTTGAGGTCTCACCATTTGGGCATCCATATTTGTTGAATTGTTGTGTTGGTGAATTATTGTTGAGTATTTGTGGAGCCAAGTGGTCTGCAGATAATCAGATTGTCACTGGGAATGAAAAACTCCCATTGATAGTGATTTTGAGGGTGTGCAATATCACCTAAATTATTGCAATTGGAAGTGATACTTTAGTCACTTCATTTGGGCAGAATTTGTGGCCTAAGGCCAATTTTTGAGATTATTATATCAGAGACTATTAGCCTTGGAGAGATCTTATTGGAGGGGTCAACCAATTGATTGGGAGAACCTAAATTTTCTAATGCCAAGTCTGAAACAACTGGGATGCTATTTGACCCTTCTTCTCATTCTCTAGAGTTCATACTTGCATCGATTACCATTGAGAGTGGGGTGCATCATTCCTAGGGTTATTGAAGACTTGGAAGCTTGCTGATTATTTCATTTTTATTTCTAGATCTGAACAGGGGTGATTTCCTCTGAGAATCTGTGTGGGCTGCATATGGTCTCCTATTACTAGAATTTTTATTATTTTTTTATTGGGACAGTAAGGTGTCTCCCAACCAGATCAGATATCATTTAGTTGCATTAATAAATTGGTACGGCTGTAGGTGGCTGTCATTAGTTTATATGTGTTAGCCAAGAGTCTTGGCTGTTGACATTTGCGTTGTATTGAAATATTCATATGAATGGAGATATAAGTAGTTGATTGGTTCAAAGAAAGCTCTTGCAAATAGATTGGTTAATGATATGATGCATGGTAAATGTTTTACAAAATGTCTATTCGTTGTAACTAATTTTTATATACCTAGTTTCCATATATTTGCATGACAAAAAGTCCAAAAAAATAATTGCATATCTGTATGTAGATTATTTGTAGGCATTGTAAGGATTTTTAAATCACTCCTAGCATTCATTACTATCAACCTACTTCAACTAAAACACTACTTCAGCAAGCTACAAAGTTGCATATAAACTATTTGACGTAATTACAATCAGCATTTAAGTGAAATTGTGGATAGTTTTGAGTTTGGCTCATTACAACATATGGGTTTATTTATATGTAAAATTAAGGAAATGCTACCAATATGTAATTAAAAATGTGATAATAATTAAGTATCAGAGTTTGATCAAGGTTTAGTTATAGCAAATGCAAAGGTCGAATGGTCACATGAGATAAATGTGAATGCACACCACCAATGAGCTGAAGTAAAATCAAATCAAAAGACAAGTATTTTCATGAGACAACCAAGATGGAGAAATCCCAAATTTTATTAAGTGAGAAATATCCTCAAGTGAAGCGTACATATAGGAGTGTTGAGTAACTCCTCCACAAATGGTGGTCAAATACCCCCTAGAATAGAAGTGTATCTCTTCCACAAAAGATGGTTAAATGATCCCAAAATAAAGGTGTAAATCCTCCACAAAAGGTGGATAGAGGAGTTACATCCTAGTCTTTCAAAGCCTATAACACCTATGACACACTAACTCCACCTAAGCAAGCATATCTATAAAGGTAGGAAAACTTAATGTGAGTAAATATAATATTCATAAAAAAATAAAATTAGAAAAATAAATACCTACACTAACACCCCCCTAAGCACAGCTTAGGTAGGTAGTCTAAAATAGAAATGGGTCTTGACAATTACGCCTAATCAAGTACCCATGTAAAAATCAATCTCTCATAAAGTAGAGAAAAGAAGAAAACCCATAGGAAAAAAAATCCCTCCCAAAAGAGAGATATAGAAGAAGTGAAGAGGCTAGAAGCCTCCCCCTCACTCCACCCCCATCCCCTCCCCACCTTATGAATATGATAATATTTTTGATTTAGACTAAAACCCAAGAATATCTTGTATATGAATGAACTTGCTATTAGTGAAGGGTTTGGTAAAGATATATGCTAACTACTTTAAAGACTAGCAAAATCTCAATTTGATGACCTGACCATGAATAAGATCCTAGATAAAATTCATGTGAATCTCAATGTGTTTAGTTTGTTGGTGCTAAACTAGATTCCTATATATTTGAATAGTACTATGGTTATCATAATAGATGATGGTGGATTCCTGAAAGGAATGCCAAACTTGGATAGAATCCTTTGAATCCAAATAGCCTCAGTAGCTGCATTAATACTTCCCCTGTACTCAACCTATGTGGAAGATATAGTAATAGCATTTTGATTCTTGATAGACCAATTAATAGGACCAAAACCCAAATAAAAATTATAAATTGAAGTGGACTTATGATTCTAAGTATTGCTAACCTAATCTAGATCTAAAAAACCAACCAAGTTAACCTCTATGCCAAATATGTACTGAATCCCAAATCTATAAGAGCCTTAAATGTAGTGGAGTATCTATTTGGCTAGTTTCTAGTAAAACTCATGGGGCTCTTACATTAATCATGAAATAATGCCTATTGCATATGAAATATTAGGTCTAGTATGAGTCAAATAAATGAGGCTGCTACTAAGCTATTGATTCCAAGTGGCATCAACCAAATGTGTAGAACAATCAACCTCAAGTTTGAATCCTAATAGGAAGGGAATCAGAGATGGATTACAATTAGCCATGTGAAACCAAGCCAAGAGATCAAGAGTATACTTGGGTTGTGCAAGTGAAATCCTTATATTAGACAACAAGATTTTGATGTCAAGGAAGTAATGTAGAAGATCCAAGTTTGTCATGTCAAATCTATCTTGTAGAGTTGTCTTCACTACTTCAATACACAATGAGGAACTCTTGATGATCAAAAGATCATAAACATAAAGGACCAGTATTAGTAAAGAATCATCCTTCTACAAGAACTATACATTGGGGTCTGAATAACACTTAGTGAAACCTAAAGCAATGAGGAAGGAATTTTTCTTAGCATACCAAGCCTAAGGGGCTTGTTTGAGGCCATAGATAGATTTTATAAATCTATAAACTAAAGATTAATCCTAAACAAACCCAGGTGGTTGCTCTATGTAGGCCTTCTCCTCTAGGTCTTTATGAAGAAAGATACTCTTCATATCCATCTAGTGTATATCCCCACCATGTGTTGTGGCTATAGCTAGTGTGATTCTGATTGATGTCATCTTTATAACAGGTTCAAAGATCTTTGAGTAGTTAATGTTGGCTTCTTGTAAAAAACCTTTAGTGATCAATCAAACCTTGTAATTATCTACCAATCCATCTTCTACAAACTTGGTTTGATATATCCACCTACATCAAACCATATTCTTTCCCTTAGGAAGTGAAGTCAAATCCCAAGTGTGTTTTTTTATTAAGGAAGAATATTATTCCTACATAGTACTATCCCACTCAGGTATGTCTGAATCCTCTCAAAATGTCTATGGATCCAAAAATAAAGCAAAGAAATCATATGGACCACTTTGATAATCTACCTAAGTACATCTATCATCTATTGGATCCCCTACCCATGTAACTCCACTTTAAGGTGTTTACCTAGCCTAAAGGGGCTAAGATGTGGGTGATTTAGGTGTTGAATCCTCATCCTCTAAAACATGAATAGATTTGGATGTATAAGACTCCCTATTACTTACCTCACTATCAAAACTAGAAGAAGACCCTAGCTCAAGAACCTAATTTGGATGATCTGAGTCAAAGAAGAATCATCAAGTTTGAATGAGTCCAATAAAAGAGCAGAAGTGTCAAGTGTTGAATCTTTGGGATTATCCTTGAAGTGAACACTTTTCTCTTTATGAACAACTCATGTGTATTTGGATGTAGAAGGTGGTACCCCTTGACACCATCTAGATAACCTACAAAGATGTAAGGGTTGGACTAAGATTTCATACCTTTGTGTATCTTCTTCAGTATACATGCCATAGCTGGAGATCCAAAACAATTAAAGTGTTCAACTTTAGGTGTCCTTCCATGCCAAGATTCAAAGGGTGTTATTCCTTTCAAAGCTTTGTGAGGAACTCTATTATGAATAAAACAAACATAATTAATGGATTTAGCTCAATACTGAGGTGATAAGGACTTAGAGTGAATCATACAACTAGCCATATCTTTCAAGGATTCATTCTTGCATTCTGCAAATCCATTTTGTGAAGAAATGCTAGTAACAGTCTACTACAAATCAATCCGCTTTGTGGTGTAAAATTGCTCAAATTTGTTGTTGACATATTCACCTTCATTATTAGTTTGAAGAACTTTGATGTATTGCTCAGATTATTTCTTAATAAGTGCATTAAAGTCTTGAAAATATTCAAATATCTCAAACTTTTGCATAAGAAAGTAGACCCATGTATATCTTGATAAATCATCAATAAAAGTGAGAATGTACTTAGCCATTGTAAAATATAGACTGGGAAAAGGTCAAGATACATCACTATGTACTAACTCCAATTCTTGTGAAGCCCTCCAAGCTTTGCCTTTATCAAATTTTGCTTCAGGATGCTTTCCAAGAGAACAACCCTCACAAAGTCCCTTAGAGAATTAGACTCCAGGAAAGCCTATGACCATGTCCTTTTTAATAAGTTTTTAAAAGTAGTGGTAGTTAAGGTGGCCAAACCACTCATGTCATAATTTGTTAAATCCATCTAAACAAGTCATTAATACAGTCAGAGAAGAATCGGGTGCAAAATGTGAGGTGTATAACCTAGCTTGGTGATCTACCCTACCCACTGCCATTGTAGAATCACTATGTAAATTCTTGATGATAAATAAATTTGGTAAAAACTCAACCCTCATGACTTTGCTAATATGTGTGATTTGATACACTAATAAGAGATTAGTTGAAAGGGAAGGGACATAAAATTATTAAATGTTCATCATTCCATTTTAATAGACCCTCTCCCTGCAATTGGTGTAGAAGTGTCATCACCCAAACTAATAGAAGACATGTTACAAGGTTATAAGGAAGAATACACAACCAGTGAAGATCCCATATGATGAGAAACACCCAGGTCAATAACCCATGAAGATGTTGAAGATGCAACTACTACAAGACCTTGTCCCTTTTCTTTCTCTTTCCTCTTACCCTTTACCTTAGTAGAATCTTGGGTAGACGAACTATGCTTGATAGACTCAAGAACACATATGTTATTCTTCTATAAGAGATGCATTAGGTGATCTATTTACTTCATCATGCACTTGTGTTCATCATGCCCATTATTTTTACAATAGACACACTTAACCTTCTCTTTATTAGGTTTGGCATTAAAAGAAGAGGCTTCAGTGTTAGTTTTGGTAGAGGTTGATTCCTTCTTATTATCTTGATCTTTATTCTTATTCTTCTTATTATTATTGGAAGTATTTGATTTTCCATTACTATAAATTAGGGCTTTAGGTTTTTTAGACTTTAATGTGTCCATTTGGATCAACTTATTTTGCTTTCTAGTTAAGTCGATAATGAAATCATATAAGCAAGGTGTTGTCCATGCAGTTCCCAAAGCACATTTAGTGCCATGGAAGGTAGAGACAAAGAATAAATAGTAATGACCTAGTTTAGAGAGGATGAAAATAATAAGTTTTTCATATTTATTTTCTATTCTACATTATTACAACTATAATCTCAAGGACTAGAACTTAGTGAAGAAATCCTGAAGGGTGTCAAAGTTGCTAGGACTTAGGCTAATGAGTTCATTCTCAAGTCCATGACCTCTCATCACATCTTGATCCCAAATGTATTTCCAAAAATGGTCCATACATTATTAAGTGATTTGGTAAGCTCATTACAAAAATACATAATAGCCCATAGGCTTCATTATTGGACCTTGAATTTTGGCTAAGTATTTTGGTAATGGAATGAAATAAGCATGGCACAAAGAGACCAAGGCACAAGATATTATGGAATGAGAATATCCATTCATAGGGGAGGCATAAAAAATGGAGAACCTGAGAATGGAGGACTTGATATATTATCTAAAGACTTGGGGAGCGCAAAGGAAGCAGGAAATGGTTAAGGAACGATTCTCAAGGGTAGAACAAACATCAATCACACTTAAGTTTGGCACTGTATCATATGAAGGAGGACACTTGGTAACAAGAATCAAAAACCAAATGGGAATATAGGTGCATAAAGGCTTAGGTCCATAAGAAAAAAATTATACAACTTCCATGACTCTCAATCCACTAGAGATTGTTGGCTAGTAACTATAAGTGTCATAATTAATATAACAATTACATCCTAATTTCTCATTAAGTTATTTTACCTAATTATTCATGGATTATTATGGTTGTTAAATTAATTTTTTATTTTTTAACTAAATTTTAATTTCTATGTTGTTATGGGACATTTGTATGTTACTTGTATTTCATGATTTCATTATTATGAGTTGGTTAATTGTGAATTATGTATATAATGATTATGTTACATTTCATATTACATCATTGTTTTACGACATACATCATGATGTATTAGACTAACTACCTTCTTGTTGTGAGTTTGATGTAGGAGAGTTCATCCCTCAGAGCATGACAAAGGGAAAGCAACATTAGAGAGGGTGACTTAGATGGAGATGGTGAAGGATAATAGATGAAATGCTAAACCCATGCACACACCATATTATAGTTTATATGTTTTATGCATTGTGTGTTTGGATTATTGGAGTTAGTAAATTTTAAAAGTTAATTGCATTTAAACATTAAAGTTTTCATGTTATAAATTTTAGTACATAGAAATGCAATAAATCTTGTATGTGATTACATTTTGTATATTTTATGTAGATTTAGTGCTTAATGTTGTAGTATGATTATATAAGGTTAATTTACTTGTATTTTTTTATGATTACAGAAATGTAAACCCATGTAAATGATATCTAGTTTCTATTATATATAGACTAATAAAATATCTTTACAATGTTTTAAAATGTTAAGATTGCTATTATTGATATTCAAAAATATTAATATACACTAAGCTATTGAAATAATGAAAGACATAGATATCCTATATACAGTAGTAATGACACAAATGATTATCTTGTTATGATTGAAATAAATAATTTACTGGTTTATCATTTTGATATAAGAAGATAATGAATGTTGTATTAGCCATATTTTCATAAAAATAAAGAAGATAATTAAATTTTTTTAGCTATTGAAGGAGGTTGAATTATCCTAATACTATCCCAAGATCTAAGTGTAGGTTTTGAAAGAATGCATAGGCTACGTTAAGATTACAATAATAGTTATCATTTTGTAAAATGATTAAAAGTAGACTTTTGAGTAGTATACATGGACATATAATGTATGTTAACATGCACAGATTTGAAATGAGCAAAAATAATGAGTTAGAAAAGAGGAAAGTTCAAATTAAGGCTTTCTTAAGTTTTGTTTAATGGTAGTTAACTTGTTTTAAGTCACTATTAAATTGGAAAAACATAGTTATTGCATGGTGACTATAAGTTGGAAGAGATTTCATGCAAGGCTTGATGGGAGAGTAGAATAGAATAAGAGGCAAGCTAAGAGGATAATGGGGTACAAATAAGAAGAGAAGAAAAAGTATAGAGCAAGGAGAAAGAATTCAAGTCCACATTTTCTCAGCTTTAAAAGTGACTTATCAAGTTGGTGAAGTAATTACTTTTATATGCTTTTTTTTGTTTGAATTCCTAAGGTTTAAAAATGTATTAAAATTTGTAATAGAACATAGGCTTAGCCCTATGGATGGATCAAACATCCACAAAACTAAGCCAAAATACTTTATAAATCCCTAAGACTATAAATTGGATTATTTTTGGTGCTGATTTGTTAGGTTATAATAGTTTTAAATTCATGGAAATGCAATGCCCTAGTTCAAATCAAAACCCAGAGTGGATGATATTGCAATATGTATATATACATAATTGAGTTTTAAATCTTTAGATATATATACATGGGTGTAATATATATATATATATATATATAAACTCAAAATTATAGAAACAACCTATTGAGTATACACCTACACACACAAATATATATTTGTGTATAGGGATATATATAAGTTTGGATTGTTATATACTAAGTTTGAGTTAAAAGGTTTTAAAATGGTTTAATAGAGAAGTATGTATATTGTCATTTCAATTTTATACATGCATAAAGAATTCAATGGATGGACTCTCAACTTGATAATAAACTTGTAAATTTTGATAGATAAAACTATGAACACAATTGGTATATTTCTACATATGTAGGGTTTGGGTATTCAGGGATAATACAAACACAGGGTGCATATATATTCACATATGACTTGTGTATATATGCAAACAAGACACACACACACACACACACACACACACACACACACATCTGTTGCTCGAAACATAGAACATAAATAAGTATGTTGAAGCCATAATTTTAACTTTTTAACATTATAAATAAACATATAATCGAACTGTGTGTTATGTGACAGAATGAGTAAACATTTATACTTATATCAATTATGTTTTAAGGTAATCATTGAACAAAAAATACATACATACATACATACATACATACATACATACATACATATACACACACACACACACACACACACACACACACACACACACACACACACACACACACACACACACACACACACACACACACACACACACACACACACACACACAATTCATAATTCAATTAAACACACAGTTTATATATATATGTATGTATGTATGTATTTGTTGTTCAATGATTACCTTAAAACATAATTGATATAAGTATAAATGTATACTCATTCTATCAATCAGCTATGTATTGCCTTTTTAAGTATAATATGCTATGAGGACTATGTATTTTTACTCAAACAAGATGATATAAATATATATAGTTTATATATAACAAATAAAATAATTTCAAGAGTTTTATGAGTATATGTATTTAGTTATATGACTAGAAATCTTACAAGTATATACCTTAATGAACTGTGCAAAAATTATTATATCTGAGAGTATGAAATAAAGATGTATGGATTTGGGTACTCATGTAATAGAGAGTAGTAGATTTGGAATGATTTTGGAGTCAAAATCATACCACATCTAATATGAATTTTATTACGAATTTAGTTGTGGGATAAAATAAATAGTGAGACTCTTTTTAGATTTATATGCTTGTTCATAAAAAGGTTACTGAACTATATTGTATTGAAATAAATGGAAAATACCATAACATGATAGAATATGATATTATTTATTATGGGATATATATATATATATATATATATATATATATATATATATATATATATATGAACAATGTATAAATATCTATGTTATATATTTATATGTGAACCTAGGTCCATGTACATATATATAATGGGTATGAATATATTGGATGATTACCTATTGTTATAGTTTTGATAAAATAATGAAGTCAAAAATTTAAATGATAGGGTGCTTTAATTTTATTCATAAAGCCTCCCAATAGGTATAATGAAATGAAAGATTATACTTTGGTATTATAAGTTAATTTTTTATTGTTACTTCTATAATAGAGTATTATGTGAAATATATTTTGAGAATGTTGGTTTTATTACATTTACATTTACTTACAAAAAGTAGATTCTATATTATGAGTTTGTATTTTACCCATTTGGTAAAAAACTTAATTATTATGATTATTATTTATGTGATGAATAATAAGAATAAGATTCATTCATGCATTTGATGGATTAAATGTATGTAAATTGATTATTCATGTAATTAGCTTAAGTTATACTTACTAGTAGGAATTAATTAGTATGAATCTATTGGTTAGATAGACTTTAACCAAATCTCACATTTCTAGTATTAACTAAATAGTGAGATGAACTTCACTAGCTTACTTAGCACCACCAATGCCAGATAAAGATAATCTAATTAAGTGGTGTGTATGAATTTGATTGATCCTAAAGATCAATATCTATTTGAAAACTTTGGCCAAATTAATCTTTAGCTAAATATTATCATTTTATATGTATGATTTACATGTTTATGTGATATCATGTTAGAACATATTTTCTTTATGGTACACATCATGTAGTAGAATCTTACAACACATGGATACTAGCCTATCTCTCTAGATTCCTACACCATCACTATCTACCCATTCATAAAAGAAGGGTCATTATTTATTTGGGAGATTGTGTGAGGGATCGATGGTCTATGGTTGGTGTTAAAAATTACTCAAATGATTCTCTCCCTCCCCACTACAATACTTACTTAAAGACTACACTTGAGATTATCAGAGATATTGGAGTTAGAGCGACTCATACTTCATGGAACATTGTATCTATTATTATATTTATGTTGAGACTTAATGCCTATTGAAAATATAATTGATTACTTACTATACATTGATAGAAGTGGTTGTCTTATTATACCAATCATGGATTAATTTTAATGTAAATACATTCTTTATGCAATTATGTTATATTACATATGATGCTAGTGATCAGTAACTATTATTATTACATAATTACATATGTTTAATATGTTTAGTTTTATGTTAAGATCAATAATTAGATTCTCATGGTGTAATATAATGAATGAATAAGTGTTATGTAAATTTAAAAAAATTATTGAATTATTCTAGTAAATATCTATGGAGATGGTATCAGAGTTGTGGCTCAAACTCTAAGACTTAATGAGTCTGATAATATTTTTATATTATTATTTTATCATAAATAATAATGGTACGAGAAAGAGCATTGGGTGAGGGTCCTTCGAATGTCAATGAAAATAACCCTCTGTTTGATCTTAATTATTTTTTCACTGAACAAACAATAAAGTTAGATTAGATTATTGTAGCCATGAATGATACGAGGGATAAAATCATAGCCCTAAAACAAAAAATTTATGGAAATGAGGAGGAAACACATAAGGATGAGCCTATAGAGCATCCTAATGATCAGAAAATCCTTCAAGAGTAGAGACATGAGGAAGTACTTGAGGACATGAGAGCATGGGTAGCCACATAATTGGCAAGGGATATGAAAAAGGTAAATCCACCTAAGTTTGACAAAATAGTTATAGGAGATAGCGCTGAATCATGATTTATTAAAATAGATAAGTATTTCAATATTTAAAACTACTCCAAGGTCACCAAAGCCATTTAAGGAGCTTATCAGTTGGTTGAAGAAGAACCTATGTGGTGGGCCAACAAGAAGTTGCAAATGAGTCTAAACCAGAGCGCCATTACTTGGGAGTAGTTTATGATACTATTCAAATCACAGTGGTTTCCAAATTTATATTTTGACCAAAATTTTATAGATTTTTAGAGTTTGAAGTAGGGAGACTTATCAATGAATGAGTATTAGGAACAATTCATCAAAATTTTGAAATATGTATCTCAGTATCAGGTAGATGAAAGGTTTAGGATTAGGAAGTTCATCATGGGATTAAAACCCTAAATTGGTAGATAGTGGACATTTATGGACCATATACCATAGATTAAGTCTTTGAGAAAGCATTCAAATAAGAGCAAAAGTTGAAATCTCTTGCTCAAGTCAGGGACAAGTTTAAGAAAAAGTTTGAAAATTTTAAGCCAACTTTCAAAAATAAGAATTAGAAGTAGAGGAGTGGATACTCCAAGAGTCAAAATATAAGATTCAATAGTGATTCAGGTAGCATGGAATCAGGTAATGGTTATAAAAATTATTTCAAGGGAAACCAATAGTATGATAAGAAGGGACCACTAAGAGGTTGCTTCATCTATGGAGGTGACTATTTTGCATATGAATGTACCTAAGATAAATTGAGAAACAAAGGTTTTTACCCTCAGTAAGGAAATTTTTAACAATGTATACATGTGGTAGTTGATAATAAACAAGTCAAATTTTAAGCTTCACCCATAGAACTTTAGGTATTTTGTCTGAACACCTACTTTTCATTTTGATAGATACATAGGCTATTAAATATTTTATAGATCTTATAATTCTAAATAAATTATCTAAAAAATATGGTGTAATGGAAAATGCATGGTCGATACAATATGGGAATGATTATAAAGTCCAAGTTGACAAGTGTTTAGTTGAAGCATAAATTAGGTTTCCAAAATTCTCAATGGTTATGTATCTTTATGTAACACCACTACGGTCATATGATGTGATCCTAGGAGTAAAATAGATTGAAAAGAATAAGGCCAAGGTTGAATATTATCTGAAGAGGGTTGAATGTCTAAATGATTTTATAAATCATACACTAATTTAGGGGGAAAAAAGGGAGTTAAAGCTTAGGGATATTTTTATAATGCAGTTTAGGAAGGCCCAAGGAAAAGGATGTCAAACATTTATCTTTAAGGTAAATGAAATGAAGGAAGTTAAGAAACCATCAATTGAAGATTATCCTTTCCTTATGAATTTCCATGATGTGTTTCTAGAGGAATTACTAGGATTGCCTCCTAAATGGGAGTTTAACTTCTATTTAGATATCAAACCAGGATCAAAACCTTAGTCTAAGGCATTGTATATAATGAAAACCACTAAATTTATTAGACCAAATGTGTCACCATGGGGTACACTAGTTGTATTCATTAAGAAGAAGGATGGCACTCTTTGACTTTGCATTGATTATAGATTGTTGAATAAAAAAGTGACCATCAAAACAAGTATCCACTACCTTGAATATATTATCTTTTTGATCAGATGCAAGGAGCAAAAATATTTTTTAATATTGATATTATAACTAAATATCATCAGTTAAGAATAAAAGATGAAGATATTCTGAAAATAGAATCTAGAACTTGTTATGAGTATTACGAGTTTACAGTGTTACCATTTAGGTTTACAGATGCACCTACAATAATTATGAATCTCATGAACAGTGTGTTAAGAGATTATCTAAATCATTTTTTTGGTCTTTTTAGATGAAATTATTATTTATTCTAAGGATGAAGAAAAATAACTTTAACATCTAGAGTTGGTTTTGCAACATCTAAAAAAGTACAGGTTATATAGAAAATTATCTAAGTGTAATTATTTTCAAAATAAAGTGCAATATCTAGAATATATTATCTCAGCAAATGGTATTTTTGTTGATCTGTCTAAGATAAGAGCCATTATGGAGTGGCCAACACCAAAGAATATCCATGAGGTAAGGAGTTTCATAGGAATAGTGGGATATTACAAAAAATTCATTTTGAATTTTTCTAAGATAGCTAATCCAATTACCTCTCTGCAGTGTAAGAATCAAAGTTTTATTTATTCAAATAATTGTGAAGTAGCTTTTCAAGAATCGAAAAAAAGGCATACTTTAGCACTAGTGTTAAGAGTTCTTGATCCCAATGGTCAATTTTAAATGATCATAGATGCAATTAGGGATGGACTAAGAGGAGTCCTTATGTAGTATGGTACAATGGTAGCTTATGAGTCAAGAAGATGAAACCTTATGAGGTGAATTATGCCCTTCATAATCTTGAACTTACAACAATTATTCACACTTTTCAAGTTTGGAGATAATATTTGTTAGGAAAACCATTTGAGATCAAGACTAATAACTTGGAACTCAAACACATCTTCACCCAACCAAATTTGAATGCTTGTTAGAAATGTTGGTTAGAGTTTTTGTTTAAATATGAATTTGATATCAATTACATCAAAGGCAAAGAGAATATAGTAGATGATGCCTTAAGTTGTAAAAGGTATATATTAGTTATGGCTACTATTGGGAGTACTTTCAAGGATCATGTGATTGAGTTATCACTAGTAGATGAATTCTACGATCATGTGAAGAAAGCTTTGTTTGAGAATGCTCAGAATCTTAGGTATAAAAGATACAACTTAGAAAGTGATGCTCTTCTATGATGCAATGAAAGGATGTATGTGCCAGATCGAGAAGATTTGAAGAGCACAGTGCTAAAAAATGACACAATTGACCATATTCAAGACATCGAAGAGAAACAAAGCTCATGGTAGAGCTTAGACCAATTTATTTTTGGAAGGAAATCAATAAAGATGCAATAAACATTGTGTCACATTATTTGGAATGTTAGTGAGTGAAAGTTAAACATATGTATTTGACTAAATTATTATATCCACATGACATACTAGATTGGAAATGGTAGGTGATCAGTATGAAATTTGTCCAAACATTATCATTTTTATGGAATAGGCATGACATGATCTTGGTTATGGTTGATAAACTAGCCAACGTATTACATTATATAGTAGATAATTTGATAGACAATGCACCAACTCTTGTGAATATATTCGTAAAGAAAGAGTATCAATTATATAGATTTTTAAAGAATATCATATTAGATTGTGATTTGAGAATGACTTCTAATTTTTGGTTAACTTTAAATACAACTTTGGGTATAAAAATAAATTATAGTACTGCATATCACCCATAGAATAGCAATCAAATTGAGTGATTCAATCAGGTGTTAGAGGATCTTCTTCATATTTATTTCATGGATCAATAATAAAAATGAGAATAATAACTTCTATTGATGGAGTTTTCATACAATAACTCATAACAATCTACTTTGAAAATGGCATCGTTTGAAGTACTATATGGAAGAAGGTGTAGGACACTAATGAGTTAAGATAGGTTGGAAGATAGGATAGTCTTTAGACCTAAGATGCTTTTAATTATAGAAAATTAAGTTAGAATAATTAGGTAGAGATTCGCTGAGGTAAATGATAGGTAGAAGAGTTATGCTGATCTGAAAAGAATAGCTATGTAGTTTTCAGTAGGTGATAAAGTATTATTATGGGTTAAGTTGCAAAATAAATTGATTGAATTCAATAAGTAAATAAAAGTTTCATCGATATATGTGGGACCCTTCATAGTGTTAAAAATGGTCAATCATGTAGCATATAAGCTTGCATTGCCATCAACCATAGCTTTCTTGCATAATGTCTTCCATTTATATTATCTTAAAAATTATATAGTTGATCCTTCACATGTGTTAGATTGGTATGCTTTGTAGATTTTGGATCTTGGGGTTGTCATGGTAGAATCAATGAGAGTAATTGACACTCACAAACTTTGTTTTCATAATAAAGAAGTCTCATAATGCAAGGTCTTGTGGGATCAATACTCTAAGGATAGTGCTACTTAGGAGGACTATGATGAGTTTCACGTGATATTTTTATATTTATTTGATTGATTTGATAGTAGATATTATATTATTATTTTTGTTGAACTCTGTTTGTTATTCAGAACTATTATTTGAATAAGTGTCATCGGGACGCTAACTAGTTTTAGGGGGGAAAATGTTACATCCCAAATTTTCACTAAGTTGATTTACTTAATTATATATGAATTACTATGGTTTTTAAATTAATTTTTTACTTTTAAACTAAATTTTAAGTCCTATGTCATTATGAGACAAATGTATGTTACTTGGATTTCAAGACTTCATTATTATGAGTTAACTAATTATGAATTATGTATATAATAATTATGTTACATTCGATATTACAACATTGTTTAATGATATATATCATGATGTAATGGACTAACTACCTTCTTGTCATGAGTTAGATGTAGGAGAGTTCATCCCTTAGAGCATGATGGAGGGAAAACATCATCGGAGAGGGTGACATAGATGGAGATGATGAAGGATGACAAAGAAACTATTAAACCCATGCACATACCACATTAGATTTTATATGTTATATGCATTATGTGTTTGGATTGTTAGATTTAATACATTTTTAACGTTAATTGCATTTAAACATTAAAGTTTACATGTTATAAATGTTAGTACATAGATATGGAATAAATATTGTATGTGATTTCATTTTATATATTTTACATAGACTTAGTGCTTAATGGTACAGTATGATTATATAAGGTTACTTTACTTATATTTGTTTATGATTATAGGAACAAAAACTCATGTAAATGATATCTAGTTACTATTATATATAGACTAATAAAATGTATTTACAATGTTTTAGAACGTTAAACTTACTATTATTGATATTCAAAAATATCAATATATGCCATGCTATTAAAATAATGAAAGACATAGATAGTCTATATATACTAGTAATGACACAAATAATTATTTTGTTATGATTGGAGTAAATAATTGGTTGGTTTATCATTTTGATATAAGAAGATAATTAATGTTGTGTTAGCCATATTTCTATAAAAAGAAAGGAGATAATTATGTATTTTTTAGTTATTGAAGGAGGTTGAATTATCCTAATACTATCCTAAGATCTAAGTCTAATTTTTGTAAAAATGCATGGGTTACATTAAGATTGAAAGAATAGTTATCATTTTGTAAAAAGATTAAAAGTGAACATTTGAGTATTATACTTAGACATATAACATAGGTTAACATGCACATGTTTGAAATGAGTAAAAATAATGAGTTAGAAAAGAGGAAAGTTCAAATTAGGGATTTTTAAAGTTTTGTTAATGATAGTTAGCTAATTTTAAATCACTGTTAAAATGGAAACACATGGTTATTACATGGTGACTGCAAGTTGGTAGAGATTTCATGCAAGCCTTGATTGGAGAGTAGAATAGAATAAGAGGTGAGATGAGAGGAGATGTTACATCCTGATTCTTCATTAATTAAACATAATTGATTATCCATACATTTTTTATAACTGGTAATTTGATTTGATTATTACTAACTAAGTTGTAAGTCATATGTTGTTGTGGGACAAGGGTATGCTACTTTGGTTTCATGATTTCACTATTATGATTTAGTTGTAGTGTATATTTTTACATTATGATCATGATGAGTTGTTATCTTAGGTATAGTTTATGATGTATATATGTCATGGTGTTCTAGACTAACTACTTGCTTGTTATGAGCTTGACATAGGAGAGACTCATTCCTCAAAGCATGACAGAGGGAGAGCATCATCAGAGAGGGTGATGTAGATGGAGATGTTGGAGGATGACAAATAGAATAACTATAAACCTACATACATCATATTAACTAGTACATGTTAGACACATAATGAATGGTTTGCATAGTGTGTTTTGATGCTACTTGCATTTAGATAGTTGTTTACACATGGTTTGAATGATTAGTGTTAGTATGTTTTAATGATTGATTGAATTTTGATGATTGAGTATGTGTGTTAGCTCAGTTCAATGTCTATGTGAAATCAATCTGGTGTGAGTGCATTTATGTCGTATTAATATGTTAATAACTGTTAATATTTCAAAAATGAAAATTTATGTAAATAGAATAAATTTGAATTTGATGATTAATGATTTAATCATTAATATTAAGTCATGATATTTGTGATGCTAATTTTAATTAGCGAATATATTTATTTTTATAGTTAAGTAATAAATAAAGTCATTATATTTTCTTACACTTTAGAAATAAAAATAAATTGGAATAAAGTCATGGTGTTTTATTTTATTTAGATAATAAAATCAATAAAAATAAGTAAACAAATTATATTGCATTATAATTGAGAAATAGAATAAATTAGAATAAAGCGGTAAGCTTTAAAATAAAAGAAAAAAAAGGAATAAAGAATAAAATAAAAAGAAACTTGCATTGAAAATAAAAAGAAGGGTTCACCAATAAAAGAAAGAGGAGTGCCATACTCTTAGAGCATGGAGGAGAATAGAGAGATGGTGTAGTACAAAAAAGGAAAAAAATAGAGAAGACAAAGTAGAAAAGGGAAAAGATCAACAAAGAAATTTTTGTCAAGTATGAATTACATTTAATTTCTATATATTTATATGAACTATATAAATAAATATAAATATATTTATTTGAATATATAAATACATGTATTAATGTTTGTATATACTTGTCAATGAA
The DNA here is from genome assembly GCA_037957365.1 of Torreya grandis. Classification (NCBI taxonomy): domain Eukaryota; kingdom Viridiplantae; phylum Streptophyta; class Pinopsida; order Cupressales; family Taxaceae; genus Torreya; species Torreya grandis. The sequence continues at coordinate 2,793,002 of JARHVA010001378.1, forward strand.
CTGTTAGATATGACGTACTGTGTGCAATTATAAGAAACTATGCATAAAGCTATAGTGATATGACCGTAGAGATATGGCAGTTGGTGCAAAAATAGTATATTCATTTATAATGATACCTATGATTGAATGATAGTAGTGTAGAACTAATATCGGTATCCTTTATAATAGCTATGTATATATTTTCATCACTGTTATCTATGATGCGTGTTAGTGAGCGATAACCTTAATACCCACTCTTGCTATGTTCCATGAATACTCACTAATGTTCACCACTATATATATATATATATATATATATATATATATATTTCTCTTTATTATTTGTTTCATGATAAAGCTAACTAGTTTGAACAAATATATAAATTGTTTTAGGATTATTGAATTTGAAATTATACTAAAATTATTTAATGATACAAAAACCTAGAACAAATCAGTATATTAGTAAATGATAGAGTTGTAATAATAACAATGTATATTCAGTATATAGTGATCTATAATTGAATTTGAGTAATATTAAAATATAATAAAGTATAATATTGTATGATATACAATGATTTATATTTATAAAGGGATATACAATGATCTACATTTGTAAATAGATGAAAAACAATTTATAAATGTATATATAGTGATTTATATCAGTATCATAGACTGTGATTGATTAGGGATGTAGCAACCCATACATTATGATTAGACAATGATGTAAAATCATAGAAGATAATGATATGTGTTATAGGTGACCTGAGATAAGTCTGCTTTAGGTAAGTCCAAATTTGAATTCACTTTGTGATAAGGGCATATCACCTAGTCCCTTGGACAATTACATCACATCAGTTTTACGTATAATATATTAGATTTATTAAGTATGTTATCATGATTGTGATATGGATAATATTAAATTTGTTACTAATTATATTAAAATGAGATATTTACATTGAATAATATATAGTCCAAGTCCCTGAGATAAGGGCGATCTGTTTAGTAGCTTTATTGAATAATAATATACAATGATGTTAACTGTAGTATTATTGTATGCTAAGTTTGATATATGATATTTTGATTGCTAATAATTGATTGGTAGTATTTTATTAAACATAATATATATCCATATATAGTATTCAAAATCCATATATAGTTAGCAGTATATAGTATTTTATCAGGATTATTAGCATTATTCAGCATTCAAAATCCATTGGCATATTCATATCAAATACTATGAGGAATTATCATTTTGTCTTAATATGTTAATATATTTATTATTTGGGATTATTTTACATGAAATATAGTTTTACTTGCTAAAGGCTTTGATTATTGCATTAGATTATGATAGACCATATATATTATGGACTAATAACTGATATAACTAATCATACACTTTTGTCTCTTCTTTTCCTATCTAAGAAGTGTGTGAATGCTATAAAGCCACATTTTATATTTGTTACATATGTTATACTTTGGTAATAGCATGGAGTATATGATTTAAAAGAAACTATATAATATTTTCTTAGAGCACATAACCCAAATGTTTAGGATAAAGTAAATGTTATTTAAATGAACATGATTAACGGATGTAATTTTTACTGATGGAATTTTTCATGCATAGATAGTATATAGATATATGTGTATCTATATATATAAATGTACATACCACATGTGTTTAGATATATATAAATATTAATATATTTTCTAGTGTGGTTGGAGCCTTTAAGTAGGAAGGCGATGGTGTCAAACTTGATAAAACAATGAAGAATACTGCTAATATGGTAGAATAGTAATGGTGTATTTAAACATATATATTATGTAGGGTGCATAAATATATGAACATAGTTACTTTATTTCCTATATAGATTATATACATACATTGGTATGTGTGTCTCCAAGCATAGATTTTGACTAGTAGATTGTCACAGCTTTGATGATTCATTTATCTATTTATTACCAAATACTTATATGTGAACCATTATAAAAAATACTAAGTTGTCTTAAGAAATAGAGTACAAAGTTATATATGTTTGGATAATCAAAATGAAAATCTATATAGTTAGGGATAAAAACTATGAAGGAGTTTTACATTGATAATTACCTTAAAGATCATCAATATATATTTTGTGAATATGAAAGTTCTAAAGATTATTGAAATCATAGGGAGTTATTGAATTATAAATATAAATTAAAATTGATATAGTATTTTCATATCATTTGAGTAGTCTCATACAATACTTATTGTAATGTTTAAGTACTCGTATATAGAAAATATACCTATATCTAAATGGATGGTTAGAATGAGTCATAAGGTGTCTAAGGGACCAAAACTATAGCCATATGAAAATAATATCTTAAAAATAAAATTAAGTTGTTTAAATAAAAAAAAATGGTATAACTTGGTTATGAGTTATCTAACTCTTTAAAAAATAATATGACTATATATATATATATATATATATATATATATATATATATATATATATATATATATATAGTAATGAAAATAGTGAACAATACATATTATGAGTAGATTAAAATGTATAAGTGTTTAGACATATATAGAATATATTAGTGCATCATGATATGTGCCTACAAGTTATATTAATATGTAATTTAAACATAAGATATATCCAGTTGGTATAGACTTTACTTGTTTGCTTATTATTTAGGATTATGAGGTTTTGATTCTTGAAATTATTAGACTAGTTATTTATAATTGAGTAGTGTGCTCATGTACAATAAACTATGATATTATGAGATGCCATAGAGTGTATTTTATTTGAAAAATATATTATAAATATATGTTATACATGAATGGTACAAATTGTAATTATTATGTCTAAATACATTCATATGTTTGATGGACTAAATGTATGTGTGTTGGTTATTTTCAAGAATAACATGTTTTATTATAGTTAGTAAGAAGTCCTATATTGTGTCTGCTTGAGAAAATTATAATATGCAACCTAATATATGTGTGTGTGTGTGTGTGTGTGTGTGTGTGTGTGTGTGTGTGTGTGTGTGTGTGTGTGTGTGTGTGTGTGTGTGTGTGTGTGTCTATATATATATAATACCCAACTAGTATAATTTCCACTTCTTTGCTTATTTATTACATAATAAATGATATTGTGGAGAATCATTCATATATTTGATGGATTAAATATATGCATTTTATTATTACTGTGCTTAGAATATTTTTTTATTGTTAGCAGGAATTAATCTATATGAAACTATTGGTTATATATATGTTAATCAAATCTTGCATTGTTGGTATTGAGTAAGTAGTGAGAAAGACTTCACTAGCTTACTAGCATCACAATTTTAGATAAAGGTAATCTGATCAAATGGTGTGTATGAATTTTACTGATACTTAGATCATTAATTATTTAAAACTTTGGCCAAAGTAATTTTAATTGAGAAATTGTCATTTCATGAATATGATTTACATGTTTGTGTGATATCTTGTGTAGAACATGTTTCTTTATGATGAACCACACATTTAGTTTTAGAAATCATACAACAAATAGGTACTAGCTTGTATCTCTAGATACCCATGCCATCACTATCTACTCATCCATGAAAGGAGGGATATTCCTTGATGGAATTTATTCATGGATCATTGGTTCATGTGAAAAATCACTCAGATGATGCTCTTCCTCCCTATAGTAGTACTAATTTTGAGATGACACTTGAGATTTTTATAGATACTAGAGTCCAAGAAACTTATGCTCTGGGGAGAAATGTATCTTATATATGTACATTGTATTATATTTGTTATTGAAACATTATCATGATGATCTATAATTGATTATTTATTGTGCTCTAACAATAATGGTTGTATGTTGTACTAGCCATGGCTAGATATTTATAATTACCTTCTATAAATAATTTCAATGTGTTTCTTATGATGATATTGATCAGTGATGTATGATGTAGCATGCTTCATTTACAATTATTATACTTAGAGTATTTTATATGGCCACTAGTTAGATTTTTGTGGTTAATTCAAATGAAGGAATGGGTTGATAAAAAAAATCACGTATTCTAGGTAGATCCTAGTGGGGATGTTATATGTGATATCAAAATTGTGGATCAAAATCTAGGACCTAATGAGTCCATTAGCATTTTTATAACCTTTTGTTTAGCAGTGAGAACATGAATAACATCCTATTGAGTAGGAAAACCATTAGGATATGAGAGCATATGTAGTATTGTACTGGTTTAGTGAAGTGTATTTTGGATTTGTAGTGTTTTAAGAAAGAAACATTGTTGTACCATGATTGGAGTTATGAGATTTAGTAGATCCTCATGTGTGGATTGATGAATATTTTAGATAATAGACATCCATGAAATGTTGTGTGGTACATTGAGTGTGTACCCTTAGGAGCACTCACACCTTTTTAGAGTTGTTAAAAGGTTATTTATTGAGTGTCTCGATGGTGATTGTTGTATATGAGGTTTTGGTAGGAGAGTGCATAACATAGTTCTTGATTCATGAACAAGAGATTATTTTAGTATTTTATGATCATTTAGATTAATATCTCAATAATTATTACATCCTTTTTTGGTAATCAAGACAACTTTTCCACTTGTGTTTGTGGATTGGCAACCATATGTTTATGTGGATTAGGAAGAAGTGTCATCTCTCATAGTTAGTATAGAGGTGAGTTGTTACTCTCTCACTCTCTTTTGACATAATTATAACCATTGAGTGGATTTATATTTTTATGATATAGAATAATTGTTCCCTTAATAGTAAACTTGTTTTTAAAATTTTATTTTGACAATATTCCATGGAGTCCATAGAATAGTGTCTTCTACTTTTTGTTGATAGAGAAGTTGTAAAAATGGAATGAATTGATGAAATTGTGGTTAGTATTTTTTCCTTCCGATTGTGAAATTAGGTTGTGATACTACTCATAAAATTTTGGTAAGTATGTACTGCTTATTGCAACTTGGGTTGTGGTGTTTTCTTTATACCATGTGAGGGTATTTAAGAGTTTTGTTGTTGTGGCTTTTTGGTGCTACTTTATATAAACTTGAAAACTTTGACAACGTGGAGTGGTGAATATTAAATTTATATTGGTTATGGATTAAGAGTTATAAGTTGATTATAATTGTTATATTATTATTTACCCTTGATTAGTTTGATATTAATCACATCTTGCTTAAAACATGTTGTTTTTATGAGACATTTATATATCTTTCACCTAGAGTGAGTATGAAATAGGATGTATAGAACACCTCGTTAGTCTAAGGGGTTGAGATAAGCTTATAACTTGCTATGTAACTAGATAAACAAGAGGGAAGGCATTGTATCATTTGTTCTTTTTATAAGTTTATAAGGATGGTGTGATATTTGTCCTTTATGTGTTATGTTAATTTTAACATTATTTCCTCTTAACTATGAATATAACATTATAGGTTAATCTGTAAAATATGATACTAGTTATATTTGGCTAATGGTAACTTAATACAATTATGGAATGATTGTATAATTTTTATTGTAATGTATGTTGGTACATCCAGAATTATTGAGCATATAACATTGCTTTATATGATCTATTAGTATAGATTTGTGATTCATTGAACCTTGTCCACATTTTGGAAATCATTAGGTCATGGAGACCTAAGGGATGAGTGTGAATTAGGAACATGAGTACTAAGAAATAGGAGTGTATCTTATTTAGTCTCATATTAAATCAGTAGTTACTGAGTTTGGATCTGGTAAGGGGCACTTGTCAAATCTAAGATTTGGTAGATGAGACTTATCAAATTTAAATATATAGTCGTATGCATCTAAATTATGGAATTTTTTTTGTTAATTTTGTATACATTATAAATGTAATATTTTTAGTTTTTACTCATCATCATACTTGTTAGGAGCTATATAAAGTAGCATTAGTATTGACATGTTATACTTATCAAGAGCTACGTAGACTAGAGATGGTAGTAACTTATACACATCATTCTTTCCAGGTTCTTTAAAAACTTTTATTTGGAATGAGAAAAACACTCTCTAGGTTAGAGAGATGTGCATAAGAGCTGGAAGGTTTTGTGAAACTCTTCTTGGCCATTTGTTTCTGTCTTTTATGATTATTTCATATGCTTTTGGTTGAAACTTAAATTTGGGAAGTTAATAAAACTTTCACCAAGATATGTGGGACCCTTTAAGGTATTAGAAGTGGTTAGTCTTGTAGCATATAGACTTGTATTTTCAATTCTAAAATATAGGATGGTCATGATAGAACCAATCAAAATAAGTGACACTTAGAAACTTTGTTTTTATAATATGGAGATGTCATAGCATAAAGTTTTATGGGACTAATACTCTAAAGATAGTGCTACTTGGGAGGACTATGATGGGATCTACAGTCAATTTTCTTATATATCTACTTGATTTGATGCTTCACACAATGTTATTTATCTGTTGAATAATATTTTTTAATTTAAAACTTATATTTGAATAAGATTCATCTAGGATGATGACTAGCTTTAAGAGGGTAGGATGTTATATCCCAATTTTTGGCTAAGCAAATTTACTTGATTATCCTTGGATTTTCTATAGCTGGTAATTTGATTTGATTATTACTAAGTTATAAGTCATATGTAGTTGTGGGATAATGATATGCTACTTTGGTTTCATGATTTCACTACTATGATTTAGTTGTAGTGTATATTTTTACATTATGATGATGATGAGTTATTATCTCAACTATATTTTATGATGCATATATGTTATGGTGCTATGGACTAACTACCTACTTGTTGTGAGGTTGACATAGGAGAGACTCATCCCTTAGATCATCATAGAGAGAGATCATCATCAAAGAGAATGATGTAGATGGAAATATTGGAGGATGCTAGAGAAAATGGCTAGAACCCTACACACACCACATTAGCTAGTATATGTTAGATGCATAATGAATGGTTTGCATAGTGTGTTTTGATACTATTTGAATTTATGTAGTCACTTACACATGGTTTGAATGGTTAGTGTTGGTATATTTTAATTATTGATTGTATTTTGATGATTATGTGTGTTAGCTCAATTTAATGCCTATATCGAATTAATTTAGTGTGAGTGCATTTATGCCGTATTAATATGCTAATGACTGTTAATGTTTCAAAAATGAAAATTTATGTAAATAGAATAAAATAAAATTTGATGAGTAATGATTTAATCATTAATATTAAGTCATGATGTTTTTGGTGCTAATTTTAATTAACAAATATATTGATTTTTTATAGTTAAGTAATAAATAAAGTCATTATATTTTCTTACACTTTGGAAATAGAAATAAATTGGAATGAATACATGGTGTTTTATTTTATTTAGAGAATTAAAATAAAATAAAATAATTATATTTCATTATAATTGGGAAATAGAACAAATTAAAATAAAGCGGTAAGCTTTAAAATAAAAGAAAAAAAAGAGGAATAAAGAATAAAACAAAAAAAATTGCTTTAAAAGAAAAAGAAGGGTTCTTAAATAAAAGAAAGAGAAGAACCATAATCTTAGAGTAAGGAGGAGAATGAAGAGAGGGTACAGTACAAAAGAGGGAAAAATTGGATAAAACAAAGTAGAAAAGTGAAAAGATCAGCAAAGCAATTTTTTCTAGGTAGGCATTGCATTTAATTTTCATATATTTATATGAACTATATAAATAAATATAAATATATTTATTTGAATATATAAATACATGTATACCTATCAATGAACTATTAGATATGGTGTATTGTGTACAATTATAGTAAAGTATTCTTAAATCTATAGTGATATGACTATAAAGACATGGCAATCGATGTAAAAATAGTATATTCATTTATAATGATACCTAAGATGTAATGAAATAAGTGTAGAATCACTACTGGTATCCCTTATAATATTTATGTATATAATTTCATCATTGTGATCTATAACACATGTATATACATCACATGATAACCTTAACACCCATTCTTGCTATGTTCAATGAATACTCACTAATGTTCATCACTATATATATAGATGAACATTAGTGAGTAATATATATATATATATATATATATATATATATATATATATATATATATATATATATATATATAAAATTGTTATGTATAGTTATTTGTTTAAAATCCATTTATTATTTGTGTCAAAATTTAGCTACCTAGTTTGAACCAATATATGAATTATTTTAAGATTATTGAAATTGATATTATACTAAAATTATTTCATGTTATAAAAACCTAGAACAAATTAGTATATCAAAAAATGATAGATTTGTAAAAATAGCAGTGTATATTCAGTATATAACGATTTGAAATTGAATTTGAGTAATATTAAAATAGAATAAAGTATAAAGTTGTATGATACACAATGATTTATATTTTTAAATGGATATACCATGATCTACATCTATAAATGGATGAACAACACTTTATAAATATACATATAGTGATTTATATCAGTATCATAGACTGTGGTTGATCAGGTATGTAGCAATCCATACATTATGTTTACATAGTGATGTAAAGTCATAGAAGACAATGATATGTGTTATAGGTGACCTGAGATAAGTCCGATTTGGGTAAGTCCAAGTCTGAATTCAGATTGTGATAAGAGCATATCACCCAATCCCTTGAATAATTACAATCCATTAACTTTATATACAATATAGTAACTTTATTAAGTATGCTATCATGATCATGATCTCTATAATATCAACTTTATTATGAAGTATATTAAAGGGTGATCTGTACATTGAATAATATACAGTCCAAGTCCCTGAGATAAGGGAGATCTATAAAGTAGCTTTATTGAATAATAATATACAATGATGTTAATTATAGAATTATTGTATGGTAAGTCTACTATATTATATTTTGTTTGCTAATAATAGATTATAAATATTTTAGTAAGCATAATATATAATCATATATAATATTTAAAAGCCATATAACTATGTATATCTATATATAGTTGGAAGTATATAGTATTTTATGGGTTTTATTGGCATTATTCAACATTCAAAAGCCATTGGCATATTCATAATGAATACTCTGAAGAACTATCACCTTGTCTTAATATGCTAATCTACTTATTATTAAGGATTGTTTTACGTGAAATATAGTTGTACTTGCTAAAGGATTTGAATATTGCATTGGATTAAAATAGACCATATATACTATGGACTAATAGTTGATATAACTAATCGTACCCTTTTATCTATTTTTTTCCTATTTGGGAAGCATGTGAATGATATATATCATATTTTATATTTGTTACATATATTATACTTCAATAATAGTATGGAGTATATGGTTTAAAAAAACTTATATAATATTTGTTTAGAGTAAATAACCCAAATGTTTAGTGTAAAGCAAATGTTGTCTATATGAACATGATTAACGAATGTAATTTTTACCGATGGACATTTTCATGTGGAGATAGTATATAGATATATGGGTATCTATATATAAACATGTCTATACCGTATATGTATAAATTTTCATTCTACAAGTGATTTATTCTCATCCATAACATTATGTGAGTAGAGGAGTCTTTCCCTCAAAGGATATATTGAATGAGAAAGAAGGAAGGGTGTGATTTACTACAAAGCTTAGTCCAATCTACCAACTAGAGATCTCCATATCAAATTGCCTACCCATTATAGGTATAGATATAGAGTAGTGGCTCCTTGGTGCTATTAGATTTATAGATAGGGTACCACACAACTAGGATAATGAATGTATGCAATTCAATAACCATGAGTGAATACTTATGCTAAGATAAATAAAGTGATATTTTTCTCCTCTCTATGGTGTCAAATCAATTTTATCATTGTGAAGTTGGAAATCAATATGTTTGTGATCCACTATCACTATCTATAATCTATATCATCATTACTCGCTAGAATCTCTATCATGATTGGAAAATTTGGGCATTATTATTGAATTCAAAACTAGCTATGTGATATAGGGTTTAGTCCACCTAGGGTGACCCTCCAGGCTTAGGTTTCTATACACACCCTAACCTAGTCACCTGATTTGTAATGATATTACTTCACTAAATAAGTAGAATAGCAATAAGATATCACAATGCTATGAAAATATATTAGAAAATATAAATAATAGATAAGCCACTTCGAGGGGGTAACCTCCTTAATGCTTGTAATAAAAAATTAATACTTTGATATGATGATAAACAACTACCCACTATCTTCTATATATAGTCTACCTAGGCGATGGTTACTCCAAAGGCTAAACTAATAACCTAATGAAAGTATATATAAATGTGATATAACATCAAAGAGGGATAAGCAAGCCACAAGTCAGTTATTCATATCTTGATATAAGTGATAGGTTAGGGGCATATCATGCCCTACCCCTTTGAACCAATGTTGTCCTCAACATTAAACAACTCTGGATGTTGTTGCAAAAAATATTCACCCTCTTAAGTTATATTCTTAGTATTCAAGTTCTTCTACTTGATCAGATATTCCTTAATCTCTTTAGTTCTCAACCTCTTAGTACATGTTTTTAGTATCTTCTCTGGTTCCAAAATGACTCATCCTTATTCATTTAGTTATGGTAGATCAATCTAGGCTAAAAATTTCTATCCAATGAATTTTTTCAAGCAAGAAACATGAAATACTGGGTGCATGTGGAATAAATGAGGTAACTCCATCTTGTAAACCATACTTCCAATTTTTTGCAGAACCTGATAAGGGCCATAATACTTAGGAGAAAGTTTCTTGTCCTTTTTTATTGCTTCAAGGATATCTGCTTGTAAGGATACAAATGAATAAAGATCTAATCACCCACATCAAAATGTCTCTCACTATGGTGTTGATTTTCTTTCTACTTCATCCTATTTTATGCTAAAGCCAAATTTTCTCTCAAACTAGCCAAAACCTCTTGTTGATGTTGAATGTGCTCCTCCACATATCAAAACTTGGTTCACACCCTTAAGGAAGAAGTGATGGAAGGTTTATGGTAACCATATAGTGCTATAAATAGGGACATTTTAGAAAGAGGTATGGAAATATGTGTTATACCACAATTTTTCAAGTGGTATCTGTTTAACCTAACGTTCTTACTTATTTGATACAAAACAACAAAGATACCCCTCTAAAAATTTGTTGATGACTTCTATTTATCCATCAGATTGGGGGTTGTAAGATGAGCTATGAGTTAGCTAAGTACCCAAAAATAAAAATCATTCAGTTCAAAAATTTAAATAGGATCACGATCACTTACAATTATTTTTGGGGTTCCATGTAATTTTAGAACTACCTCCATAAAAATAGTTGTTACTGTACTTGCTATAAATGGGTGTGAGAGAGCACAAAAGTGGGCATATTTGTAATCCTATCCACAATTACAAAGATAACATTCTTACCTTCATAACAAGGCAACCCTATGATGAAATCCATGGAAACCTACTCCCACCTTTGACTAGGAATTGCTAAAGGTTGTAACATACCTAGGGTCTTAAATGTCTCACCTTTGATCTGTTGGCATATCAAGAATTTTGCCATTAAATTTTCTACATCTCCCTTTAGTCCTTCCCAAAATACTTCTCACTTGATTATGTGATAAGTTTTCAAGAACCTAGAGTGTCCCCTAATTGGAGATGCATGCATCTCTACAAGAATCTTATGCTTCAACTTTGAATCTTTTCACAAGTATAACCTATCCTTATACCATAGTAAATTACCTTTCCTTTAAAATTTGTCAAAGGATATAAAACCTTACTGGATATTCTAAATCATAACTTGTGTAGCCTTGTCTATCCCCCACTCTAACCTAGCTTCATCTACCCAATTTGTCTGTAACATGGACATTGTATAAACTAATACTTATATGGATGTATTTCATTTGGATAGTTCATCTACTACTACATTATCTTTACCATTCTTTTACATTATTTCAAAATCGTAACCCAACATTTTTGTTACCCACTTTTTTTGTTTCTCAAATGATAATCTTTTCTCCAAAAAGTATTTGAGACTATCATGATCCATTTTCATCTTAAACTATCTACCCATCAGATTGGGCATCCATTATTTTTTTGAATGAAGAATAACCATCATTTCTTTCTCATAGATATGTTTTTGGAGATTCTTACCTTTGAATTGATGGCTCTCAAATGCAAGGGGTCTTCCTTCTTTCATTAGTACTACTTTCAACCCTGATTCAGAAGTATCACATTTAACAATGAATGTCTTTGAGAAGTCTGGAGTAGCCAAAATTAGGTGATACACATTGTTGCTTTTAGTTGCTCAAATGCTTTAGTATCTGCATCATTCCAATGGATGGCATCCTTATTTAACAATACAGTGAGTGGAGATGCTATCCTACCATAACCTTTCATAAATATTTGGTAGTAACCTGTTAGTCCTAGGAACCTTCGAAGGTTTTTAAGAGTTTTGGGCATTGGCCAATCCATCATAGCTTTGATCTTATGAAAATCAACTTTGACACCTTCATGGGATACAATGTGACCAAATTACTCTACCTCATGTACTCTAAAAACACATTTGGATGGCTTTGCATAAATTTGATGTTGTTCCAAAACTATCAACAGTTATTTCACATGTTACAAGTGTTCTTCCCATGTCTTATTGTAAATTAATATGTCATCAAAGAAAACCAACACAAAATTCCTTAAAAAAGGTCCAAAAATAGTGTTCATCAAGATTTGAAAATTAGATGGTGCATTTTTAAGATCAAAAGGCATGACCAAAAACTCATAATAGCCCCCATGAGTTCAAAAAGTAGTTTTATGAACATCTTCATCCTTGATTCTAATTTAATGGTACCCTGAATGAAGATCCAATTTCATGAAATAAATAAGACTACGCAAATCATCAAGTAAATAATCAATTACTATAATAGAAAGCTTATATTTGATGGTGTACTTGTTGAGTTCCTTGTAATCTAGGCACATCCTCAATGTGTCATCCTTCTTATGCACTATGACCACTAATGATGAATATGCACTCTAGCTATGCCTAATGATCCCTTCCTCCAGCATCTCATGAACCATATTTTAAATTTAAATCTTTTACATAAATGGATATTTATATGGTCTAATATTTGGTGGTTGACTCCCTAGAATTAGTTGAATGGCATGATCATGTTTTATTTTTGGTGGTGGTCCTTTTGGCATGGCCTCAAAAATAGATGGGTGGTCATCAAGAATCATTTGTAGATCAAGATGTGGAGGTGCCTTTATGGGTTGAAGTTATATAGAGCATAATAATTCTATAGATCCTTATGCCACCCTTTTTAGCATTTTTATCATTTGATGTGAACTAACCATGGAGATTTTGCCTATAATCCCCATAGTTCATTTTCTACCTTCAGAATGAAAGTGCATGAATAGTTCATGGAAGTTCATCTAAATTGTACCCAAGGTTGTGAGCCATTGGACTCCCAAAACAATGTCTGCACCACCCATGGAAATATCAAACATAGAAGAATCTAGATGATACTCACTCATAACAAGCTTAATACTATGGCATTTCCCTAAACAATTGACCATGCCACCATCTGTAATCATGACCTAAAATTCTGGAGCTGGATAAATGAAAAAATTCAATTAGTGGTCAACTTATGGTTAATGAAATTATGTGTGCTCCTTGAGTCAAACAAATATTTTCACCTTCTATTCTTGAGGAAACCCACCACCTTAAGTGTTTGAGGAGTGTTAATACCTAAAAGTACATGACAAGATATTGTAGGTTTAGAATCTTTAGGTACCTCCTCCATCTCTTCCTCATCATCATTGGAGGAATCATCTTCTTCATCATCTTCATTGTATCCCTTAATGTAGAATAACTTCTTCATAGCACATCTATGTCCTTTGTTCCACTTGCTCTCACATATATAATTTAATAAAAAAGTTACATAGAAATAAGAAGAAAAAAAAATTATTTGAAAAGTCATCATAAAAATTTAATAATTATTAATTTAAATATATTATCCATATATAATTGAATGTGACAAACATATACAAAAGAACATTAAATAAATGAAAAAGGAGATTTATAGAGGGTTTCGGTGAGCTCTGTAGAGTTTGGTTTGCTGAGTTTCTCAAAGGCACCTCTCTCTTTCTATGAATTGTTATGAAATGTTATGCATTTAAAGTATAGATAATTTTATGGCCATCATAAATAGATACGTTCTCTCATCTTTTCTTATTTATATGCATATTTTATACTCATCTATTTTCATATTTTTACTCATAATGATTTCCTTGGATAGAAGAGGTGCTTGATGAGTTTGTTAAGGTGATGTTATAAATTATTTGAAGAATTAATGGAGGTGATGTTATAATTTTGAAGAATTAATCGGATCTGATTTTTGATCTGATATAATAATAATAAACACTTAAATAAGTGGAAGGTCCTTTTTTGGTATCTACACTCTAACCCTCTACCCCATTCATTTAATATCTTTGCAACATATAATAACCACCATGATGTGCTCTGTGACTCTTCTCTTGTAATGATGTGAACATAAATTTAAATGTATAGTGGTAAAACATTAATATGCAAAAGTATAAAACCATGGAAGTGCAACACCTCTATTCGATTCAACATAATTTTCACAAACAAAATTAATTGGGAACATAGGGGGGGCATCAAGAGTTATAAAAAGAAAAATACTAATATTTATTCACTTTGAAAATCCTTATAGATTATTAGAGTTTGTGCTTCTAAGTTAAAAAAAACATTTACTATGGATGGAAATTGGAACACTATACAACTAAAAAGGAAACTATTACGCTCACAACTGAAGCTACCTAATAAATAGCTAACAAACATGATAGGCATAGAATGTCCTATGCATAATAAGGAGGTTTCTGGCATGTAAAATACAGTCCCATCTCATGTTGTATTTCAAAGCCCAGGGTCTTAATTGTCGTATAGGAAGCCTGTAACCTTTTCTTGATTACATTCAAAATAAAGCATAGTTTATGGCAACCTTGGGGTGTTTTTTCCATAATATATTTCTTGGCAGACTCTGGATCACAACATGCATATACAATCTACCACTTAGCCTCAATGCTCTCATCCACATATGTGTTGTCATATCTAGCCTGTGCCAATGAATTTGATATAGATTTTTATTTTAGAAGATTGCATGACATGCTAAAACCCTTAAACATGGAACATAGTTCTTGAACTCTAATCTAGTACCTATTTAACATGAGTTCTTCAACTCAATTTAAGAAATTCACCTAAAAAATAACTATCCAAAGATTTTAAATGAAAGTATAAAAAGGGCCACTTCCCAAATTATATCCCAAAACTTGTAGAATTAGTTAAAAATAATCTCAAGTTTATCAATGAAACAAAATGTAGGAAATAAATTTGTAGGGAGTGGATTACCTCTGAGCAAACAAGATTACTATCACCAAAAATAGCAAAGTTGGTGATACCATGATTTAGAGCATGGTGAATAGCTGAAAGAAGAGCCTTGTACTCTGAAATATTGTTGGTTACAATGAAATAACCAAGGAAAGTGTTAGACTTGTCTAATACCTGGCCATTGGGTGTGTAGATAACAAAGCCAACCCTACCATGGCCAGGATTAGGCATGCATGCCCCATCAAAGTAGAGTCTACTCCATGAATTTTCCTCCATGCTTAACTTGCCCCAGGCCCCCTTCCCTCTAATTTCTTATGAAAGGAATACAAAGGGACAATGGGCATATATAATGGAAATTGGGAAACAAAATTGTATATGTAAAATTAAATGTTGTTTGTATAAACTTAATGGTTGAAATGACAAAAAGATAGCCCATGTTTTTGACCAAATACATTCTTCTATAATGGCAGAATAGAGTAGCAACAACAAACGGTCTAACAAATAGTGCCTCAGTCTAATAGAAACATACCTTTGAAATTTTCTAACAATTTCATATACATCTGCATTGAACTACCCAAATAATACAAATTAATTAACATGCCATGACAAATGGCATGATTATCACATAAGTTCATTATGTCATGATAGAAACTCAAAACTCAAGATTGTTTAATTACATTCACAAAATGAAATTTGAAAAACTTCCCTATGTTTCTATCTATCGATTTAAGGATAAGATTTATTTTGATAATATTCTTGATAAAAGAAGCCACTTAGATCAAGGATATACATCAAATTTTACCGAGATTTCATTACGTATTTTATAAATTCTCTTGGGAGACTATTTTAGATGACAATCTTCTTATAGTTATGGAAGAATCTTGCTTCAGCAAAAAGAGGCCTCCAAGTTTTAATATATGAAACTTTCATAGCCTTGAATCAGTAACAACAAAGTCACCCATCATAATAATAATTAATAATGGGTACCTTCATATTCAGCTTTTTAATTTATTATTTTTAAAAACATTAATGTTGAGATGTGAGGATATGGTATTTTTATAGTTTACTAAATAAAAGTAAGGTTAATATATATAATATAGAGATATAGAGATGTTAAAATAAATGATATAAAAAATTTAAAATATATTGTATTCAGATTATTTGGTATGTCTTTGCATGATAAAAATGTTTAATATTGTAGACCTCCTCCAAATTTCAATATATGTTATACACGCTATCAATTTTTAGATTTCCAAGAGATTTAAGATTGAGATTTGAGGAGCACCCTTACTTATCAATGACAAATTTAGTAACAATTAAATTTAATATACCCTCATCATAGAAACATTTTTAGTTTTCAATAATAATATAAGAATAGGGTTAAATGTACTTACCATTATGTTAAAACTAAATATATTATATGTATGATTAAAAAATTAAAACAAATCTATATCCAACAACATTTTAACTTGACACCACTAAAATGTTAAATATTATAAAATATAAAAAAATGATAATTTTAAAAAACCAACAAATATCGTAAATGCCAAAATGTTTATATAATAGTTTTATTGGAAATTTAATAATTTAAATTCATATTCTTATTTTTCCTTCCTTAAAATATGAATTGTTCTATTCAATCTTAAATGGATGGTTGTCATTTAAAAAAAAATTACCCGCCCAAATTTAACCTCTCAACTATTGTAATGTTCGATATTTAGTACTGGCAGTTGTCTTAAAGGTGTAAGTTATGTGGGATGGGTTATTTATCATTTAATTGATGGAGTGATGAACATCATTCTTAGTAACAGATGATATTATAATTATAGTGGGAGAACATAAATTGTAAGCGATGATATTAATATGTCTACAACATGGATGAAAATAATTTACAAGATAGAGGAGGTCAACTGTATGACGTCGACCAAAGTCAAGATGTATGATTTAGACCCTATGGCGTTCAATACCACAGAGCTGAGCTATGATTTTATGATATTTGTTTTCAAATGTACAATAATTTTTCCACATATTGTTGTTTAAAAGTGAGGGTTAATCTTTGATATTATGAGATACATTTTTTAATTTTAAAAACAATGTTAAAATTACAAACGTGATCCAAAATTGGAAGTTTATTGGTAAGGCCTTATATCTTTTTACTAAAGCGTAAGAATTCAAATCTCCTTTTACTCACCCTTTCTTGCTATTGTAATTCCACATTTATGGGTTGAAGTCATGATAAAAACTTGAAATGGCTTTTTGAGAGGGGTTTGAATCAACATATGGGTTTATTTATATGTAAAATAAAGGAAATGATACCAATATATAATTGAAAATATGATAATAATTAATTATCATAGTTTGATCGTGGTTTAATTATAGCAAATACAAAGGTCGAATGGTCACATGAGATAATTGTGAGTGCACACCACTAATGAGTTGGAGTAAAATCAAATCAAAAGACAAGTATTTGCATGAGACAACCAAAAGGGAAAAAGCCCAAATTTCATTAAGTGAGAAAGATCCTCAAGTGAAACGTACATATAGGAGTGTTGAGTAACTCCTCCATAAATGGTGGTCAAAGAACCCCAGAATAGAAGTGTAACTCTTCTACAAAAGGTGGTTAAATGAGCCCAAAATAAAGGTGTAAATCCTCCACAAAAGGTGGATAGAGGAGTTACATACTAATCTTTCGATCAAGCCTATGACACCTATGACACACTAACTCCACCTAAACAAGCATATTCCTAAAGGTAGGAAAACTTAATGTGACTAAATATAATATTCTTAAATAAATAAAATTGGGAAAATAAATACCTATACTAACACCCTCCCTAAGCACATCTTAGGTAGGTAGTGTAAAATAAAAATTGGTCCCAACAACTGTAATATACAATGAAGAACTCCTGATGATCAAATGATCATAAAAATGAAGGACCAATATTAGTAAAGAATCATCCTTCTACAAAAAGTATACATTGGGGTTGGAATAACACCTAGTGAAACCTAAAGCAAGGAGGAAGGAATTTTTCTTGGCATACCAACCCTGAGGGGCCTATTTGAGGCCATAGATGGATTTTTTAAATCTAAAAACTAAGGATTAATCCTAAACAAACCCAGGTGGTTGCTCTATGTAGGCCTTCTCCTTAAGATCTTTGTGAAGAAAGGCATTCTTCACATACATCTAGTGCACATCCCAACCATGTGTTGTGGCTACAACTAGTGTGATTATGATTGAAGTCATATTTACAATAGGTTCAAAGGTCTCTGAGTAGTCAATGTTGGCTACTTGTAAAAAAACTTTGGTGATCAATCACACCTTGTACTTACCTACCAACCCATCTTCTACAAACTTGGTTTGATATATCTACCTACCTCAAACCATATTCCTTACCTTAGGAAGTGAAGTCAAATCCCAAGTGTGTTTTTTGATAAAGAAGAATATTATTATTACATAACACTATCCCACTTAGGCATGCCTGAAGCCTCTCGAAATGCCTATGGATCCAAAAATAAAGTAAAGAAATAAAATGGACAACTTTTATAATCTACCTGAGTACATCTATCATTTGTTGGATCCCCTACCCATGTAACTACACTTTAAGGTGTTTGCCTAGCCTAAAGGAGCTTTAATGTGGGTGAGTTAGGTGTTGACTCCTCATCCTCTAAAACATGGATAGAGGTGGATGTTAGAGACTCCCCATTACTTACCTCACTATCAAAACTAGAAGAAGAACCTAGCTCAAGAAGCTACATTGGATGATCTGAGTCAGAAGAAGAATCACCAAGTCTGAGTGAGTCTAATAAAAGGTGGTACCCCTTGCCACCATCTAGATAACCTACAAATATGTAAGGCTTAGACTAATATTTCATACCTTTATGTATCTTCTTTGGTATACGTGCCATAGCTAGAGATTAAAAGCCTTAAAGTGTTCAACTTCAAGTTTCCTTCCATGCTAAAATTTAAGGGTGTTATGCCTTTCAAAGCTTTGTGAGGAACCCTGTTATGAATATAAAAAACATAATTAATGGCTTCAACTCAATACTGAGGTGATAAGGACTTAGAGTTAATCATACAACTAGCCATCTCTTTTAAGGATTTATTCTTGCATTCTACAAATCAATCCCCTTTGTGGTGAAAAAATACTCAAATTTATTGTTGACATATTCACCTTCATTATCAGTTTGAATAACATTGATGTATTTCTCAGATTATTTCTTAATAAGTGCATTGAAGTATTGAAAATATTCAAATGATTCAAATTTTTTCTTAATAAAGTAGACCCGTGTATATCTTGATAAATCATCAATACAAGTGAGAATGTACTTAGACCTTATAAAATATAGTCTGGGAAAAGGTCAAGATACATCACTATATACTAACTCCAATTCTTGTGAAGCCCTCCAAGCTTTGCCGTTGTCAAATTTTACTTTAGGATGCTTTCAAAGAGAGAAACCCTCACAAAGTCCCTTAGAGAATTAGACTCAAGGCAAGCTTATGACCATGTCCTTTTTAATAAGTTGTTCAAGGTAGTGGTAGTTAAGGTGTCTAAAACACTCATGTCATAATTTGTTAACTCCATCTAAATTAGTTAGTAATGTAGTTATAGAATAATTAGGTGAAAAATGTGAGGTGTATAACCGGGCTTGGTGATCTACCCTACCCACTACCATTGTAGAATCACTATGAAAATACCTAATGATAACTGAATCTGGTAAAAACTCAACCCTCATGACTTTACTAATATGAGTGATTTGACACACTAATAAGAGATTGGTTTAAAGGGATGGGACACTTAGAACATTATTGAATGTTGACCATTCCATTTCAATATACCCTCTCCCTATAATTTGTGTAGAAGTGTTATCACCCAAAATAATAGAAGACATGATACAAGGTTCTAAGGAAGAAAACTCAACCAGTGATGAGACCATGTGATGAGAAGCACCTAGGTCAATAACCCATGAAGATGTTGAAGATGCAACTACTACAAGACCTTGTCCCTATTCTTTCTCTTTCCCCTTACACTTTGCCTTAGTAAAATCTTGGGTAGATGAATTATGATTGATAAACTCAAGAACACGTATGTTATTCTTCTATAGGAGATGCATTAGGTGATCTATTTGCTTCATCATGCACTTATGTTCATCATGCCCATTTTTTTTTACAATAGACACACTTAACCTTCTCTTTATTAGGTTTGGCATTAGAAGAAGAGGCTTTAGTGTTAGTTTTGGTAGAGGTTGATTCCTTCTTATTCTCTTGATCTTTATTCTTATTCTTCTTATTCTTATTAGAAGTCTTTGCTTTTCCATTACTATAAATTAGGGCTTGAGGTTTTTTAGACTTTAATGTGCCCATTTGGATCAACTTATCTTTCTCTCTAGTTAGTCAATAATGAAAGCATCTAAACAGGGTGTTGTCCATGCAGTTCCCAAAGCACTTTTAGTGCCATAGAAAGTAGAGACAAAGACTAAATAGTCAAGACCTAGTTTAAAGAGGATGAAAATAATAAGTTGTTCATATTTATTTTATATTCCACATTATTTCAACTGTAATCTCAAGGATTGGAACTTAGTGAAGAAATCCTGAAGGGTGTCAAAGTTTCTAAGACTTAGGCTAATGAGTTCATTCTCAAGTCCATGACCTCTCATCACATCTTGATCCCCAAATGGATTTACAAAAATGGTCCATACATTATTAAGTGATTTGGTAATCTCATTAAAAAATCATACAATAGCCCATAGGCTTCATTATTAGACCCTGAATTTTGGCTAAGTATTTTGGTAATAGAATGAAATAAGCATGGTACAGAAAGACCAAGGCACAAGAGATTATGGCATGAGAATACCCATTCATAGGGGAGGCATAAAAAATGGAGAACTTGAGAATGGAGGACTTGATATATTATCTAAAGACTTGGGGAGTGCAAAGGAAGCGAGAAATGGTTAAGGAATGATTCTCAAGGATAGAACAAACATCAATCACACATAAGTTTGGCACTGTATCATATGAAGGAGGAAACCTGGTAACAAGAATAAAAAACCAAATGGGAATATAGGTGCGTAAAGGCTTAGGTCCATAAGAAAAAAAGTATACAACTTCCATGACTCTCAATCCACTAGAGATTGTTGGCTAGTCACTAGAAGTGTCATAATTAATATAACAAATTGTTACATCCTAATTTCTCATTAAATTGTTTTACCTAATTGTTTTAGGATTATTATGGTTGTTAAATTAATTTGTTATTTTTTAACTAAATTTTAATTTCTATGTTGTTATGGGACATTTGTATGTTACTTGTATTTCATGATTTCATTATTATGAGTTGGTTAATTATGAATTATGTACATAATGATTATGTTACATTTGATATTACATCATTGTTTTATGACATACATCATGATGTATTGGACTAACTACCTTCTTGTTGTGAGTTGGATACAAGAGAGTTCATCCCTCAGAGCATGACGAAAGGAGAGCAGCATTAGAGAGGATGACTTAGATGGAGATGGTGAAGGATGATAGATGAACTGATAAACCCATGCACACACCATATTAGATTTTATATGTTTTATGCATTGTGTGTTTGGCTTATTAGAGTTAGTAAATTTTAAAAGTTAATTGGATTTAAACATTAAAGTTTGCATGTTATAAATTTTAGTACATAGATATGAAATAAATGTTGTATGTGATTACATTTTGTATATTTTATGCAGATTTAGTGCTTAATGTTGTAGAATGATTATATAAGGTTAATTTATTTATATTTGTTTATGATTATAGAAATGTAAACCCATGTAAATCATATCTAGCTATTATTATATATAAACTAAAAAAATATCTTTACAATGTGTTAAAATGTTAATCTTTCTATTATTTATATTCAAAAATATTAATATATGCCAAGATATTGAAATAATGAAAGACATAGATAGCCTATATACAGTAGTAATGACACAAATGATTATCTTGTTATGATTGAAATAAATAATTAACTGGTTTATCATTTTGATATAAGAAGATAATTAATGTTGTGTTAGCCATATTTCCATAAAAAGAAAGAAGATAATTATTATTTTTTAGTTATTGAAGGAGGTTGAATTATCCTAATACTATCCTAAGATCTAAGTCTAAGTTTTGAAAACATGCATGGGCTACATTAAGATTAAAAGAATAGTTATCATTTTGTAAAATGATTAAAAGTAGACTTTTGAATAGTATACTTGGACATATAATGTAGGTTAACATGCACAAATTTGAAATGAGTAAAAATAATGAGTTAGAAAAGAGGAAAGTTCAATTGAGGGCTTTCTTAAGTTTTATTTAATGGTAGTTAACTTGTTTTAAGTCACTATTAAAATGGAAAAATATAGTTATTGGATGGTGACTATAAGTTGGAAGATATTTCATGCAAGGCTTGATGGGCAAGTATAATAGAATAAGAGGCAAGCTAAGAGGAGAATGGGGTACAGATAAGAAGAGAAAAAAAATCTAGAGAAAGGAAAAAGAATTCAAGTTCATATTTTCTTTGATTTAAAAGTGACTTATCAGGTTGGTGAAGTAATTACTTTCATTTCTTGTTTGTGGTTTGAATTCTTAAGGTTTAAAAATGCATGAAAATTTGTAATAGAACATAGGATTAATCTTATGGATGGCTCAACCATCCACAAAACTAAGCCAAAATACTTTATAAATCCCTAAGACTACAAATTGGATTGTTTTTGGTGTTGAGTTGTTAGGTTATAATGGTTTTAAATTCATGGAAATTCAATGCCCTAGTTCAAATCAATACCCCAAGTGGATGATATATATATATATATATATATATACACACACATATAACTAAGTTTTAAATGTTTAGAGATATATACATGGATGCAATATATTCAATATATATATATATATATATATTCAATATATATATATAAACTCAAAATTATAGAAATGACCTATTGAGTATACACTTACACACACAGATATATATTTGTGTATAGGGATATATACAGGTCTGGATTGTTATATACTAAGTTTGAGTTAAAAGGTTTTCAAATGGTTTAATAGAGAAGTATGCATATTGTCGTTTCAATTTTAAACATACATAAAGAAGTCAATGGATGGACTCTCGACTTGATAATAAATTGTGTAAATTTTGATAGATAAAAATATGAACATAATTGGTATATTTCTACATATACAGGGTTTGGGTATTCAGGAATAATACAGACACATGGTGCATATATATTCACATATGAATTGTGTATATATGCAAATAAGACATAAACACACACACACACACACACACACACACACACACACACACCTTTGTTGCTCGAAACATAGAACATAAATAAGTATGTTGAATCCATAATTGTAACTTTTTAACATCATAAATGGACATATAATCGAACTGTGTGTTATGTGACAGAATGAGTATACATTTATACTTATATCAATTATGTTTTAAGATAATCATTGAACAACAAATACATACATACATACATACATCTATAAACACACACACACTATTCATAATTAAATTAAACACACACACACACACACACACACACACACACACACACACACACACACACACACACACACACACACACACACACACACACACACACACATGCTATGTATTGCCTATTTAAGTATAGCATGTTATGAGGATTGTGTATTTTTACTCAAACAAGATGATATAAATATATATAGTTTATATATAACAAATACAAGAATTTCAATAGTTTTATGAGTATATGTCTTTAGTTATATGACTAGAAATCTTACGAGTATATACCTTAATGAACTATGCAAAAATTATTATATCTGAGAGTATGAAATAGAGATGTATGGATTTGGATACTCATGTAAAATAGAGTATTAGATTTGGAATGATTTTGGAGTCAAAATCATACCACATCTAATACGAAGTTTATTACGAATTTAGTTGGTGGCTAAACGAAATAGTGAGACTCTTTTTAGATTTATATGCTTGTTCATAAAAAGGTTATTGAAGCATATAGTATTGAAATAAATGGAAAATGCCATAGCATGATAGAATAAGATATTATTTATTATGGGATATATATATTATGAACAATGCATAAATATCTATGTTATATATTTATATGTGAACTTAGGTCCACATACATATATATATAATGGGTATGAATATATTGGATGAATACCTATTGTTATAGTTTTGATAAAATAATGAAGTCAAAAACTTAAAGGATAGTGTGATTTAATTTTATGCATAAATTCTCCCAATAGGTATAATGAAATGAAAGATTATACTTTGGATTTATAACTTAATTTTTTATTGTTACTGCTATAATAGAGTAGTATGTAAAATATATTTTGAGAATGTTGGTTTTATTACATTTACATTTACTTACAAAAAGTAGATTCTATATTATGAGTTTGTATTTTATCCATTTGGTAAATAAACTTAATTGTTATGGTTATTGTTTATGTGATGAATAATAAGAATAAGATTCATTCATGCATTTGATGGACTAAATGTATGTAATGTGATTATTCATGTAATTAGCTTAAGTTATACTTACTAGTAGGAATTAATTAGTATGAATATATTAGTTATATAGACTTTTAAAAAATATCACATTTATAATACTAACTAAATAGTGAGATGAACTTCACTAGCTTACTTAGCACCACCAATGCCAAATAAAGATAATCTAATTAAGTGGTGTGTATGAAATTGACTGATCCTAAAAATCAATATCTATTTGAAAACTTTGACCAAAGTAATATTTAGATAAATATTTTCATTTTATATGTATGATTTACATGTATATGTGATATCATGTTAGAACGTATTTTCTTTATGGTACACATCATGTAGTAGAATCTTACAACACATGGATATTAGCATGTCTCTCTAGATTCCTACACCATCACTATCTACCCATTCATGAAGGGAGGGTCATTATTTATTTGAGGGATTGTTTAGGGGATTTATGGTATATTATTTGTGCAGAAAATCACTCAAATGATGCTCTCCCTCCCCACTATAGTACTTACTTGGAGACTACACTTGAGATTATCAGAGACACTAGAGTTAGAGTGACTCATACTTCATGGAACATTGTATCTATTATTATATTTATGTTGAAATTTAATGCCTATTTAAAATATAATTGATTAATTACTATAAATTAATAGAAGTGGTTATCTTATTATCCCAATTATGGATGGATTTTAATGTAATTACTTTCCTTATGCAGTTATGTTATATTACATATGATGCTAGTGATCAGTAACTATTATTGTTACATGATTACATATATTTAATATACTTAGTTGTATGTTAAGATCACTAATTAAATTATCATCATGTAATCTAATGAAATAATAAATGTTATGCAGATTAAAAAAATTTACTAAATTATTCTAGTAAATATCTATAGAGATATTACACTGTGGTATCAGAGTTGTGGCTCAAACTCTAAGACTTAATGAGTCTGATAATGTTTTTATGTTATTATTTTATCATAAATAAGAATGGTTTAGGCAAGAGAATCAAGTGAGGGTCCTTTTAATGTCAATGATAATAACCCTCTATTTGATCTTAATTATTTTTCCACTAAACAAGCAATAAAGTTAGATCAAATTCTTGTAGCCATAAATGATACTAGGGACAAAATCATAGCCCTAAAATAGAAAATTCATGGAACTAAGGAGGAAGCCCATAAATATGAGCCTAAAGATCATCCTACTGATCAAGAAATTCTCTAAGATTAGAGACACGAGGAAGTGCCTTAGGACACGAGAGCATGGGTAGCCACATAATTGGCAAGGGATATGAAAAAGGCGAATCCACCTAAGTTTGATGGAATAGTTATAGTAGATAGTGTTTAATCATGGTTTATTAAAATAGATAAGTATTTCAAGATTTGAAACTACTCTAAGGTCACCAAAGCCATTTAGGGAGCTTATCAGATGGTGGGAGAAGCAGTTATGTGGTGGGCCCATACGAAGTTACAAATGAATCTGAACTAGACCACCACTACTTGGGAGCAGTTTATGATACTATTAAAATCATATTGGCTTTCATAGTTATATTTTGAAAAAAAAATTATATATTTTTAGAGTTTGAAGCAGGGAAACTTGTCGATGAATGACTACTATGAACAATTCACTAAAATTTTGAAATATCTACCTAAATATCAAGTACATGAAAGGTTTAGGATTAGAAAGTTCATCATGGGATTAAAACCCTAGATTGGTGGAGAAGTGGACATTCATTGACCATATACCATAGACCAAGTCTTTGAAAAAGTATTCAAATAAGAGTAAAAGTTGAAATCTCTTGCTCAAGTCAGGGACAAGTTTAAGAAAAAGTTTGAAAGTTTTAAGCCAACTGTCAAAAATAAGAACTAGAAGTAGAGGAGTGGATACTCCAAGAGTTAGAATATAAGATTCAACAGTGGTTTAGGTAGCTTGAAACTGGGTAATGGTTCTAAAGATGGTTTCAAGGAAAACTAATAGTCTGATAGGAAGGGAGCACTAGGAGGTTGTTTCATCTATGGAGGTGACTATTTTGCACATGAATATACCCAAGATAAATTGAGAAATAAAGGTTTTTGCCCTCATCAAGGAAATTTTTAACAATGTATTCATGCGGCAGTTGATAATAAATAATTTAAATTCCAAGTTTCATCCATATAACTGTTAGGTATTTTGTTTGAACACCTAGTTTTCATTTTGATAGATATAGGGGCTATAAAATATTTTATAGATCTTATAATTCTAAATAAATTGTATAAAAAATATGGTGTAATGGAAAATACATGGTCAATATAATATGGGAATGATTCTAAAGTTCAAGTTGACAAGTGTTTAGTTGAATCAAAAATTAGGTTTCCAAAATTCTCAATGGTTATGTATCTTTATGTAACACCACTAGGGTTATATGATGTGATCCTCAGAGTCAAATAGATTGAGAAGAATAAGGCCAAGGTTGATTTTTATCTGAATAGGGTTGAGTGTCTAGATGATTTTAGAAATCATACACTAATTTAGGGCAAAAAAGAGAGTTAAGGCTTAGGTATATTTTTACAATGCAACTCAGAAAGGCCTAAAGAAAATGATGTCAAACATTTATCTTTAAGATAAATGAAATGAAGAAAGTTAAGGAACCATCAGTTAAGATTATCCTTTCGTTATGAATTTTCATGATGTGTTTCCAGAGGAATTACTAGGATTGCCTCCTAAATGGGAGTTTAACCTCTCTATAAATATCAAATCAAGATTAAAACCTCAGTCTAAGGCATTATATATAATTGAAACCATTGAATTGGTTGAATTGAAGGCATAACTTCAATAATTATTGTCCAAAAAATTTATTATACCAAATGTGTCACCATGGGGTGCACTAGTTGTATTCATTAAGTAGAAGGATGGCACTCTTCAACTTTGCATTGATTATAGAATGTTGAATAAAGTGACCATCAAAAACAATTATCCACTACCTCGAATATATTATCTTTTTGATTAGATACAAGGAGAAATAGTATTTTCTAATATTGATATTAGAGCTGGATATCATCAGTTAAGAATAAAAGATGAAGATATTCCAAAAATAGAATCTATAACTCGTTATAGGTATTACGAGTTTACAGTGTTACCATTTAGGTTTACAAATGCACCTACAATAATTATGAATCTCATGAACAATGTGTTTAGAGATGATCTAAATCATTTTTTTG
This sequence comes from Torreya grandis, assembly GCA_037957365.1. Classification (NCBI taxonomy): domain Eukaryota; kingdom Viridiplantae; phylum Streptophyta; class Pinopsida; order Cupressales; family Taxaceae; genus Torreya; species Torreya grandis. Next base: position 2,821,087 of record JARHVA010001378.1, read on the forward strand.
GTCTTTTTAGATGAAATTCTTATTTATTCTAAGGATGAAGAAAAGAAATTTAACATCTAAAGTTGGTTTTGCAACATCTAAAAAAGCACAAGTTGTATGGAAAATTGTCCAACTGTAATTTTTTTCAAAATAAAGTGCAATATCTAAAACATATTATCTCAACAAATGGCATTTTTGTTGATTTGTCTAAGATAAGAGCCATTGTGGAGTGGCCAACAACAAAGAATGTCCATGAGGTAAGGAGTTTCATGGGATTAGTGGGATATTACATAAAATTCATTTTGAATTTTTCCAAAATAGATAATCCAATAATTACCTATATGCAACGTAAGAATCAAAGTTTTATTTATTCAAATAAGTGTGACGTAGCTTTTCAAGAATTGAAAAAAAAATATAACTTTATCACTAGTGTTAAGAGTTCCTGATACCAATGGTCAATTTTAAATGATCATAGATGCAGCTAGGGATGGACTAAGAGGAGTCCTTATGTAGTATGGTTTAATGGTAGCTTATGAGTCAAGAAGATTAAGCCTTATGAGGTGAATTATGCCCTTTATAATCTTGAATTTACACCAATGATTCACACTTTACAAATTTGGAGATAATATTTGTTAGGAAAACCATTTGAGATCAATATTGATAACTTGGAACTCAAACACATCTTCACCCAACCAAATTTGAATGCTTGTTAGAGATGTTGGTTAGAGTTTTTGTTTAAATATGACTTTGATATTAATTACATCAAAGGCAAGGAGAATATAGTAGCTGATGCCTTAAGTTGTAAAAGGTACATATTAATTTTGGCTACTATTGGGAGTACTTTTAGGGATTGTGTGATTGAGTTATCACCATGAGATGAATTCTATGATCATGTGAAAAAAGCTTTTTTTGAGAATGCTCAAAATCTTAAGTATAAAGGATACAACTTAGAAAGTGAAGATCTTCTGTGATATAATGGAAGGATGTATGTGCCAGATCAAGAGAATATGAAGAACATAGTGCTAAAAAAATGACACAATTCCCCATATTCAAGATATCTAGGAGTAACCAAGCTCATGGCAGAGCTTAGACCACTTTATTTTTAGAAGGGAATCAATAAAGATGTAATAGACTTTGTGTCACATTATTTGTAATGTTAGTGGGTGAAAGCTAAACATATGTATTTGACTAAATTGTTATATCCACATGACATACCCGAGTGGAAATAGTAGGTGATCAGTATGGAATTTGTCCAAAGATTACCATTATTATGGAATAGGCATGACATGATCTTGGTTGTAGTTGATAAACTAACCAAGGTAGCACATTATATAGCAGATAATTTAACAGATAATGCACAAAATCTTGTGAAGATATTTGTAAAGAAAGTGTATCGATTATATGGATTTTTAGAGAATATCATATCAGATTGTGATCTGAGAATTACTTCTAGGTTTTGGTTAACTTTACATTCAACTTTGGCTATGAAACTAAACTTCAATACTACATATAACCTATAGACTAGCAGTCAAATCAAGTGATTCAATCATGTGTTAGAGGATCTTCTTCATATTTATTTCATGGATCAACAATAAAAATGAGAAGAATACCTTCTATTGATGGAGTTTTCATACAATAACTCATACCAATCTACTTTAAAAATGGCATCATTTGAAGTAATATATGGAAGAAGGTCTAGGACACTAATGAGTTAAGATAGGTTGGAAGACAGGGTAGATTTTGGACCTAAGATGCTTTTAGAAATAGAAGATCAAGTTAGAATAATTAGGCAAAGATTGGTTGCGGCAAATGATAGGTAGAAGAGTTATGTTGATCTAAAAAGAATAGCTATGTAGTTTTTAGTAGGTGATAAAGTATTATTGTGGGTTAAGCTACAAAATAAATTGATTAAATTCAATAAGTAAATAAAACTTTCATCGAGATATGTGGGACCCTTCGTAGTGTTAAAAATGGTCAACCATGTAGCATATAAGCTTGCATTGCCATCAACCATAGCTTTTTTTCATAATGTCTTACATTTATATTATCTTAAAAATTATAAAGTTGATCTTTCACATGTGTTGGATTTGAATAATTTGTAGGTTTTGGATCTTGGGTGGTCATGGTAGAACCAATCAGAGTAATTGACACTCACAAAATTTGTATAATAAAAAAGTTTCATAATGTAAGGTCTTGTAGGACCAATACTCTAAGGATAGTGCTACTTGGGAGGACTATGATGAGTTCCATAGGCTATTTATTTATTTGGTTGATTGATTTGATACTATATATTATATTATTTTTTTGCTAAACTTTGTTTGTTATTAAGAACTATCATTTGAATAAGTGTCATTGGGATGCTAATCAATTTTAAGGGGAAGAACGTTATATCCCAATTTTTCACTAAGTTGATTTAATCAATTATCTATGGATTCTTATGGTTATTAAATTATTTTTTTGATTTTTAACTAAGTTTTAAGTCATATGCTGTTATGGGATAGATGTATGTTACTTGGATTTCAAGACTTCATTATTATGAGTTGACTAATTATGAATTATGTACATAATAATTATGTTACATTTGATATTACAACATTGTTTAATGATATATATCATGATGTAATGGACTAACTACCTTCTTATCATGAGTTGGATGGAGGAGAGTTCATCCCTTAGAGCATGATGGAGGGAGAACATCATCAAAGAGGGTGACATAGATGGAGATGGTGAAGGATGACAGAGGAACTATCAAACCCATGCATATACCACATTAGATTTTATCTGTTATATGCATCATGTGTTTGGATTGTTAGATTTAGTATATTTTTTAAGTTAATTGCATTTAAACATAAGAATTTACATGTTATAAATGTTAGTACATAGATATGGAATAAATATTATATGTGATTGCATTTTATATATTTTGCATAGACTTGGTACTTAATATTATAGTATGATTATATAAGGTTAATTTACTTATATTTGTTTATGATTACAAGAACATAAACTCATGTAAATGATATCTAATTACTATTATATATAGACTAACACAATGTCTTTACAATGTTTTAGAACGTTAAACTTACTATTATTGATATTCAAAAATATCAATATATATATCATGCTATTAAAATAACGAAAGACATAGATAATCTATATACACTAGCAATGACACAAATAATTATCTTGTTATGATTGAAATAAATAATTGATTGGTTTATCATTTTGATATAAGAAGATAATTAATGTTGGGTTAGCCATATTGTCATAAAAAGAAAGGAGATAATTACATTTTTTTAGTTATTGAAGGAGGTTGAATTATCCTAATACTATCCTAAGATCTAAGTCTATGTTTTGTAAAAATGTATGGGCTCCATTAAGATTGAAAGAATAGTTATCATTTTTTAAAATGATTAAAAGTGAACATTTGAATAGTATACTCAGACATATAACATAAGTTAACATGCATAGGTTTGAAATAAGTAAAAGTAATGAGTTAGAAAAGAGGAAAGTTCGAATTAGGGCTTTCTTAAGTTTTGTTAATGGTAGTTAGCTAATTTTAAATCATTTTTAAAATGGAAACACATGGTTATTACATGGTGATTACAAGTTGGTAGAGATTTCACGTAAGGCTTGATGAACTAGTAGAATAGAATAAGAGGTGAGATGAGAGGAGATGTTACATCCTGATTCCTCGTCAAGTAAATTTAATTGATTATCCATAGATTTGTTATAGTTGAGAATTTGATTTGATTATTACTAGCTAAGTTGTAAGTCATATGTTGTTGTGGGACAAGGGTATGCTACTTTGGTTTCATGATTTCACTATTATGAGTTAGTTATAGTGTATATTTTTACATTATGATCATGTTGAGTTATTATTTCAAGTATAGGTTATGATGTATATATGTCATGGTGTTATGGACTAACTACTTGCTTGTTGTGAGGTTGATGTGGGAGAGACTCATTCCTCAAATCATGACAGAGGGAGAGCATCATCAGAGAGGGTGATGTAGATGGAGATGTTGGAGGATGACAAATAAAATGACTATAACCCTACACACATCATATTAACTAGTACATGTTAGATGCATAATGAATGATTTTCATAGTGTGTTTTGATGTTGCTTGTATTTAGATAGTCATTTACACATGGTTTGAATGGTTAGCATTAGTATGTTTTAATGATTGATTGCATTTTGATGATTGAGTATGTGTGTTAGCTTAGTTTAATGCCTATGTAGAATTAACTTGGTGTGAGTGCATTTATGTCATATTAATACATTAATGACTGCTAATATTTCAAAAATGAAAATTTATGTAAATAGAATAAATTTGAATTTGATGATTAATTATTTAATCATTAATATCATGTCATGATGTTTTTGGTGCTAATTTTAATTAGTGAATATATTTATTTTTTATAATTAAGTAATAAATAAAGTCATTATATTTTCTTACACTTTAGAAATAAAAATAAATTGGAATAAAGTCATGGTGTTTTATTTTATTTAGATAATAAAATAACTAAAAATAAATAAAACAATTATATTGCATTATAATTGAGAGATAGAAGAAATTAGAATAAAGCAGTAAGCTTTAAAAAAAAAGAAAAAAAAGGAATAAAGAATAAAATAAAAAGAAATCTACTTTGAAAAGAAAAAGAAGGGTTCATCAATAAAAGAAAGAGGAGTGCCATACTCTTAGATCAGGGAGGAGAATAGAGATATGGTGTAGTACAAAAGAAGAAAAAATTAGACAAGACAAAGTAGAAAAAAGAAAAGATCAGCAAAGCAATTTTTGTCAAGTATGCGTTGCATTTAATTTTTGTATATTTATATGAACTATATAAATATATTTATTTTAATATATAAATACATGTATACCTATTTGTATATACTTGTCAATGACGTATTAGATATGACGTACTGTGTGCAATTATAAAAAACTATGCTTAAAGCTATAGTGATATGATCGTAGAGACATGGTAGTTGGTGTAAAAATAATATATTCATTTATAATGATACCTATGATGTAATGATAGCTGTGTAGAATTACTATCAGTATCCTTTATAATATCTATGTATGTATTTTCATCACTATTATATATGATGCATGTCAGTGAGCGATAACCTTAATACCCACTCTTGCTATGTTCCACGAATACTCACTAATGTTCACCACTATATATATATATATATATATATATATATATATATATATATAAAATTTATTATTGAATTTGAAATTATACTAATTTTTTTTAATGATATAAAAACCTAGAACAAATCAGTATATCAATAAATGATAGAGTTGTAATAATAACAATGTATATTTAGTATATAGTGATCTATAATTGAATCTAAGTAATATTAAAATAGAATAAAGTATAATGTTGTATGATATACAATGATCTACATATGTAAATGGATGCACAAAAATTTATAAATATGCATACAATGATTTATATCAGTATCACAGACTGTGGTTGATCAAGTATGTAGAAACCCATACATTATGTTTAGACAATGATGTAAACTCAAAAGACAATGATATATGTTATAAGTGACCTGAGATAATTCTGCTTTGGGTAAGTCCATGTTTGAATTCACATTATGATAAGGGCATATCACCCAGTCCCTTAAATAATTATAGCCCATTAGCTTTATATATAATATATTAGCTTTATTAAGTACGCTATCATGATTGTGATATGTATAATATTCACTTTATTATTAATATTAAAAGGAGATCTTTACATTGAATAATATATAGTCCAAGTCCCTGAGATAAGGGCAATCTATATAGTAGCTTTATTGAATAATAATATTCAATGATGTTAACTCTAGTATTATTGTATGCTAAGTCTGATATATTATATTTTGATTGGTAATAATTGATTGGTAGTATTTTATTAAGCATAATATATATCCATATATAGTATTCAAAATCCATATAACTCTATATATCCATATATAGTTGGCATTATATAGTATTTTATCGAGTTTATTAGCATTATTTAGCATTCAAAATCCATTGGCATATTTGTAGCAAATACTATGAGGAATTATCGTTTTGTCTTAATATGTTAATCTAATTATTATTTGGGATTGTTTTGCATGCAATATAGTTGTACTGGCTAAAGGATTTGATTATTTCATTAGATTATGATGACCATATATACTATGGACTAATAGCTGATATAACTAATCGTACCCTTTTATCTCCTTTTCCTATTTGAGAAGTGTGTGAATGCTGTAAAATAACATTTTATATTTGTTACATATATTATACTTCACTAATAGTATGGAGTATATGATTTAAAAGAAACTATAGAATATTTGTTTAGAGCAAATAACCCAAATGTTTAGGGCAAAGTAAATGTTATTTAAATGAACATGATTAATGGATGTAATTTTTACTGATGGAAATTTTCATGCAGAGATAGTATATAGATATATGGGTATCTATATATATAAATGTATATACCGTATATGTTTAGATATATATAAATATTAATATATTATCTAGTGTGGTTGGAGCCTTTAAGTAGGAAGGTGATGGTGTCAAACTTGATAAAAAAATGAAGAATACTACTAATATGGTAGAATAGTAATGGTGTATTTAAACATATATGTTATGTAGGGTGCATAAATATATAAACACATGTACTTTCTTTTCTATATAACTTATATACATACATTGGTATGTGTGCCTCCAAGCATAGAATTTGACTGGTATATTGTCACAGCTTTAATGATTCATATATATGTTTATTGCCAAATACTTATATGTGAACCATTATACAAAATACTAAGTTTTCTTAAGAACTAGAGTACAAAGTTATATATGCTTGGATAATCATAATGAAAATCTATATAGTTAGGGATAAGAACTATGAAGGAGTTTTATATTGATAATTCCCTTAAAGATCATCAATATACATTTTGTGAATATGAAAGTTCTAAGGATTGTTGAAATCATAGAGAGTTATTGACTTATAAATATAAATTAAATTTGATATAGTATTTTTATATCATTTGAGTACTCTCATACGGTACATATTGTAATGTTTAAGTAATTGTATATAGGAAATATACTTATATCTAAATGGATGGTTAGAATGAGTCATAAGGTGTCTGAGGGACCGAAACTATAACCATATGAAAACAATCTCCTAAAAATAGAGTTAATTTATTTATATATAAAAATGTTATAACTTGGTTATGAGTTATCTGACTCTTTGAAAAATAATGACTGAATATATATACATATATATATATATATATATATATATATATGAAAACTAATGAGCAGTACATATATTGAGTAGATTAAAATGTATAAGTGTTTAGACATATATATAATATATTAGTGCATCATGATATGTGCCTACAAGTTATATTAATATGTAATTTAAACATTAGATATATCTAGTTGGTATAGATTGTACTTGTTTGCTTATTATTTAGGATTATGAAGTTATGGTTCTTGAAATTATTAGACTGATTGTTCATGATTGAGTAGTGTGCTCATGTATAATGCACCATGATATTATGAGATGTCATAGAGTGTATTTTATTTCAAAATTATATTATAAATATATGTTATACTCGAATGGTACAAATTGTAATTATTATGTCTAAATACATTCATATGTTGGATGGACTAAATGTATGTGTGTTGGTTATTTTCATGAATAACATGTTTTATTGTAGTTAGTAAGAAGTTCTATATTGTGTTTTCTTGAGAAAATTATAATATGTAACCTTATATAATTTGCACTTCTTTGCTTATTTATTACATAATAAATGATATTGTGGAGAATCATTCATATATTTGATGGATTAAATGTATGCATTTTATTATTACTGTGCTTAGTATATTTTTTGATTGTTAGTATAAATTAATCTATATGAAACTATTGGTTATATATATGTTAATAAAATATTGCATTGTTGGTACTGAGTAAGTAGTGAGAAGGACTTCTCTAGCTTACTAGCATCACAATTCTAGATGAAGGTAATCTGATCAAGTGGGGTGTATGAATTTTACTGATCCTTAGATCATTAATTATTTAAAACTTTAGCCAAATTAATTTTAATTGAGACATTATCATTTCATAAGTATGATTTACATGTTTGTGTGATATCTTGTGTAGAACGTGTTTCTTTATGATGAACCACATATTTAGTTTTAGAAAACATACAACACACAGGTACTAGCTTGTATCTCTAAATACCCATGCCATCACTATCTACTCATCCATGAAGTGAGGGATATTCCTTGATGGGGTTTATTCATGGATCATTGGTTCATGTGAAAAAGCACTCAAATGATTCTCTTCCTCCCCATAGTAGTACTAATTTTGAGATGACACTTGAGATTTTCATAGATACTAGAGTCCAAGGAACTTATGCTCTAGGGTGAAATGTATCTTATATATGTACATTGTATTTTATTTGTTATTGAAACATTATCATGATGATCTATAATTGCTTATTTATTATACACTAGCAATAATGGTTTTATGTTGTACCAACCATGGCTGGTTATTTGTAATTATCTTCTATAAATAATTTCAATGTGTTTCTTATGATGATATCAATCAGTGATGTATGATGTAGCATGATTCATTTACAATTATTATACTTAGAGTATTTTATATGGTCACTAGTTAGATTTTTGTGGTGAATTCAAATGAATGAATGGGTTGATAAAAATAATCATGTATTCTAAGTAGATCTCAGTGGGGATGTTACATGTGATATCAAAATTGTGGCTCAAACTCTATGACATAATGAGTCCATCGGCATTTTCATAACCTTTTGTTTAGTAGTGAGAACATGAATAACATCCTACTGAGTATGAAAACCATCAAGATGTGAGAGCATAGGTAGTATTATACTAGTTAAGTGAATTGTATTTTGGATTCTTAGTGCCTTAATGAAGAACCATGTTGTACCATGATTGGATTTATAAGATTTAGTAGATCCTCATGTGTGGCTTGATGACTATTGTAGATAATAGACATCCATGAATTTTTTTTTGGTATATTGAGTGTGTACACTTAGGAGCACTTGCACCCTTTTAGAGTTGTTAAGAGGTTGGTTATCGAGTGTCTCGATGGTGATGGTTGTATATGAGGTTTTGGTAGGAGAGTGCATAACATAGTTCTTGAGTCATGAACAAGAAATTCCTTCAGTATTTTATGATCATTTAGATTAATATCTCAATAATTATTACATCTTTTCTTGGTAATCAAGTCAACTTTTCCACTTGTGTTTGTGGATTGACAACCCTATGTTTATGTGGATTAGTAAGAAGTGTCATCTCTCATAGTTAGTATGGAGGTGAGTTGTTACTCTCTCGCTCTCCTTTGACATCATTATAAACCATTGAGTGGATTTATATTTTCATGATATTGAATAAGTGTTCCCTTAATTGTAAACTTGTTTCTAAAATTTTATTTTGACAATATTCCTTGGAGTTCATAGAATAGTGTCTTCTAATTTTTGTTGATATAGAAGTTGTAGAAATGAAATGAATTGATGCAACTGTGGTTAGTATTTTTTCCTTCTGATTGTCAAAGTAGGTTGTGATACTACTCATAAAAGTTTGGTAAGTATGTAGTGATTATTGAAACTTAGGTTGTGGTGTTTTCTTTATACCATATGAGGGTATTTAAGATTTTTGTTGTTGTGGCTTTTGGTGCTACTTTATATAAACTTGCAAACTTTGACAACGTGGAGTGGTGAACATTAAATTTATATTGGTTATGGATTAAGAGTTATAAGTTGATTATAATTGTTAAATTATATTTACCCTTGATTATTTTTATATTAATCACATCTTGCTTAAAACATGTTGTTTTTATGAGACATTTATATATCTTTCACCTAGAGTGAGTATGCAATAGGATGTACAAAACACCTTGGTAGTCTAAGGGTTTGAGATAAGCTTATAACTTGCTATGTAACTAGATAAATAAGAGGAAAGGAATTGTCTCATTTGTTCCTTTTATAAGTTTATAAGGATGGTGCGATATTTGTCCTTTGTGTGTTGTGTTAATTTTGATATTATTTCCTCTTAACTATGAATATAACATTATAGGTTAAGCTGTAAAATATAATACTAGTTAAATTTGGCTAATGGTAACTTAATACAATTATGAAATGATTGTATGATTTTTATTGTAATGTATGTTGGTACATCCATAATTATTTAGCATATAACATTGCTTTTTATGATCTATTAGTATAGATTTATGATTCATTGAACCTTATACACATTTTGGAGATAATTAGGTCATGGAGACCCAAGGGATGAGTGGTGAATTAGTAACATGAGTACTAAGAGATGGGAGTGGATCTTATTTAGTCTCATATTGAATTAGTAGATACTGAGTTTGGATCCGATAAGGGGCACTTGTCAACTCTAGGATTTAGCAGTTGAGACTCATCAAATTTAGAAATATGGTCATATGCATCTATATTATGGAATATTTTTTCCTTAATTTTGTATACATTATAAATGTAATATTTCTAGTTCTTACTCATCATCATGCTTGTCAAGAGCTATATAAATTAGCATTAGTATTGACATGTTATACTTATCAAGAGCTACATGGAATAGAGATGGTATTAAGTTATATTCATCATCCTTGCCAAGTTATTTAAACACTTTTATTTGGAATGAGAAAAAACACTCTCTAAGTTAGAGAGATGTGTACAAGAGCTGGAAGATTTTGTGAAACTCTCCTTAGCCATTTTTTTTAGTTTTTATGAAGATTTTATATGCTTTTGGTTCAAACTTAAATTTGGGAAGTTAATGAAACTTTCACCAAGATATGTGAGACCCTTCAAGGTATTAAAAGTGGTTAGTCTTGTAGCATATAGACTTGTATTTTTAATTCTAAACTCTAGGTTGGTCATGATAGAACCAATCAAAATAAGTGACACTTGCAAACTTTGTTTTCTTAATAGGGAGATGTCATAGCATAAGGTCTTGTGGGACCAATACTCTAAAGATAGTGTTACTTGGGAAGACTATGATGAAATATATAGTCAATTTTCTTATATATCTACTTGATTTGATGCTTCACATTATGTTATTTGTCTGTTGAATAATATTTTTTAATTTAAAACTTATATTTGAATAAGATTCATCCAGGATGATGACTAGCTTTAGGAGAGTAAGATGTTACATCCTAATTTTTGGCTAAGCAAACTTACTTGATTATCTTTGGATTTTCTATAGCTGGTAATTTGATTTGATTATTACTAAGTTATAAGTCATATGTAGTTGTGGGATAAGGATAAGCTACTTTGGTTTTATGATTTCACTGCTATGATTTATTTTTAGTGTATATTTTTATGTTATGATCATGATGAATTATTATTTCAACTATATTTTATGATGTATATATGTTATGGTGTTATGGATTAACTACCTACTTTTTGTGAGGTTGACATAGGAGAGACTCATTCCTCAGATCATGATAGAGGTAGATCATCATCAAAGAGCGTGATGTAGATGGAGATGTTGGAGGATGACAGAGAAAATGACTAGAACCCTGCACAGACCACATTAGCTAGTATATGTTAGATACATAATGAATGGTTTCCATAGTGTGTTTTGATACTATTTGTATTTATATAGTAATTTAAACATGGTTTGAATGGTTAGCATTAGTATATTTTAATTATTGATTGTATTTTGATGATTCAGTATGTGTGTTAGCTTAGTTCAATGCCTATGTGGAATTAATTTGGTGTGAGTGCATTTATGCTATATTAATATGCTAATGACTGTTAATGTTTCAAAAATAAAAATTTGTGTAAATATAATAAAATAAAATCTGATGAATAATGATTTAATCATTAATATTAAGTCATGATGTTTGCGGTGCTAATTTTAATTAACAAATATATTGATTTTTTATAGTTAAGTAATAAATAAAGTCATTAAAATTTCGTACACTTTGGAAATAAAAATAAATTGGAATGAAGCCATGGTGATTTATTTTATTTAGAGAATAAAATAAATAAATAAATAAATAAAATAATTATATTGCATTATAATTGGGAAATAGAACAAATTAGAATAAAGTGGTAAGCTTTAAAACAAAAGAAAAAAAAGAGGAATAAAGTATAAAACAAAAAAAATCTGCTTTGAAAAGAAAAAGAAGGGTTCTTAAATAAAAGAAAGAGAAGCACCATACTCTTAGAGCAAGGAGGAGAATGGAGAGAGGGTTCAGTAGAAAAGAGGGAAAAATTTGAGAAAACAAAGTAGAAAAGTGAAAAGATCAGCAAAGCAATTTTTTCTAGGTAGGTATTGCATTTAATTTCCATATATTTATATGAACTATATAAATAAATATAAATATATTAATTTGAATATATAAATACATGTATACCTATTTGTATATACTTGTCAATGAACTATTAGATATGGTGTATTGTGTAGAATTGTAGAAAATTATTTTTGAATCTATAGTGACATGACTATAAAGACATGGTAGTCGACGTAAAAATAGTATATTCATTTATAATGATACCTATGATGTAATGACAGAAGTGTAGAATCACTACTGGTATCTTTTATAATATTTATGTATATATTTTCATCATTTTGATCTATGATGCATGTATATACATCACATGATAACCTTAACACCCACTCTTGCTATGTTCCATGAATACTCACTAATGTTCATCACTATATATATGTCTTCCTAATACATTACACATTTAAAATTGTTATGCATAGTTATTTGTTTAATATCCCTTTATCATTTGTTTCAAAATTTAGCTACTTGATTTAAACCAATATATGAATTATTTTAGGATTATTGAAATTGAAATTATACTAAAATTATTTCACCTTATAAAAACTTAGAACAAATTAGTATATCAGTAAATGATAGATTTGTAACAATAGCGATGTATATTTAGTATATAGTGATTTGTAATTGAGTTTGATTAATATTAAAATTGAATAAAGTATAAAGTTGTATGATATACAATGATTTATATTTATAAAGGGATATACAATGATCTACATCTGTAAATGGATGAAAAATAATTTATAAATGTACATATAGTGATTTATATTAGTATCACAGACTGTGGTTGATCAGGTATGTAGTGACCCATACATTATGTTTACATAGTGATGCAAACTCATAGAAGACAATGATATGTATTATAAGTGACCTGAGATAAGTTTGATTTGGGTAAGTCCAAGTCTGAATTCAAATTATGATAAGGGCATATCACCTAATCCCTTTAATAATTATAGTCCATTAACTTTATATACATTATATTAACTTTAATGAGTATGCTATCATGATCATGATTTCTATAATATTATCTTTATTATTAAGTATATTAAAGGGTGATCTGTACATTGAATAATATACAGTCCAAGTCCCTAAGATAAGGGTGATCTGTAAAGTAGTTTTATTGAATAATAATATACAATGATGTTAATTGTAGAATTATTGTATGGTAAGTCTACTATATTATATTTTGTTTGCTAAAAATTGATTAGAAATATTTTATTAAGCATAATATATAATCATATATAATATTCAAAATCCATATAACTATGTAAATCTGTATATAGTTAGTAGTATATAGTATTTTATGGGCTTTATTGGCATTATTCAACATTCAAAAGCCATTGGCATATTCATAACGAATACTCTAAAGAATTATCACCTTGTTTTAATATGATAATATAATTATTATTTAGGATTATTTTACATGAAATATAGTTGTACTTGCTAAAAGATTTGAATATTGCATTGGATTAAAATAGACCATATATACTATGGACTAATAGCTGATATAACTAGTCATACCCTTTTATCTCTTTTTTTCCTATTTGGAAAGCATGTGAATGATATAAACTCATATTTTATATTTGTTACATATATTATACTTCACTAATAGTATGGAGTATATGTTTTAAAGAAAATAATATAATAATTGTTTAGAGTAAATAACCTAGATGTTTAGGGTGAAGTAAATGTTGCCTATATGAACATGATTAACGAATGTAATTTTTACCGATGGATGTTTTCATATGGAGATAGTATATAGATATATGGGTATCTATATATAGACATGTCTATACCGTATATGTATAGAGATATATAAATAGTGATATCTTTTCTAACGTGGTTGGATCCTTTAAGTAAGAAGGTGACGGTGTCAAATTTGATAGAAAAATGAAGAATATTGCTAGTATGATAGAACATTAATGGTGTGTTTAAATATATGTATTATTTAGTATATATTATACGAGGTGATTAAATATATGAATAGGGGTACTTTATTTCCTATATATCTTATATACATACATGGGGATGCATGCCTCCAATCATAGATTTTGACTCGTACATTGTCACAGCGTTGGTGACTTATATATTTGTGTATTTGATAAAACTTTTGAGAATCATATAAAGAGCAATTTGTGTATTGCCAAATACTTATATGTGAACCATTATATGAATGACTAAGACATATTGAGAACTAGAGTATGAACTTATATACATTTGGATAATTAGAATGAAAATCTATATAATTAAGAATAAACACTATGGAGTTTAACATTATTAAATCCTTTAAAGATCATCAATATACATTTTGTGAACATGAAAGTACTAAGGATTATTAAAGTCATAGGGAGTTCTTAACTTAGAAATAAAAATGAACTTTGATATAGTATTTTCATGTCATTTGAGCACTTGAATATGATATATATTGAAATGTATAAGTACTCGTATATAAGAAATATACCTATAGCTAAATGAATGGTTAGAATGAGTCATAAGGTGTCTAAGGGACCGAAACTATAACCATATGAAAAAAATATCCTAAAAATAGAATTATGTCATTTAAATGAAAGATTTTGATATAAATTGGTTATGATTTATCTAACTATTTCAAAAATAATATGATTGACTATTGATATATGTATGCATACATTAATGAAAAATGGTGAGCGGTACATATTGTGAGTCGATTAAAGTGTACAAGTGTTTAGATATATATAGCATATATTAGTGCATCATGATGTGTGCTTACAATTTATATTAGTATGTAGTTTAAACATAGGATATACCTGGTTGGTATAGACTGTACTTGTTTGCTTGTTATTTGAGTTATGAGACTTTAATTTTTTAAATTATTAGATTAGTTGTTCAATTGAGTAGTGTGCTCATGTACAATGAACTATGATATTAGAAGATGTCATAGAGTGTATTTTATTTAAACACTATAGTCTAAATGTATGTTATATCTAAGTGGTACAAACTATAATTATTATGTCTAGATACATTCATATGTTTGTTAGACTAAATGTATGCATGTTGGTTATTTTCATGAATAGCATGTTTTATGACAATTAGTAGGAAGTATTGTATTGTGTCTACTTGTGAAAATATGATGAAGGTAATCTGATCAAGTGGTGTGTATGAATTTGAATGATCATATAGATCAATACCTATTTGAAAACTTTGGTTAAAATAATGTTTAGATAGATATTGTCATTTCATATGTATGATTTACATGTTTATGTGATATCATGTTAGAACATATTTTATTTATGGTACATATCATGTAGTAAAATATTACAGCACATGGGTACTAGCATGTCTCTCTAGATTCCTGCACCATCACTATCTACCCATTATTGAAGGGAGGGCCATTCATTGTTTGGAGGATCGATGGTCTGTGGTTGGTGTGAGAAAGTGCTTGGATGATGCTCTCCCTCCCCACTATAGTACTTACTTGGAGACCACACTTTATATTATTAGAGATACTGGAGTTAGAGTGACTCATGCTTTATGGAGAATTGCATCTATTAGTATATTTATGTTGAGGCTTAATGCTAATCAAAAATGTAATTGATTACTTGCTATACACTGACAACAATGGTTATATTATTATACCATATATGGCTAGATTTTAATGTAATTAATTTATTTATGCAATTATGTTATATTATATATGATGTTAATGATCAATAACTATTATTGTTACATGTTTACATATGTTTAATATGCTTCGTAGTATGTTAAGATCACTAATTAGATTATCACGGTGTAATATAATGAAAGAATAAGTTTAAAGTGATTTAAAAAAAAATACTACATTATTCTAGTAAATCTCTATGGGAATGTTACACAAATTGGTCAAAGAGAACCAAGTATAAATACCCCTATGTAGAGATGTGTAATGTTGTTAAACATTGGTAGTGTATAATGGTTGAATGTGGTAACTATCAAAATTATGAAAACCATTATAATCCTAATATTGCATTATAGTTGATAGTTAAGTTGCATCATTAAGTTACCAATACATATATTATGTAACTTGTGGTTCATATTTGGATATAATGAATAGAATATATGTTATCTAAATATGTGTAATACATATGTTGAATCTCATGGAAATTATCTTAATAATCATGTTTGTTTACATAATTGAATCTAGGCCCACCACTTTGTGTTTCTTTTTATGTTTAGTCATTGATTAAGGTATATGATCAAGCACCAATACATGAAAAGTATATTAATACACATGACACAATCCATGAGAACCAATTTCTTGTTGCGTGATTTGGGTGAATGCACAAGAGTTCAATATTACATGAAATACCAATGCATTAGCTTATTGGGAACTAGTTGCTTCAATACCCCTAAGGAGAGGTGCAAATAGAAAATAAAAACCAACATTTTGGATCCATTTTTAGGACTTGTAGTGCTTGTTGGGTAATAATGGAAAATGCTTTAGTAGTTATCTCTCAAACATATTGAACATTGTCTTATCAGGGTTTAAGATAACTTTACAATTTGATATCTTGAACTAAGAGTTTTTGCATTTACATGGGTTAAACAACATTTTAGCACCCCTAAGGAGAGGTGTAGATAGAAAATAAAAACAAAAATTTTGGCTCCATTGTCAGGACTCATAGCACTTGTTGGGTAGTAATAAAAAATGCTCAAGTAGTTATCTCTTGAAAATATTAAATGATGGCTTACCAGGGTTTAAGATAAATTTAAAATTTTATATCTTGAATTTAGAGTTTTTTCATGTATATGGGTTGAACAATATCTTTATATCTCTCTATATGAAAGTTTCTTTGTATCAATCCATGTTTATTTGCATGTTTGGCTCACATACTATGCTCAAGACCAGTCAATAAATTTTAGATGAAGGAAAACATGGATGATAAAGCATCAGAGGGCCTTAGCACACTTGGGAGAAATGAAGACATGAGATGTTAATATCTAGTGGAGAGGGGTTTTAAATAGCTACATATTGGAGTATGTCATAACTACTTACTCCTATCCAGAAGAAGCAAAGTTACAGTTTCTCCAAGAATCATGTAATTGGTATATTAGGCATTTCCCTTTCAAAGTGGATAAGTTCTTTATTGAATTTAGACTTGAAACCATGACCATAGAGGGCTAAACTCATCCTTTCATGAGTTGCATGGTTGGGAGGGGAACGCAGGGGTGTTTGTGATGGATTATTGGTTTGAGATGGTAGATAGTTAGAGGGAGTTGCAAAAGTGTAAATATGATGAAGCTCGACAAAGGGTTATAGGTGAAAGTGGACTAGGAAGGGGACATTAAGACTCAAGAAGTGTTGTTAGGATTTTTAGGTAAGTGAAAGAGAAAAAGGAAGACTTACCAACTTTTGAATTATAACCAATGCCAACATTGTTATATGTGGTAGAAAATAGCTAGGCAATGGAGACTGAAGAACCCAGAATTAACCAACTTAGTTCCCTAACCATAGTGTGATCTCATTCTTTTAAGCTAGGTGAATTAATTGTACATAACTGGGATATAGATAGTGTAGAGTCAGAG
Organism: Torreya grandis; assembly: GCA_037957365.1. Classification (NCBI taxonomy): domain Eukaryota; kingdom Viridiplantae; phylum Streptophyta; class Pinopsida; order Cupressales; family Taxaceae; genus Torreya; species Torreya grandis. Next base: position 2,838,953 of record JARHVA010001378.1, read on the forward strand.
ACTGAACTTGTAAGAGAACCTTTCATTGAGTGAGCCTTAGACCATAGAAAATTGACACTTTATTTTCCTCTTCAAGATAATTGCATGGCCCAACTTGGTATGCTTGGTGGATCCATCATAAGCAATAATAATAGTATTGGTCCAAGCATAATAAATCAACTTGATACCATTCCCAACATATCATGTTCTTTTGCTACTATCAAAGGCATGGAAGGTGGACTAGGTGGCAGAACGACTGGTAGACTAGGGGGTAGAGTAGGAGGAAGTGGTGGGATTCCCCCTAGGAATAAGAATTAGATGTTCTTAGTAACCACCATTATAAGCACCTCAACCACCTACTATGTAATATGAAATGATGCTTCATTTTCTAGAATATCAAGGTGTAGAGAATGTCATGGAGCATGTTCATAAGTGTGAACTCATTTGGAGAGTGTGTGACATAACTTCTTCTAAGTAGAAAGTAACATAATTTATAACCACACTTATGAAAAGAGCACACAAGTGGTATAGGAAGTATGATCCTCAACAGGTAGTAGTTGATTATGACTAGCTTAAGAGAACATTTCTTCAAGAGTTCACAATTTCATAGTTTGAGCAATAAAGTATTGCTACATTGAAGGCTATAAAACAAAAGATAATGAAAGCATGCATGAGTATGATACATGATTCAAGACACTCTTGTCTAAGCTATCATTAAATATTAATTTTATATAGAGGGTGAACATCATTACCATATGTAATTTTAATTTCCATGAGATATATAATGAAATTAAATACAATAAATGTAAAAAATAAAACATTTATTACTATCAAGTAATCTTACATGTAAAAAATAAAAAATTACTATGATTATAATATAATATGAACAACATATGCTAACGAATAGGAATATAATACAAGAAAAAATAAATTTATAAAGTGTGCTTTAGTCAAGAGTTTGAATGATTATTTGGGCTCTCAAATATAACTTCTTCTTCGTAGAGTAACATCATCCCAATATTTCAAAGCACTAAATACATAGGAAAATATATGCATGTATCCTACTAACCAATTTATAAGTATAAAATGAGATTAACTTCCCTGAGTGATAAGTTCCTTTCATATGCACCACAAATCAAACAAATAAAATATGTTTTCTATGGTATAAACAAGGGACCCTAGGCATTTCCAATATATTTTAAGATATGTGGAATCTAAACTCCAAGGTTATTGTTGTATAATGCCTTAGTATTGGGGAAATAACCTTCACACCATGGTGTCCATAAAATGGATCACTAGTTCTCCCATAATGATAGTTAGTAAGTAGTTCTAAAACTACCAGAACATAGTTTCTAAAAATAAGTAGCAAAAAAATAGAAGATAAAGGGAAAATAAAATAAAAATATTTTTGTGTATATAGATAAACAAATTTCAAGCTAAGGTCAAAATAATACCTTCATTATCATATGTTATTAAATGTTACATGATAATTTGTTTAGTTTCAGATTAAATCCAAGGTTGAAAAAGATTGACTTGTGGTGTCAAATTTATATCCAAGGTGGAAGGTTGTTTTATCTTAGTGTAAGGAATTTACATAAATTTGTATGAAATACTCTAACAAAAATCAATAAAACAACAAGTAGTGTTATAAATAAAATACAAATTCACCAAAATGTTTAATGTTCTTTTTTATTTAATAATGAAATACTAAGAACAAATAAACTATTGAAAATCTGATTTAGATCTCTAGTATATACGTATCTGAAAGTGAAATAGAATAATTTATAGAATTTGAAATGAGATATAAATAGTAAATTAAAAATTAAATGTGCAAACCTAGATTAGATATGATTTATGTTGATTGTGTAGGCTAAGAACTAGTGAGAAACTAATGAGAATGATCTACGAATTATGTCGCATAAAAAATCTTAAATTTAAACTATGTTGGGATAAGGCCATGCTAGAAGGATAGGGTTGTAATGCATCCATGTTTGTTTAATACGTCTATGTCCTAATGAAATATGTGATATATTTTCTAATCTAAGTGTGTGAATCTATCTATGAGGGTTTATTGTTTATCTACATGTGTTGTTTGATGTGTAAAAGTTCTAAAAAGGAAAAACCCTAGGTCTATAAAATAAACACAAAAAATATAAAATTCTAAAAGGGGGGAATAGGGTTAGGATAATAACTGAGCTATCCTAAAAAAAATCTCACATAATTTGAGTACTTCCTACATATCCTGAAAAGATAGTAAGTTGATGTAGTTCTCCCTCCTATAGTGAGTGTGTGAATCTTAATATTTTCTATATGAATGCAAATAGATAGATTGACTTGAATTTTTGATAATGAGTGACCTTGACATAAAATATATTATCTTTAGACTTGGCCTACGACTATTAGCATAAATAATAATTTGAAATGGAAATATTAGTGTTATTTTGCTCAATGTACAATATTTTTTGTTAGGTCTTTTAGGTAGGTGTATTGAGTGACTTTGATGTGATTATATAGTGTAAAATTTAAAATGTTTCCATTAATTGAATTTTATAAAAGTGTGAGAGGGTCGACATAGAGTGTTTAAAATTGGAATTGGATAAGGTAACACCATTGGAAAGGGCTTGCCTATGATCCTCTCTGCCTAGTGTGATCTTATCCCATAAGGCCAAAACTACTAAAACTTGTCTAGAAGAATATATAAATATAATATGGATTTTTAAATGATTTTCTTAGTATTTTCAATATAGTGAATATAAAATTGAAGTCTCTCGTAGCTATTACAAGTTAACGAAATAGTGAATAAGTAATGGTAAAGATATCAAGATTAAACATTATCAAGCACTTAATGATTAAATTTGAGTGTCTTTAGGGTCAAGAGTGGATTATCTAATGAGTTATTACAATTCCCTCAGAAATTACATTTTATAGGATATCCACCTTCCTTGTTCTAGTAAAATCATCTTAGGAATAAATTTTACAATTCTCAAAGCAATGGATTTTGAAATGTTTTCTAAATTATATTGTAAAGATAAATCAATGTAAAGTTTCCAAAAGAATATTTTTATTGTATTTATTTATCAATTAAATTAATGTGTAATTAAAATGTTTGAGGATCATTTTTTATTGTTTGGATTATTCAATTTCAAAAAAATATACCTTTCCCTACCATCTCCCAACAATCCTGAAAGAAGGTAGTTGGAAATCCATCTGGGCTAAGCACCTAATCCATTTCCATTATGAATACAATCCCCCAAACTTACTTTCTAAATAATGGGTCCATTAGCTTTGCAATATGATACTCTAAAACTAATCTAGGAATGACCTATAGAAGAGTATTTTGTACTCCTAGGTTTGATGGGGCATCATTAGCCACAAGGTCTTGAAAAAGGGGAACTTATTCCATCTTGATGTTTCAGGGCTCATCTAAAACTGACCCATCCCTTTATTTGATCTATGAGATTATATTGGAATTTATCTATGCCTTAATCATATTATGAAAAAACCTTGTATTCTTGTCCTTGTCTTTCACCTCAGATTCTATTGAATTTTCCTTCTAGAAAATTTCTTCTCTACTTAAAATCTCTTCCTAGGTAGTAAGTAGTTATTCCATTTGAGTTAGGAGGCATTACCCAAACCTTTTCTACAAAATTATTCATTGAGTTGTTTTAACTCTTCTTCTACCTGATTTTTTTCTTGAAAGATGTTTTTGAAAACCTCTCTATTCCATTTTTTCAAATAGACCTTTACATGGGTCATATTTTTAGCTTGAGCAAACATTTTGGAGACTTTTTTGTTGTAATATTGTTCCATCATTATTAAATTCTTTCACAAAGAAAGGATCTCTTAGTCACATCAATTCAAATATGAATGGGCATAATAGAGGGGCCAAGTCAAGATTAATTTGGAGGGAGATTGATAAGTGGTATGAACCTAAGATTGGAAGAATTTCACATTCCATAGACCATTCCAAACACCATTCCAAATTTATCCAACACTAATTAAGGACAAATCGATCCAATCGTTCAAAAATACCACAAAAACCTATCCTTCTATTAGACTAAGAAAATAAACTCTCCTTAGGGACTAATTCAAACACATTTTTCTTTGAGAAAAATTTGACAAAATCCTACTATGATTGAGAAACTCTTAGACAACCCCCAATTTTATATGTAAGGGATGAAATTGCATTGAAATTCCCCCCCAATAGTAAGTCTAACATCTTCAAATTGGGATGCCACTTTGGATAACTCTTCCTAGATATTTTTTTAAAAATAAATTTGTTTAGAGCATAAACATTGCATAGGTAAAAAGAAATGTTTTTAGAAAATGATTTCACTTTACAAAGTTTCCAATAGGTTCCATACCTAAAAATTTATAGTGAAATTATGTTGGGATTCAAGATTAGTCCTAAACCACATAATCTCCTTAATACCCCATAAAATCACCATGTGACCTTTCCCAACTATTCTTAATAAGATAATTTGCTTCATCTTCAACTAATTTAGTTTCTTGGATAAGAAAGATATCAACCTGAGTGCTCACCATTTGACAATTAACCAAGAATTCTTTTTTAGGTGCATTCAGTCCCATAGCATTCCATGATATCAACATCATTGTAGATAAGAGGGTATTTCCACCCCCCCCACTTCTTAAGATTTAAAAAAAAATTGATGCTATATTGAGTGCCTTTAGTAATTGATTCCTACCTATTTTTCATTTGTAACCATGGTTTGGAGTTTTGATGAAGATTTTGATTTGTGAACTAATCAAGATACCTTTTGATCCTATCCATATAACTCTTTTAAGAAAGAGTTGCTTTCCCAATCATCTAGAGATAAATTAGTGAGAGGTAATTTTTTAGATGATCCCTCAACCTAGCTCTTGATAATAGATACCAACTCACTTGATTCCTAAATAATTTATTATGAAGCATCCAACATGGATATGGGAGAGAGGTTATTGAATCAAGTCTCCTAAGAATTTAGACTATGGCCTTGAGTGATAGGTGAGGGCAAAGGGATATCTAGTTCTGGGTAACACCTCCTTTATTTCTATCCAGGAAGTCTATAGACAAACCACCAAATTTTATTCTCCAAACTTTAAGGAAATTTGAAACCCTATTCCAAGTTTGAAAATGAGCTTGAATATGCCCCAATTGATGGAACTCATATAACTTAATATTAAAATTATCCACATCAATATTTTTAAACCACATCCCCCTATGCGAGTTAATATTGATCTTGTGTGGAATGGGATTATCCAAGTCTAAAGTGACACAAATATGAGTTTATGAGGGTAAGTATCCAGCCTTAGTCCTTTTTATCAATCTACAAAACCTCTCCCAAACATCCAATTAAAAATTTGAGTGAGCCTTTTAACCAAAATTAAGGAGGTAGAGTATGGAATCTGATCTAGACCAGCATTGAGCCTAAATAATATTTGAAACTGTTAAAATTTGGTTCCCATTTTTGGATTAACAACCCCGAATTCACCATTAAATAATAGCCCCTCCCCAAATCTTCTTTTAAATATATACTAAACTTAAAATAATAAATAAAAAGCCCTTCAAAAGGAACTTGAGTTCAATATTTGTCCCCCAATTAGATTCCACCTAACTCTCATTGAGATCAATAGTTGGTCATTTCCCCTTAAACTTCCCAATTAGGGCCCAAACATTCAAGGAAGCCATATTATCTTCCAAGAATGAGTTAATTCCTTGAATAATTTTGGTTTGCACTCAAACCTCAATTGTTTACCAAGTTCTATTTTTTTCCCTATTGTTGGCCACCAAACATACATTAGTTGCCTTCTCTCTCTATTAATTCCCCATTTCACTTTAGTTATAGCTTGGGATTGAGGTTTCATTTTAGTCTTCCCTTAACTAAGCTCCCGTGAATTCCATTATCTTCAATTAGATGCATATGGATGACCCTCAATCATTCATTCTTCCCCTTTTATCTTGTCTAGGTCATTTTATATATTTACCTCATTATGTGGCATTGCCTTAGATAATCCATAATGTGTAGATAATGGGCATAGATTTAAGGGTGATTATTCTAAAATTTACATAAATATTTCATTTTTGTCTTCATTTGTCAGGTCATAAAATTCTAGAATTAAAACTAGGGGTAAAGGAGGTTGCCTCCTAGAAAAAATTATCTAGGTAGATATCCAATTTTTCATTTATAATTTGAACCAATTTCTCAAAGATTGATCCCCATGGCAGGTATTCCTTCCTCTTATGTTTTACCACCTCACCAAATGAAAAGGGGTGACATCAGAGCTAAAGGCAACTCGGTAGGTGATAGCTTCCTCCTCATTTATATAATCATAGTGATCCCTTAAGATATTGATTTTTGCATAAAATCTTGTTGAAGATCTAATTTGCATGCCCTAGGATGATTTTTTGTTGGTTGTGATATAATTATTGAAGAGCTAGAAGATCTTCTTTATGATAATATTCCACCAATTCCAAATACTCCTCCTTGCATTCCTCATCCACCTACTTCTCACATGTATAAAAATACTTATGCAAAAGCCCTAAATCTCCCTCCTGGTTTCCTCCCTACTTCCGCTCTTCCCTGCATCCCTCACCTTTGAAAAAAGTTGCATATGATTAATATTGTTTTATATTATATTATATACTATATATAATATTAATTATAAATTATAAATATTTAATAATGTACTAATAATAAGCTATAATATTCTATATATTATAGTACTTAATAATATATCTATAATATTTATATTATTTTAATAACTAATATATATGTATGTATGTATATGTATATATCTATGTATATATATATATATATATATATATATATATATATATATATATATATATATTTGGATTGATATGAGGGTTAAATGAGGCCCTCACCCATACATATATATTTAAAAAATAAAATGATGGTTTAAGAGAAAACACTAAACCCATCCACCCTATATCTTACACCAAAGTAAACGATATCCCACAAAAGATTAGGGAACAAACCCCATAGTAATCGACATACAAAAAAACCAAAAATAAATCCACCTGAGATGGCCCACCCAAAAATAAAACCTTAAAATATGAAAATAAAAGAGTTAATCCCCAACTGATAGGGTGACATCTACCTCAGCATACTATACATCCTACAACAAACTAGATAGTGAATTCAAATGACTTGCATCACCCAAAATAGGGGCATTGCCATAAGGTTTCCTTGGGGTATATTTTAAGATCAAGCTTCTACTTGTAGATGAACACTCACCATCTTTCCAAGTCCTCTTATTTGGAGTGAAAATTCTACCTAGACTAACATCATCCACCATAGCCTATAGGCACCTCTACATGTGAGATGAAATAAAATGATCAATGACTAGTTTGGAAAGAGCTCCCTTACTAGTTTGCCTATCATTTTCTTCCTACATAGCCACCTCCAACCCTATAGCATTACAAAATTACACTATAAAATTATCATTAAACATCATCTTATTTGACTCAAATTTACCCACAATCCATTCTAAAGAGGGTAGAGGAGCCAATAGATTATCTATTAAAGGAGCTATCTCCATGACACTTTCATGCCCCTCCACCATACTTATCATCACACCATGAAATTTCATAAACATGGATTCCAATCATCTAAAAATAGAGAGGGGAATCAAACCCAAACATTGAGCTCTAGAAAAAGAAAGAGAAGATCTATCTTATGTTACTAATCTATTGAGCCAAGAGCAAATACCACCTCTTAGCCCCAGCTAGAACATGGCCTCCACCACCTTACACGTGAAATTTTTTTTTGGTAGTGTGAAGTAAATTAGTTTTATTACTCCAAACCACATGAAAATAGTTTTATTGCCCCAAAAAATAAAAAATAAACATCTGCATTAGTTTTATTACTCCAAACCACATGCACATATTTTATTCATATGATAGATTTCATTACATATATAACTTCTAAATTAAGCATCCAAAAAATCAAGCCAAGATAACAATTAGAAAAGAATGCTATCTCTCATTTTTTAGCACACAGGGACAATATAGGTTTAATGGAATTCATAAAATACATAGCTATGAGTAGAAACACCACTTCCACAAATAGGAATCTATTCAATAGGTTGAGAAAAAAAGGAATTAACTAATAACAACACTCCCCAAAAATCCATACACACTCAAATAACATACACCACATTAGACCATTCACACACAATAAGATTGAATGCAAAAAAATGATGGTAATAAATACACATGTATCTATGCCAAATTGAGAAATGATATGATTCCATTAAATGAGCCTTAGATTTGATTGACCAAATCAAGACCTGGTCATCTATCTAAATGATTGTCTATGATGTAATCATTCTTTTGATCCACCCCTAATTAGCTAAAAATTTATCTTACTAATTTGCTTCCCTATAGTAGTGGTTAACAGATCAAGACAAAAGTTCATCCAAACATGACCAAACCATTCTAAGGATTTTATTCAGCCTCTAAGCCTTTGTAAATCAATTATGAATGGTATCCATAGTGAGTTTGGAGTCCCCTTTGATAACCAAATTATCAATCCCACACTGACATGCCAATTGGATGCCCAAGACCACCGCTTGAGCTTCAACCTCATTATTGGTACCATATTTGATTTTTTCAACAAGGATCTAATAAGAGAGCCCAATTAATCCCTAACATTGTACCTAGATCCAAATTTTCCTAGATTCCCTCTAATATCCCCATCAAAATTTAGCTTAAAAATGATTGGGGGAGGAATCCAGGCATCAATGACATGAGCATGAGAATTTTACTTGTTTACCCTTGACCCATTAATAGGGGGAAGATTGATCAACATCCAATTAGGTATTATTAGTATATCCTAAGAGCAAAGATTAGCCTAATTATTAGAAGTGTGAAAGGTGACAAATTCAAAGATAGAAATCTCAATTTTGTTCAAAAAACCTGGGAGGTCAAAAGTGACATCACAAAATATGCACATGTTTCTTTCCTTCCAAATAATCCAAATTAGGATTGCAAGACTAGAAATCTAAAGGGCCCTTAGCATATCTCTCTCTTGACTCCAATGCCATGAAGAGAAAACATGGAAGAGGGAATGAGTATGAGCCTAGTGATAGCTCAATTTATTACACAACTAATTCTAAATTAAATAAGTAAAGGGATATACAAAATCAAGTGATCCACACTTCCTCATCCTAAAGCCACATGCATCACCTAGAAGGACCATGCCATCCCATTTTTTTGAGCCTATCCTGGGTCAATATTTTTTAATGAGTAGAAACCTAGGTAGAGACACCAACCTTCACTAAGCTTTTTCTTCTCTAACAAAGGAATTTAACCTAGGGGCACCACTCCTCATAAACAATCATTTGATACCCAAATTTTAACTTGTACTCACTAGTCCTAGATCTTGTCCAACAGATGGAGTATTCATTGTTACTTAAGAAAACATTATACTTGGATATAATAAAGTTAAATAAAACCTTTTGATTAGGGGGGATCAGAGTTGTATTAAGAGACTTTTGTTCCTAGATCTAAACTAAACCACACCTGACATTCTTGATATAGTCATAAACATTACTTCCCAAAATAAAGGACAATATTATCCTTACATCATATAAATCATGACATTAATTGAATGTTTGTGACCATTCTAGAATTCATCCCAAAAATTAACCTTCTTTCCATTGTTAAAAACCTAGGAGATGTGATTGGTGATGAGGGAATGACATTGGAGAAGGAAATTCCACACGTGAGATATTTTTGGTAGAGAAGCAATATAGAGGATACATGATAGATCCTCATAGCCAAGATACTTTATATGCATAATTATACACCTAATGATATATGAATTTGAGAAAATTCACCATACCAACTTGGCACCAAGTGCCAAGTTATGGAGAGATTAATTTATAATGTTAACACCCTCTACTTTCTTGGAACAACAGACCCAGTCCCACTTTACCAGAGGAAACTTTTTTTATTTCTTCACATACTTTCTAAATAAAATCCTTGCATATTTTATTGATTGTTTTAATGACCAATGCAAGAGGCTTGAGAATATATAGGAGGTAAATGGGCATGGCACTGATGGCAAAAGTAATAAGGGTGACCCTACCTGCTAGGGACAAGAATGTCCATTTACAAGAGTTCAATATGCCATTTAAGGACCCCAATAGATTATCCCATAAAGTTGTTTTGTCAGAACCCATGAAGAATGGGACTCCCATATATTTGGCAAGCAACTTCCTAATTTTAAAGTCTAGACACCAAGCTAACCTTTTTTAGGACTAATTAGGAACATTGATGAAGTAGATCTTGGTCTTGGTAATATTTACTCCTTACCCCAAGGCTAGAGTATAATTATCCAAAACCACCCTAAAAGAGGTGGCTTAACTAATATATGTTTTTCTAAATAAAAATTTTTCATCTACAAATTGTTGATGAGAGAGATTGTTCAATCCTTTTGTGACACACATACCTTCAATCAACCCTTTTCCTTTTGTGTCTTAAAGAGATCTGCCCAGAGCTTCAACCATTACAATAAACAAAAAAGATAAATTGGGTCCCATTGCCTAAGTCCCTTAGTTACCTTAGAGAAACTTGTAGGGCTACCATTAATAAGAGCCAAGTATTTTGGAGTAGAAATGAAGATAAAAATACAATCACACCAATCCTTGTCACCAAAATTCTCTAGCATCTTCATGAGAAATCTCCAATTAAAATGATCATAAACTTTGCTTATATCTAATTTTATGGTCATGCCTTATTGCTTATTATAATTTAGAGAATGTAGAAGTTCATGAACCACTATAATGCCATCATAAATATGGTGACTTGACATGAACCTACCTTGTTCAGGAGAAGTTAGTTTAGAGGTAAATTCATGAACCACTATAATTCCATCATAAATATGGTGACTTGACATGAACCTACCTTGTTTAGGAGAAGTTAGTTTAGAGGTAAAATATCTTAGCTTAAAAGAGATGGCTTTGGAGAGGATTTTGCATATAGTATTAAATAAATCAATAGGTCAATAATCACCAAAAGAGAATAGAGAGGTTCCTTTGGGGATCAACAAAAGAAAATTGTAGTTAATATCAAAACTTACCTTTTTGGATTGTTTGGAAAAATCTAAAACTGTTATTACCTCCTTTCCAATAATTAAAAAAAATCATGATAGAAGGCTACTAAGAAACCATCATTCCCAAAATATTTATCCTTTTTCATTGAAAAAACCACCTTTTAAATTTATTACTAAGATAATGGAGCAAGAATCATATCATTTTACTACCTCAAAACTTGTCAAGAAATATTACTGAGAAGATCCTTTTGATACTTGAGATATGAAGCCATAGGAAAAACAAGGGGATTATTCACTAATATAACTGTCTCCTCCTTTACCTTAGAGATCTATTCCATTTTGTTGAGACTACGCTTAGCCCAGGTGGAATGGTGAAATATATTTGTATTTTAATCTCCTTCCTTGAGCCAAGATTTTGTTGATGGTTAAAATTTTAATGTCAACTAATCAACCCTTTCACCTATCACAAATATTAAGATGGAATCATATCATTCTAATAGTTAGGATCTAAAAGGTCTTTAAATATCTAAAAGATGTGAAAGGGGTTTTTATATGTTCTAGGAAAAATCAAACACATTGAATATCAACAATACTTCATTATAATTTTAGAAATCAAATATCACTTCGAATATGAAGGAAACATATTACAAAAATATAATCTAACCTATCTAATATAGAAAACCTATTGATTAGATAATCCCTTGAAGGAAAGATTTATGTTCCTTTAAATATATTTCTATACTTTATCAAATTTTCAACATCATTTTGATGATCACGTTTAACTCAAAATAGATTAAAAGAAAATAAATAGAAAGAGACTGAATGATAAATAAAACAACTGACAATGAAATCCAAAAAAAGAAAGCAAAATAGAAATTAACATAACGAAACAAATAATTACCTTTGGAGGGACTACCAAGTCAATGAAGAACACTTAATCAAATAAGAAGCAAGAACAACTATAAAAAACTAAATAAATCAAACTAAGCCTATATCTAAACTAAAATAATACTAAATGTTAGGAATAAAACTAGAAATTAATGCAAAACAATTTCACATAAACACAATAATAATAGATAGAAATAGAGGTTTAGAAAGAACAAAAAATAAACATCCAAAAAAAGAATACCATATTTAATGTGGTTCACCCAATGTGGGCTACATTCACCAAAAAAAACTTGCTCAGTTTTCATTACAAGCTAAGAGACTACAAACCACTCTCAAATTAGTCTTCTCACAATTATAGTGTACAAATATTGTTTGGAGCTATGCGCAACAAACCCTCTTGAATTCATACCTGAATTCACACACTCTGTTCTTCCTTCTCAAACCTTAATTCTCATAATGTATTACCTATGAAATATCCATCAATACATAATACATCAATAAAGAGGTATTACAAAATAATGGATACCAAAACTATAGGCAAAATCAACCCAAAATTATTTTCCATTAAAAAATAGGGTCAACAACATATCAACGCCATAATGATCAATATAGAATGAAAAAAATGTCTTGGCTTTTAACAATTGATGACATATAACTTTGTCCTGCATTTGTATCTAGAATTGGATCTAGGGAAACAACACAACACTAAACTAAAATAATACTCTATTCTAAGTAAAATAAAAATCAATAAACTATAAATTTAATTAGTTATTAGTTAAGTCTAATTAAATTTTAAATAAAGTCAATTAATTTATAACTTAACCATATTTAAGACTTAAATAAGTCTTTATAGATCAAAATAAAATATTAATAGACCAATTAAGAACAAACTCTAATGGGTGGGGGGCCTTAGATATTACTAACAATTAAATAATTAGAATGTGTTAAACATTAACATGAAATAAAGAATTTAAGTCAATCTAAAATACATCTAACACTAAATCCATATGCATTAATCCATAATCAGTAATATATGTTTTTATAAACAAAAAATTATATGTATTGTTGTAAATTTTTTCCAACTATCAAGTATCAAAAATTAAAAAGTATCATCAAGACTTTAGCATGAAAAGTATCAAAACAAAAAAAACTTATAATTCAATTGACCATCCATTAATCCTTAGTATCAGATAACATATTAATTAATGGATGTCCTTTATTAGTTTAATACTCTATATAGTTCATTGTCATGACTAAAAACTTGACCAATTTAGCACTACCTTCATTATCTTCATCGTCTACCTCCGATTTCACTTTATCAACCACCCTAGTGATTGTTGGTGATGCCAAAGGACAAATTTCTTTCCTCTTACTTCCTAAATTTTTTTGTCTTTTCTTGCTCAAGTAGATGTGAAGGGAAATATGCAAGACTCAGCTTAGAACAACCTAAAGGCACATATGTAGGTTCAAGACATAGGTTTTTCATATTTAAAGGTACAAGAGTTAGAGAATGCAATTTGATAGTCAACTAAAGATCATATTGAGGTGTAAAACCTTGATGTTGTGGTAAAATATGTGGAGTATGATTAGGATTAGATTGTAGAGTTGTGTGCATGTGTTAGGAGGAACTACTTGGAGTTCCTCATCTGTGAAAATTAATTCTCCAATAATGTATTATCTAACCTTAGTTTCTATAAGTATTATTATGATTTAATGGTAAATCATTCAATACATTTCATAAATCAAGGTCAGACACATCAGAATAGATTGACATATGAGTACCTTGATTATATGGTGTAGGTGCAGTCCTACTAGTTCTTCTACCTCAAAAGTTGTGACTCTTAGGAATAAATCTATGAGGGGGTGGATCTTCCCTGTTCCAATCATGATTATTTCTTCAGTTAATGTACTAAGAGTTATTGGAGTGAGGAAGAGTCCAACCTGATATTTTACTAAAAAAATGAATTCCCAATTATTGTATGCTTTAAAAAATATCATTTGATATATATGAAAATCAAGTAATATCCATCTAATTTTGACAAAATTTTATTTTTGAACCTCAATAAAAGAATTTAATATTGAATATATAGAAACTATCAAATTTCAAAATTGATCAAATAGACTTGTACTATTTTGATAGTTATAAATTTAAAGAAAAAATTATGTCATATTATATAAAAATTTAAATGCATCATGCACTATTAATCAATATCTTCCTAAAATAAAAAATGATATCATTTCAAACAAAACATACCACCTTTTACCCAAAATTCAAAATATTATGCCAATCATACAAATATATTTATTCTCATTATTGCAAACTGTCTCATAACAACATGAAGAACACTTATCCTTAATCTTATTGATAGATAATTATGATCTTTGAATTGTGATTTCTATCTAGAATAAATATTGACTATAAACCCAATAAATTAGAAAAGAACCAATATATTAATCAATTATTAATACTAAGTGTATATCAACAATCTAAGTTCATACACAAAATAGTAATAAACTATCAAATTTTGATCCAAATATCTCATATTAACTCTGCAATTTAGAATTTCACAAACTTTGAATGAACAATAGAGATGTGTTTTCAAACTGAATAAATTAGTTTTAATGGAAACTTAGAACTTATATTTGAACCTTCAATATAGACCATTTTCCAAATATCAAATGTATAAGGAAACCAAATTTATAAATTCTATCACATCTAGAACATATTCAGGTTCAAAAGAGTGTATTATTCTTCAATAAACATTATCATTCTTGAATGATAAAATTATATGTGATAGAGGATCAAATAATAACTTGAATAAAGAAACTATGCAACTAAACAATGCATTAAGAGTGCAAATATTTTCAAAAACATGAATGAAAATAGAAAAAATCATCTTCAAGCTAACAGAATCCATCAGAATCCCAAATATTTGATCATTATGACCAAAAGGAGATATTATGTGCACAATCTTTTACAACCTAATTTTTTTTTGTATAAATAATCGATACCCAAAAAAAATGTTTTGCTGATTCCCAAAATCTTCTTTCTCACAGAATTATCAAACATCAAATAGCTTAAAAACTCAAGATATGGATCAAAAAGATTTATTAGAATGAAGAAATAACTTCACAAACTTCAAATAAAAACTTAGAAACACACCTTTCCCAATATACTACATGCATAAAGGGGTAACCAATGTGTTACTAAAATACATTGAGATGATTGAAGCAAACCCCATAAACATAACTTGGTCGTGACAAAACAGTTCATCCTCTTAGTCTAAAATTAAACTTAAATATTTTTCAAAATCAACTCAATCACCTCAAGACCTCGAATGAAGATATATGAGACATTTCCAAATTTAGAGATAAAAACTAAGCAACCACAACATATTCATAAAACTATGCATGTTAAATGATGAAATCTTATCATTACCAACCAATATGTAGAGACATTTCTGAATCATGATTCTTCAAAAAATAAAAACATATTAATGTAACCAAAGATATCTTGCATGTTCGAACAAAATCATCTCTGCATTTTCATTCATGCATTCAAAAATTTACATAAAATTGAAAACCTTTATCAATTATATTTTAGCATGTAATGAATCACAAATATCCATTTATTTTCTAGAATGATAAAGGTCTTACCTTGTTTGCAACCTTCTTGTTTCCTCTTCTCTCTCCATCTTCTTCGTGCTCACAAAGTGTTGCTTCCGCTCAAATATTTTGAATTAATGGTGAATAATTGACTAAACTTACCTTTTGTATTCTCTCAAATCTCAATAACTACTTCATATGACATGCTCTATAATAATTAGTTCTAAAGTCTATTGGTGTTATTTTAGCAGCATGACCGACTTGATTAAACAAATTGCCAAATTTATCAATAAATAATACCATTACCAAGTCATTCTATCAAAAATAAAAAATTGATGCATGGACCTCATATTAAATAAGACTAAATGTAGATCATGTGAAATGAACACCCAAATCTCTACCAAAAATCTTATTAAAAAGATTCATTTAATACAAACACTGTCTACCATCTTGTCAAACTCTGAACCTAAGGTTTGAACCTAGATCATTAACCATGCCATAGCTTAGGCTTCTAATGTTCATCAACCTAGTATACTTTACAAATGTTCATAGATTAAATGAACATTAGGACGTTGGGTCTTAGTTTTAGGGGGGAAAATAGGTTTATATATAGGCTAACTTCAATCCCAAGTCTAGCTATATATTTTTTTATAAATAAATCAAAACCTTTATCAACTTAATAAAAAACTAATGCAATTCAAAATAATATAGATTCCTCAATATATAATCAATGAATCACAAACATTTTATTAAGAAATCCATGCATCACAAATCAATGCTTCTAAACATTAAACCATTGTATATCATCCCTTATATTGATAAACTTATGATTAAAGAATCATAATTTAAGATCAAAAAATTTATTTTTACCATATCAGACATCAAATGTATACTTTATTTTATTATTGCGCTCACTTATGATTTCAAAACCACTAAATATTATCAGAGTAAACCTATATTAAACACAAACATTCATACTAAAATTCAATATAATAATGAACATTCAAATGTAGTAACTAACTATGACCCCCACACCACCATTTTTAAATTTTACGATCTAAGTCGTCAATACGATAGAATATTGACTCATTTAGATTTTCAAGAAACAATAATGGGGTGATGAAAATAGGAATAACACTGGTGACATTGCTAGCCAATCTTAATAATAAGATAAAGTAGTAAATAATAAATTTTCTATTTAAAAAAAAGATCAATTGAGAGTGAGATCCAGGGTAGATTATTTCTCAATTAGCTATACATGAACCCCTTTTAATAATAAAAATTTCATCCCAGACGAAGTGTTTAGTTAACATGTCATAAAAAATAGGATTGATTTAGACAAGAAAGTTCAGGTTGGATATACAATCAAATGCAAAAGTCTTAAACATAAATTCTAAAAATTATTAAAGCTTCCAACTCATTAATACCTAGCTTAAGATAATTTATAAACAAAAAATATGAAATAATATCATGTTAAATATATTACCATTATTGATTACTTACAGTGATATAGCAATCTCCACTTACTTTGACCTCAATGCTGTGAATACTTTGTTGATGTAACCATTATGGTCTATTCAAGAGAAAACAACAGAAAATAAAAATAAACAAATTAAAAAAAAAAGAACTAAAAATAAAATAAGATAAGAACTACTGATAAAAGGGTTTCAAATGGTGTATGTTTACTGATTAAGGCAATCAATTTTCATCCATGTCTTACAAGTGAAAAATATTTCTTTCAATTATAGCAGCAATTTTATATGGTCCCAACCAAAGAGAATCAAATTTATGATATTTTTTTCCATCCTCATGAGCATTATCCTATTAAACAACTAAATCACATAACTTAAACCTTTTGTTAGATATCTTTTTTGTCAACAAATTTCTTTAACTTTTATTTAGTTTTTTCTAATTTTTGTAATGCAGTTGCCTTTGTTTTATCTAAAGCTAATAAATCTTTAAGTCTTTGCTCAATTAAATTTGTATTTTTTGATAAATATTTTAAAGCAATTCTAGTGGATGAAATTTATAGCTCAATCGATAATGTAACTTCAAAACCATAAGCTAACATAAAAGGTGAATATCTTGTAGCCACTATAACCATAGTACAATCTACCCATAATGCTTTAAAAAAATTAAGATGTCAATTTTTTTTATTATTGTAGACTATGTTCATTATAGAAATCAGAATTTTATTTGTTGATTCACTTTGTTCATTTTCTTGAGGGTAATATTTTCAAGAATGACTTGATATAATTGAATAATGTCCTAAAAACTCTAAATATTCGTTAGAAATGAATTGAGGACCGTTATTTAATATTATCTCATAAAGAACACAAACTTAGAGAAAATTTGATTTTCAAAGAAAGAAAGAACTTCAAAAGTAAAATAATTTTTAAGTGTTATGGCCTCAGGGCACTTTGTAGAATAGTGTATTGCAGTTAAATTGCATCAATGTCTAGTAGAAGAATGCGGATGAATATTGGAAATAAAATATATTCCCTATTTAGTGAATGGCTTTTCAAAAATAACAAGATTCAAAGACATTAGTGGTAATCTATCTCTACCAACAAATAATTGGCAAGGCACATAAGAATGTATCAATTTATAAGTATCTTGAAATAACGTAAGCCAATAATAACCTACATGTAAAATATTATACGTTATAGTTTTTATTGCAAAGTGACCTCCACAACTTCCTTCATGACATCCTCTAAGAACCTTTTGAGTTTGATCATGAGTTAGACATCTCAATAACACACCATCTCAAATTCTATAATTTTTTTTTCTAATAAATAAAATTTTAAAGCTTGGAATCTTAAAGATATTATTTATCTCTTATCCAAATTATTTGGTTAGGTTTGATTTTGAAAATAATACACTAAGTCATGGTACCAATCATTTTCAACCAACAAATAGTCCTTGTCCTTCATTTTTTTTTTTTTTTTTTTGAGAAAACAATAATTTTCATGGACTAAAAATGAACTTTAGCATTAAAATAATAATCAATAGATAAAATCAAAACATTAATACTATAAGAAGCATTCTCAACTAAATGTTTTGGTAAGTTATTCCCCTTAATAATTTTGGAAGTTTCAAAATCAAGATCAAATTCTTGGATTTTTAAAATCCATGTTGCTAACCTCCCTTGAATAATAAACTAGTTTAAAAAATAAGATAAGATAGGTATGTTAGATCTTACTATAACCCTATTTTCCATAAAAAGATAATGAAATTTAATTAATGAAGAAGCTAATTATAAAATAAATTTCTCAATAAGTGGGTACCTTGTTTCCATGTCTTTAATAACTTGACTCATATACCTAATTGGATTTTCATCATTATTTTGTGTAATTATAGTGCCTAAAACTTTATCTATTGCATTTATGTAAAGAATAAAAAAAATGGATAAATCAAGTTTAGAAAGTACAGGTGCACTTACAATGACATTATTAATATTAGTAAAAACATAATCAATTTATGCATCCCACACATAGGACTGTTGGAGAATTAACTTTATTTGAGTCTTTCTTAAGTTTATAGGCTTATCGTAAGTCTTAGTTATGTGTGCATATATTATATTTGTAAATGTATTTTATTATTACATTTATGAGGTGTCACTCACCTCCTTAATCCACTTGTTGGATTTGGAGTTACTTGCATATAACTCCTCTCCACCCAACATGACACACACATCTTCGCCACTTGTAAGATGATTATAACCACATGTCACTCTTGTCTAAGCTTGTGCATTTAACTCCTCTTCTCTCTTATCTCTATATTAAGAGCTCACCTCTCTCATTCCTAAACACTCTCAACTCATAACTCGTTCTTGTTGTTTTAATTCTTGCTCTTGTATCATTGATGCTCTCTTGGCCTAAGGCCATTCTTCTCCTAAGCTTCTATATGCTATTGCATTTGAAATTTATTGTTGCAAGTTTCTTAATACTAGATGGTGGGGTTTTTCATCGTTTGATGGTTTTCTCTACTTATCAAATCTTTTGTTTTGGATTTGTAGCTTTCTCTACTTTACAAGGTAATATTATTCATTTTCTTGCTTTCAATTTTTTATTCTTGTCAATATTTCTAATATGGTATCATAACATTGATTGTTTAACGTTGTTGATGAGTATTTGTAAAGGTTCATGGATGAAAAGGATGCAAGTCATTTTTTCTCATAATCCATTAGCCTTGACATATTTTTAATCTATTTTTTTATATGTTAAAAATGCATTTTTTTAAACATTCTATTTTTTCACAACTTGCAAATATATAATCATATTTTGAATGCATATGACTTGTTTTTAAAATCTCATATACTATTAATAATTATTTTAAATATTTTTTTTTGAAATTTAAATATAATTTTTTTAAAAAAATCATCACATTAGAAATTTGTCATATCAATCAGTCATAAATTTTGATTGGTATATTATCTCTCTAGGAAATTTAGTGGGTTTTTGTGTATTTAAATTTGGAATAATATGTCCAAATGTCATGCAAACCTAGTTTATACTTTGAGAAATTTTATCAAAAATGTGACTGCTAGTTTTTTATTAAAAAAAATGACTTCTCATTTGGCATTCAAATATGAGATTTTTCATTTCTCCTTTAAGCTTTAAAAAAAAAGACTTATTTTTATGCAGTCTGGTTTTGGTTGTCAGTTCTTTTTTTTTAAGTATAAAAAATTAAAGCTCCAGCACTGCTCTTCTTTGTTTTGGATTTTAACACAATCTATTCTCTGTTATTTCACCTTGGAAGGCTCATATTGTCCTTTGTTTCGTAGAGGTATTTGTATAGCTTTATACGTAGGTCTTTCTATTACTCTCTAAATTCTAAAGCGCAGTTCTGGTAAGTTACTTTGTTCACCTATTTTTTTCCTTCAGTGTGACAGTCGTTGAAGGGTTTGATTCTTATCTGGTAGTCATCGATCTTTTCCCTTTGTTTTGCCTTGTCCCACATTATAGTTGAGTGGACTACCAATGCATTGTCAATTTATAAGTTTAACTCAAATAATTAATCTTGAAAACATTTTATCTTTTCTACAGGAGTAATGCCTTTCTAAAGCTTAGTGCCTTACCTTAAAGGGGATCTCATGGAATATTTCTTTTATGCATGACAAATGTTAATAAGTTAGATTGTTTATTTCTATTATACATATCATGTTGTAGTGTAACGCTTTTCTCCATGTGGCATATTCTTTTTGCAGGTTCTAACATTTTTTCTCCGACTCTAATGTCTTCATCTTTTTATTACATTGGTTTAATATAAAAGCTTTAATTAACTTTAAAAATAAAAAATAAATAATCCATTTAGAATCTTCGCCATGTATTTCTATTAGATAATGAATACTTTTTAGTTAAAGCTTTTCTTTCTTGCTTTATGCAATTTTTTTCAATCAAATAAAACTCTAAGTTTCTGAATGCTAAAACCAAAAAATTGCTACTTGATTTTTTTTGTTTTTTAAGATACTCAATTTCTTTTTTCAAACTAAGTTTGTTTATAAGTGTCTTTTGTATGTTTAAGAATTAACTCAGGATCGATTATTTGATTAACACAATCTTATCTTTAATTGTTTTGTCATTATTTTGACATGTTTTTTAAAAAATAAAAATAAAAACAAATTAAAGTCAACGTAAATGTATTTTAAAAAGGTAAGTGAAACAAATATTATGAAGATATAATTTATTAAGGGTTTTTTATTTAAAATAATTATTTTTATCATTAAATTTCTTTAAATAATTGATGTGGACTTAATTTTTTCAAGTTAATTGATTTAAATTGTATTAACTTGATTTCATATTTTGTAATTACATTTAAGTTTTTTTAAAGTATAATTAAATTTTTTCGTAAGCTTAAAACTTATGTATTCATGTGCAATGGCATTTAAGTGAGCCATTTCTTTTAGCATTTAAGCAATCTATGAACACAATTTCTATTCAAAATAATGAAATTCTTACACTTCAACATCAAGTTCAATGTCAAAATGATAAAATTATTGCTTTAAAAAAATCCTTTAATACTTATGTAGAAAAAATGCAATCATTTATTCATGCTCTTAATGTTAAATTTATGTCTTTTGATTATGATAATAGCTCTCATGATGATGAAACTCATTGTGATTTTAAACAAATTCAAACTTATATGCACACTCCTACCAACCCCAGTTTCAAAATCATGCAATCTATGAGCTATTCAGGTAGTGTACTTGGTAAATGCAAAGATTGTATTCTTGAACTTATTTTGTCTACTTGTAATGTAAATATTAAAAGTCTTGGTTTTAATTATGTTCACTCTTATATTGAAAATTCAAAACCTTAGTGTCCTCTTTATCAAAGGACTTATCATGCAACTTCTTTTGATTATTATGCTTCTAATGCTCATGCTTTGGATAGAAATGTTAAACCTTGTATGCATTGTAGAAAAAACGGACATCATATGTCTAAATTTTATAAATTTAATCCTTTCAAATCTTGTGATAAATCTACACACAATATTTTCCATTGTTGGAAAATGACAAAAACTCCTACCTCTAAGGGTAGAACTATTTGAATTCTTAAAGATAATGAATCTTCTAGAGACTTTGATATGTCTTCTTCTGATAATTATTCTAATGCTTCACATAGAATATCTTTTACAAGTGATACATCTTCTTTGTCTCCATTTTGATTAAAATAAATCTTTTATGTATTTTGTAGATATACATTTTATTTAGAACTTTTGTGACTAACTTCTTTTCATGCAGGTTTGTGCACTTTATGATGGAAGCTATCTTTGCTCAAATTTACCTAGTTGTACATCTATTTTTATTAAATTATGTATGTAGATCATATTTTTTGCACAATGGTTATTTAACTTAAAAAATTGGTGTTCACTTGCTTGTTTCTCAAGTTTGTAAATCATTACTCATTTTTGTTAGTCTTTATTCCATAACCAATTGACTACCTTGTCTGAGGATGATTATTAGAGATTCTTGGTGATCACACTTTCTTCCTTGTGTGACGCTTTCTTGTAATTTTTTTAAAAATAAGTTTCTATTAAGGGAGAGTATTATATAATTTCAACTCTCTTCTTCTTTGTAAAGGTTCTCTCCACTTTCATAACGCCAAATTCAGTTTAAGGGGGAGTATTAGAGAATTAAACTTATTTGATTCCTTTTTAGGTTCATATGATTATTCTAAGCCTTAGTTATGTGTGCATTTATTATATTTATAAATACATTTTATTCCTACCTTTATGAGCTTGATAAGAAAAAAATCAATACTAAATATAAACTTATGCATAAAGTTGATTTTGTCAAAGAAAGACCTAAGACTAAACTGATATTTAACTATTTGTAGCTCCTTGATTGATTTAATACATTTAAGATTAATTAAAATTCCCCATTTAAAAATGATATGCCCTAATAACTTACCTTTTATAACACCAAAAATAGATTTCTTTAGATTAATGAGAATATCATACTTTTTACATCTTTTAAATACTTCACAAAAATGATCCAAATATTTTTTCCTCTTTCTAGAATAAACTATAAGATCATTTAAATAAACCTGAATAACAATGCCTATTAAATCATCAAAGGCTACATGCATGGCTCTTTGAAAAGTTACACCTCCATTCATGAGACCAAAATACATTATATTAAAAGTAAAAGTTTTTCCTCAGATTGAGAAGGTCATCTTATGTCTATCTTCTAGATTAACAAATATCTGTTTATAACCTAAAAATCTATCAAGAAAAAACATAATTTTAGATTACATGACTTATTGTAGAATTCGATCAATACTTGAAAGAAAAAAAATTATATTTGATACTATCTTTTTTTATATCTCTAAAATCTATAGATAATTTAATGTCACCATTCTTTTTATTTACTGGTACTAAATTAACTACACTCAGAATATGTTATAGCAAAAATGACACCACCATCTAACATCTTATCAAGCTCTTTGTTGATGGTGTCTTCTAGCAAAGGACTTATCATTCTTATTTTCTACCTAATGGGTTTAATACCTAGTTTAATAGGAATATCATGTCTTCTGTAATTAGTATCATACCCCTCAACAAGGTTTTTATAAGACCAGGCAAAAATATCAACAATTTTTTTTTAAGTTTAATAAAATTTACCTTTTCATCAGGTATACACTATATTCTCAAATAAACAAAATTTGGATCTTATTTAGTTCCAATATTTATTGGGATAGTTTTTCCAATAATTCATCTTGAAGGTTCCTCAGTATTTGATATCTTACATTGATCATTTGGGTTAAACATTGATTCTAAACTCATCAGACTAGTAGGTAACTTATTAGTGTTCAACTATAGGTAATCTCCATAATTAAGAACATAATCATTGTTATCAAAATAATTACCTTTAATAAAACATCAATATGCTCATCATAATTAAAAATAGGTCAATTTTCATTTAAATAGATAATTTTAGGTCTAAATATTTTTGAGAATGAAAAATATATAAGTTCTATTTCACTTAGATATGGATTAGAATAATAAAAAAACAAGCTTATGTGCTCAAATATTGAATTATTGAAGTATGTGAATGATATTGAAAGCTTCAAAATGTTTGATTAAAAACCAAACCTTTTGAGTATATCGATGAAGATGAGATTGATTGGTTATATAAACTTTCGATACTTGTCTAATAATTAATTCATAATTATCAAAGATTTCTAATTATTTAATATTTAATTTTATGGTCTTTTCTAAGCCTAGACATAAGACTTCAAATTTCATTGTATTGTTAGTGGTGTCAAAAGATAATTTATAAGTATAACGATAAACTTTACCAATAAGAGAAATGACACAAACTCCTGCACCATTACCAAGTTGTGAACAAAAACCATCAAGGTATAAAGACTATAAATTATCATTAAAAAATATATTTTGTTATTATTCATGTTTGTTAATAGTTGATAATTCAGACGTACCAATCTTTAATTCTACATAATAAATAGTTGGAGGTGAAGAATCAATAGGATTGTTGAACTAGTCCTCTCTTTGAACAAAAGCAATTTCATTGCCTACTGGAACCCATGTTGTATCTTTTTTGATAAATGTACTAGTTGTTTTAGACCAATATTTATCTAGAAGCATAGCATAATTGATAGGAATGTCTAAAATTTGAACATTAGTCATACATCTAATCCTTTCATCTTGTGAAATCTTGATAACAAGATCTAAAAATTTTCACAACTTTTCATTTGACACTTATCAAAACTAATAAGCTTCCTATTATTTGTTTCATAAGAAATACCTAATTAATCAATGATAAATTTTTACATTATATTATTTGATGCACCAGTGTCTAAAATACAATTATTTATAATTTTAACAGATACATAAAAGAGAGGTATATAATCTATCGAAGGATCATAATCTGAGCAAAAATAACAAATGAGATTTATCATGACTTTTATCCTCTTTTTGAAAACCTAAAATATCTTTAGAAGTTAGATTTTAATGGATTCATTAATTTTATCAAGTAGTCCTAGAAAAATAATAGCTTATAATAATGAAAATGCATCTTTGATAGTAGCTAAATCATCAATAATTTTATATGCTCCTACATCTACATGACATATATGCATATAATTTTTGATTTTTAAGGATGATACAGTAGGTTATTACATCTAGTGGATAAAATATTATTTTGTGAAGAATTAATTACTACATGATCTAATACAACGTTATTCTATATATCTTTCCCTTTATCTTGATTTTTAGAAAAAGCTTGATTATTAGTTATATTAGAATAATCTTTTTATCTTGTGTTAACAATATAAGTATTTTTAGATTTGATTTCATTTGAAGAATCATCAGTTCCACACATATTTATATTATTAACAAGGTCAATCGAAATAATTTTTTTCTTGGATATATCTTTTAAATTTTTGCACAGTTATACACGTGTCAGGATCATGATCTAAATCACAAACATTACAATGAACATTTTCCTCTATTTTATCATTTTATGTGAAATAAGATTTACCTAATGAAAATGATTTATCATCCAACAACGTTTTAATGGTGATTAGTTCATTGCTAAGACTATAAATGGATTTTTTTAAAATTGTATGTTCAAAATTTAAACTTGTAGTAGATCTATCATTAAACCCAATCTGTTTTAACTTTTTCTCATAATTGATATAAAAAGTTATAGTTTCATAATAATATGCAATATCTTTATCTTCAAAATCCATTTTAAATTTCAAAGATAAAATATTGTAAAAATATAATTTAGATCTCATATTTTAGTAGGTCTGATCTCACAAGGTATATTTTGACATAATATAGTAAATCTACTAATAAAATGATAAACATATCTCATGGATCAACGGAAATATTAACTAAGTCATTAACCAAGTCTAGATCTTGTTTGGGTTTCCCAAAATAAAATTATAACCAACATTCAATATCATTCCAAGCATTAATCACTCAAGAGGGAAGAATAATACCAGTTTGATATGTTCTTCCCTCCAATGTTTGAGAAAAAACTCTAAGAAAATATTTTTCATTAACGATACCTAAGGTTGCACAAATCAATTTAAAAGTGTCTAGATGATCTTCCCATGATTCACCAAGATTTCCTAAAAAAGTTAAGGATATTAATACCTTTAGAAGAAGGAAGTTTACCTGGGCAAGCACCAATATTAATAGGGTTCCCTTGAATCCAAAAATTATCTAAAGATTGTTCATCATCTGAATCTAACTCATTTTATATCAATTCAACTTGATTTCTATTATCTTGAAGGCCTTGAATCAAATCATAATCTCTACATTGATTTGATTGAACTACTAGATTCTCATCATCCATTTAAACAATTAAAAGATTCAACTATTGAACTAGATTATTCTATATTTTGAGTTATTAGGATTAGTAGGATAAATATTAGCTTCAGGATGAAAATAATTTGAAATAAAAAAAAACCTTTGTTTGAGGATTAATAATAAAATTTTGTTTTCTCTCTTGTCTAATATGTTGATTTTCCTCTTGAATTTGATCTTGGGTCTCACGTGACATATTTTTTGTTACTTCATTGATTTCTGCCTCTTTTATCTCCTCATTTCTAGCTTCAAGAATATTAGATAAATCACATGGTTTATTATACCATGAAAAGTGAGTTATATTAAAAACAACATCAACTTGGTCATCCAAAATATCAATTATGGGTTGAATAATAAGAAAATGACCTCTAGTAGTCATGAACAAAAAATAAAAATAAAATGAAGACAAAATTTTTGATAAAAAATGTCCCCAACGGAGTTGTCAAATTTGTTGATAGATAAAATTTTGACGTCAAATAATAAACCCTTTTGTCTATTGTGAAGATTAAGATGGAATCAAGTTAGTCTAATAGTTAGGATCTAAAATGTCTTTAAGTATCTAAAAGATGTGCAGACATTTTTTATACATTCTAGGAAATAATAAGTGTGTCGAATATCAATAATACTTCATTATAATTTCATAAATCAAATATCTCTTTGAATATGAAGGAAATAGATCTAAAAAATATAATCTAACCTATCTGACAGAGAAATCCTATTGATTAGACAATCTCTTAAATGAAATATTTATGTTCTTTTAAATATATTTCTCTATTTTATCAAATTGTCAAGAGCCTTTTGATGGTCACTTTTAACTCAAAATAGATTAAAATAAAATAAATATAAGTAAATGAATGAAAACTAAAATAATAGATAGGAACAAATGAATGAATAAATGAAGTGAAATAACAATCAACATAACTAAACAAACAATTACCTTAAGAAAGACTACTAAGTCAATGAAGAACACTTAATCAAATAAGAAGCAAGAAAAACTATAAAATAAAAATAAATTAAGAAAATTAAGCCTCTATCTAAACTGAAATAATACTCTATTCTAAGTAAAAGAAAATTAATTACATCTAAACCTAAACTACTTAATTTGAAAAACAAATTAGATTCAAAAGTCAAGTAATAACTAAGAATTAAAACAAATAATCTTATAACTAAAACATTTAAAATTAATAACCGATAAATAATTAATTAATTATGAATTAGGATAAGACTTAACAAAATAAACAACAATAAAATAATTAAACAAAAATCTAATCTAAAAGACAAACATAAATAAAACTAATAAAATATCTTAAATAATAATAAAAATGAAATGTAAGTCTTTAATAAAGAGTCATCTTAGCAAAGATAAACAATATTTTATTGAGAAATAATATTTAAGTACAAAAACCTTTGATATAATAAGTAATACAATCGAATGGATCGATAACATATCACACACAATGAAGTACTCACCGTTATTCAGGCCAATTAGTTTGGATTCTTCTTGTATGACTGTAAATTTGTAATCATCATAATATATTAAACCTAATATCTTTTAGATAATCGATTTGTAAATTAAACAATAAATATGGATATACATGTATTGATTGTGTTACTCAACCATCAAAGAATGTGTTATTGATCTATCTGTAAACATTGTTCTATCTCAAAGATGTTGCACAGAAAAGAGTATGATGATGAACTTTAAAGTAAATTAAAATATTTAAGAATACTTGTGTAATGTTTCCCCCTTGATATGTCACCTTGATCTCCTTATATAATAATTTCCTTAAAAGATAGTTGAATAATAAGTTACAACTAACTTTAATTAGTTATTAGTTAAGTCTAATTAACTTTTAAATAAAGTCATTAGTTTATAACTTAATCATATTTAAGACTTAAATAATTCTTTAAAGATCAAAATAAAATATTAATAGACCAATTAAGAACAAACTCTAATAGGTGGGGGTCCATAGACATTACTAACACTTAAATAATTAAAATATGTTAAAAATTAACATGAAATAAACAATTTTAATGAAGCTAAAATACATATAGCACTAAATTCATATGAATTAATCAATAATATATGTTTTTAAAACCAAAAATATATGTACTACTATAAAAAAATTTCCAACTATCAAGTATCAAAAATGAAAAAGTATCATCAAAACTGTAGCATGAAAAGTATCTGAAAGTATAAAAACAATAGAATTAACTCAATAGGCCATCCATTCATCCTTGATATCAAATAACATCTCAATTAATGGACATCTTTTATCAGTTTGATACTCTATAGAGTTTATTGTCATGGCTAGAAACTTGACCAATTTAGTATTACCTTCATTATCCACATCATCTACCTCCAATTTCACTTTCTTGACCACGCTAGTGATTTTTGGTGATGTTAAAGGATTGATTTATCTCTTCTTACTTCTTGAAACTTATGTCTTTTTTTTAAGTAGATGTGAAGGGAAATCTGTAAAACTTAGCTTAGAACAACCTCAAGGCACATATATAGGTTCAGGATGTGGAAATACAATTTGGTAATCAACTAAAGATTGTATTGAGGTATATAACCTCAGTGTTATGGTGAGAGATATGGATTATGACTAGGATTAGATTTTAGAACTTTGTGCATGTGTTGGGAGGAACTACTTAGATTTCTTTATCTATGGCAATGAGTTCTCTAAGAAGGTCTTCTCCAACCTTGGCTTCCATAAGTATTAGTAGGATTGAAGGGAAAATCATTTAAGACATTTTAGATATCAGGGTTAGATGAATCAAAATGGATTGACATAAGAGTGCCTTGATTATATGGTCTAGGTGCATTCCTACTATTTCTTCTACCTCTAAAGTTTTGATCCCTAGAAATAAATCTGAGGGGATGAATCTTCCCTATTTTAATCATGATTATTTCCCCATTTATTTTCCTAATATTTATTAGAGGAGTCCAACCTAACATTTTACTGAAAAATGAATTTATAATTACTATTTGCTTTGAAAAATATCATCTGATATATGTGAAAATCAAACAACATCCATCTAATTATGACAAACATTTTTTTGTGAACCTCAATAATAGAATTGAATCTTGAATATATAGCAAATATCAACTTTCAAAATTGATCAAATAGACTTATACTATTTTTATAGTTATAAATTTAAGGAAACAATTTTATCATATTATCTGAAAGTTTAACTGCATCATGCACTATTAATCAACATCTTCTTAGAATAATTTAATTGATATCATTTCAAACAAAACATACCACTTTATTCTCTAAATCCAAAATATTATGACAATCACACAAATATATCTATTATCATTACCGTCTCATACCAAAATGAAAAAAAAACATCCATAATCTTACAGACAAACAATTATAATCTGTGAATTCTGACTTCTATCTAGAATAAATATTGAATGCAAACCCAATCACTTAGAACAGAACTAGTATTTTAAATAATTCTTAATTTACTATGTGTATATCAATAATAAATTTCCATACACAAAATACCAATTAACTATCAAATTTGATTCAAATATCTCATATTAACTCTACAATTTACAATTTCACAAACTCAAAATGAATAAACAGAGATTTGTTTCCAAACTAAATAAAATACTTTTAATGGAGATTCAAAAATTATATTTGAACCTCCAGTATATACCATTTTCCAAATATCAAATGTATAAGGAAAACAAAATGATAAATTATATCACATCTAGAATGTATTCAGATTTTAAAGAACGCATTATCATTCAATAAACATTATCATTCTTTGATGATAAAAATATATGTGGTAGAGGATCAAATAAGAACTTGAATAAAGAGATGATGCATTTGAACAATGCATTAATATTTAAAATATTTCTAAAAACATGAATAAATATAGCAAAAACATCTCCAAGCAAATAAAATACATCAGAATCCCAAATATTTGACCATTATTACCAAAAAGAGCCAGTATGTGCATAATCTTTTCCAAGATGAACTATTCTGTATAAATAACTGATACCTAAAAAAATGTTTTACTAATTCCCAAAATCATCTTTCTCATAAAATTATCAAACATCAGATAACTCAAAAACTTGAGATGTGGATAAAAAGATTTATTAGAATGAAGAAATAACTTCCACAAACTTCAAAATAAAACCCAAAAGTGCACCTTTTCAAAAATAATGCATGCGTAAATGGGTAACCAATGTGTTACTAAAACATAATGATGTGAATGAAGTAAAACCCATAAACATAAGTCAGGCATGACAAAACATTTCAACCTCGTAACTTTTAAAATTGAAACCAAATATTTTTCAAAAATAATTCAATCACTTCAAGACCTTGAATGAAGATACACAAATAAAAAATTTAGTAATAATAACATATCCAAAAAATTATGCATGTTGACTCATGAAATATTATTATTACCACCAACATGCAAAGACATTTCTAAATCATAATTTTTCAATAAACAAAAATATATTGATGTAACTAAAGATATCTTGCATGTTCAAATAAAACTATCTCTGTATTTTCATTCATGCATTCAAAATTTTCCATAATAAACTATTTTTTTTTATCAATTATATCTTGACATTCAACAAATATTAAATCCATTTATTTTCCATAATAACAAAGGTATTACCTTATCTAGAACCTTCTTGTTTCTTCTATTCTCTCCAAGTTCCTCGTACTCATAGAGGGTTACTTCCACCCAAAGCTTGTAAAATAATGGTGAAGAACTGACTAAAATTACCTTTTGTATTCTCTCAAATCTCAATAATTGATTTAAATGATTTGCTCTATAACAATCGGCTCCTAAGTCTGTTGGTGTCATTTTAGCAGCATAACCAACTTGATTAAATAAATTTCCAACTTTACCAACAATTAATACTATTACCAAGTCATTCTACCAAAATCCAACAATCAATGCATGTACCTCATATTAAATAAGATTAAAAGTAGATCATGTCAAATGAACACCCAAATATTTTCCATATCTCTTAACAAAAATAATCTTTTAATACAAACACCATATGTCATCTTGTCAAACTTTAAACCTAAGTTTTAAACTCAGATCATTACCCATGCCATAGTATAGGCTTCTAATGTTCATTAGCCTAGTATAATTTACAAATGTTCATAGGTTAAATGAACATTAGGACCTTAGGTCTTAGTTTGAGGGAAAAATTTAGGTTTATATACAGGCTACATTCAATCCTAAGTCTAGCTATATATTTTATTTAAATAAATCAAAAATTTATCAACTTAGCAATAAACTTATGCAATTCAAACTAATATAGATTCCTTAATATATAATCACTGAATCACAAATATTTTATCAAGAAATCCATGCATCAAAAATGAATACTTATGAACATTAAAGCATTGTACATCATCCCTTATACTGACAAAATTGTTATTAAAGAATCATAATTTAATTTCAAAACATTTGTTGTGTACCATATCACACATCATATATACATTGTATTTTATCATTGTGTTCACTTATGATTTCAAAACCATTAAATATTTTTAGAGTAAAACTTCATTAAACACAACATTCATACTAAAATTCAACATAATAATGAACATTCAAATGCAATAAGGAACTAAGAACCCCCACACTAGCAGTTTTAAATATTACAACGTAAGTCCCTAGTATTAGATAATCTTGACTCATTTGGATTTTTAGAAAAAGAGAGGGGTGTCAAAAATAGGCATAATAGACTCTTGTGAATTTTGTTTATAGTAATTATCCTCACTTACATGTAATTATTCAATCTTAGCCAATAATGAACATTATCTTTCATACATGTCTACACTCATTCCCAAACTAAACACAACCTCATTTAAATCATGAAATTATTCTTAAACTCTTTTAGTCTCCTCAAAAATATTCTTGAAGTGGTCTTTACTTGAGAGCCTAAATAAATTCTTGATGAACAAAATCTTTTTAAAAAAGTTGTGAATACAGTTACCTTTCAAAGGAGGAACATTCAACCACCAAAATTTGACTAAATCAAAGATAGATGGATATCTTAGCCACATCAGGGCAAACTTAAAAGGCCACAAAGGAGGGGCCTAGTCTAATAATACCTCCCAATCCACTAGAGAATGATCAGAACTAGATAGAGGTGGGATTAGAATCTTAGAAGTATAATTGGAAGCCAAGCAAGAGGGATTAATCAAAAACCTATGCAAACACTCTAGAATGTTGTTAAACCCTTTTCTTTTGTTGGTCTAAAGTGTAGATCCCCTTATTAGGAATAACATAAATGAGCTCGGTACTAGAAAAGAAGAAGGCAATGTCTCATTGAGAAGAAATTGGCCTTCTCATGCCTCCCCTTTAATCTTTTCAACCAAGAATAGCATTGAAATCACCACCAAATACAAAATTCCAATTCAAGTTAAGAGAAAGCATGTGAGAGATCTCCTATCAACACTTCCTCTTAATAATAGGACTGTTAGGACCATAGACACTGAAGAGGCAAAAGAATATATCCAAGGATAAGTCCTTAATTTTGCACCATTGCCAATTGGATTCATTATCTAATGAAATCACTTCAACTTTGGAGGGATTT
Source organism: Torreya grandis (assembly GCA_037957365.1). Classification (NCBI taxonomy): domain Eukaryota; kingdom Viridiplantae; phylum Streptophyta; class Pinopsida; order Cupressales; family Taxaceae; genus Torreya; species Torreya grandis. The sequence goes on from JARHVA010001378.1 coordinate 2,871,935, forward strand.
TGAAACATCATTAGTCCTCTAAAATCCCCCATCGAATCCATAGACCAACCTTTCCAATTAGGCCAAATAGGTAATAAAACCTCCTCCACCTCTGTAATGGTCAATTTTATTTCTTATAGTAAAATAATATCCAAGAGAAGAGGAGCCACCTAACACTTTACCAAACATCTTTTGTTATGGGCATTAAGGCCTCTAACATTCCAAGAAATTAGCTTCATGGTGTGGGAGAGGGGATTTCCACACCCTGCACTCCAGGAAAGAAGATTGTGATGGGATTCTGATTTTCCAACTAACCCTACTATAACAGTTTCTTAGAATTGGGTTTTTGACCCCTTTTTTTCATTTTCCCACAATTTGGTTAGGAAATTAGGCAATCAATTTAGGAGATTGTTAAAATCTCCTTTGAACATATTTATTCATCTGATTATAAAACATTCTCCTCATAGGGGGAACCCCCTTCTTTCATAACTAAACCCTTGTTTACAATCTCAAAATTAAGAACCATCAACTCTTACAAACCCAAAACTTTTCCCTCAACAACAATTACTTTCACATCAATGTTTGGAGAAGGAGGAGAAGAGGCTAGAGAGTTCATCAGGTTTAAGGATTAAAAAACCATTTTTTTTGTTGCTTCCCACAACTTTTGAGAGAAGGAAGGATCCAAAACTTAAGAGGGAGACTCCCTGATTAACCTTAAATGGTAGGTAGTGATGACAAATTATTGAACCAATTTCCATTTTTCTCCTAAAAAATTTTTGAGGGAGGGGAAGATTTTATCTACCAAACTTTCCTTGCCAATTTCATGTTGATAGAGGAGGGAACTTTTTTGAATTTTTTCTTGATGTGCCTAATTTTTTGACTTCTAAAGCAATGGAAGGGGATTTTTTCAATATCTATAAACTAAGTCCATTCTCTGCCAAAGGATTTTATAATGATATATTTTAGGATATCTACTTCTAAATTAATTTGAACATACATTTTTGCATAAGCTTCTAAGGAACCATCCAAAGTAATAAGATCAATCGATATAAAGTCCCCCAAAATATTACCAATATCTTTTAGTCTTTCTTCTCCCTAGTATTCAATAGGCAATGCATATAGGTAGATCCAAATAGGAGCCTAGTTCTGTGCCCACTTCTATAGGTCAAAATTAGGTCACTATATATGAGTGGACACACCTGCTTCATTCATCATCCAAGGACTAAAGGATAAGATTTCATCTCTTTTAACCCTATTTAAACATCAAACTAGAAAAAATCATCTTGGAAACAATTTCATTGGAATATCTATCTACCTCTTCTCTTTGATGAAAACTTCCACTTCATTTATATCTATCCATTTCCCTCCACATTTCCTATGACTACTCACTCTTCCAAAAGTTTTATATTCACATCCATATAGTTGCCTTCTAGGACAAGTTCACAACTAGGCCTTATGGTCATAGATGAATTACCAAAAGCAACAAAAGACAATGAAAACTTACCATGCTCACCCTAAATTTTGAATAACTTAGAAAATAAAAAATTCTCCCCTTCATCCTCTTTGCCAATCATTGTAATATAATATCCACCGAGGGTTAGATCCACAACCTCGTCTTATGCATGAGGAACATCCAAAACATCTTTATCCTCCAAAACTTATTCATTAAATTTTATCAATTCATAATCTACCTCTTTATAGATGTCCATTCTCTCATTATGTTGGATCCTACCTCCCTTCTTTGTTCTCCTTTGCTAATTTGGTTCCCTACCCATGTTGTGTGAGCATTTTTTCTGTCGCACCATCCACTTACTTCCACCATCAATCTTGAAACATATTTATTATGGTAAATAAATTATCTCAATATTTATTACAAATTCATATTAATATATAATATTTTATATTTTATATATTTTATTTTATTTAATATAATATAATAATTGTAAATTTATATAATAATTATTTGTCTTCTTTTAATCTCTCCACTAGTAAATGGCTCAATGGTCATTTATGTGATACTATGTTCTTGTCTCTCAGATTCATGTGTGTATGATGACTAAGAGATCATAAAGTTGAGTAGTACACATGATAATTATAATTATTCACATTGTCAACAATCTAGGTTCAAAACCACTTAACTTATCCATGTATGTGGTTGCTACCTTCTAAAAATATTGATCCCCCATGGGATTCTAAAAATCAAACACATTTTTCAATTCCTCCTATTACATGGGGTAATCATTGATAGATGCAATTCAAAATGGCATGGGTAGTAACCATACATAAATCACAAGGAATGACTCTTAATAAGGAAATAATTAAAACAAAAAACACCAATTATCAAGGCTTGACCTTAACTTTAGCATCAAGAGTACACTTATTGTATAACATGCTTATCTTTCTTGCATTACCTTTAACTACTATGTAAAACTGCATGATGGTAAATATGTATAGTTTACAACTAACTTATTTTTATTGCAAAATTATAATAATAGTATTCACCACATCTTGTTTCATTCATTCATAGTAGTGGATCACTTTACCTTTATTTGCATTATAAAACATCACTTTACCAAAACATAAAGTTCAATCCTCAGGAAGTAATGATACACGACCTAAAAAAAAGAATTTTAAAGGACTTTATTAAAATATTTCACCTAATGAAACATTCTTGAACATATGCTAGCCATGATAATATGTGGCTGACAAAATACCTCAAAGAGATAATTATTTTTATCAAAATGCCACTTGTTTCAATCATGTATTGGGTAATTGGAACATTTCCATGGAATCTAAATATTGCATCAACATAGTGACATGCCATTAAAATTTGCACATGTATCTAGTTGGGATTTTTTGAGTGCATCACCAAAAATATCATGTCATTTCCCCTCACCATCACCACCTAGCTCCCCTTGAAATCTTTCCCTACTTTCATTTTTTTTATGGCTTTGTCTTTTCATACTAGTTTTTCATTGCTCAAGTTTAGTGTGAAATGAAATGTCTCCTCCTAGGACAATGGATTGTCATGCCATTATTGGATGGTGGACCTAATCTTATTACAATGCCTAGTTCCTGACAGGGGGTGTGGGGGGAAATCCCCCCTAACTAGGGTCACCATGGGGGTCTAAGCGGGGCAAAAATCATACTTGAAGCCCTCTTAGTGGGGTTCAAGGTTAGTGCCCCAAAATAAATTTTGTTAAAAATGCCTTGTAAAATATTTTAATTTCATAGTAAATCTAGACCATTCACTATTAGGTCACAGATCTACTGGTAGAAATTATGTTTGTGCATTTTTTCCCTAATATGTAACCCTCCTTTGATATGAGGGAATTGTAATCATGAAAAAAATACTCTATGTAAGTGAAGACAATATTTCAATAGATGTATTTCAAGTTTTTCCCCTTTATTTATTGGACTGAATAATAAAAAGGACTGGTTATTTCTGTGTGGATGTAGCCCATATTGGGTGAACCACATTAAATCTATGTCTCTATTATGTTGTGTTTTTTGAATTTTATTTCCATATTTAATTCACTAATATTGATCTATGTTTTATATTCCTAACATCCATATGAAGGAACACACCCCCTCATTTTCTACTATCATTATTAGTGTAGTGCTTTTTTCCACTAGGTTTTGCCTACATGGTCGTATGGCCTTTATATGTATTTAAGCTTCCTTAGGTTAGTTATAAAGGGTCCATAGGCTAATTTTATTTAATTTTAATTAGTTAACTAATAAAATTAGAGGCTTCCTCATGTTTCCCTAATTTTATCTATATGTACCCCACTTTTCCTTTTTGAAAGGTTAATCGACTCATTCATATTTTGCAATTGATAGGGTAATGCATATTTTTCCTCTCTTGGAATTTTGGAGCTCTCTCTATAGGAATCAACATTGATTTCTTGAATGTTATTCATAGATCTTGGCACACTCTTTCATGGTACCAAAGCTATCATGATAGTCTCATGCATTAGACTCCCTGGTAAGATCCTCCATGCATTCATCTTACTGGTTTTTTCTTCTATCTTGGTCGCCATTTTTGACTTTGGAGGCATTTTATTAATTTACCTCAAAACTCATGTCAAAAGGCCTTCAATAAAAAATCCTTTTACATATATTTTATGGGTTTTTTGAGATCTAAAATGAGTTGCTCTTAGTTTTTTGAGAAAATTCATAGATTTTTTTTAAAATTCATTTCTTCTATTTGGTCAGACATCTATACAGATGAAGTAATACACCTTACAAAACCTTATTTACTCTCTATAGACCAAATTGGGTTCTTGAAATCCTTCAACTTCTCAAAACATAATGACTTGGAAATAATCGGGTTCTCAAAGGGTAATTACTTGATTCTAGACCAAATCGAGCTTTCAGAGTGATTCAACTTCTCCAACGTAATTACTTATAAGTAACCAACTTTCTCAAGGGTGACTACTTGAATTAATCAGGGTTATTCTATGTGAAAACTTGCTAGTAGACTAATTAGGGATTTTAGGGTATTATTACTTCTCTCAGACCCCAATCAACACTGGTTAGACCCATTCAAGTTTGTGGAGGTCAATTACTTATTACTCATTAGTTTATTTATAAGTAATAAGTCATGTTGTTTGAAGAATATGATTTACATTGAGCAAGACCCATTCAGGTTTGTGGAGGTTGATTACTTATTACTCATTACTTACTTTATAAGTAATAAGTCATGTAGGTTGAAGAACCCAAAATGCATCGAGAAAGACCGATTTGGGTTTTCCAAAGGTGATTACTCATTACTCATTTAATTTATAAGTAAAGTAGTTTGAAGAACTTGAAATACACTGAGGAGAATTAATCAAGTTTATCAAGGTCAACTACTTATAAATTTTTATAAGTAAAGCAGTTGTAAGAACCCAAAGTTAAGAAACTGCATAAACCTATGTGACGTTTAAGATAGCATCAGATTTTAGGTGAAAGGTAATGAAGAAATAGAGTTACACAAGTCTATAAAAAAATCATTTTTGGAAAGGATCTATGAATATGTGGGAGTAAGAACTATTAAGTGCTATAAATTTCAATCTGTAGCTCCTTTTTGGGTACCATTTTTTTTTGAAAGTGCATATTTTCTTGAGTTATACGCATTGGTGACATTGTTTTAGGACTTTTATAACATCCATGTTTTACATGGTTTAATATCTTAAAAATCTCTTCAAACCTTTATAACTTTCCTCTTGGACACATTATCGATAGTGCCTAACACCCCTCTCATACTTTCTCACACTGATTACTCATGGACGCATTCTCAATTTTGCTCGATGTCCAAGACTGAGTGTGTGTGCATTGTAACTTCAGGGGGTATTCTTGATAATTCAGGGGGTACTTGTACTATGTGTTTTTTAATTTTTTTCTTTCATTTCAATTCTATAATTTATCTCATTATAATCTACACTAATGGATCCAAACATCAAACCACTCACACCATATAACTATCTATAATGGAAGTCTAAAATATAACTCACTTTGAGAGGTAAAGGACTCTATCAAATTACTATGGGTGAGAAAATTGATCCATCTACAAATGAAAAAAAGGTTAAGTGGTATAATAGATGTGATGAGGGCTATGGGTTTCTATGCCTGTCAATGTCTCTCAACCTCCTATTTCATGTTGAATCTGCAAAAACTCTAAATGAAGTCTAGATAATCTTGGATAAGTTTTTTGGAGTACAAGACATCATAAGGGGTCATGAGCTAGAGAATGAGATCATCACATTGAGATCAGGTGACTATGACAACCTAAAATACTTCTTTACAAAGTTTAAATCATTGAAATTGTAATTGAAATAATGTTTCATTGAGAAAATAGATGACCAGTTGATTTTATATGTGCTTACAAAATTGGGTCATGACTATTCAATTTTTGTCTCTACATTTCATGCTACGAAATGTGCACTTGGATCCACTTGGAAAATTCCATCATTTGATAAGTTTATTTCCAATCTAACTCAAGATCAAGATAAGTTAGTTCAAATGGGTACACTGAAGTCTTCAAAATCACATGCCTTGATTATCAATCAAGACAAGAAGAAGCCTTCTAGTGGTGGAAAATAGGAGAAGAAATAGTCTAAACCTAATCATGAGCACAAAGCAATTATAAATTATATGCCAAGCCTAAGGCATCATCAAATGGGTCCTCCTCAAGTGGGAAACCTAATAAAGAGAAACTCAAATTCAAATTTTGTTAGAAACTTGGGCATGATGAATCTCAGTGCATGAAAAAGAAGATTGACACCTTGACTAAGATGCTTGAGAAGAACAACATTAGTGTTCCTAAATCCTCATCTTAAAACACATCAACATAAGATTTTTCAAAAGGTAAAGACAACAAAAATGGTAAAAATAAGGGCAAGGCACTTGTTACAATAGCTTCTTAGCCTTTGACTTGGGTTATTGACTCAGGTGTTTCCTATTACATGGCCTCCTCAGAAGATCTATTTTCAAAAATAGAGCCATGTTCTATGCCTTCAATTCTCATGGGTGATGACACTTTGATAGAATTCAATGATAAAGGATTGGTATAAGTAAGTGATGGGACCTTCAATGATTTTTTATATGTTCCTTCACTATCCACCAATCTTTTGTCAGTATATCAAATCACTCACATAGGTGTAAGGAAGCAATTTGAGTTTACACATGATTCAGTGGTCATCAAGGAGATGTACAGTGACATCATAATGGCTTATGAGAAGGCTAATCATCAGTCTAGGCTATATACCTTCTCATAATTTTCCCTAAATCAGCCCTTAGCTGCACTGCTTACTCATGCAGATGGAGTGAGCAAACTATGGCATGAATAGTTTGGCCATTTAAACTACCATTACCTAGAGCAACTCAGTCGTAAGACATGGTTTCAAGATTTCATAAATTCAAATTCTTGGATGGCCTATGCAAAGGCTGCATTCTTGGTAAGCATCTAGAAGAGAAATATGACAAGGTCAAAGCAAGGAGAGCCAAACAGAAGCTAGAGATAGTCCAGAGTGACTTAGTAGGACCATTTCTAAAACCTTCATTTAATAGGACAAGATACATACTCACATTCATCAATGCATTTTTGAGGTACACTTGGGTATTTTTTCTCAAAAATAAGTTTGAGGTCTTTGATCACTTTAAGGACTTCAAGGCTCTTGTGGAGAAGCAGTCATAATGTTCCATCAAAATCTTAAGAACTGACAATGGAAAAGAGTATGTCAATAATAGGTTTGAGTAGTTTTGCTCATCAAAAGGGATTTAGATTCAATACATAGTTCCATATAGTCCTCAGTAGAATGGTGTGGATGAATGCAATAACTGTACCTTGAAGGAAATGATAAACTACATGCTTTAATCAAAGTTTCTTGCTCCTCAGTATTGGGTCAAAGTAATCAACTATGTGTGCTACATTCAGAATTGAGTTCCACACAAAACCTTAAAGGGAAACACTCCTTTTTAAGCTTGGGATGGTCAAAATCCTACAGTAGATCACTTTTGAGTGTTTGGATCACCAGCAATAGCCCATGTTCCCAAGAATAAATGCAAGGAAATGGACCTTCAGAGTCAGTCTTGCATCTTTGTGGGATATGTAGAGGGTGTTAAGGTATATAGGCTTATCCATATTAAAACTCATGAGTTATTCATTGAAAGGAATGTCATGTTTCATGAGAGCCCACTTGAACACAATCTTGGCACTCCAAACTCTTTAAAATTCTCATTAGACATTGATTCTACTTCAGATAGTGACATAAATCCACCTCAATATCCTCCTGATGATGACGATGACTCTTCTTCTTCTTCAAGTTCAAGAGATGAGAGCAGTGATGAGGATTTTCCTATATCTCATACTCACACTAAATATGATGAGGACTCACCTCCTAATTCTCCAATCTCATACAATTTTGGTCTGATTTGGGCTAGACAGACACTTCAAAGTACTGGAGGATGGGTTGGAAATACATTGAATACAAGGCAAACATGATCATAATTTTAGGGGACATCATATGCCTACTTGGCCATTATCTTAGATCCACAAACCTTTCATGAGGCATCTATCATTCTAGAATGGGATTCTACTATACAGGAAGAGTACAGTTCTCTAATCATGAACAAAGCATGGGACTTGGTTCCTCTTCCTAAAGGAAGAAAATTGGTCTAGTGTAAATGGGTTTATTAGACTAAGTATGATGCAGATGGGCTAGTCAATAAGTACAAATCTCATCTAGTTATAAAGGGGTTTTATTAGGTGCCTGGCATAGACTACACTTAGACATTTACTCCTATAGCCAAGATGACATCTATAAGACTCACTCTAGCCATCACAACCATACATCGGTGGGATGTTCACCAAATGGATGTAAAGAGTGTTTTTCTACATGGTGACCTCAAGGAAGAGATATATATATATAGAAATCAAAAGGCTTTGTGGAAGATACCTCCTTGGTCTATAGACTCAAGAAATCTATCTACAAACTCAAATAGGCCCCTCAGGCATGGTATGCTAAGATGGACTCCTTTTTCCTCATAGTTGGGCTCACTAGATGCCTCTTAGATTTGAATGTCTATGTCTTGCGATAGGATGATTCTCTATTGATCTTATTTATCTATGTGTATGACTTACTGATTATAGGGAGATCACAATCATCCATCTTAGTAGTGAAAATTGCACTTTGGGATAGATTTTTAATGATAGACATGGGATTGCTACACTACTTTCTCAAGATTGAAATCATTCAGTCAGATTTTGGTATAACTTTATCACAATCCAAGTAGTCTCTTGATTTTCTTACAAGGTTTAACATGGATGATTGTAAGCCAAATCCTAATTCCTTCTTGTCTAGTGTGAAGCTTGAGGTTGATTATCTTACACCACTTGTTGATGCAACTCTATATCAATAACTCATAGGTAGTCTTATTTATCTCACACACACTAGACCTGACATATCCTATGTAGTTGGATTGGTCTCTTGATTTATGTAGGATCCACATGAGTTACAATGGAAAGCAACAAAGTGGATTCTTCACTACATTCAGGGTTCACACAACTATGGGATACACTATGGAGTAGGAATAGAGGTTGATTTGATCAGATACATAGATTCATATTGGGTTGGAGATATTCAAAGTCAAAATTTCACTTCAAGCTATAGTTTTTCACTTGGTTTGGGTCCAATAATTTGGTCAAGAAAGAAGCAACATGCAATTACTTTATCATCTACAAAGTTAAAATACAGAGGGGTTGTCAATGCCACCACTGAAGTAATTTGGCTTCAAGGGATTCTCACTGTATTGGGTGTCTAGTTTCATAAGCCAAAAATCATCTACTATGACAACCAAAGTACTATCCAGATTTGTAGGAATCTGATTCTCCATCAAAAGACCAAGCACATAGAGATTCACATGTATTTCATCAAGGAGATTATCAATTATCAAGTCATTGATCTTCGATATTGTCCAACATTAGAATAGATTGCAGATATTCTAACCAAGCCTTTCATAGAGAGTAAATTTATTCATCTATGAGCTCTCATTAGGGTTAGGGCTACTCCACCTTCTTCTTCCTCCTATGGAGGTTTATCACTATGTACTTGGGTACCTCATCAAGCTTTCAATTTTGGGACCCATTTCTCATCTCACCTAAGCTACACTTAAGGAGGGGTGTTAGTGTAGTGCTTTTTCCTACTAGGTTTTTCCTACACAATTGTATGGCCTTTCTATGTATTTAAGCTTCATTAGGTTAGTTATAAATGGTTCATAGGCTAATTTTATTTAATGTTAATTAGTTAATTAAGAAGCTTAGATAGTTCCTTATGTTTCCCTAATTTTATCTATATGTACCCCACTTTTCATTTTTGGAAGGTTAATCGGCTCATTCACATTTTGCAATAGACAGGTTAATGCATATTTTTCCTCTCTTAGAATTTTGGAGCTCTATCGATAGGAATAGACATTGATTACTTGAATGCTATTTAGAGATCTTGGCATGCTCTTTCAGTCACCTCCACCATAAATATTAAACGATTATTGTTTAAATTTATGTGTAAAAAAGGTGAAATGGGGTCAATGAACATGGGTTTTGAGTGAATTATGATTATCTATTTACACTCTTTTTCTTGGCAAAACCAAGTTTTACCAAAAGATAAAATTTGCATCCCTTTAGGGGTAAATTACACCTTTGGGGAAATTGCTAGTATATAACATTCATAGATAGATAAGTGATTATTTGAGTTAGAGAGGATTATAAATATTAAATGTGCCTATAATCCTAATCACACATAAGGAGGGTAGGGTAGGGGAGAGGAGTGACTAGGGTAGGGATGAATGAGAGAATGGGAGTATAAGGGAAGGACTAGGGAAAGTATCTAAATTGACATTCATAATGTGACTATTTATAATTATAAATCAATTGATAGATTGAGATATGAGTCACATTGAATTGCTCATTAAATGTTAGAGAGTTTATGTGATGAGTCCACATTATGACTCATTATTGCCATAGATCGTAGCCTTAAACATGTCATTTGGTTGAAAAATACATGTAATCTTAGGGTTTAGAACTAGCCTTAGGTAAAAATTAGATGCTTTTATCTCTATAAGCTTGTGTGAGTCTAAGTTAGGTTTCTTTGCATGATGTTTAAACCATTTGTATGTTTAGTCTTCATATTTTGATATGTACAAGAATAATAGTGTTTAATAAGAGTTTTGACAAGATATCATGAATATAAAGATGTTCCAAGTCATAAAATTGATCATTTGAAGTATATCTATGGATTACATCAGTCAACTACAGATTCTATCAGCCAACTACATATTACATTAGTTAGCTACGGATTCTGCCAATTAGCTATGGATTACAACAGTCGACTATGAATTACCATAGTGTGTTATGGATTTTTACATTTCACTCCAGATTTGGTCATATCATGTTCTAAAGTATTCAAGAATCCTTTTCACCTTCTCCATGATGATCTAAAGACTCCTTTTGATGCTTCCTATTTCTATACATGTGTGTGTGTGTGTGTGTAGAAGACCATATACAAATATGAATATATATATATATATATATATATATATATATATATATATATATATATATATATATTCATATTTCTATATGGTCTTCTATTCATGGATTTTTTTATTTTAAGTTGCAACTCTAAGAGTCAAAAGATATGAATATATTATATGTACATATTTGGTGGTTAGATATAGCTAAGTGTAATAGTTGTAAGTTTATGTGGATCTTTATGATTCCATATAGATCTTATTGCAACATATTTTGTACTTTGGCTATATTACCCAATCTCTCTAAAATATCTTCTTGTTCTAAATTAGTTGAGTTTTTGCCTAATTTATAGGATAGTTTATTTTTCATAGAATAAAAAGATAGATCCATGATGGATCTAAAGACATACATATACACAAGCACTGTAATTGTGATTGTTTTTAATTAGAAGAAGACTCACAGTAGTTTACTCTTTCAATCCATGTGTTGAGATAGCATTTTAAGACTGAGTTGATTCAAACTTGAATATAAGGGTGAGAAATGGATCAATATTCAAGGAGATAAGAGACTTTATTTTGATATTTATAAAGTTTATTTCTTATTTTTTAAATTGGAATTGATATATATGTTTTATGTGATTAGATTTATAACCTGCAGGATAGAATAAATATTAATGTGTTTAATTTCATATTTGTATAACCATTTATCATTCCCTTAGTTCTTGTAACTTTCATTTTTTAAGTGTGGATTTGAGATTTGGTTTTAGTGAGTTTACTTTGTAGCATCATGTAATTGCTTTCAGATTATTCAATTCAACATAGGTGGCTTGTTTACATTTCTTGCAAGAGTGTTTCTTTTCAGCATTAGTTTAGATTTTTAGGAATAGACATTAGGTTAGTACCACATAAAAAACTCCCCAAAACAATATTGTTATTTGAAACCAATAAGTACCTTACTGTAGATATCCTTGGACACTATCCTTGGTAATAATTGACACTAACATAGGTTGGTTAAATGAAGGGGTAACAATGACACCCATCATTTTTTGCACCATTGCCAGAGACTTCTTTAAAAGTGTTAGTAAGGTAAGCATTCAGGCTAATAGTCAAAATATTAAAAACAAAAAAAATAGAATAAAATCACTCTCTTGTCAAATAAAGGTATATGAGTAGGCAAAGGGATTCATAAGGAAGGTTTGTTCCAAAAGATCTTGATCCTCTACAGGAAAGAATCAAAGCATTTTCAAAAAAGATAGAAAGTTTGTAAAACCAAATAAGTGAGTCTTTTAGAAGTACCTCTAGGGATCTATAAGAACCTTCATTTGTAAAAGTTGAGATTTTAGACATTGAACATCTAGAATACCCTCATTTCAATAGAACTTTGTTTGCAATGGGAGAAAATATAGGCCATGTAAAAAATCCTCACAGGAATCCTCCTGAGAGGATTTTCTCTTATCCTATTGTCTTTGAGAATGATTATTGAAAAAAAATAAAAAATATTTTCCCACTCAATATACCTACCTTTAGAGGTTTGTCCACTGAAGACCCAGACTAAATTTTTTTTGAGTTAAAAGTCCTCTACTAGACCTATGATTACACTTCAGGCAACCAAAAGTTGAATCTATTTCCTTCTACTCTGAAGGAAGGATTAATGAGGTGGTTCATGATATTAGTACAGAACTCTATTAGCAATTAGAGAGAAATGGAAATAGTATTCTTGAACAAATATCAAGATTACTTAGATCGGTTTGTTTTTACCCATAATAGATGTGGTTATGAGTTGTCTGAGGAAGTGATCAAAAATATTTTACTTAAAGTATTAGATGACTCCTCCAAGGATTCCTTGAATCTCATGAGCAAGGGAGATATTATCAAACTAGACTTCCAAGAGATCACACATTTATGTACCAACTAATCCAGGATAAAACCTAATAGTAAAAGAAAAACTAAGTAAATCTAGTGGTGTAAGCTAACTCATGGAAGAACTAGAAAACTTTAATATAGACATACTAGTTCAACTAAATTCAACATTAGATAGATTTCAAGATAAGGCTAAATCTAACACTAAACCACTAAAAATCTATTATCCAAAGTGTAGATTAAAACATGCACTTAAGGATTATCCCCTCAAAAAAATAGAATTCTATGGAATATGTGATGGTTAGGATCATGACATAAATAATTTTAGTCACTTTACTACTCTTAAGAACCAATTCAAATAGAATGCATAGATCATAGAATAAATCAACTATGTTCAGAGACAAGGAAATATTTTTCAAAAAAATCAATCACAATAGTTTGGCTCAAGGATTCCTTTTCCAAAATGGCATGCACCTCCATAAGTGTGGGTAGTACCTCCATAATGGGGCACCCAAGAATGGATTCCATAATAATGGATGATGTCCTAACCTTTTCAATAAAATTGGGTACCCCAAGATCCCCAGTAGCCATGGACAAATCAACATTAGAATCCTGGTCCAAACTATAACCAACAACAACAAATAAGGTATCCACAACAAAAATAAAAAAAAACATTAATGGCTCCTTAATAAAATCAAGCAACCCTTACAAATCAAGTAAACCAACCTCAACTACGTACTTATCAAGTAGCAAATCCAAAAAATAGATAGGTTTATGTAAATGAACAAGGTGAAACTAAAGCAGTAGGTGTTATTGAATGTGCAAACATACATCTCAAGTCAAAAAAAAAGTTACAAGAAACTTAGATCATCATTATAGAAGTACCTCAAAAAAAAAGTTCATAAACTCAATTAGAGAAAGAAGAGGAGTCAAGAGAAAAATTTGGAAAAATAGAAGAAGTCATCATAACTCTTCCATCTATTCCTTTTCCATAAAGATTGAAGGAAGTGAAAGATAACAATGAATCTAAATTAATTCAAGAACTCAAGAAACTTAACATAGAAATTTTGTTATTACAAACCATTAAAGACATTTCAGAATTAAATAGGGTGATCAAAAGTTTGTGTATCAAGACACCTAGTAAAAAAAGACAATATCCTAAGACAATACATTTAGATGGCAATCTTGTTGATTTATTAGCATGTAAGATACTTTTGCCTAAATATGGGGACCCAAGAAGTCTTGTCATTTATGTAAATATTGGAAAGCAGGAGATACCAAATGTATTGGTGGATTTAAGAGTTGCTATTAATGTAATGACTATGGACACCATGCAAAATATCTCTTTGAAAGATATGAAACCAACTACCACAATCCTATAGATTGTAGATCATTCCACTACCAAACTAGAAGGTGTCATTGAGGATAGAACATTGAATATAGAGTCATGGGGATATCCGATTGACTTTATTATCCTCTAACCCAAAAATAAACAAATTGGATACCTATTAATTTTAGGAAAACCTTGGTTAGTAATTGTAGAAGCATTGATTGATTATAGATCAGGGGAAATTACCATCTCAAATGGTCTTAAATAAAAATGTATTTCTTTATATCCACCTACTCAACCATCAACCAATCTTGTCAAACAGTTGTGGGTAGATCAACCTAAAGAAAAATGTGATAGTATCTCCTCTCTAGTTATGGTCATAATCACTGATCATGTGGAAGAAGTAGAAGATTAATTATTAATAAGTATCAAAACTACTATGGATCTTGATATTCTAGCTATGGATCTTGATAGTCCAACTATGGATCTTGACAACCCAGCTATAGATTTTGACAGTCTAATTACAGATTTTGATAGAGGATAATTTCATGGTGGCATTTCCTATCCTTCTGATCACCATCTTTTTTCATGTCTTCCAACATGTTGTATGACCATAAAGACATTAAAAATAGTGTTATGTAGTGGGCACATGAAGGTCAAAATTCATTTTTAATAGCCTTCTATTATCTTTTAGTTGGAGTGATTTCTACAGGAGATAAATTTATCAAAGATACTATCACATTCCATACATTGTTACCACATTCTTGTCATCTCAACTCATTGATGAGTGAATCAAAACAAAAAAAATCTTCCCATCCAAGCACTAAACAAATCTTAGTAGCACCAGGGAAGACACTCAACATAAATATTTGGTTGATAGATGACCAGGAAGTGAAAGTCTTTGATGTACTTAGATACCATACTGAAGCTTTTACTTGGGAATATCAGGACATGAACGGGATCCATCCATGTGTATGCACACACCATATCTACACAAAGAACATTAAACTAGTAAGACAACCTCAAAGAAGAATTAATCCTGCCTTAAGAGACATTGTGAATACTAAAATTAAAAAGTTGTTAGAAGTGGGATTCATCTATCCTATTTTTAACAGCCAATGGGTCTCTCTTTTGGTTATTATTCCTAATAAAAATGGTAAATGGAGTGTATGTGTGGACTATAGATTATTGATCAAAACAACTACGAGAGATTACTTCCCTTTACCCTTTAATGACTAAGTACTTGACAAATTGGCATGGAAAAGATATTTTTCTTTCTTGGATGGCTTTAGTGGATACAATTAGATACAAGTGACACCTGAAGACCAAGAAAAAATAACCTTCACTTTTCCACGGGGAATATTTGTATGTAGAGTCTTGCCTTTTGGTTTATGCAATGCACCTACCACTTTGCAATGAATAGTCCTAGCTATATTTTCAAATTTAACCAATGCCTATGTGGAGGTTTACATGGATGATTTTACTGTTCATGGAGAGTCATTTGATGAAATTTTGAGAAATCTTAGAAAGTTATTGAAAATATATGAGGATCACCATTTTCCCTTAAGTCATGAAAAATGTTTGAACATGGTTGAGGAAGGCATAGTTTTAATACATCATATTTCTGTAAAAGGAATCTAAGTATATCCAAAGAAAATTAAAGTCATTTCAAACTTACCTATTCATCAAAATCAAATCGATATCAAGAGCTTCTTAGGCCATGCAGGATACTATAAAAGTTTTATAGAATATTTCAACAAGATTGTTGCTCTAATGTTTGCCTTAATGATAAAAGAGAGTGAATTTATCTAGAATTCAGACTACCAAAAAGCCTTTGATACCATAAAGGAAAAGTTAAGTACCGCACTAGTCCTAAAGGAACCTAAATGGTCATATCCCTTCCATATTTATACTGATGCATATAATCATGCTATGAGAGATGTTCTGGGATAAAAAGAAGAAGATGGACATATGTATGCCATTTAATATATTAGCAAGAACTTGACTTCAACTAAAAGAAACTACACAACCATTGAAAAAGAATTATTTGTTGTAATTTATGCCATAAATAAATTTAGACACTACATTATTGGCTAAAAAAAATTGTTGTATATACTGATCATGCATCTATCAAGTATTCGATAAACAAAATAGTGGTAGGAGGAATAATTATCAGGTGGTTGTTACTATTACAATAATTTGATATAATAATTGTTTTAAACTAGGTAAATTCAATGTGGTTGCTGATTTTCTTTCTAGATTTAATAATGTAGATGAAGAAAAAGC
Organism: Torreya grandis; assembly: GCA_037957365.1. Classification (NCBI taxonomy): domain Eukaryota; kingdom Viridiplantae; phylum Streptophyta; class Pinopsida; order Cupressales; family Taxaceae; genus Torreya; species Torreya grandis. Next base: position 2,888,400 of record JARHVA010001378.1, read on the forward strand.
TATAAAAGATAGTTTTCCAGATCAATAATTAGTTGTTGTTACAACACAATCATCCTGTTTTGTTAATATAGCAAACTTTTTGGCTATAGGGATGTTTCCTTTTCAGTTTACCAAAAAGGAAAAGAAACATTTGATAAAAGTTAGTTCTTGTTATAAATGGATAAATGGTATATTGTTTAAAATTGGATCTAAACATTTTTTTCATAGGTGTGTAAAAGAGAATGAAATATATGACATCATTAGTGTTTATCATGATGAACCTAGTGGAGGACACTATTCAATTGAAAGAATAATACTTAAGATCCTTGGATTTGGTTACTTTTGACCAACTCTTCACAATTAGGTCAAGACATATATTTGGTAATGTGATCCATGTTAGAGAATGGGGAAACCTAAATTATCCTCTGAAATGCCCCTCCATCCTTAAGTAGTTATAGAACCTTTTGAGAAGTGGGGCATGGAATTTATTGGACCCATAGATCCACTTTCTCAAGATAAAAAATACTTGTTAGTATGTATGCATTATGTGACCAAATGGGTTGAAGTACAATATCTTTCCTTTGCAAGAGAAGAGGCAATAACAAACTTCCTATATTCCAAGATTATGTAGTGTTTTGGATCACCAAGAGAGATAGTGTCTAATCAGGGACCTCAGTTTATGTCCAAGATTATCCAAGCATTCACAGAGATTTACCAAGTCAACCATATAAATTACTCTCCATACCACCCTCAAGCAAATGGATAGGTAGGGGTTACTAATAGAGAATTAGAAAACATCTATATCAAGATAGTTAGTAGTAGTAGAAAGAATTGGGTAGCCAAAATTTTAGAAGTTGTATGGGCATATAACACCATGTGGAAGGCCATTACTAGTTTTTCACCATATGATTTGGTATTTGGTAAGAAACCTTTCCTTTTAATTGAATTTAAGATGCAAACTTTAAGGATTGCACTAGAAGTAGGAATTGACATGGATGAAGCACAAAGAGAGAATTTTACAATTAAATGAGCTAGATGAGATGAGAATAGAAGATTTATAGGAGACAGAGATGAAGTAATACTAAATGAAACAATAACATGATTTGCATATTAAGGAAAGATAGTTAAAAGAAGGAGATTGTGAACTTTTGTATGATTCTAAGTATCAACACTTCAAAGGTAAGTTGAGAACTTGATGGTTAGAACTATTTTAGATAAAAAAATATTTTTGATAATGGTTTAGTATAGTTACTATCCATATATGGTAATAAGAAGACACTTAATATTAATGGACATCAGTTGAAGCTATACCAAAAGCCTTCTAGTAAAGAAGAATTCATTCAGCTAGTACAAAATGAGTTTGGCACCATGGAAGAACTCAAATCTTTCATGGATATTGATCCTTGAAGACAAGATGGTCTAAATAAAGGAAGAGGATCCACCTCTTCACTAAAAATTATATATATATATATATATATATATATATATATATATATAAGAAAATAAAAAAATCAACAATGAAAATTCCTAGGGACATTGTTAACAGTCATGACCAAAAAACCAAATTGTTGGTTGTTCATCTATTGCATGATAAGCCTTGATAAAAAAACTAATAAATGGATGGTCAAGAGAAATAAATAAATAAATAAGAAAAAAGTGAGTTCAAAAATTTAGGAGTCATGATTGATTCTCCTTGTTCCAAGGCAATAAAAATTGATGTTATAATTTTTTGTACTATTTTTCAAAGATAATTCATGCAATTTTATTTTTTAAAATAGGTGAAGAAGTCAAACAAGGACAATATCATGGTTTTTAAGGTATAGTATCTATTTTTTATTGAAATTTAGTTTGAATTTCTGAGTTTGCATATATATGCTCAAATATTTGGCAAAATATCCCATAAAGTGTTATAAGGAGAATATTCACATTATGTCAGCAAAGGATCTTTTTAAAAAGTCACATTTTGAACACTTAATTGTATGCTATGAACATTTTGTTCTCAAAATATAAGTCACTTTATGATGACTTTTCCTTGTCATCATATTACATTCATGTGGATAAAACAATTTCCAAAGATTTGGCAGTTGAATAATTACAAATAAATAAAAAGGGGCAAAATACATAGTCATTATTATTTTAGTTGGAATTATCATAATTATTTGACACACTTGGATGCTCCAAGTGTTTTCCACAACAAATAACCAAAAGAGATATTATTGTTATCCATTTGCTTCCCAATGAAGTATATTTCTTTTGCAAATAGAATTATGGGTTGACTATGTCTTATGAAAAATTTGAACTCAGAATGGGGTAGAAGAAAAAATATAAACCAAATACTATAACTAATATTTTAAGAGATGAGCCAACAAAGAAAGTATTTGTAGTAGTGGGATGACTTAAATTCCTCCTAAAATTTTAGGGTTTTGATGAGGCAATTATTGTATATTTTATCCTCCATTTGAAAATAGACATCTCTACTATTTGAGGTGTGCAAATTTTGTTCTCCACTCAAGTTCTTAGTGAGTTATCATAAATTCTAGATGAGGGAGAAAGAATTGTAGGAAAATCTTCCTTCACTGGCCTCATTTGAATCTTCATTAGGGAACGAGAACTAGTGCCAGTATATGTCTAAGATGTTAAAGGTAGGATCAAAGGCATCAACAGGGATTATTTGCCTAAACCTTGGAGGTTAGTATCATTCTAGCTTATAAAATACCTAACCTATGAGGGTTAATGTAGTGTCCTAAGTTACATTCTCATGAGAATGCTGATACATCGGATATATGGTATGCAACAACCGCAACACTGAATTAATTTTCCCTCATTCTTGTTAGGATCCATTCAAGTCATGGCCATGAGATAACCCAAAAACCCATCTGCCATTTGTGGATTAATTGAATTGATCATCCAACACCCTTTTTTGAAACAGGAAAATGGCATAGAAGCTTGGATTGCCTTAAATGAGGGTAAAAAGAGAAAAAAATCTAGACTTGCTAAGCAAATACCTCTATACCCTCATGCCTTAAGTTATATGGCTCCACCTAGTACTTAATCTAAAGTAATTGTTCCTAAATCCACTCGAAGTACATAATCTATAGTTAGAGATGCTGCACTTCAATCCCTAAGTCCTCTTAATTTGATTTCACCACCTCAACCAAGTAGAAAATTAAGGCTTAGATATTCCACTAGGAATCCCAAGTAATCTCCCTAAATTTCCCTTGTACAGAAACCTATCCAAATCATTGAAGATGAATCAAAAGTAGACCCTATCTCACAACCTATACCTCAAAGAACCTCACGTGTAAAAATTATTTCTCTCCCTCAGAAGAGAAGAAGGAAATTTATATTGGCTATTGATAGTGATGAAACTATATCTACAAAAACTCTAGATAGTCTAAGACAAGACACTATTTTCATTACCAGTGAGGCACAAGACAGAGAGGAATTAGAAACCCCTCTTCCATAGGATGATTTTGTAGAAACTATTCCTAAGGATGTTCCTACTCCCTCCACACAAAAATCAATAGACAAAAGAAAGCCTCCAATGATTGAAGAAGAAGCTCAACCTTCCAAAGAAGGAGATGATGTAGAGTTACATCATGCTTTAGCATTATCTCAGCTAGAGGCCATAGTTAAGAAAAATGTTGAAGACATTGTTGAATTAATCTCTTTAGCCTAGAATAAAGATTTTGTCATTTCTTTTCTAATGAAACAAATAGAAAGCATCGAAATTTAGTATTTGAAGAAATTAGATGAATCAAAAAAATGATATTATTGATTTATGGATCTATACTAAAATACTTGAGGAAGATAATATTTATTTGAGAAGAAATATTCTAAAATCTGAACAAGAAAATGCTAGATTAAAAGCTTAAATAGATTCCAAATCCTTTAATTTACCTCCTAAAAATATGAAAGAACAAGGTTGTTAGACCACTCTATCTATTCATGATGTAAGAAACCAATGGGAACAAGTTTGTTCTAAGCCTAAGGAATTGAAGAGGCAAAACCACCTTTTTGGGAAAGAAAAGCAACAATTGCAAGAGGAATTAGCACAAGTGCAATAGAAAGAAGAACAAGCTAAACAAACCCTTCAATGCACCTATCAACTTGGTGAAAAATTATTAGCTTGTAGGGTCCCTTCCTCCTCATACAATTTATTTTTGCATGAGAAGTTTTTCAGATGGTAGTTAATGTAGATTTCTTACAGATTATCCCATGAAATTAATATAAGTAATGGATTCATGATAGTTTTTTAGAACATTACCCATGATAGGTAAGATTTGTTATATGAATTTTATTTGTGTGATATAATTTTGGGGAATACAAATAATTTCTTGGTGAATCTGCTTATGGGAGTATTACAGTTGAGAGATCTTCTTTATACATATAGGAATCATATTTCATGGCAAGATAAATATGATGATCATACAAAGACTGTAAGGGATGTTGGTATGCATTAGGCCCCAGTTCAATGATGCACAACAAATATTGGAGAAATTCCAAAGTTTTTATCAATGGCCTAGGATCCATGACCATTATCTTTATACTTTTCAAGATGGACTCATTGATTTTGAATTATTTGTTCAACACTTCTTTGACCAAGTGGTGATTGCTTGTAGACAACATTGGCATATGTTACCAGTCACTTTAAGATAAAGAGAAATTTTGTCTCCTACCACTATTTAATGGACTCTTATAAGGGCTAAGGTCATCATTCATATAATTATTGATGTTCTTCAATGGGATGGACAAAAATCATGGATAGGGATGAGATTCAGACCTCCCTTATTACTCTCCCCTATGTCTTCATGGCAAAATACATCACCTCAATCTGATGATTAGTTTACTATTTGGATCCACATTGTAAAATGAGATATGGGATTTACTCCTCACCATCAAATGGTATTTTAGGATTTGTATTCCATCTATTATCTGAGTCTCAAACTAGAGTAGAGAGTTCATAATTATGAGGATAGAGAGAGTTAGTTTACAATGGGACTTGAAAAAGATAAGGTGTGGGGGAAATAATGAGTCCACATTATGACTCATTATTGCCATATTTCATAGCCTTAAATATGTCATTTGATTGAACATTACATGTAGTCTTAGGGTTTATAACTAGCCTAAGGTAGAAAGTAGATGCTTTTATCTCTATAAGTTCATGTGAATCTAAGTTAGCTTTCTTTGCATGATGTTTTGACCATTTGCATATTTAGTCTTCATATTTTGATATGTACAGGCATAATAGTGTCTAATAAGAGTTTTGACAAGATCTCATAAAGATAAGGATGTTCCAACACATAGAATTGATCATTTGAAGCATATCTACAAATTACATTAGTCAGCTATGGATTATATTAGCCAGTTATAGATTACATCAGTTAGCTATGAATTCTGCTAGTTATTTATGGATTACAATAGTCGACTATGGATTACCATAGTTATGCTATGGATTTTCATAGTTCAATCCAAATTTGGATATAACATATTCTAAATTATTTAAGAAGCCTTTCCACCTTTTCCATGATGATTTGAAGACTCCTTTTGACACTTCTTATGTATGTATGTATGTATGTATGTATGTATATATATGTGTATATATATATATATATATATATATATATATATATATATTTTTTTTTTTTTTTTTTTTTTTTTTTTTTTTTTTTTTTTTTTTTTTTTCTGTATGGTCTTCCATTTATGGAAGTTGTTGTTTCAGGTTGCAACTCTAAGAGTCAGAAGATATGAATATATTGTATGTACAGATTTGGTGGTTAGATATAGTTAAGCATAGCAGTTGTAATCTCATGTGGATGTTTTTGATTTCATGTAGATCTTTTTGAAATGTTTTTGTATTTTGGCTATATCACCTAATCTCTCTAAAATATCTTCTTGTTCTAAATCAGTTGAGTTGTTTCCTAATTTTTGGGATAGTTAGTTTATTTTACATAGAATAAAAGGATAGATCCATGTTAGATTTGGAGACATATAAATATACATAGATATTATAATTTTGGTTATTTTTTAATACAAGAAGACTCACAATAATTTATTCCTTCAATCCATGTGTTAAGATAGCATTTTAAGACTAATTTGATTCAAATTTAAATCCAAAGGTGAGCAATACCCCACTCCCTAAGGAGACAAGAGACTTTATTTTGGCATTTATAAAGTTTATTTCTTTTTTGTTTTAATTGGAATTGATATATATGTTTTATGTGATTAGATTTATAACTTGCATGATAGAATAAATATTAATGTGTTTACTTTCATATTTTCATAAGCATTTGTCATTCCCTTAATTATTGTAACTTTCATTTTATAAGTGTGGATTTGAGATTTGGTTTCAGTGAGTTTACTTTGTAGCATTGTATGAGTGCTTTCAAATTATTCAATTCAGCACAATTTGGTTTGTTTACATTTCCTACAAGATTGTTTATTTTCAGCATTAGTTTAGATTCTTAGGAATATAAATTAGGTTAGTACCACATCAAACACCCCCTACCCCACAATGCCCCCCTCCCAAAAAAAAAACAAAAAAACAAAAATAATATTGTTAGTTGAAACCAACAAGTACCTTACTATAGACAACCTTGGACACTAGCCCTAGTAATAATTGACACCAACATAAGTTGGTTAAATGAAGAGGTAACAATGACACCCATCATTATGCCCATGCCCTCTCTTGATATGAGGAATATATTCAAGGACACTCCAAAAAAAATCATAACTAGGAATTTAATTAGGATTTTATATTTTACGATTGACTCTTATTGTTTTGTAATGGGTGATATATATATAAGGAGCCCTAGTATGTAATTTAATCACTCAACTTTGAAAATAGATTATAAAGAGTGGTCTTAAACATCAATGTTATAAAATTATCACAATTTTTCTAAAAGAATCTTTTTTTTTTGGAGTAAAACTCATGTTTAAGATCTAATTTACATGCCTTAGGATGACCTTTTGTTGGTTGTGATCCAATTCGTGAAGATCCTTAAGATCTTATTCTTTCTGTTAATAGTCCACCAAATCTAAAGACTCATCCTTTCATTCCTCTTCTACTTACTTCTTATATGTATAAATAGACTTACGCAAAAGCCCTAACTCCCACTCTTGTTATGTTCCCCGCTTCTACTCTTACCCTGCCTTGCTGCCTGTTGGGAAAAATAACAGAAGCACACAATTGATTACCAAGAAACTTAACATGCAGAAATTAACTAGAATACACAAGTAACTAGAATTCAGAAATAACACAGAATATGAGAGACAATACACAACTTGTATTAAAACTCTTCCAAAAGGAAATACAACAAAGAAGGCTGCCACAGATCTTCTTCCTTACACACCTCTAGGGCTCCCACACCTCTAGGGCATAAACAGTAAATCTTCCCTCAAAGCTCTCTCTCTTAGGTCCTAACACACAACTCAAACACAGAGTTGGTGTTCACCTCCAACCAGCCAGTATCCACTACTGCCAGTACACCTGTGCTCCACACACTCCACAAGTGCTCCACGCACTCCACAAGTACATAATCGTACTTCAAGTAGATCTCCCCTGAACCTGTAACAACTTGTAACTCAATCTGATCTTACTTATGGAAGGATCTTCCTTGCCTTCCTCTTTGCTCTCTTTCTGAGTACACACTGTACTCCAAGTAGATCCCACCTGATCCTACTCCCTGTTGTGTTGCTATCCTATCTGATCTTGCACACCTACAAATCAATCTAGTTCTACACACCCATGAACCTTAGACCTTGCACACACATACACCTACAAATCAATGATCTTACTTACCCATGCAGATCTCCTATCGTAGCCATGCTCACCTGATGACCAAGATCATACATACATGAAGAACCCTGCTGATTCTCCAATCCAGTGCCCACACTTGGTACTGTGGCACTAGGAGGAACACACCATGCTCTCTTCTCTCTGAAGGAGCTTATATTTTTGCTCTTTTACTCTCTATCACACATTACAATACAACTAATGAGTGTCTTAAATAGATCTCATGCAAAAAATAATTAGATCCGCAGCTTCTAGTCTAAATTTGGCTCTTGACATGAAAACACTTGGTTCGTTAACTAACTGCCCGTAACACTCACAGCTCAAACCACACAGGTGACTGACGTCAGTCCTTATTTGCCTAGGGGTGCTGACGCTGGCCGATCTCTGATCGACGTTGGTTTCCTTCTGTCTGTACCCTACCAATGTTAGTTGGCCTGATCGACACCAATGTCTCTAACACTCAGCAAACTCTCTACAACCTCCTCCTGTGTTTGCATCAGTGAAGCTTTTAGCTCCACAACCTAACAATATACCATTTGATAGGACCTAAGTTCCCCAAAGCTCTGACACAACTTGTTAGAATTAAGAGCACACATGATTACCTTTGTATAAGCAACTTAAACATGCAAAAATAACCAAAAGAACAAATAACTATCAATGAGAAACACACAGAATATGAGAGGCAACACACAATTGTATTCAACTCATTACAAAGGAAATTACAATAAAGAGATCACACTCTTCTTCCATCTCTGTGAGGCTTCCTCCTCAAGGGATCCAAGTAATCTTCCCACCTGAGTAATCTTCTCTCATAGGTCACAACACATAGCTAACACAAGCTATTGTTCACCTCATTGTACTACCTGTATAATCGAGTACGAACCAGTACTCTAAGTAGATCTCACCATGATCCTGCTCCTTGATGTATTGTTGTCACCTTGGATCTTGCTCCCCTACTGATCTCCTTTTGACCCTCGCACATACACACCCCTGCAGACCAACCTGATCTTAATTATCACATGTAGATCTCCTCCATGATCCTGTAACACCCTGCATATCAAACCTGATCTTACATACATGAGGAATCCTACTTGATTCCACCATGGGAAGAACTCTCCAAGTTCCACACTTGGGTTCTACAAGTTCTACACTTAACAATACAGCCCATGAGTCTATTATATAGATCTCATGCATACACTAATTTAGACAAGCGACTCAAAGACTCAAACTGGTCTTTATCATGCAAACTACACGTTCACTTAACTAACTGTTCGTCAATAGCAGTTCTGACCACCACAGGCGATCGACGTCGGTCCCTGCCTTCTTG